>CM031238.1:391096552-391766552 GCA_018340775.1 Taxus wallichiana var. yunnanensis
GGAAGGGATTCAACCATTGACCAAAACACATTCAAAACAACATGGGCATCCTTACGGACCTATCACGACATTTTTAGCCATGCTTTGAAGAGAATGCGAGCCATTCTTCATTAAAAATGGTGGTTGAAACGTCATTTCGTCCATAACCACGTGCCAGAGGAGTTTTTCAATTTTATCTCTCTAAACTCCATCAAAATAAAAAAAGGACCCCAAAATATTTTAGATAATTTCACCAGCTTTCCATTGATATAAAGAACGCGAAAACCGGAGCTCGGATCGAAAGATATGGCCATTTGAAGTTTTAGGGCAAAACGGGGCCAAATAAAGTTGGCGGAAAAATTCAAATTTTTGCACCTTTTTGGTCATTTGGAAAATTTTGAAAAATTTCCCCACGCTCCACCACTCTAGGTGCCACGTGGCGGCATCTCATTGGCCACGGGCCTTTGGGGAAAAATTTTCCAAAAAAACTCCATGCAGAGCCATAACTTAAAAATACATGGAGTTAGGAGGAAAACTTTACCTTTCTGGAAAGATGAGAAAGAGCTCTATCCAATGGTGTCATTTCTAGAAGGTTTTGAGTGCCTAAAAAGTAAAATATTATGACTGAGGCACAAGAGAGGAAAAAATGAGAGGAGTTAGCCATAAAAAAATGAGCAAGGGCACATTTTTGGATAACAATCACATTAGAAGGAAAAATCTATCCTTAGATGCCCTCCTTATAGGTTGACACATCCAAAATTATGCCTTTGGAGAATGTAGGATCACCGGGTTTGTGTTTATTTTTGTGGTTTGCGGTTTATGAGTGGTTGGCCTTCATGGGTGTCGATCAAATGTTTTACTTTCATTTAGGGCACATCTTCGATCTCGTAATGAGGTTAGTTCTTTGGTGCGGGGTTGTTTGTAGTAGACGTAGTTGTTTTTTGTTTCGTGGTGTATTATAGGTGGGGTTGGATTTTGGTGGGGTCAGGTTTACTTTGACCAATTTTGTCTTGATGGTTTGGTTTTCCAACATCTAGTTTTGACTCGAGAAAATGGGTTTTATTCCTCTGATTTAGTCCATTAGTAGTTTTTGGGATATTTTTGTGTCTTATGACCCTCCTACGATCCCGTTTGGGGTGGTAATGTGTGAGGGGAGTATTGGTAATTATGGTGCGAGTCTCGCTTTGGTCGAGTATGCTTAAGGGGTGTGGCGGTCTCTGTTGTTGGCACATTTTCAAAGTGATCGGGTTTTGTTTGGTTTTGGTTCTCAAAGCTTATATCTATTACAACGGGTGGGGTCCTGTCATCACCAATCCGGCACTATGATAATTCTTCACCTGGGAACTCCTCGTGCTATGATTATTTACTAATGCACAGCCTTTAGTTTGGTGGATGTAATCTGGAAACAAAACAACAAACATAATACAAGAATACCATCGACTATGATAAGACGGAATGATGACAAATCTGAAATATCAAAGTAAATTATAATATTAACATGAAATTGTTACAATCTCACCCATGAGGTACTTCAAGTGTTATTGACTTCACTTGCCTTCCACCAATACTATGGGAGAAACTTTACAATTACACCTCTTAATGGCTTCTTCAACACACCTTTAAAGCGATGGCTTCCTTTTCACACTTCA
This sequence comes from Taxus wallichiana var. yunnanensis, assembly GCA_018340775.1. Classification (NCBI taxonomy): domain Eukaryota; kingdom Viridiplantae; phylum Streptophyta; class Pinopsida; order Cupressales; family Taxaceae; genus Taxus; species Taxus wallichiana. The sequence goes on from CM031238.1 coordinate 391,098,181, forward strand.
TACAATATTTCTCACTACTTCCTTCTATACTAAATGAGGGGGTGGCCTCTTTATTTATAGAAATTCCATGCTTATCCATCTTATCTCTAAAATAGGATAAGAAATCCACTCTGACGAATCATATTCCATACCTTAACTCTTATCTGTACATGTAAGCTTATCTTTTAAGATAAGATAAACCTTATCATTTCACATGGGTTCCACATTTTTAGACTTTTTACAAATAAAATACACAAAATATTTATGACCTCACTCCTTGTCCTTATTACCAATATAATTTTTCAAATTCCTAATCACGTAGACCCTACTTCTCTACTTATCCCAACTTTGACATTTTAACATTACTGGACCACTTACGACAAATATTTACTTTTTACAACATTCCTATTGTACTTTGACTGTTACCATACTCTACATTATTGGCGGCACCGTATTAGCAGCGTCGTTATCTTCTATCGAGATACTCTACTAATTACATTCAACAACATCCTATTCCTAATACATACATTAATGAAATAGAAATTACGGAGGAAAATTTTAGTGTCGACATTTTCCCCCTTCTGCTAAGCTCCGTCCTCGGAGTAGACTATTCTGTACTTGGAAAATCTTCAACTTGTCGTGGTTTGACCCATTTCGTAATGGGAGTGCCATCCAATTCCTCCAGTCAGTGCGTACCATTTTCATGCACAACTGCTTTATTTTGTAGGGCCCCATCCATTTTGGAAGAAATTTTCTCTGTCTTCTTTTTTTTGTATACGTAATCATATACTAGAACCAAGTCATTCACATGAAATGGAGACCAATGGATCTTTTGATCAAAGTATTCCTTCGCTTCATTTTCTTCTTATGGCTTGTATCCTTTGCTATTTCCCTCATTTCCTCTAGCAAATGAAGATGTACCAACATTTCTTTTCTTGAATCACTTTCATCCATCCTTTCATTTTCATAACTCTCACAAAGTGGGAATATCAAACTCAATAGGAAGAAGCTGGATCAATGCCATACGCCAACTAAAATGGGGAGTATCTTGTTGCTGACTTTGATGTTGCCCTATATGCCCATAATGCTTTGCATGAATCCTTTTATCCCACTTATGTACCTCTGAAGGCTACATCTTTGCTAGAATTTGACACAACACAAAATTTGTTCGTTCCACTGTCCATTCGTGCTTGGCTTGTATGTTATTGCCTTCTGTGCTTTATAGAAAATTTATTGACTAGGGATTCTACTACCTCATTAATGAAGTGGCTTCCTTGATGCATTACAATTTCTAATGGACAACTAAATATGGTGACAATGCGTTCATATATGAACCTTACCACCTCATCCATGGAAGCTATTTTCAATAGCCTAGGCTTCAACCCACTTGGTTAAATAATACGTGGCAACTACAATATAATTATTTTGGCATGAGGTAGTTGGAAGTGGACCTCTGATATGTCTATTCCCCACTTTTCAAAGGGACCAGTGGAATAATATGACATAATGGAGCTGATGAAGTCTTACGGTTACCATGTGTTTGACAAATATCACATGTCTTACAATAATTATAACAATCTTTAAAAAAAGTGGGCGGTGATAACTCCATCCAAGATCCTTCTTGTTGTAAGTTGTCCCAGAAGTGCCCTCCACATGTACTATTACGAATTCTTCTAGCAGTTCCTTCCCTTATTTAATGACCTTAACATAAGTGTTGAAGGGCGATCAATTTTAAACCCAACATATTAGAATTCATGACCCGGTCATTACATTAACTGCAGCACCTCCATCAACTAAGACATCATGAATTGAAATACCATTACATAATACCTCAGCTTGTGGAGCATAGGGATCCGCCTCTGCCTCCAAAATAGGGACCTCAACCTCCTTCCTTCGTCGAGCATTGAGTCCACTTCGCAGCTCCCGCCTCTTCTTAGAAGACATAGCCAAGAGTTGACCATATGTAATATTTGCAGGCCTTTTGGACAAATCTTCCAAGATGGAGTATGGTCCTTGCCCCTGTGAAATTAGAAAATCCTGCACACCCAACTTTCTTCTCCTATGTTTCTTACTAGTTTCTCCTTTCATCTTCTTAGGATCATTTCCATCTTGATTATCTTTTTCTTTCTTTCTTTTTGTTACAAACACATCTACTTCATTATTTTTGCTCTTATCTACTACATCAAAAGAATTCACAGGTGCTTTTCCTTTATCATTATCTCCTTTACCAGATGTAGAAGCTCTATCTGGACAATTATACTTATAATGACCCTTTTTATAATAACCATAACATACAACTTCAAAAATATTTCTTTTTGGACCTCTATCTCCTCCATGAACTAAATTCTTTTCCTTGAAGAAGATTAATAGTTAACTAACCCATATTTTTGAGCAGATCTTCATACTCAGTAGATGTACTAGGAGAAATATTTGTGCTCACCGAGAGTGGTTGTGGATTCTGGAGCAAAGGTGCTGGTGTAGGTTCTACTTTAGCAACAATTTCTTTGGGCTCCTCTTCCATGCTTTCTTCTTGCCTTCTTGCAATCTCCTTTGCTTGTTCATATGGTAGGCTGCTGTGTCATACTTCACTCGTTGTCGATCTCTCGCTTCATCTCAAGAATGAAGTGCTTACATAGGAGATTATCCATGCCATTCATCAACCCATCCGCTAATCCTTCCTTCCGGATCAAAGTCGTCAAGCTTTCTCCTTAGCTCTAGAACACGAGCATGATAATCCCTTATCTTCTCCTTCTCTCCTTGGGTTAGCTTTGTGATATCGATCATGAGATCTGCATATCTCTGTTGTTCACCAAATTCTTCAAGAAAACTTTCAGTTAATAAATCCCATGAGTTTTTCACATTATCACCTAGTGTTTCAAACCACCTAAGGGGTAGGAAAAATTCAGTCCATTGTTCCCTTCTTATAATGCCATTACAAATACAAGATTGTTTAAACTCTTGAATGAAAGAGGAAGCATCTTTATTAGATTGGGCTGAAAAAACAGAATCTTCCCCATTTTCAAAAGTAACCACAGTGAAATACCAACCAAAAGTATAATCAACAAGACTTATGTGCACCAATAATTAAAATCACTATAATATAAAATAGAAATGACCACGGTAAACTATGGTAAAACTTGACTTCTTTGCAAGGTAAAAACTAACTTTACTTTGTGGTAAACACTATTCACGATAAAAAGTGAAGTTCTTGCGGTAAATACTATTCACGGTAAAAGTGACTTTCTTGTGGTAAATACTATTCACAAAAAAATGACTTTTCCATGGTAACTACTATACATGGCAAAAATGACTTTACCATGGTAACTACTATGCACGGTAAAAACAAGGTTACCCTCCAATTGATTTTTGACTAAGTGGGAATATCTCTCCGTGATAATCCACCAATGAGGAATGGTCCCGACAACGGAACCAAATGTCATCACCAATCTAGCACTATGATAATTCTTCACCGAGAACTCCTCGTCTTTATGATTATTTACTAATGCACCTTTAGTTTGGTGGATGTAATCTGAAACAAAACAACAAACATAACACAAGAATATCATCGACTATAATAAGATAGAATGATGACAAATATGAAATATCAAAGTAAATTATAATATTAACATGAAATTGTTACAATCTCACCCATGAGGTACTTCAAGTGTTATTGACTTCACTTACCTTCCACCAATACTATGGGAGAAACTTTACAATTACACCTCTTAATGGCTTCTTCAACACACCTTTAAACCGATGGCTTCCTTTTCACACTTCATACAATATTTCTCACTACTTCCTTCTATGCTAAATGAGGGGGTGGCCTCTTTATTTATAGAACTTCCAGGATTATCCATCTTATCTCTAAGATGGGATAAGAAATCCACTCGACGAATCATATTCCATACCTTAACTCTTATCTCGTACATGTAAGCTTATCTTTTAAGATAAGATAAACCTTATCATTTCACATGGGTTCCACATTTTTAGACTTTTTACAAATAAAATACACAAAATATTTATGACCTCACTCCTTGTCCTTATTACCAATATAATATTTCTAATTCCTAATCATGCAGATCCTACTTCTCTTATCCCAACTTTGACATTTTAACATTATCGGACCACTTGCGACAAATATTTACTTTTTACAACATTCCTATTGTACTTTGATCGTTATCGTACTCTACATTATTGGCGGCACCGCATCTTGACGGTGCCGTTATCTTCTATCGATGCTACTACTAATTACACTTAACAACATCCTATTTCTAATACATACATTAATGAAATAGAAATTACGGAGGAAAATTTTAGTGTCGATAGTCCCGCTAACCTTATGGTTCTAAGATACGATTAAAAGAGTTTAATCATCCAAAAAAAAACAATGGTTTAATATAATATACATTTAAAAATTCAATTGATTTGGTCTTTTCCTAAGTTCCTTATAGTTTTTATGAGTTTGAAATAAATGATAATTTCCCAAATAAGCGTTTTAACCTCAACTTAATCAATAAATTTTATTTATAAACAATAAATGAATCAATTAATTCATTCATTTAGGTTAGAAGAGGATTATAATTTAACTTATTCCCTAATCATTAGAACAAGTATGGACCAAAAATTTGCTACTTTTTTATTTTTCTTATAATAGTTTAACTCTATGTTACTAAATCCTGTTACGAGCATATAACATAATTTTGTAAAATTTAATCCTAAGTATGATTCTTTTTTACTGACCCACCTAGATTTATATGAATATTATGGTATTAACTATAGGGCCAAAATTACCTTACATATGCAATATTATTTACACTTGGACAATAACCCATGTGATTTGATAACTCAACGAGCTAATACTAGTTACCCATCTGAAAAATTAGTAAAAGTCTTACTAGGTGACCAACATCAATAATTTTTTATGTATTCCCATAGTAATTATATATAATATTAATGAAAATGTCTAATTATATTAATTCCATGCTTCATCCTCTTATCAAATGAGTACATATTAAGAACATAAATTGACCTTCTTATCAAATAAAGCTTATAGGAAAACATTAGCACATAAACTTACAATCCAATTCCATTTATATTCTCTAAGATATACATAAAATTAACCTTAAAAATTCAATTTAGCAATTATTTAATCATCATGATACATTTATGATTCCCTAGGATAACCTAATTTAATAAATTAATCATATCATATTAGGTTTTGTTTTCATACACTATTTTAACTACAACTATTACATTAGCATTTCCCTTGTACAAAAATTTACATAAAATTCTTTTTAACTTATCTAATCTATTGAAACCTTTTGGTAAAATTTGATGTCATTATGTGTGTTTTTTCATTTTTCCAATGGTAGTGACATAAAATCTACCATTGTTAGGGAATATCACCTATCGATAGGGTGATGTTCCTTTTCATTTGAGAGGGAAATTCCCTCTTATAATGGGTATTTTTGTATTTTGAAGCTTTTAACTAGAAAACAAAAAAACCAAAAATGGGGAAAAGAGAGAAAATGAGAGGATGAAGTGATAAATCTACAACATAATATACTAAGAGAAATACTATGGAATTTTTGTATTTTTGGTGCTTATAACCATAAAACACAAAAAAAAAGGGGGAAAAATAAAGAAACATGAGAGGATGGAAGAAGTGAGAAATCCACAACATAAGAGATAGAAAATTTTTGGATTTTTTTATATTTGTGATGCTTTTTTAATAAGGTGCCAACCCCATTAGGAGCACCAACCCCTATTTTAGTAGGGAACCAACCCTACAAGGAGCACCAAACCTTAGTTTAGTAGAGCACTAACCCTACAAGGAACACCAACCCATAGTTTAGTAGAGAAAAACTCTACAAGGAGGATACACCCCCAAGATGACCAAGAACCAACTTAGCCACCTAAAATGAAGATCACTTGAAGTACTTGTTTCTCTCGACAACTGATTATGATCACTTTGTCTACTCAATCTACTCAAAACCTTCTCAAACAACTCTCTCTCCTTCTTCACTCAAACTTTCACCTTCATATGTTAATTAGGTCTAATGACCTTGATGTAATTCTTCTTTTCCCTTATCACCTTATCATCCTCTCCTTTTTCCTATTCTATAGACTTCAAACCTCTCTCACACTCTCCTTTATCTTGCTCACAACTCCATCTCATCCAATGACACAAATGATTGAAATGTAACTACCTTTTATACTTGACACACCCCACAAACAACCACAGGCTGGTCAAGACCATTAAGGCCAGTTGTGTCAACATAAAACAATATTCCAAAATCTTATACAAATCACTTAGAAGGACCTTATAGGTCGAAATTATCCTATCAAACACAAACTTGCATAAGGCTTCATAAACACTACAAATGACCTCTAACAATCACACTTTCAACTCCAAGGGAACAAGACAGCTCCACCAAGACTCTAACACATCAAGACACATTAAATAAACCTCTAAGACACCTTCTCCATGCATCATAACCTCTAAAACCTTCATCTTCATCATGAATCACACTAACAAGAAATCACCACCAACTAGGTCTCAAGCATGTAAATATCATCCTTCAAAAGCGAACTACTTCACATACCAAAAACATTTTTGAGACACAAATGGAACATCAATAGGAATAAATTTATGTAAGATAACTCATACAACTTATGACATCCTCCAATTCAACACACAAGACCACAAAACACTTCAATATCCAAAACTACTCTAACGAGGTCCTAGGACTCAAGAATCAACCTTAAAGAATTTGATCTCCAATACTTCAAACACTTCTCCAAGCTCAACCACAATATGGAATACTTCATCAAAGACCTAAAAACACCTCCAAGCACTCACATCCACATCTTACATGGAGAAAAAAACTAGCATACATGTTCCAAGTTATCTTCTTGAAAATCCTAATCAAAGGGTTGATTGGGCCATTAGGTATGAATAGTAAAAATTCCTCTTATAATCAAATTATAATCTCAAAAAAATCATACTAGACTTCTATAAACAATTCATGTTCATAATCCATTGCTATAATATGTAAATTAAACCAACACCTCTTGGATCTCCATGACTAGTTTTACACCTTCTAGATCTTTAGCGAGTAGGCAACATTGGAGGAAGGTTTACACCAAAACCTTGCACAAAACTTGTCCAAATATTTTCATGTAAAATTATCACACATCCCAATATTTGTGAAATAAATTGGTTTTGCATCATGAATCTTGTGACACACACCTATACCATCAAATATCCACAAAATAAGGTTTTTTGTAGCGTATCATCACTTTTGGAACCTAAAAATGCCACTAAAAGGAGATTTGAATATTCCTATACATCCTTAAACCTTCATACCAGATTTTCTAACTCATTTTAATACGATATACATCAAATTTCTTCTATCACTCTGAAACTAGGGTTTATGGAGGGTTTTGACTTGTTTTTCTTCTTAATAATGGTTCGTAAAAGTTTGACAACCAAATGACCTCATTATTTTATCTATACCTTCTTATATCCATTCCCTAACATCCAAAAAATATCAAACCCCCATGTAAAGCAAACATGTGTGGGTGAGCATTTGAAATCCCGACCTTGAACTAGAAATGAGTGTATTGTGAACTCGATAGAGCCAAAAATAACTTTTCATGCATTATCATCATCCTCCTAATCTCAAACTTGGCATGCACCTCTATTATGACCTCCTTGATGGTCTCCAAATATCATTTATGCTCTTTTACCTCTGAAACACTCCATACACCATGGTTTGACCATTCTATTAGTCTTGTTTTCATGACCATACTTCTAAAGAACCTTAAACATACATTATATATCTGAAAATTTAACTTGTACATCATCTACACCTTCTATGAAATGTAAAAACACACATCACATGCTCAAACAATTATTCCCTACTTTATATGTCTTATGAACTATGCCATATGTTATGCACTAGGTCTAGGATTAGGCCTAAAATGGCTTCCTTCAAGACCTTCCTTACTAAAACCGACCTTATCTTCACCTTGTAGATTGACTAACACCTTTGACACATGTTATACACCTTTACAACCATTGACCAAATTTGGAGAAAACTTACAACACATATATTACAAGGACCATGTAAGAACTATGCATATGCATCAATGCAACTAATCATGCCACTCGACACCTCATGTTGACTCAATGAACTCCAATGACAATAACATAGAATTATCTATGCACATTGATACCATTTTACATCAATATTACTTGACATAAATGACAACAACAAGACACAATGTCCAACAATCTACCCCCTTTTCATTGATGGTAACCAAACCTTTAGGACACTCTTTTCTTGTTTCGAGCATACTCTCCCCTTTGAGATCTATGACAAATGCTACTAACTTACTTGAAATCAAACAACAACAAAAATGTACTCAAACTTACTTGTATTACCCCCTTGGTTTTAATCACTTTCTTGACTTCAACAATAAAATATGATCCATAGACCTACAAAACATCTTCAAACACTTACACATCTCCTCCTTAGAAAAAACATACCTCGTCTTGACTTCAAATTGTAGGCATGTTCACTTTTGACTCATCCTTTATCAATCACAACTGAAACTAATATTTTGATGAATAGCATCATACCTTAAAAAAAACATCCACTAGGATATGTATCTTCTTCTGATTGCCCAACATCTTCATACTATCTTGAAGCTCTATACATCAACTGAAGCTCTCCTCTTGTCACTATTTCAAGTTATAGACCTAACTCCCCTAGGATAATGCATTATGAATCTATTTAAGAACCTTTCTTCCCACTTTTGAGTCTTCAAACCTCTTAAAAATCAACTTGTAGAACAAACTTATTATGATGAACTCATAAAAATTCCTATGTTTTGACATTTATCACAACTTCTTGGAGCGTATAACACATTGGCTTGCCCTTAATCCTTCTCATCATTGTCGATACTTGTCCATCTTGATCTTCTTGTTTCATCTTGTTCATGTAGTCATGTTCTCCTTTCATGATGCCAAAAAAATTCACTTACATGACTTAAACCATCTCCCTTTGAGATGATGGATTCTTCACAACTACTTGGAGCCTCTTCATGTCATTTATTCATCTTCATAGAATTTTAAATCATCACATCCCCCCCTTAGATCATGCTTCTCAAAACAAACTATAGTCACCTAATATCCTACCTGATAATGACCTTACAATCCCATATTAGACCAACTTAGAAACGTTATCCTACCTTTAAAATATTCAAAACAATTTAATCCAACAACATACCTTCTTGGTGTATTTTAATAACAATATATCTCCATAATGCATCCCATCAATTTACCAAAGAATTTTCTTTATGCAATACAAATTTCATGATTGTAGATGGACTAAACTTTAGGTATTCATAGTTTCCACAAGTATCTGTAGTCCTTACAAGCCTTCTACCAAGATTTAGGCTTCATACTTAGAGCACCTTATTCAAGAAAAAAATGAGAACACATACCTTAAGAATGGTCATTCTTATGCTATGACCGTATCTTTTTGAGGATAATTATCTTAATACTTCATGATTTTCATTAATCCTTCTTTACTTCATCAATTCTTAAAATGAAAAAAATCTTCTTGTACCAAATATTGTTACCTAAGTTCTTTTCTTTTCACAAACCACATACTCAAATTGTACCTTCAAGCTCAATTTTTTTCTAACATGGACTATTCTTCCTAATCCAAACCTAGAAACATACCTTAGACAGAGATACATTAGACCAAGCGGTTCCTATCAGGATTCCATTTTCTTAGAAGTATCAAAGCTTTAGCATGATTGTATACCAACATTTTCCTACACAAGAATGACTAAACTTGACTCACAACCCAATATTTTACAATACTCTACCTTTAGATGACATAGACCATAATTCTTATTCTCAGTAACACTTGTCACTCACTTGAATGACTTGAATCTTGATCTTCATATCTTTGCTTTGGCATGAACCATTTCATTTGATGCTCTTCACAATACTAACACACTTTGGAACATACTTTTAAGGCCCTTATATACCTCTAGACACTACACACATTCCTTTAAAATATTATCATGACTGAAAAGATAAAGACATACCTTTTATTGCTTGTTTACATGATTTAAAGGAGGATAAAACACAACCATATATCTCATAATACCCTACATTCCTTCTTTCATAGTATAGTCACCACTTTCTCTATTAAACTTACAAATTTAGGTCCAACCATACTTTTTTTCAAATGACTAATTCATTTTTGATGTTCTAACTATCCTTTTCACATAGTATAACTTCCATGGATAATAATCATCAAAAAACTTAAATTACCCTGTCAAAACTTCACATACCTTCTTTCTCACGATATTTTTTAGCATGTACAGACCTAATTAAGGTCACACTAGGCACCACTAACATATTATCTCATCTCTATGTTGCCTATCACCATTTCAGGCTACATACACCATCTATATGCTCTCATAATGAAATCATGAATGGAATAATTCATATATATACATGTATCCTTCTTATGAATGTCTTCCAAACATACCAAAACTCTTTTATGCAGCTTTAGAATAATAGGGATAGATCATCAAACAAGAAGAGCATACCTTCAATTTCATTTCTACATTTCGAGCACATACTTCATTTGAAAAATAAAAACAATATTTCAAACCATTTTCCATGCTTACATTCTTGAAATCAATCTTGAAAACATATAATCATACCTCAATAGGTCATATATGAATTAGTAGACCCAAAGTGCGAGACCAAGATGAATGACCATACCTTTGTAGATATATATAAGCCAATCCATGAAAGTTCTTACATCATGTTTCTTACTTGGCTAGGGATTCCTAAATACTTGTACTTTTCATGCTAACGTGTACCTCAATGCAAACTACTGACCTTTACAAGATATTTTAAGAGCAACACCACTTATCTTTGAATCATGTTCTTAGAACCACTAATCCATATCATTTTCTCCTCCTCGGTTATTCATTCTTTAACTTCTCGACAATTCTATGTACAATTTTCTTGAGTGAAAATATATATTTGAAAAATAACTCATACCTTTCTTGATAGAATCATAAACCTTTATCTTGATGCCTTCTTGAGAATGTCATGCCCTTCTTGGCTTGCAGCTGGTTACATTTTGACTCTGGTTATAGATATATTATTACTCTCACAATGTCAACACTCTTTGACACATCATTTTCATTTATCCTTACCTCATATCCAAAAAAATATGCTCTAAGGTTCTATTTGATCTCTTCATTACATGTCTCCATGGTTAAGGCTTCATAAATCATATTTCTTTCTTTCTTAGTTGAAATCAATCTCACAAACTGATCATTTCCTTTTGAACTATTTTTACTTTTATAGATTAAAACATGTCTAGGAAAATTTAAAATATTACACCAAGTTCATATACAACAAATTCATTTTATCCTTTATGGAAACATGTACGAGGAACTATTTTCATGCGCATAAAATAAGTCTTATAATGATTATTGTCCTCAATATAGAGATCATCATTATTTTCATTAGTCCTGTAATCTTCATACATGAACTCCAACTTGTCCCATAAATCCTTAGCTGAATCACATTCCATCACCTTATAATGAATATATTCAAACAAACCACTCAAGATGACATTCTTATCTATCACTTTCATGGGATCTGGTAAAGTGGTGTTTCCAAAATTGACTAATTTCCAAACATCATACCAAACAGCACCTAGGTAGACCTTATTTTTAACTTCAAAGACATACTTAGTTCCATTTAACATAGGAGCCTGAAAAATTGAGAGCCCTTCATCCATTTGACCAAACAAACTTGTGCTTCAAATATCTCCTTCAAGTTGTTAGACTTGATTAAAAATGACCTTGTTATGATACTAATTATTAGAAGCATAGTGATTGGGGGTGAATTAGTAATTCAAAATGTTTACTTCATTGAATTTAACTTGCATACATTATTCAAAGAATCCATTCAACATACATAATCAAAGTGATCTTATTAAGTGTGTAACAAAAATCCACAAGTATATGAAATAAGATAGAACAAATGAACACTAAATATAAAGTGGGAAACCCTCAAGGGGAATTAAACCCACTGAACCTTTGCATATATTACATAACACAAAGGATTTGTTTAGTGAGGTAGCAACCCCACAAGGAGAACCAACCCTACAAGGAGCACCAACACCTATTTTAGTAGAGTGCCATCCCTACAAGTAGGATAAAACCCCCCAACATGACCATGCACAAACTTAGCCACTTAAAAATAAGATCACTTGAAATACTTGTTGCTCCAACAACTGATTGTGATCAATTTATGATCTCACTTTACTCAAAACCTTGTCAAACAACTCTCTCTCCTTTTTTCTCTCAAACTTACACCTTCATATGCTAATTATGTCTATTGGCATTTAATTCTTTCTTCTATGACCTTCTTATCTTCTCATACTCTTATCTACTATGTTATATTTCCTTCACACCTCTCTCACACTCTCCTTGAGCTCACTCACAACTCCACCTCATCCATTGGCACAAATGAGCAAAACACAACTACCTTTTATACTTGACGTACCTCACAAACAACAAAAGGTTTGCTAATACCATTAAGGTAAGTCATGTGAACATATAAACATATTCCAAAATCTTATATAAATCAATTAGAAGTACCTTAGAGATTGGAATTATCCTATCGAACACAAACTTGCACAGGGACTTCTCAAATACTAGACATGACCTCTAATGGTCAAACTTTGAACTCTAATGGCACAAGCTAGATCCACCAAGAATCAACACCTTAGGATAGATCAAAAAAACCTCCAATACACCTTCTCCATGTACAAGAACCTTTTAATCTTCATCTTCATCACCACTCACACCAAGAATCAATCACCACAAACTAGGTTTCAATAACCTAAAAATCATCCTCCAAAAGTGAAATACTTCACATAAAAAACACATATTCAAGAAAAAAATGGCACATCAATAGGAAGTTATTTATTTCATATAACTCGACAACTCATGACATCCTCTAATTCAAGGAAAAAAACCACAAAACACTTCAATCTTTGAAACTGCTCCAACCAAGTCTAATGACTCAAGAAATAATCTTGAGGAATTTGATCTCCAACACTTAAAACACACTTCCAAGCTAAAAAAAACATGTAATACTTCATAGAGGATATGAAAAACACCTTCAAGCACTCACATTCATATCCTACATGGAGAAAACCGAACTAGCATACTAATTCCAAGTCATATTATTGACAAGCCAAATAGGGATGATTAGGCCATTACGGCTTAACAAGAATAACACCTCTTTTGATCAAAATATGATCTCAAATACCTCATACCATACTTCTACCAATAATTCATGCTCATAAACCACTTTGCTAAAATATGCAAATTAGCTAAACACCTCTTGGATTTCCATGACTAGTTTTGCACCTTCTAGGTCTTTAGTGGTAGGAAACATTTGAGGAAGGTTTACACCAAAAATTTACACATAACTTGTCAAAATATTTTCATGGACACTTATCACACATTTGAATCTTTCTAAAACAATTGGTTTTACATCATGACTCCTACAACACACACCTCTACCATAAAATGTGCACAATTTTTTTGTTGTAGCATATCATCACTTTTGAAACTCCGCAAATACCACCAAAAGAGCTCTGAAGATTCCTCTACATCCTTGAACCTTCATACCAGCTTTCCCAAGTAATTTTAAGACCATACACATCAAATTTATTCTATCTCTCTCGAAACTAGGTTTATGGAGGGTTTTGACCTATCATGCTTCTTAACGATGGTCCATAAAATTTTAACGACCAAATGACCTCATTATTTTTGTTATACCTTATTATATCCATGACCTAACATCCACCAAAAGATAAAACCCCATCAAAATCACACATGTGTGGGTGAGCATCTGAAACTGACCTTGAAACTTGAAATGAGTGTTTTGTGAACTCAAGAGCTAAAAACAACTTTTCATGCATTATTTTCATCCTCCTGATCTCAAAATTGGAATGCACCTTTTTGATGACGTATTTGATGGTATCCAATTTTCATCTATGATTTTTACCTCTAAAAACTCCATAGATCGGGGTTTTCTCATGCCTACTAGCCTCGTCTTCATGAACTTGCTTCTAAAAGACCTTAAACATGAATCATATATCTGAAACTTGACCTTGTACATCATCTACACCTACTATGAAATTCCAAAATACCCCTCACATTCTTAAAAATTATTCACTTCCTCATACCTCTTCCAACTATTCCATATACTATGCACTAGATATAGGATTAGGCCTAGAATGGCTTCCTTCAACAATTACCTTATAGATATTGACCTTATCTTAACCTTGCAGACTTACTTGCTAACACCTTTGACATATGTTAAACACCTTTACAACCATTGACCACATTTTGAGCACACTTACAACACCTATCTTACATGGACCATGTAAGAACTATGCATATGCACCATGACACTATCAATGAAAATCATCATGCCACTTCTCCATGCCACTAAACACCTCATGTTGAATCAATGAACTCTAATGACAACAACATAGACTCACCTATTCACCTTGACACCATTTTACATCAATTTTACTTGACAAAAATGAAAACAACAACACACAATGTCTAACCAAGTGATGAAAGTGCAGTTTACACACTTGTAAAAGTGAAGTTGCAAACTGTAAAATTGAAAAATCTACATTCTTTCTATATGGTCGGAGAATTGCTAAATATTTGATTTTGGTATTCGGGCTAAAAACTTACAAATTTTAAATTTGCATAAAATTTTACCTCCTTTTCAATAATAAAAGGTGGAGGAATATTTTGAGAAGATTTCTTTACATGATTCAGACTTGTATTTACAAATTACAACTTTGAAAAAATGTAAAATTTGCTTCATTGTTGTTGTAAGCACAATCACTAGGGGGTGAATAAGTGAGCCATTAAAAATTTCATTCTCTTAGAAATTCACATCCATCAACCATTCAAATTATTTATCAACCATTTAACAACATATACATTATGCAATGATTAATTCACCATATAAGCATGCACCATGAGAACATAATAACACAAATAAACCAATTTTAAGTGGAAAACCCTCAAGGTGAAGAAAACCCACTGAAAAAACTTTATATATCCATTTTTTGAAATTTATCTCGAGCACTAACTCAACAAGGAGCACCAACCCCTAGGTTTAGTGAGACACCAACCCCTAGTTTAGTAGAGAACAAACTCTACAAGGAGGCACCAACCCCCTAAGATGACTTAACACCAAAAAATCCATCTAAATTTTTTTCCATATCTGAAATTTTGCTTCAACAAATAATGATGACACAATGAATCTCACTCTCTTCTCTATCTCTCTTAAAACACCCCTCTATCCTCCATGCTCAAGAACTTGTTCCTTCAATTTTATTTTATCATCTTCCCTAGCTTTCCCATACCTGATATATCTCTAGAAAATCTTCATATCTTCATTTCCCTCTAGGTCGCACTTTTCCTCTACATGCACAACTAGCTCAAATGAGATTTCTAATATGTTTTTATACTTGTATTATGAACTTAAAACACCTAGCTTATCCATCCTAGATAAAAATACATCCCCACATCATAATAAAATCATAAAAACATCTTTCATATGACCGTATAGGTCGGCATCGTCACCTAGAGCCTTCTAGACTACCATTAGGACTCAAGAAGTCATAAAACACCAAAACAAGCCAACTCGCTACAAATAAATATTCTAGAGAAAAATAAACTTCACCAAAAATGGAACACACTTATACATGTTTTATAAGCATTCAAAACCTCCAAAAACCATGAAAAAATCTACAACAAATTCTCATGCCATGAAGCCCTCTTGAGACAATGCACAACTAAGCACCCTCAAAACTAGTCTTCAGAAAACGAGCCATAACTTCATAAAATGACCTCAAAAACACAAATGTGATATACCAATGGAAATACCATGACTTTAGATCCATCATAAAACTCAACTCATGCTATAAAACAAATTGTAGCACCTCACGAAACCAAACTACTTCAAACTACCCAAAAACCAGTCATGCAAGATAGGGCACAAAAAAACCTCCCAAAAGATCAACCATGATCTGAAAACATCATGGACATGAATAATATCTCCCAAAATTCCTTAAATGTCAATTTAGTCACTAGGTCCAATGGAAAACTTCAACATAAAATAATTTTTTCTATAAACTTGTTAATTTGAGTGGGGCCCACACACAACCAAAACCTCTAACTTACACCTAGATAAATTTGGAGGATTCCTCTACAAAATACACTAATCAAATTTGCATAATCAATCTATTTTGGAATACTACAATCAATTTCTCTCAAGTCACTACATAGCTAGGGTTTTGAGAGGGTTTAAAAATTGTTTACCTTCTTAACAATTATTCATAAAAGATGATGAACAAATGACCTCATTCTACTTGGAAAAAATTTATAATAGACCTATTAAACTATCTCCAAGAGCTTGGGTCCCCATAAAAATCACACACTCCCCAAAAAGCAACAGAAAGTCAACTTTGAGTTCAAAATATCACCTTTAAGAACTCGGTTTTAGTAAAAATGCAACATGTTTCAAAATATTCATCATATGAACCTGAAATTTGGACAACACCTTCATATAATCATTACAAAACACCTTAAATTATCAAATTTTCCCAAATATTCTCATACATGCTGACTCCACCACTCCAGGCATGTTTTCTCAAGGGTTAGGTCTAGGAACATATCTAAAATCAATGTCTAACCCTTGAACCAAAACTATACGACACTTATGAGTATTTCTACACATCATATACCTTATTCCCATACTCTCACCATTATCACACAACTTCTACATGCCTTACTTCATCATTCCATACCTCATTCTTCTCTCTACTACCTCCTCACAAACAAGCACCTTGAACATGTTTTCTTTAACAAAATATGACCTTTTCACACCTTTTCTAACCTTATACATTTTCTAGGACCTTCCACACACTACATGACATCATCAAACATCATCTATACTTTTTAAGTCATTATCATACCCAAAAAAGTCACTATACTTCTATGAAACCCATCTGACACCATACGATGTCATGTCAACAAAAATTCAGCACTACCAATAAACGTTTATGAATCTTAGCTCTTTTAACATTAGTCACATCAATGAAAGCTTCTAAAACATCGCTCTTTAACATTAATGAAAACAAAATGCCAACAATCTCCCCTTTTTTCATTGATGGAAAACCTATTAATGGAAAAACACAAAAACAACATTCTCCCCTAAGGACACATGTCATTAGCTCATTCTCCCCCTTTTGATGTTAATGAAAAATAAAAATACCTAAAACATCATCTCTTAAAAACACAATATACTCATATTTTTGTTGGAAACATCAACCAAATCAATCAAGGTCCATTTTACCTTCTTCATCATTGTTCTAAATCCTTTTCAACACAAGAGCAACATAGCTCCCCCAAGAAAATGCATGAATTCGAAGGAACTAACTAACCTTTGTCCTTTGTTCTTCAATTTATAGGTCTAATCAAGTCATCATATTTCTATACCTAGCTCTCTTCATCTTGTTTTCATCTCTTATATACATTCTAGGCACAAAACACCTAATTAAGTATGCAAACCCAAGAAGTAATATTCTTACAGGTTGTGTATCACATGTCAACTTTTCCAACAACCTTAAATTTTCTTGACATCATGTGTCTTTTGTCACTACTCCTATTTATGGAGATAATCTCCCCTTGAATTTTAAACATCTTCTTAACATTACACACAATAGTGCTAGATAACTCATCTCAATTTTCCCTTTTACGCACCTTTTCTAAAACATTCTTAGAAATAGCACACGAGAGACCTATGAGTATAAACATACCTTATCACAAGTTTTCTAATGCTCCCCCTGGATCATAAATTCTAAAAATATTTAGAAATCCTTCATTGAACCATGCTTCATCAACCTTGCATATGTTGTGACTAAGACTTCATCAATTTCCTTCATAAGTCACCGACATCTCTAATCATACTCAAATAACTTTGACTTGAGAAACTATTATCATCTTCAAGAGCCTTCGTACATCACCTTGACATATATTATTCATGTAGTAATACCTCCATATACTTAGATCAAGCTTTTAAGAAAACCACATACCTAAACAAGTCACATAATATCACTAGATACTCAAAAACTCATATCATATTCACTTACCTTGTATTCCAATCTTCACATGTCCTTCTTGAAATCATAAACCATCACTCTATAATAATACTTTTTCAAGAAACTCAAACATATTCTATTGGTCATTCATACCTCAGTTTTTTCAATTTTCATATACCTCTTTAAGAGTGATGTCACAACATGCCATCTTGATACTTTGAAAGTACTCCCCCTAAGACTATACTTATATCTTTTGAGCTTTAAATGCATAAAATCATATTCATACATCACAAGAATATTGTATCCTTATTGAGACACCTACATATACTATCAACCAAACTCCATTTTCTTACTGCAATATCTTCATTCTCCTATTACCCACGTGTTGGGCCTTCATGTGAGCTACAAACCATTGAATTAACTAACAAACCTTCTTGGATATAATTTATTACATTACGGACATGAATAATCTTTGATACACCTTAAAAAATGAACCTATCTTGTAATGACCCTTGTAACTTCATAATGTATACATGTTACACATTTTCTTGGAACTCCAACCTCATATTTCAATGTGATCTACCTCTATTGACTATCATGAAAGAGGGTTTGAAAACCCGCAAGCGAGGATCACGAGGGACGATGTGCACATCAACGGACATGCGAATGGCAGCGTGAAGAGATCTCGGGAGGAGTGAGCATCAACCGAATGTGCATGCAAAGATTCGACAAACAGGCAGAACCTGGTTAAGCCATAAAACTCTCCTCTATCTCATAGATCAAAAGACGTGTACATATAGGAGGTGTTGAGTAACCCCCAGTGCTACAATCATGACAAATCGAGTAGAGAGGGGGAGTTACATTCCCAGAATAGAAGTGTAACTCCCAATGACGCATATGACACGCGATGCGACTTGCCACGATCACATTGTGCGCTTTGACATGTTTGACGCACTGACGCGTAAGGGAATCTCATAATGACCCCTAAATGACACGTGGACCTACGATCTCACCTAAGTGAGATGACTCACCTGATGATGTGGAAAATACACACACCAACACCCCCCTTATCAGTAACTTAGGATGAGGTGGCAAGTCAGAAACGAGAAATGGGTCCCGGCACAAAGCTTGATGAGGTACCCATGTACAAGAAAGAAGTCCCAAGTAGTGAAGGAAAACCCAGTGGGAAAAACATCCACCACAAGAGAACAACACACTCTCTAATCTAAGAAAGATGCCAAATATGGGTCCCACCATAGACGAGCCTGAAAGGGTACCCATGTACAAAGAGGCAATCTCTCGAAAGAAGAAGAGAGAAGAAGAGGGGAGACGAGAGGAATGAGAAGATGCCATGGACGGATCTCGAGCTCTGCAGCGGTAGGAAGTCTCCCAGAAGAATGTCGATGATGAGATCCTCTACCTCTGGACTGAAGAAGAGCCACCCATAATGAACTGTGTGTCTACCCTTAGGAAGGATAGAAATGATGTGTTGGAAGTCTGCCCACTCCACAAAGGAAACTGAAGGCAGCAACACGAAGAACTCTGAGTTTAGTGCATGAAAGTGTGACATAGGTCTAGCGAGTGAGTGCCAAGGAACCGAAGGTAATGCCACGTGTGTAGAATTGTCAGAGTGAAGAGGAACACCCACAGAAAGGATGTCCAAGTGATGTGAAGGGAACAAAACATCCTCCACAATAGAAAAGGGATCCACAGCTGAGGGTGGATCAATGAAGGTCTCGGAAAAGTGGAAGTGGTAAGAATCCCAAAAGGGGCACTCCCAACAACGAGAGATGATGAACTCCTCTGAAACACCTATAGATGGATGAGGGACCTGTAGAGCATCACAAGTAGACTCTGCGAAAAGATGACAAAGGTCAGGTAGATACTCGTCCCAATGAGGGGGCTCAACAAACAGAAGAGCGATGTATGATAGGTATGAGTCATCTAATGAAGGTAGAGGAGTGAAATGGGCCTCGCACACTGGAAGTGGAAAGGAGGCTAGTGTAATGACAGTGTGAGACTGAGTATGAGACTGCTCGATATCTGATGAGATGTGGGGGGTGACAACAATGTCTGGAATAGTGAGAGAAAGAGGAGAAGAGTCCTCTGTAGTACTCTCGACATCAGAACTGGATGCACAATCCTCGTCATCAGAAGTAGAACCAAGCGAGCCTGTGTCAGTGGAACTGTCATCACACAAAGAAATGGAGGAGACAACTGAATCAGCAGCAGCAACAATGGTGGTAGTATGTGAAGGGTCTCCATAGAGGGACTGAAGAATGCTCCAGACACGATGAGGTGGATCTGAGTCTGCCATGTGAAACCAGAGAGAACAAGAGACATGCATCATCATGTGACCAAAGACATGGTCACAAGTGTCGAGGAAGTCCTCTAGATGACGATGATCAGTGGGTGCAAGAACTGGCCCAAGCAAGAAGGGTAAAAGACCCTCGTGGGCGAAGTAACGTTCTATGGAAGCACGCCTGGTGAATAGGTCTCTCTTCCTGGTGAGAAGTGGCGAGGTTGTAAGGCATCCTACGACACTCACGTTTGGAAAGAGCACTCTCCATGATGAAAAAATGCAAGATGCAAAAAAGCAAGATGTCGGACTCGGCCAATAATGCATCTGCGTGTGTAGGCCCAAGAGTACAAGTAACCCCCCCAAAATGTGGCACTTTATAAAAGTAGTGCATTTACAAAATTGACAATTCCATCACGTAAAGTGTGAAAAATCATGCAACTTTTACCAAGGAAGCGCTAAAAAATCGAGCAGCGAGTCAAAAGTTATAGCATTAAAATGATTCCCGCAACTGATGGAAAAATACACTAGACACTGCAAATGCATTAAAAAGTGCACGAAAATGGGTGCAAAGGGTGTTGTGTGACTACTCGTTGGAAACGGCATCAAATTTTAGGCATAGTTTGTTTTGACTGCAAGGGGGGATTAGCCTCCTGCCAACCCCGGACCTCACCCTCCATCTTCGACACGCGAATGAAGGACATAATACAAGCAAAAATGCAGCCCAAAATTTATTACAATGCCATGAATGAAATGTTTTGTTTTTTTAATCACCCTAAAACATTAAAAAGAAGGTGATAAGGAGTGTGTGGGGGCCCACGTTGTCAAGTCATGGAGATGCACCGAGCTGTTGGGTGGTTGCAGGTTGCCACGTGTTTGTAACTGCAATTTTGCAGCTGTTTGCCAGCAAAAGAAGACGTTGAACAGCCAGGGATGCGTTGAACCTGCTGTTGGAATAGTCCCACGTGCCAGAAGATAAAAACGCAGGTCTGCAACAACAGGATGGCTCCAAAAAACGTCCAAGACCACGTGCAGGTTAGAAAAAACGTTTTTTGTAATGGCAATGCAAAAAAAAAAACGTTTTCTAACGTTGGAGGAAGGAGCTGGAGGTGCTGAAGCCACGTGCTGGAGGTCTGAGTGCTGGGCAGAAGCTGGAGAAGACCCAAACCACCAAAAACGCCAGAAAAGCCAGAAAAATGGCTGTGCTGGGTGTGCAGGTCAAAAAAACGTTTTTTCCAATGCAAGTGCAGCAAAAATGCCACGTTGAGGAGCTGGAGTTGCTGTTGGAAGAAGCTGGAGTGGATGAAACGCTGATCCCACGTCCCAAATAGCTGTTGTTCCCACGAGAGGTATGCTGCAGAAGTCAAAAACGTTTTCCAATGCAGAGGAGGGCACGAACCAGCCACAAGGAGACTCGAAACTCTGAGTAAAGAAAACGCAGCACAGCAGAGAACACAAAAAACGTGGCAGCAGGTGGAAGGAGGCCGAGCTGTGGTCAAAATGTTTTCCAACGCAAGGAGAAAACGCAGGCTTTGGAGCTGTGTGTTGAACGTAGTAAAAAAACGTTTTCCTCAAACCACGATGAGCATTCAAACAGCGAACACAGAGATTTGAAGGCTCACAATCCACAAATCAGCAATGACGAGTGTCACCCAATAATCCAAAACGCGGGCCAATGCAAAAGCTGAACCACCGAACCAATGTAGAGAGACTCAATTCACTAGGAGGATGCATGTAGACATGAAAGGCGAGCAGTTGGAGTATAGCTCGAAGACAAAACTCTTAAATCTGCAACCCAAAGTCCACAAAACATGCATACAACCCCAAAGAATAGATCGGTCAAAGACACTAAACCTGAAAACACCAGAAACTTGAACAACAACCTCAAACACCCGAGCAAGAAACCGGAACCCATGAGCACAAAGAGAGGTATAAATGCCCGAAATCAATGCATGTAGAGCACAGTCAGAAATAACTATTACGACACACGCACGAAATCTGTATATCACGCCGGAAGCCGGAAAACACGCACAGAAATGCCGATGAGTGCATGGATCCACAAGATCCGCTCTGATACCATGAAAGAGGGTTTGAAAACCCGCAAGCGAGGATCACGAGGGACGACGTGCACATCAACAAACGTGCGAACGCGTGAAGAGATCTCGGGAGGAGCGAGCATCAACCAAATGTGCATACAAAGATTCGACAAACAGGCAGAACCTGGTTAAGCCATAAAACTCTCCTCTATCTCATAGATCAAAAGACGTGTACATATAGGAGGTCTTTGAGGAACCCCCGTCTTTCAATCATGACAACTCGAGTAGAGAGGGGAGTTACATTCCCAAAAAAGAAGTGTAACTCCCAATGATGCATATGACGCACTGACGCACTGACACGTAAGGGAATCTCATAATGACCCCTAAATGACACGTGGACCTACGATCTCACCTAAGTGAGATGACTCACCTAATGATGTGGAAAATACACACACCAACATATCATTCTTAAACCATCCAATACTTCTCAACAATTTGAAACATGATTTCATGATAGTCCATCTTACTTGCAATACTTATTCTACATTATTTCCCAAGACCATGGCTTGATGCACTTGATCCAGTGATACAAATCTTTAGCTTCCATGCCATCTTGTTATAACATATCTCTAAGATATCAATCAACTTGTCATCGTATTTCAACATGTATGTCTTCCTACGAGGTCTTGATAACCTTTTAGATGTTCATCATGAATGTAATTATAGAAAACACGTAGATTCATACCTTTAAATGCATCTTTGATTAGGTAACTTTCTCTTCACAACAAATTTTGAGCCATCAACATGACTTCACCTTGACAAGACTTCTATCAACATGTTGAACCCAAATTTGATCTTCATGCTCATATTAGACATACAAAACTTAGAATAATTTTCCTCCATCAAGAAACACATACTGTATTGGGTCTTAAAACACAATCTCTTTAACCTTGAGACTATATTGTCATTTCATTCCCTTCATCCTCGGACTACTCTACGATAGGATACCTTGCATGCCTAGAATTTTACACCTTTAAATGATTTATTTCCTCTTGATAGTTATTCTTCATGATTCTTCATGCCTATCCTTGCTTTCCAACAATTGATTTATCTCTTATCATGTGACCATCTTCTCAATTTGACACATGTTTATGAAACCTAAACCTTTCAAAAAACTTATAGCATCAACACCTTTTTAGAACAATTATACCTATGTTGTACCTCTCTTACGACCTAAAGACCATCTTATATTCATCTTTTCAAAGTTTTCTCAATATCCAAACCCATATTTATAAATCCCCCTTGGTTATATATACTTCGTTATGACCACTAATTGACTCAAAAAATATTAGAACAATGTTCAAACAATGAGTAGACATGACCCACATAGCCAAATACAATAAACTTATTATCACACCGATACTAACCTCAAGAAGCATTATAACTTCTATGACACATTATCTCAATAGTCTTAGGAACATGACACAAACTACACAAGTAACCACTTATCAGATAACTTTGTACATTAATCAAAAACACATACTTTAGATCATAACACGTCAACAAACCTTTTCATGTATAAGAGACACTCAAAAACTTAATGGACAAAGCTATGCCTTCCATTTACTTGAAATTATGCTTCTTAGACACGAAGATTAAATTTTCATACCTCATCATGGTACACACTAAGACCTTACTTACCATATTTATGATCAACCTCTTTGACTACGCTTCCCAAATGTATCATACTAGTACCATTAGTATATACATTTTCTCATGAAATATCCTCCTCAAACATGCCATCATATGCTTTAAGAACTCAATACGACACCTTGAGACACAATCACAAATCACAACTATACTTGTCTCATACCACTATGTACCTTTAATGACTTTCAAACTCATAATTAATAGAATTCTACCCATATTTTACTTTTGTTTATGCAAGACATACCTAAATAAGGTCACTCAACATTACTCCAATCTAACACATGCATCACATAACATTCAATAATATTAAGCCCTTTCAAACCTTCATTCATGTCACAACAATACTATGAACACCTTTTGATTATCTTCATGCAACACTTATGTTTACCATCACTTTGTCAAGCCATCAATCATACTTAAGAACTCGGTTTCTTCACTATCACAGACCTATTAGGTCTTCACATAGCTCACACATTTCATCATGAACAACAAAGACCACATAATTGTGACTAAGAATATCATTCCCATAATTATACCTTCTACTATTACTTCTCAAACCTTGTTTCTTGTTTCAACAAAAAACTTTGAAAGCACCCCTTTTTGATACTCTTCTATATTGCCAAGACAATGACTATTGGGTTGAAACACTACTTTCTTGACATAGACCTTTTAGCAACATAATATTTTAAATCTTATCTTCACATGGCAGATATAGATATTTGGAACATCACTTTGTCCTTTTCCTTACTTCTTCCATAGATATAGACCAATATAGGTCTCAAAACACCATCTTATGCATATCAAACTATTTACCATGTATTTTCAAGCCATAAAACATGCTTGAGCACTCAAAAATCATAAAGATAAGCCACCAAACATACCTTCTTGAAGTAATCTTCTATTAACATGCATTCACCATTTCAAGAAACTCAAACACATATGAGTCACTAAGCATATCTTAATAGCTCACATACAATTTTTAGACCTTCACATACCCTCTTAAGGCTCATCACATGATGATACCAACAATAAATAGCCTTCATTACTCCTTAAACCATCTTGTAGAACCTCTCAAACAATTTACCCCATCCTTCTCATAGTTATAAAAATATATATCTCCCTATATCACACCTTACTACTACTTTACATGGATGATGAATTCCTTCAAGAAGCATAATGAAGACATCACAGTCACTTAGGGCACTAAAACACCATGAACTCGGGATATTCCCACATCTCCATACCATTACACTATTGATATTGATAAAATGACTTAAGTAATCTCTTAGTATTCTTAGGTACTTCAAGCGTGGTGTCCATCTTTTCCTTATTTTATTCCTCTAATTAGATTCTTTTCAAACACATATGATTTTCTTGGATCACAAGCTTTTGCAATATCATTGCAAGTACCTCCTTGTAAACCAAAACTAGGATTGATTGGTTTAGATTCATTCTTCTTAACCTAATTTTTATGATCAACCTTCTTGAATGCATGTGACCCTTCTTTGAATATATTTTGTACCCATACTTCCTTGACCTTGACTTGGAGCAACATGATGACATAACTTACGATATGACCTTTTTAGTGAAAACTATGGCAAACAATGTGATACACACCTATTGGATGAGGACTATTCTTTCCTCCATTTACCCATGGATACATACTCTTGAAATACCTCCTACAATCCCTTGCTCTATGCCCATACTCATTGGAAGTAAACCATGAAATAATGTTGCATACCTTCTTGTATTTAGTTTCTTGATGGGATGATACCTTGAAAATTCTTGGAATAGACCTACTTGGTATATACACCTTCATTTTAACTTTATTTAGAGCTAGGGTTAGCTTCTTGACTTGGAAGATCAAACTTCTCATCATCTCAAATTCTCCCTTTGTGGTTTCCAATGAAACCAAGACATGTCTTGTCATCGAAGACCTATGACTACTTAAAATATCATCTAGGTCCATAGTTATCCTCTCCAACTTCTCATAAAAATTCACCTTGCTAGATGCATGCTCCAATTTTCCTTAAAATGCCATAATTCCAATTCGCATATGATGTAACCACTCTCTTTAGTCTTTAGGGTTTATCTCTTTTATGAGATTGAAACAATCATCTTCCTTGATCTTGGGAGTTGTTGTTATGGACTCAACTTGAGTCTCATATTCTTTGATATTCTCTTTGTATCCCTTGATTTCTAACCTCAAATTGTATTTCTTCATTCTTTGATGCACTAATTCAGCTTGTAAATCAACTTCAGCATCTTTATTATCAATATCATCATAAGAATTGATATCACTACTCTATAAGAAACATACATTGATCTTCATCTAGTCACACTCATCTTATTTTGATCTAAAATTGTAGATGCATGATCTAACTAACTTATGATCTCCTTGATGATTTTTTTATCCTTCTTAACAGTTGATCTTATATCTTGACACTCTCTCCTCAACTGCTTAATCATCTTGTGCTTCAAAGGATTATCTCAATATTTTTAAGCTTGTTATAAAGGCCCTACTTTTGTAATACCAATTGTTAGAAGCACATCACCGAGAGGATGGGGGTGAATCAATGATCCATTAAAATTTTCATTCTCTTAAACATTCACATCCATCAACCATTTAAATCATTTTCAACCATTTAACAACATATAGATTAAGAAATGATTAATCAACCACATAAGCATGCACCATGAGAACACAATAACACAAGTATACAAAATTTAAGTGGGAAACCCTCAAGGGGAAGAAAATCCACAAAAAACTTTATATAGCCATTTTTTCAAATTTATTTGAGCACCAACTCAACAAGAAGAACCAAACCCTATGTTTAGTTAGGAACCAACCCCAATTTTAGTAGAGCACCAACCCTATAAGGAGGAACCAACCCCAAGATGACTCATCAAAAAAAAATCCATTTGAAATGTTTTCCATCTCTAAAATGCTGCTTTAACAACTGAATATGACACAATGAAGCTCACTCTCCTCTCTATCTATCTCAAAACATCGCTCTAGCCTTCATGCTCAAGAACTCCTTCCTTCAAACTGATTTGGTCATCTGCACTAGCTCACACATACCCGGTCCTCTCTTGATAACATATTCACATCTTCGTTTCCCTATGTTTCAGTCACAAATACCTTTCACACATTCAAAACTTCCCTCTAGGTTGTACTTTTCCTCGACATGCACAACTAGCTCAAATGAGCTTTCTAATATGCTTTTATACTTGTCTTATGAACTTAAAACACCTAGGTCAGCCATAATAGACAAAAATTCATACCTACGTAATAATAACATCATTCATAGGACCATACAGTCACCACCATCACCTATAGCCTTCAAGACCACCATTAAGAATCAAAGATCCTGAAACACCAAAACAAGCCAACTCGCCAAAAAGGAATATTCTAGAGAAAACCCAACTTCAAAAAAATAGGTAACACAATTATTAATTTTTACAGCCTTCATAAACTTCATAAACCATTAAACACTCTATAACAACTTATCCTTCCGTGAAACCTTCTCGAGACCATGCACAACCAAACACCCTCAAAACTAGTCTTCAGAAAACAAACCATAACTTCATCAAATGACCTTAAAAACACAATTGTGATATAAAAATGTAAATATCATGACCTTAGGATCATCATAAAACTCAAATCATTCTATAAATCAAAGCTATAACACTTCCAAAACACATGTGCAACGAGACTCGCCTCAAAATACCCAAAATTGCCCAAAAATAAGTCATGCGAAACTAGGGCACAACAAACCTCCAAAAATATCAACCATGATCTAAAACCATAATTTACATTAATAATATCTCCCATACTTCCTTAAATGCCAATTTAGTCACCAGGTCCAATGAACAACTTGAGCACAAACTAAACTTTTCCGAGAAACTTACAAAATTTAATGGGGCCCACACACAACCAAGACCTATAAATTACACCTAGAGAAATATGAAGGATTCATATAAAAACTCCATTCATCACATTTAAATAAGTAATAAATTATTTTCCACTACATCCAAGTTATCTCAAGTCGCTACAAAGTTAGGGTTTAAAAGATCTTTACCTTCTTAACGATTGTTTATAAAAACCTAATGATAAAATGACGTGATTCCACTTGGAAAAAATTCATAATATACCTATTAAACTATCCACATGATATTTGTTCCCCATGTAAATCACACACTCTCCAACGATAAACACAATTCAACTTTGAGATCAAAATCTCACCTTTAAGAACTCGATTTTAGTAAAAATGTAATATCTTTCAAAATATTCATCATATGAACCTCAAATTTTGAGCACACCTTCATATAATAATTCCAAAACACCTAAAATTATCATAATATCCTAAATATTTTCATACATGATGACTCCATCACTCCCAGACATGTTCTCTCAAGGGTTAGGTCTAAGAGCGGACCAAAAATCAATGTCTAACGCTTGAACCAGCACTATAAGACACTTCGATTGTCTCTACACATCGTATACCTTATTAAAAGGATCTCACCATGATCACACAACTGCTACGTTCCTTAAATCATGATGATTTACCTCATTCTTCTCTCTAGGCCTCACAAATAAACACCTTGAACATGTTTACTTCAACAAATCTGACCTTTTCACACCTTGGCCAAGCTTTTACACCTGTTATGACCTTACACACACTTCATTACATCATCACAACATCATCTATACCTTTTAAATTCACCATCACACTCTAACAAGTCACTCTACTTTTTAAAAACCCATGTAAGACCTCACAATCTCAACAAGAAACTCAACACTACCAATCAACCTTCATGACTCTTATCTCTTTTGACATTAATCATATCAATGAAAACCCTTCCAATATCTCTCTTTGAGATCAATGAAAACACAATGCCAAAATTTTCCCATTTCCCAGTTATACCTCGAATATTCCATTTTTCATACTTCGGGGTGAACTTACAATTTGCAAACTTATAATTATAATGTTGCAAACTTACAAAAGACCAAGTCATTTACCTATGTAAATCCAATTCAAATTTTTAGTAAAATTTTTAATGCTCAAAAACATTCCACACACCATTAAACCTGCAACTTCTTCAAAACATAAAAATCAAGGAAATGTTACGATGGTAGTACAAAACCACACTACATGGTTTATCCATGATATAATTATGACATTAAAGACCAAGGAACCACCAAAAAAATCACATATCAATTGGAAAATGATGGAATAGCTTGTTTACTCCAATATACACATTTTAAATTTCACAAAATGTGATAATATTTTAACTAGACCAAACTAGGCACCAACATATTCCATTAAAAAATTAGTAAGCTATTACTCTAGAAAATAATACAATTCCTAAGGTTCAATTAATATTCTAAGTCTAAGTTTACTTAATAACGAATAAGGAAGTATAATTTGGTAGCTTATTTGATTAAATAAATCCCTAGCATCAAAGCACAATTTAAATGCAATTTTAATTATTCAAACTCATTTAATTCAAAAGAAGAGGGGGAAATAACCCACTAGCCAATTAAAAATACAAATAGGGATACCACTTTCCAAGTGGATCCTCTTAGGTCTTATGAGAGTCATAGGATTGAAAATTTCTACACCATTAATCTTAGGTTTGGATAGGAAGTCCTAAATATCCTTATTTTCCATTATATCTCTTTGTTTTTTCTCATTTTCACTTGGTTTTCTTGTAGGTTTCAAGGGAGATTTAAAATGGAGTCATAAGATAAGGGAACTCTGTTTATTCTTCATGCAAAAACCCCTATTAAGGTTTGGAAAAAATGTGTATATTTACATACATTTTTACATGGATATAGTTGCTCATTTAATCATTATATATATATTATAACCCTAATGCGGGTTGGCCACAACCTCCCATGGGAAATTTACAATGAAGAAAAAGTAAGTGTGTGTGTGTGTGTGTGTGTGTGTGTGATAAACATGTTTTCAACAAACTTCTTAATGAAAACGAAACCTCATATATTAAAGACTCACATAAATCTATATATAATTGTATATATGTATGTATGTATGTATGTATATATATTATCACACATAGTGTATATATATGTACATATATATAATTTGATTCATATTTAAAATTTCCTATAACCTTGTAAGGCGAGAAAATATTTCCATATCTTGTTTACACACCAGAAATTAAGAAGTTTGTATCTAATTTAAGAACCCAAGATAAGATAATGAGAACATTGCACAAGATAAAAATAAATTCTTATCAATGATTGAATCACATTTGCATTATAATATCAAAAATATTTTTAATTAGTAGTTTAATTTCCTCTTAATCGTTTCAAATGAAAATTTCAACAAAGTAAAAATGAGAACTTAATCTTTTTTTTCATAAACAATGAGTCAAGAGATTTCATAATAAAGAAAAAACACAAAATATTATCACATTTTAACCTTTCTAAATAACATCTTTATTCCATTTTACTCCTTTCATCATAAATCAACCATTAACTAAAGAAACGTTTTTCAAGACTATACACACTTTAAATAACATTTTGGACTTGCCACACTCATTTTCTAGGCTAATACAAGGGGGTGATATTTATACAAGTTCAAGAGTTTGATGCAAAGATAAAAAATCATGGAGAACCATGATATAATGAAAACCTCACTTCATAAAACCTTACAAACTTATTCCCTTCCGAATAAGAAGTACAATAGGATTCACATTAAGATCTCCATTTCATTACAACATAGAAATAACATGGAAAATAATATATCATACTCCAAAATTCTACCTTTTAAACAATATTTTTAAAGGGGATAACAATGAAAATTTCCCATATAATACCAACCATTTTACATTCCTTCTTTTTTTTCAATTTACAAGAAAATACAACTCTAAAATGCAAGTGGTACCAATTTCCATGATAGCTCCAAAATTTAGCTCCAACTTCATTATCAAACCTCCAACATAACAAAAATAAATGGCTTCTATGATTCTCCAAAATTAAACACACAAAACAACTAAGCTTAGAGGTAAAAATTATGGAATAATTTATTTGTTTTTTAGAAAGAATTAATGGGAAGAGTCACAAGTCTAAGTTATTCAAAATCTTATTGTGAGTTTTTGTGTGAATTAAAAACTACCTCATTCAAAAAAAAACATGACGTGATCATGTTAAAGTGATATATTGTTAAATTGGTGAAGCTAATAGCCATGTGAATGTACTAGTTTCACAGGGAAAATATCGATGGTCCCAAGAAGTTATCACGTGTTCTTTTCTATAAATCGTATATATATATATTGATTAACCAAAATTAACTAAATATGGGAAAGTATAATGATAGTTAATCTAATGTTGTAAATAAATGCACTAAAGTAATATAGAGTAATTAAATAATTAAACTAATGGAAAGAAAACCCTAAAGTACAAGAGTAAAGTGAGGAAAGAACTCATCTGGTTATGGGTGGTATCATGAAAGTGTCACAGGTATGAAAGGAAATTCTATAAGAAGGAACGGCTGCAAAGAGGTCCCAAAAAGGGTGGACCTGGGAGTTCTATGCAGAGTGGAGTACCCAAGAGGGTACTTGGGCACCTCAAGGCACCTGCAGTATGTAGAAATAGGTGCCCTGGTCTCTGAAAAGGTCGTAACTTGATTATTTCAAGGTTGAAAGATACCATGTAACCTTCACTATCTCATCACACTAGATTTTCTTGGACTATATTTGAATGAACAAAATATTTTAAGAGACAGAACGCGACCTATAAAAGACTTGAAAAGAAGTATCAAAACCCTAAAAATAACAAAAGATGTAAATGAATGGGTTAGACTAACCTCAGCTACCAAAATAGTAGGCTTATTAAACTAAGCATTGCACTACATTTCAAACCTAAATGTAGTTATGGTGTGTGTGTGTGTGTGTGTGTGTGTGTGTGTGTGTGTGTGTGTGTGTGTGTGTGTGTGTGTGTGTGTGTGTGTGTGTTGTGAATTTCATGCCATAAGTTGTGTCATTCACACTATGTGAAGTAGTGAGCAATACATAAATGTAGAAAATGTAATAATATGTGTGCATGGAATAGAATATAATCCCTCACCCTATGAAGTGTGTGGTGATACAGATCTCCTAGCCTTAATGCCTGGAACTATGTGGATGCAAGTGATGTAATGGATGCAACTCTAGATGGAGTGATAGTAGTAGATGATGTTATGACCCTCATTATGGTCTCATAACTTTATATTTATAGGGTTATCTTGATCTAATTTTGTAATTAACCTTGACATGGCTGACTAGGAAAAAGATAAGGATGAAAAATGGCTAGAAGAGGCCCAAAAGAGGCGAGAAAGTAGAAAGAGGATCACGGTGCCCCGGTGGGACTAGGGCACCCTAATAT
Source organism: Taxus wallichiana var. yunnanensis (assembly GCA_018340775.1). Classification (NCBI taxonomy): domain Eukaryota; kingdom Viridiplantae; phylum Streptophyta; class Pinopsida; order Cupressales; family Taxaceae; genus Taxus; species Taxus wallichiana. Next base: position 391,130,860 of record CM031238.1, read on the forward strand.
AGGCATGACCACCCCAATTTAGGCTAAAACGATGAGAAAGTGCCGAAATAGACTATAAATGTATATAAAGATGTGTGGAAATGACAAAATAAAAGGTAAAATAAGATGTCCAAAAGGTGGGATTAATTAGTACTTTCTTCACTCAAGAACCTTCTAAATAGTAGTATGAGATTAGGCTAAATAATATCTAAAGTGCATGATTTTGTGACTATATTTTCCCCCACTTTATGTTGGTGAGTAGAAATCTCGGTAACATAAAATAGATAGAGATGCTTACTGATGTCCATGTAGAGTGTATTATAAAATGCGTCGAAGGACTAGACAAAAGTGTGGAATGATAAAAAGATGGAGGAGCGTGGAAACTATAGATGAAAAATGTGCATAGAAAATGTGATGAGAGTGAACCTAGGGTGGAATGTGTGTTTAGTTGTTGCGGTGTGTAGTGTACCTACATGATTAGTAAGGCATGTTACTCGCGAATGTTGTTTTTTTTTGTCGTTGTTTTCCCCCCAATTTGACTGCTTTTTTCTTATAAGGTTAGATCTGTAAGGAGAAAATGATCAAGCAGTCAAATATGTATGTATGTAAAAATGTTATGTAAAATATGCATGTGTGTAGAAAGGTGTAAAGTATGCAAATGTAAAATACATGAAATGAAAAGTGTAAATAGAACATGTGCACCCGATCCATGTCGAGAGAAAGGGTGTAGAAGGATATCATGTATTGTTGTGATTTTTCGGGTGATCTCACACCACCATGGCTGAATAAGTGTATGGAGGAAATGTTTTGTGTTCTCCAAGATCTAACCACTTCTGCTGAAATATGTGTGAAGAGATATCTGTAATGTCCTAGTTTTTTGGGCGATCTGACGCCACTAGCTGAAGTAGTGTAGAGATGCACACCCACTGTAACATCCAATCCTGTAACTATTTCCTAGAAATGCTAAGGACACCATGTCCTATAAAATCCATTGTGTATGGGGTTCATAGACTGGTCTGAACCCACTCATTATATGTAAACCCACAATGCCAAGGGTAGAAAGTGCATTATACTGAACTAGTGTAGCTACACAGTGTTAGTATGTAAACCCCCAAATGATTTCCCCCCTCTTTAGGGGCGCTGCAACATCGCTGATAGGAGAATGCAGCCCGAAAAGAGGACCAATGCACTCAACCATGTAAACTTGAAAGTGCTTAGTAGAAACCAAGGAATGCATAAACAAAAGGCTAGCCAAACATAAGTGTAAAGTAAACAATGCATGTATATAGAAAACATGTGTAAGCTACACAGACAATGTAGTGAATGTAAACATGTAAGAAAACAAGTAAGCCACATAAAGCGGGTTACAAAAATGGTACATCACTCACAATGTTACAAGACACGCAAGGTTGTCATGGCCACAAAACACAAATAAGTGTGTACACAAACATAGGGCAAAGCCCACATATAATGAAAAATAATAGCAAACAAGTATAGACAAACAAATAAGTAGTCATGGAAACATGTAATCTGTAAAACAAGTGTTGCACATGGAACACTCATTAGCATGTTATACCCAATATTTAAAAATCATGTATGATCAAGTAATGTAAGATGCTAAGTACAAAATGAAACAATAACACCTAGATGAGATGAATGTGGATGCCCCCAACGACCGGTATAGTAAGGGTAGAAGACGAGAATCCATGTTACATGTAGGAGTCCTATATCTGCAATCACACTAAACAAAGGCGTGAAAGCACATGTGTGGATGATATAAATAATGAAATATAAGAAATAAATATAACATGTGTAGTAAAGTGAACATGTAAAACACTAGAAAGCAAGAGTAAATTTCCCCAAGATAATGCAATATGTTATGGATGGATGGAATTGAATGTAAAATAGAATGATAGAGCTACATGCCCCTCGAGTGGATGGAAGTATATGCAATGAGATTCATTTTTTCCCCCTCAGCATTCAAGAATGAACCATAAATGAGAGTACGCCATCAAGAAATGGTCGAATAATGTCTTTGTGTCTTGCGCGTTGTGATGAGTGTGTATGTATGGGTGATGAGATGTGACATATAGAAAGGATGTGCGTGAACCCTATAACTGAAGCGTATATCACAACTTTTGAAGGGATGAGTGATGATTTTTCCTAATTATATATCATTATATGAAGAACAAATGAGTGATGATTTATCCCCAAGTATATATCACTATATGATGAATGGATGAGTGATGATTTAACACTAAGCATATATCACTATAAGATGATAGGGTGAGTGGTGATGTAACCTAAGGCATATACCACTACAAAATGAAATAATGGAGGTGGTGATTTAGAATAATGTGTATACCACTACTAGAGGAAATTATGGAGATGGGTGACGATTTAGCCTAAAGCATATGTCACTACTAGAGGAAATGATGGAGGTGGGTGACAATTTAGCCTAAAGAGTATATCATGAGCCTAGGAATGTCGCATGATAAAATGTTATATGATGAGTGTAAGGTACATTTGATTTGTAAACCATCGATAATCGATTATGGACCGAGGAACTAAAGTGCCTCATAGAGTTGTGAGTGCATCATGTAGATAGAAATGGAATATGTAATGATAAAATATAAGGCTAGACTCATATGTAATAATGCAACCTAACGTAGTGTGTAGAATATATGTAGAAATGTGCGGTGTATGATGTGACTATGTATAAGTTATGCATGGATAGACTAATAATGTATGCAGTGTTTATGATGATAAGGACTAGTATAATGTATAATAAGTGTAGAATTAATTGTTTATGACGTGCAATGTATGGTGAAATGCAATGTGTAATGCCTAAGGTGTGGTGTGTGGGGTTCGAGATAATGGCCATCCCTCAACAAATCAAGTGTGAACCAAAGCACAAGAGTGCATCATCAACTAGTGATGCTAGAATTTAGGTTGAATATGTCTAATGTGAGAAAAGTGAGGGTATGAGAATGTGAAGAGTGTGATTATGCTAAGATGAAGTATGCAAGAATGTTGGGAGTGTGATGTAGAACTATGTAAATATGATAGAATGAGGGGGGGATTAGGTGTTATGCCCCCAAGTGTACTATGATGATGGATATCTATGCAGCAACATGAGAGGTGTCATGCCATTGTGGGAGAGTTTCATCTATGTTGTGATAAGAGTGAGGGCCAACACAATGGTAGGACAAAGCAACAGTAGGACCATGCGATGGTGGTGAAACTTGAGATGTGTCTTGACAATTATTAGGAGTGGTTGCTTTGAAAAAATGAGTTGTAAACAAAAAGTGGGGTAGGATGGATAGAAATCTTGAATGGTGGCATCTTTGGTGGTACTTGTCTTTTTGAAGAAGGCACATGAGGAACGGTGACATGATGCTCATTAAGTGGAGAAGAAGAAATATCAGAAATAGGAGAAGCATGTGATGGAACTATAGTATTTTCTTGACTAGGAGGAGAATCATTATGCACATGTGAGTGACCATCAATATGAAGCGTGTTATGAATAAGATAATTATCTAGAACATCCTTAGAAATATTACAAGGAGGCTCACTAATGGTCGTATGAGCTTACTTAGATTGATCTTGACTAAGCGAAGGAGGAATAGACTTAGGAGCCTATGTGGGTATAGTATTTGTAGGTGGGCGTGCAATAGGATGTTTTCTAGTGAATGAAATAAAAACCTGATGCTCAAGATGTTTGACTCTACAAAGTAAATCAATGCAATCGTGGCCATTATTGCCATTAATTTGATGATAATGGTAATATAGATGATCATGATACTTCGTTAGGCAACAAGGAGGATAGTAATCAATAGATCGATAGAATGATCAATTGACAACTAAGAAGCTCAGTAAGAATTTCGTGTGGCTTAGCATTGTGATCAAGTATGAGAGGTTCGACAATGGCATGACTTGAGGTTCAACTATATGACATGTAGTGGACATAGATTAAAAATAATATGTAGAACACAAACATGTGATTGAGAAGAAAATTTACGCTAATGAATTTCATATCTAAGATATGTGATTGTGGATTCCATAGCTTGAAATTTGTCTTGAAATACATAATGAAGAGCTTGAAATTTATCTTGAAATACATAATGAAGATCTTGAATGGGTTTGCAAATAGATTGACTAGAATTAGAATCAAGGGAGTCCACATAAAGATGACCAAAAATAGTGTTGACCTTGGTAGGCAATATGTTGATAGGCAGACACATATTCACTAGGGTTTGTTGAAGAAATTATTTATAATATAGGTGAATTTGAATCAATTGAAGCAAAGAGACTTGAAAATCATTAGAAGCCATGGTACAAAAGATGAGAAAATCCCTAAAACGAAGGTGGAGTCAATGGTCGGGTTCACCAAAATGATTAACTAAAATTAACTAAATATGGGAAAGTATAATGATAGTTAATCTAATCTAGGAGGACATAAACATTGTAAATAAATGCACTAAAGTAATATAGAGTAATTAAATAATTAAACTAATGGAAATAAAACCCTAAAGTGTAAGAGTAAGGTGAGGAAAGAACTTAATTGGTTATGGGTTGTTGTCATAGAGTGTCGAAATATGATAGGAAATTTGAGAGATGGAACGATTGCACAGAGGTCCCAAAAAGGGTGGACATGGGAGTTCTCGAGTAGACTAGAGCACCCAGGAGGGTACTAGGGCACCTCAAGGCACCCTAGTATGCACAAATAGGCACCCTAGTCTCTGAAAAGGTCATAACTTGATTATTTTAGGGTCAAAAGATACCTGTAACCTTTGCTATCTGTCACACTAGATTTCCTAGACTACGTCGAATGTATGAAATATTCCAAGAGAAAGAATGGCCTATAAAATACCCAAAAGGAAGTATCAAAACCCTAAAAAAATTAAAGATGTAAATGAATGGGTCAGACTGACCTCAGCTTCCAAAACATTGGGCTTACTAAACTGATCATTGCACTACATTTTGAAGCCAAATGTAGTTCTAGTGTGTGTTTGCATGTCATGCCTTGGGTTCTATTGTTCCATTCTCACTATGTGAAGTAGCGAGCAATAAATAAATGTAGAAAATTTAATAGTATGTGTACATGGAATAGAATAGAATCCCTCCCCATATGAAGTGTGTGTTGATATAGATCTCCTAGCCTTGATGCATGGAACTATGTGGATACAAGTGATGCAATGGATGCAACTCTAGATGGAGTGATAGTAGTAGATGATGCTAGGACCCTCATTATGGTCTCATAAATTTATATTTATAGGGTTATCTTGATCTAATTTTGTAATTAACCCCGACATGGATAACTAGGAAAAAGTAAAGATGAAAATGGCTAGAAGAGGCCTAAAAAGATGCGGGAAATTAGAAAGAGGATCGAGAGCACCCCAAGTGGGACTAGGGCACCCCAATAAAGGCACAGGTGCGGAGGTTTAGGCTAAAATGATGGGAAATCGTTGAAGCACACTGGGCATGCATATAAATATGTGCGGGAATGACGAAATAAAGGGTAAGATAAGATGGCCAAAAGGTGGGATTAATTAGTACTTTCTTCACTCAAGAACCTTCTAAATAGTAGTATGAGACTAGGATAAATAATGTCTTAAGTGCATGATTTTGTGACTACACACACACACACACACACACACACACACACACACACACACACACACACACACACACACACACACACATTCAAAATTTGTCTATACAATTATTTATACTAAGTCTTACTTAAGTGTGCAAGACCCCTAATATTCAAACCATTATCTATCCATATTTTAGTCACTTAAATTGAATTTTCAATTAATTCAACCGACATATCTACCCATATATTTTCCCATTATTTAAATAAAATCAAAAGGTTCAAATGATCTACTAAGTTCAAAAGGACTATTTATCCTACATGGATACCAAACCTTAGATATTATATTATAACTAATGAGGTATTTTACATTATAATTCAATCTCTAGGATTCTAATAATTGCAACCCTAAGCTATAAATATGATCACACTTATTATTATATTGAGACTCCTTTTATATTTGGACCCTAGTTCCAAAAGTAATTAAAAACATTATGTTAATAAACATGGATGGGACCTATTATTAAACTTGGTCAAATTGACCACAAGTGGAGAGGAGGATGTAATATGAGCCCTTGTATTGGGCCAATCCTCTCCCTTATATCTAGGGCATCTATATACCGCAAGTTTTCTAACACAACCTCTTATTTATCCTCCTTTTTCATTTTATTTTCTTTTTGTTTTCTTATTATTTCTTCTATCTCTCTTTGTATCTTATGTTGCAGCTCTTATGGAAATAGTTATAACTATATGAAAGGTCGTAATTTGGTATGGGTGAATTTCTTGTGTGTGTGTGTGTGTGTGTGTGTGTGTGTGTGTGTGTGTGTGTGCGCATGTGTGTGTGTGTGTATTAAGAAACATAGTTTTGGCTTAGTGTTAAAAGTGGCCAAGAAGGGGAAAAGGTTTGACTATGTATTATACACATTTAGCCATATAGAGGAGGGGCCAACTATGTATAATACATAGTTGACCAAGGATAAGTGAGTCTCGAAGGGCTAGGAGTGGAGTTGGGACAATTATGAGGACCATGAAAGCAACGGTAGGACCACGGAGGATACGGTAGGTGGGGAGGGGGTGTGGGAATGGCTCGGCCATCCCACAAACACTAAGAAGAGGGAAGGGGGTCGTGGTCTGGTCAAATATATATATATATATATATATATATATATATATATATATATATATATATATATATATATATATATATATAATTTAGTATCTGAATATAAATTTCTATGTGGGGAATGGGTTGGGCTAAGTCCTCCCATTCCCACTTTTTTTAGATATTTAGTCTTAAAATATTTATTTAATATGTTTTTTTGTTTATAAGGTTTGATCCTAAGATCTTATTAAAATAAAATTTGTATAATGTACATTTATTTTAAATATAACATATTAACGTAATATTAATTTTAATAAATGGGTTCAATGTATTACATACATACATATATAAGATAGACTCCATTCTTGTATAATAACTAGTATAGGTAATTAAATATAGACTTTCCAATATAAAGTAGATTTAAACAAGGTCCTTGTGTGTGTGTGTGTGTGTGTGTGTGTGTGTGTGTGTGTGTGTGTGTGTGTGTGTGTGTGTGTGTGTGTGTGTGTGTGTGTGTGTGTGTGTGTGTGTGTGTGTGTGTGTGTGTGTAATTATTCCCATACAACCAATATGGCTTATATGAAAAAGCTAATATAAATTCCCTCACAATCAATTATTTGACTAACTAGAGGTACACGTTGTTTTCTTTTAACATTGTTCCTATATACTTAAAATCACTTCCATAATATAAATTTACTAAAGACAAAATGCAAATTCTTAAACCACATTTTCAACAAAAGTTATAATTCTAAAAGGATACAACATGTATCCTTACATATTTCTTAATTGATGAAGAGATTTACTAAACAAGGTATTCATGCAACAACTTATTTTATTAGTCTTTCTTTCACCTTTTCCTAAGTTCATGGTAGTTTAAGGCATCCTTCAAATACTCCCTTACACAAAACAATAGAATTTGCAATATTTTTAATAATATAAGCCCACAATATAAGAAAATGGAGAGAGAAGGGAATAAAGAGATTTAAATATCACAATTTTATTTGATTCAATCATAATAATTTCCAAACAAACACATTTCTAAGAATCATTACATTTTTGACCTTTACTATCATTTGAGTCACAATAAAATGAATAATAATACACTTTGAATATGTAACCCACAATCGATACAACTTACTTCCAAATTATATTATGAAGTTCACACAACACATACAACAAAGTGGCCCTTTTCACCACTACATTCACTATCCAACTCCACAACCAAACATGCCAAAAATGGAGGTAAAGGCAACATTCACCTCCCAAGCCATGTAATGGGGAAAGTTTCTTCCCATTTCCCTATGAAACTCCTAACTAACGAAAAGTCTCCATAGCCAACACCAAAACTTGGATCACATTTTTTTTCCAATATTCCCAACACAAAATCATTCGAATAAAAATCAAACATGTGTATTTGAAAAATACTCAAGAGAGAAAGGAGATACATTTCAAACAAAACACACACTATCAAGATTTTATAAGTTTGAGGGAATTAGAGGCATTCCAAGCTACTTATTACACCACTAAGGGGTTTGGCATGAGTTCTTGGTCCCTTTAATAAAATAAGATGCATGTCACTTACCCTCCACCTAGTTTATCTAAAAACCCACATATCACTCCATTAGAACAAATCCCAAGCCCTTTTGGTTCCTCCAATAGAAAATAAGTTTACTTTATTTTAACTTGTACTTATACCTCCTTAATGGCTCTACCTTATCCTATACACACAAAATTATTGATATCCCACAATGGGTGAAAAACAAGTAAACAACACATGTAAAAACCTCATACAACTCAAATGATCATGAAAACACATACATTCCACAAAAGGATAGCAAAAAAACCAACAATTACAAGAAATTAACAAATAAAGGTACCCACCTCTTACTCATCTTGTCCTCTTTTCCATTACCAAAGCTTCAATCACTCCAAGCAATCCAAAAACATAAACCTAATAATAATGCTCCCTCCCAAATGATAGAAAATAATATCTCTTATATAGAAAAAGACTCAAGAGCACCCCCCTTAGGATGGTGCCAAGTGGAAACATCCTAAGTTCCCAAGACAAATCCAAATCCCCAAAAATCCATTAAATCAAACTCATGCCCACATGGGCCAAATCAAGATCAAAATCCAAGTTCAACCACAACACATAAATGCACTTACAAGAAAATACATGGGAGAGTAAAATGGTCAAAATCCAATAACCCAAAATACTCAACACACAATCCATCCTACAAACAACTTACATCAAAATTAATAAGGGTAGATGGAAAGTTTCCCAAGGTACCTTTATGGGGTCTTTATGAGCCCCAAAATGGCTTAAAACTCTAAAATAATTACACCTACCCCATGGGTAGGTGTAAGGATGAGTTTTGAGAGTGTGGGATAAGGTTTACTTGTCCCACACTCCACTCAAAAGTGGCCCCAAAGGAGAAATCCTAAATTTACTAAAAATGGAAAGTTTCACCCACCCCAACAAGGTAAAAATCAACCAAAAATAGAAATCAACTACCCCCATAAACAAATACTAAAATATACTTCAAAAGAGATTAATTAAAATAACTAAAATTGGCTAAGGGTCTCATGAAAGTATCAAACAACAAGCCAAGGTAACGAAAATAAATAAATTAAGGAATTTTCACCATATACATAGTCCCAACCCTCAAAATCCAAGTCTAGGTGACTTTTGTTGGCTAAGGAGCTTCACAGAGTTAATCCCCTCCATCTTCTTTCATCTATTTAGTTTTTATTTATTTCATTTTGCGTAGCATTTGGGTACCTATTCTTCATCTACACACTCAAAGCACGCATCATATCCACTCAACTATAATATTAAAAAATATACTATTAAATTCAGAATAAAAACACACCAATCACACATATATTTCATTTATTTAATTATAATTTAAAACATGCTCAAATGTAACCATTACCATCATCATAGTCATAATATATACAAATCATAATCATGTAACATCAATAATAAATATATCCATCGAAAGAAACAAATGTCATCATGTTATGCCATATTCATGTGAGTTAAAACATAAGGTTAACACCCCATATCAACTCAAAATATCAAAAATCCATAGTCCAAATAAACTAAGATTATAGAAATCGTGTGTCGATATAATATATATAATGAGTCATATGATGAAAATATAATATGACATGAAATTTATCTAAACATTGGTGGGGGAAGTGGGCATCATATCCCCCTCCCCATAGAACATGAATTCCTTTCGAAGTCATTGGAATAAGTGAGGGTACCAAACCCTCAATGTAACCGCATCCTCTCATGTGGCAAGAAGTCTCGTCATATCAATCCCACTTTGTACTCACACATGATCAATCTCATGACATTGAAGCCCCATGTTCTTGCACTCTAGAATGTGCATGGGATTAACGATTACTTTTTTTCCTCCACCCGCAAAGAAACTATTTTAAATCTAGAATGTGATAATAATCTTGTATATGCCTCCTCAATACATAAATATGAAAAACATCATGATACATGAAAATTTGGGTGGAAATTCAACGAGGGCTACTTAGCCAATCCTCTCTAGAATCTCAAAGGTTCCCACAAACCAATGAGCTATCTTAGAGACATTCCCATAGTGAATAGGAATCTTATGCGGTTTAACCCACAAAAACACCTTCGTGCCCACCTCAAAACTATAATCAATATTTTTGGTGTCTTCATACTTATTATTTCTTTCATATGCCTCCTGAGTCATTTTCTAATAAGAACCACTTATTTCTCTATATATTAAACATGGTAAGGCCCACACAACTCTATCTTTAATCTGGTCCCAATTCAAAGGAGTCTTGCACTTTTTCCCATATAATGCCTTATAAGGCACTATACCAATATAATTGTGATAATTGTTGCTATAGGTAAACTCTACCAAGTATAAGTACTCCTCCTAAAGGGACCGATGGACCATTACATACATGTAAAGAATGTCCTTTAATACTTGATTAACTCACTCACTCATTCTAACCATCTTTCGAGGGTGGTAATAAATGCTAAAATTAATCTGTGTGCCCAAGGTTTCCTACATCGTGGTCCAAAATTTGGATGTGTACAAAGGATCACGATCACATATGATTCAGTGTGGAATCCCATGTAACCTAAAAATATCATCCAAGTAGACCCTAGCTATAACTATGGCTGTATAAGTCGACTTCATTGGTGAAAAGTGTGTTACCTTGGTCAATTTTTCTATAGTGACCATGATCACATCATGATGGTATGCCCAGGTAGTTAACCCAACACCAAAATCCATGGAAATGGTGTCCCATTTCCACTTTGAAATGTCATGTAGATAAAGAATACTGGTAGGATTTTGATTCTCATCTTTCACCCTTTAACACTCTAAACAACATGCCAAAAAAGATGCAATGTCTCTTTATAACCATGCCATGTGATGTAGCTATCATATCTCTGCGTGCATATTTTTCACCACTAGGTGGGATGAGTAGAGTGCACGATGGGCCTTGATAAGATGAGTCATAGAAGTTCACTCTCTCTAGGTATATAGATGTGTCTTATATGTCTCAGTAGTCCATCTTCCTCCAAATTATAACCCAAAAATATACCCTTAAGGGATCATTGTGCCTCAATCTCCCTCCCAGTAGATAAATAGAATCTATCTCTAGGAAGTTGCGCTAGAAGTTTTCCTCTTAAATATTTCTAGATAGTCAATGCCATAAATTTTCACTACGTGTGGCTCAAAGCATATACAACTACATTCTCTTTCCCTTTCACATGCTCGATATCCATCTCATATTCACAAATAGGTCCATTCCAATGCCTTTAACGGGTGTTTAGACTGGGATGAGTCAAAATTTTATGGAGGATCAAATGATATGTTCTCAACACAAAGTGTATCCTAATAAGAAAATGGTACCAATGAACTAAGGCATGAACCACTTCCACGAGCTCAAGGTCATGAGTGGGACAATTCATCTCATAATCCTTGAGCTTCTGAGACTCAAAAGCTATCACGTGACCCTCTTACATAATCACTACCCCAAACCCTACCAATGAAGAATATGTACATACCGTGTGAAGTCCTAATGTGGGCCAGAACTGCCAAAATAGGAGAAGTAGTGAGCTTATCCTTGAGTGTCTGAAGAAGGTCCTGCTTGCACATTTTCTCTCCACTCAAATTTCTTCCCTTTATGTTGAAGATAAGTAATACGATGAGATATATGGGAGAAGTCATGTTAAATATACATTAGTACCTTGCCAATCACATAAAACTATTCACCTCAATAATACTAATAGGTGCGGGACAATCTTAGATTGCTCTAATATTAGAGGGATCGACAACAATTCCATGAATTGATATGATGTGCCCTAGGTATTGTACCTCAATCTAAAAGAAGGAAAACTTAGTAATGTTCACATATAAATTCACCCTAGGTATTTTACTAAAAACTTGACAAAGGTGGTCCTAATGCTCCTCAACTATACATGAGAATACCAAGATACCACATAGGAACACAAGGAAAAAATGGTCAAGGAAAGTTCTAAACACCCCATTCATAAAACTCATGAATATGATCGGGAAATTGGTTAGTTCAAAAGGAACCACTTTGTGAACTCATAGTGGTTAAACCTAGTCTCAAATTTTATCTTATGAATGTACGCATCCCCAATTTTCAATGATGATATCCGAACTTCATATCAATCTTTGAGAATATGTTGGGACCACATATCTAGTTAAAGGGGTGATCAATCCATGGAAGGGGATATTGTTTCTTCATTGTTACCTTATTCATTGCCTATAATCAATTGAAAAGCCTCATATAACCTTCTTTATTCCTAAAAATATGACTAGTGTGCCCCAAGGGGACATACTAGGATGAATCAATCCCTTCTAAAGAATCCCTATAACTACATCTTGATATCTCAAATATCAGTGTGGTCATCCTATAAGGTTCTCAAGAAATCATATATGCCCTAGTACTAAGTCAATATGGAATTCAATCTTTCTCTCTTTCTCTATGTGGCATTCTTATAAAATCATTAGCCAAGACACATGCAAACTCATCCTCATATTTATCACTAACCATGATGGAAAAAATTGGCATCATTTCTATATGCTCCACTTAAGTTTCATGGTGGAAATAGTGTGGATAGAAAGTTGTCTCTGAATCCATGTCACCACTTCCTCTTCACCAAGGTCATCACAACACTCTATGACCTTGTAGTATAAATCCACCTCTTCTCAATGTGTTGTGATCCAATCCATCCCCAAAATAACCTCATATGAGCCTAGGGGAAGAACTCGTAGGTCAACTATGGTGGTGAAATATCCTAAATCTAGGACATACTCCCTAATCATCATGCTCACTGATAACTTGTCTCCAAAAGATAGCTCAACCTCCTAGTCTAAACCTTGCCTAATTATCACCATCTTGCATCAATCCACTAATAGAGGTGATAAAAATGAGTGAGAAGACCTAGAGTTAAAAAAATAGAAATATGAACTCCTCCAATAATACATGTTATCTTAATCATTGTGGCATGGTGCTTTGCATTGTAGTTATCTATTTCTGCATATACCTTGTGAGCTCTTCCCATGTCTCTAACTATAGTCTCATATGTAGTGGATTTCCTCTTATTATTTTCTACAATATTCTAAGATCAGTCCTTCTTGTGGTGTGAAGGATCCCCATAAGTAAAACAATGACATCCCTATCTATGGAAAAAACCCACTCCATATGTACCTCATGAAACTTCAATGACATTAGACCATGTAGGTCTTATCTTGTATGTCTGTTATGACCGGGATGGGCTAGTCTATTTTCCATGTTGTCCATGGATTCTAGAATTTCCCTATAACTCGGGAACCAAATCCACTATCTCTTTGTTCCCCATGATAAAGTTGGGAACACTTATTTTGTTTCTAGGGTCGATGTGTCTATACCGATGGTCTAAATCCACCCCTAGGAGGAGGAGGTGCTCCTCTTGATCAACTACTCTGCATAGCCTAAATTTATTCTCTAGCATTTTCCATGACATGAGTATTTCCTCTATTCTCGTTAGTGATGCATGCCTTCTCCACCACCTTAGAAATGGTCTTTGAACAATTCATGTGTACCACTCCACCAATATCTAAGTTCGGACCCTAAATAAAATGGTGATTCCAAACCTTATCATCCCGCATGTAGTCTACATACTATAAGAGGTCAAGAAACTTCCCCTTATATTCAAAAATTGTATTTCATTCATGTATCAAATAATTTAACTCATCAATTCACTTTGTTATGTAAAAGCATTTGGATATATAGCTCAATATGAACCTCTCCTTAAATATCCTCCCGTGTGACTATATCTCGCATCAATTAGGATATTTTGCTTCTATGTCCTCCAAAAAATATTACCTTATCTCTCGGTAGACGTAAAGCTACATGATATTTTGTATATCTCATGTAGGGGTGAAGCTTGAAATAAGCGATCAATCTCTCCATCCATTCCTGTGCTTGGAATATTGCAATGTCTCCATAGTAAGTGCATGGATGGAGTCTCAAAATATCCTTGATGTGATTAGATGCATCCAATGGCCTAGACCTAGGCCTCTCCTTTGATGACTATCTATCTTCCTATTCTAAGGTGGTGGAGTCCTAGTCCTCTCTTTTTGATCCGACGATAGACCTCTCTATCTATAGTAGGAGGTGGAGACCCATGTCCCTCATGTGATGGGTGTGGTGAAAATTCTCTAAGCTCCACCACTCTCATTGGAACCTACTCTTAGATGGATTTCACTACCTCCTATAGTGCTTAAAGGATTTGATTCCCTAGCACCATCGGGATCTACTCGGGTAATGTGGATGGTTCACTCCGTGTTGGCTCCACTAGGGCCTATGTTTATGTAACCCTACACAGTCCATGGTGGGGTTTTATAACATTAATAAAATAGTTTAAAGGATAAAATAATTTAATTAAATACTACCCGAGTCCTATTGTTTCACCCCTTCACTCGATACCAAATGTGATGCCCTGAAATTAAACACACAAAAAAACCAAGCTTAGAGGTAAAAATTATGGAATAATTTTGTTTATTTGTTTTATAAAGATTTAATAGGAAGATTCAAAATTATATGTTATCTAAAATATTTCCGCGTTGTCATGTTAATGGCAACTTACCTCACTCAACCTAATTCACGATGCGATCACATCGAAATGATAGCCGATTAAATTAGTGAATCCAATAACTCATTGAATGTACCAATTTCACATGGAAACTATGAGTGGTCGAATAAGTAACCATGTGGTTATTTTGTATAAATAGTGTGTGTGTATGTATGTATGTATATATATATATACGTTCATAATGTTTTTGTGGAATGATTTATACCATCTTCCTTAAGTGTGCAGGACCCCTAATATTCATACCATTATCTATCCATCTCTTAGTCACTTAAATTAACTATTCAATTAATTCAACCGACATATCTACCCATATATTTTCCCATTATTCAAATAAAATCAAAGGGTTTAAATGATCTAGTAAGTTTAAAAAGACTATTTATCCTACATGGATCCCAAACCTTACATATTATATTGCATCTAATGGGTATCCTACATTATAATTTAAGTTCTAGGCTTATAATAATTACAACCCTAAGTTATAAAGATGATAACACATATTATTATATTGGGACTCTTTTTATATTATTACCCTAGTTCCAAAAGTAATTACAAATTTTACGTTAATAAACATTGATGTGATCTATTATTAAACTTGGTCAACTTGACCCCAAGTGGAGAGGAGGATGCAATATGAGCCCTTAGATTGGGCCAACCCTCTCCCTGGATCTATGGATCTAGGGCATCTATATACCCTACATTTTCTAACACATCCTCTTATCTATCGTCCTCTTTTCATTTTCATTTTCATTCTATTTCCTTTTTGTTTTCTTATTTTTTTCCTTCCA
The DNA here is from genome assembly GCA_018340775.1 of Taxus wallichiana var. yunnanensis. NCBI lineage: Eukaryota > Viridiplantae > Streptophyta > Pinopsida > Cupressales > Taxaceae > Taxus > Taxus wallichiana. The sequence goes on from CM031238.1 coordinate 391,146,492, forward strand.
CCTCTCTTTGTATCTTATGTTGCATGTGTAATGGAAAGAGTTACAACTATATGGAAGATCATACTTTGGTATGTGTAAAGTGTTTGTGTGTGTGTGTGTGTGTGTGTGTGTGTGTGTGTGTGTGTGTGTAGAAACATGTTTTACCAAGAATGGGAAAAGGGTCCACTATGTATTATAAAAATTCTCTCATATAGAGGAGGGGTTGACTATGCATAATATATCAAACCAAAGAAAAGGAGACCAAAGGGATGGGCGTAGAGCTGGGACATATGTGAGGGATAGGGAATTTGGTAAAAGGTCCACAGAGGAGATGGTTGGTAGGGAGGGTGTGGGAACAGATCGGCCATCCCACAAACCCTAAGGAGAGGGAAGGGGATGGTCACATTATGTGCGGGTTGTGGCCCTCTCCAATTTTTTTTATATTTCATACAATATATAAAATTCTATGTGGGGAATGGGTTAGCTCAATCCCTCCTATTCCTAGTTATATATTAAATAGTTTAAAACTATTTGTTTAATATTTTTTTTTGTTTATAAGGTTTTCTCCTAAGATCTTATTAAAATAAAATTTGTATAATGTACATTTATTTTAAATATAACATATTGAATTAATATAAATTTTAATAAATGGTTTAAATGTCTTACACACACACATAAGGTAGACTCCATTATTTTATAATAATTAGTATAGGTAATTAAAGCTAGTCTTTCTTATATAAAGTATATTTAAATGAGATTCTTGTATATATATAAATGTGTATACACACACATACATATATACATATATATGTGTGTGTGTATGTCTATATATATGTATGTATGTATGTATGTATGTATGTATGTATGTATACACACACATATGTATGTATGTATAATTATTCACATAAAACCAATATGGTTTATATGACAAAGCTAATATAAATTCCCTCACAATCAATTATTTGACTAACTAGAGGTATACACTATTTTCTTTTAACATTATTCCTATATACTTAAAATCACTTCCATAATCAAAATTTAATAAAGGGGAGATGTAAAGTTTTAAACCATGTTTTCAACACAAGTTATAATTCGCTAAAAGGAGAGAACATGAATCCTTACATATTTCTTAATTGACCAAGGGATTTAATAAACAAGGTATTCCCAACAACTTATTTTTAGTCCTTCTTGAACATTTTCCTAAGTTCATAGTAATGTAAGGCATCCTATAAATACTCCCTTGCATAAAACAATAAAATTTTCAATATTTTTTTATAAGATAAGCCTACAATATAAGAAAATGGAGAGAAAGAGAAGGGAAGAAAGATTAAAATCTCACAATTTTATTTTATTCAAGCATAATATTCCCAAACAAATGCATTTCTAAGAATCATTACATTTTCAACATTTGTTATCATTTTATTCAAAATAAAATGAACAAGAATACACTTTGAATACATAACCCACAACTAGTTTCAACTTTATTCCAAATTACAATAGGGAGTTTACACAAAAATACAACAAAGTGGACCTTTTCACCACTACATTCACTATTCAACTCCACAACCAAACACAACAAAAATGGAGGTGGAGGTTCACCTCCCAAATCCCATGCAATGGGGAAAAAAGTCTTCCCATTTCCACAAAAAAATCCTAACTCATGAAAAGTCTCCATAGTTAACACCAAAACTTGGATCACAAAATTTTCCCAATATTCTCAACACACAATCATTCCAATAAAAATCAAATAAGTGTATTTATGGGAATACTCAAGAGAGAAAGGGAGATATATATCAAACAAATAATGCACTATCAATATTTTATAATCTTGTAAGGGGAAATAAAGGTATTCCAAGCCAATTTTCACTCCATTAAGGGGTTGGGCATGAGTTCTTGGTTCCTCCAATAAAATAATATGCATGCCACTTATCACTCCACTTGGTTTATCCCAAGGCCCACTTATCACTCCAATAGAAAAATCCCAATCCCCTTTGGTTCCATAAAAACAAAACAAGTTTACTTTGGTTTAACCTCTACTTATACCTCCTTAATGACTATACATTCCCCCATACACACAAAACACTTGATAGCCCCATAATGGGTGTAAAATAAGTAGACAACACATGGAAAAACTACATACAACTCAAATGAGCACAAAAACGCATACTACAAGAAATTAACAAAGAAAGGTACCCACCTCTTGCTCATCTTTTCCTCTTTTTCATGACCAAAGCTTCAATCACTCCAAACCAATCTAGCAACACAAACCTAATATCAAGGCTCCCACCCAAATAGTCAAAATAATATCTCTTAAATATAAAAAAGACTCAGGGAGAACCCCCTTAGGATGGTTCTAAGTGGTAACATCCTAATTTCCCAAGACAAACACAAATCCCCAAAAAGACATTAAATTAAACCCATGTCCACATGGGCCAAATCAAGATCATAATTCAAGTTAAACCACAACACAATAATACACTTACAAGAAAATACATGGTAGAGTAAAATGATCAAAAATCCAACAACCCAAAATAAATAAAACTCAACACACAAGTCATTCTATAAGCAACTTCCATCAAAATTAATAAGGGTAGATGGAAATTTACCCAAGGTACCTTTATTGGGGTCTTTATGAGCCCCAAATGGATTAAAACTCTAAAAGAAGTACACCTACCCCATGGGTAGGTGTAAGGATGAGTTTTGGGAGTGTGGGACAAGGTTTACTTATCTCACACTCCACTCAAAAGTGGCAATAAGGAGAAATCTGAATATTACCAAAAATGAAAATTTTTACACACCCCAACAAGGTACATAAATCAACCCAAAATAGAAATCAACTACCCACATAAAAAAATACTAAAATATACTTCAAAATAGATTACTTAAAACAACTAAAATTGGCTAAGGGTCTCATGAAAGTATCAAATAATAAACCAAGGTAGCCAAAATAAATAAATTAAGCACTTGTCACCATATACATAGTCCCAACCCTTAAAATACAAGTTCGGGTGACTTATGTTGGCTAAAGAGCTTCGTGGGAGTTAAACCCCCTCCATCCTCTTTGGTGTGTTTAGTTTTTATTTATTTCATTGCACATAACATTTGGTTAATGTTTATCATCTACACACTCAATGCACACATCATATATTCTCAACTAGATTAACCAAATCAATGCTATTAAATTTAGAATAAAAACACACCAATCACACATGTATTTCATTTTTATTATAATTTAAAACATGATCAAATGTAATCATTACCATCATCATAGTAAGAATATATACAAATCATAACCTTGTAACATCAATCATATATATCCATCCAATGCAAAAATATCATCATGTTATGTCATAGCCATGTGAGTCAAAACATAAGGTTGGCACCTGTGTCAACTCAAAAAAAAAAAAATCCATAGTCTAAAATAAACTGATATTTTAGGCACCCCATGTCGATACAATATATACAATGAGTCATATGATGAAAAGCATAATATGAAAGGAAATATATCTAAACAAAGACTAAGGGAAGTAGGAACTATAGCCAGTTATCCACCCAACCAAATGACATCATCACATGCCACTTCCCAATAAGGAGGAAATTTTAGCCTACCTCTAATTCCATGGGAGATAGGAGAAGCATATGCAAACAAACATCTCAAAAAAATTTAGCCTACCTTGAATACACCAAAATCATACAAACATCTCAACAAATTTTAAATCCAACACCAAACACAAGAAGCTTCATGCTTTTCAAAAGGTAAAGAGGGCTAAAAATACCCATTTAATCCAAATTTTCCTTATAACCAAATGATTTTAATTTTTTTCCAAATAACCATAAGCCAAAAAAATCTCCTTATCCCTCCCATATTCATTATCTCTTGTTTCCTCCTCCTTACCAAGGTTTTTTAAACCTTGGAGGTTTCCTTAGTAAGGATTGGAGATGGTTTCCAAACCATATGTAAATCCATCTCCTGTTTCAACCAAATGAAGGTAGTCTAGTATGAATCCCAAAAAGTATTTCCCATAAATCCTTGAGGGAAAAGAGGGATTATTACCTCTTCCCAACACTCCAAAATCCATTCCCCAACGAGGTGGATGGAAAAAATAACAAAATAAAAACAACCAAAAACAATTTTCTACATAACCTTTCTACAATCCAAAAACAAGCAAATAAAAACAATCCAAATTTCCCTTCTAAAAAATAAGATATAATTTGTGAGGCCTACATCATAAGAAATAAAATCGAATCAGAATTTTTCAAGTAAAAATTCAAAATCTCTCTTCCTTTCCAAGCTCCAAAAAAATGAACCAAGAAGTTCCAACAATCTCCAAAATGGAGAGTTAAATAAGAAAAAGGGCTCAAAACCAATAACCAATGGGATGGTGATATGTGTCATCCATCCCTTCCCAATTCCAAGTCACCCAAGTCTCTTTCAATAATAATAAAAGGATAAAAATGAAGGAGAATTTTCAAAAACAACAAAAATAATAATAATGTATCCCGAAAATACCAAGCATCACTCAAGATCAAAAACACAAATGTTGATAGGGATAAGAGAGGGGTCAAATTGGAGGGGGAAAGTATTTTAATATTGGGAAGATCCCCTACCCATATATATGGTCTATAAGGCTCATTCTAAGGAAAACGTGACTGAACTTTCCAAACACACACCCTAATTTTCCACTTTTTACCTAAATCCAGGATTTCAAAAAAGTGGCTCATTAAGAGGGGGTGGTAGTCCAGCCTAGTCCATGATTAGGTGGCCTAAAACCCTCTTAATCAAATATAATCTAAATTAAACCTTCCATAATCAAGTGAAAAACAATCAACCCACAAAAATAGCACAAACAAGTAATTAAGGATAATAAATCACATTAATTTACAAGGAGACAAGTTGACGAACATCACTAATACTTGTAATTTAATTATATTATATCTGTCAATCTAGGGCGGTGTCCATGGCTATTTGCAACAAAGGGAATAGTAGGAATTTCTCTCAGCACATACTTAATAATGGAATTAACTAAATAATAACTAATTGTAATTATAAAATGAAATGCATTGAAAGGAAAGCATATTAAAGAAAAAGTGTTAATGGTACAAAAACAATTCAATGTTGGAATATTAAATAGCTACATTAAAACAAAAATGAAATACAGGTAAAATCTCCCTTTTCGTTGAGGACGAGTGGCCCTTGCTCCTTCCTTTGATCAGGTTTAGCATCCAAAGTTACACAACAAAATTTCCCCCTGAATCCATAATTTTATTAAATTGAAAGAACTATCTTTTACAATCATAAACTAATTGAACCAAACTTAAATCTTAATACATTATCTCTCTTATACAAGAGGAGTCCTAGTTATTTTAGGAGAGAACTAGTTTATTTGTAATTACTATCATCTACTTAATTGGATGTTGACTAAAATAATGACTATTATTTTTAAGGATTATATTAGTAGGAGTATTCTATGCAATGATTGTTATTGAAGAAGAGGTCGGGATTGGATCCTTTGAGGAATTCAATTGGTCTTTGGAAGATATTTTAGATCTCAAATTGATTCTAGAGAATCATGGCGATCATAAATCCATAAGTGTCTATCTTCATCACGTTTCCAAGAAACTGGAGTTAAACTAGGGATATCTTGGACCTCATAATTTGCATGAAGGTAGGTTGAGATAATGGCACATGTTTCATGCTCATGTCATTGTGTTTTCAGTTGTATCAACTTACAGTTCAACCATCTAAGTTACTCATCTCCTCTACACAAGTTCCTTATTTCAAGGAAGTCTGAATTAATGATCTAGATGAGTCATGTGCTCCATAACGAGTCATGTGCTAATGCAAAGGTGAGTCTTGAACTATAAAGAAAGTCGTGCACCAGCTTACTAATGAGTCCTACACCGGTTTACAATTAACTCATGTGATGAATTAACATATGATTTTCCAAATATATTGTTAATACCCATAAAAGAGTTCATTTAGCCATATTTGAAGAAACATTAACAAGATAAAGATAACAAGAATATGCACAACATTTCCTTCTAAAACATAGTAAAGTATTAATTATAAATAGTCAAAATTATACATCGTGTAGTATGATATCAAAATAATATGGAATTTTACATGGGTTTAAACATAACAAAATGGGGATTCATCACTCCCACACTTAAGGTTTAGCAGGTCCTCCTACTACCTATTCAATTGCTCCACTATCCTTGAATAGTTATATTCATTGGAAAATGTTTATCGTTTCATCCAATCCAGTATTATAGAACCCAAAGTAATCAATAAAATTTCTCCTCCAAGTGTTATAACTACCCTCTGGTTGATCATCTATAGAATCCCACCATGGCACTGGTGAAATTACCAATGGAGGTTTATACCACATCCCAATCCACTTCTCTTACATCTCTAGAATGATTTTGCAGAGGTCCTTGGCCCTTTTGAGTGACCAACGGAGGTTGGTAGGTGAAATCACCTCCTTTTTCTTATAATGTTCTACAAGAATTTGATATCTCACTTGACATGCAAGGAAGTTTACATTGAACATTGGAATTACATGTTCTCTGAAATTTTTCACATGTGTTTTAAGAATATATTTGTACTTTTACACCAATTGTAGACAGTACACCAAACTGATTTTTTTTGAATAATTGAATGGGATCTAGAAGATCATGCCTCATTAAGAGGCCTATATTAGATTCGATTGAACAAATGTTGCCCACTTTTCCTCCATTCTAACTAGCGCCTTAGATTATAACTAAATGAAGGTAATTGTACTTCTCCCAAAGAATTTTATGGGGATCTCAATTTTCTCAGGAAGAAGAAATTTTTGAACATAAAATTCACAAAGGAAATTCTTTTCAATATCACTTCCTGATGTATATGCACCAAAAAATTTTCTGTCATCTTCAAACTCAATATCTTGCATAGCACAAGCTCTAGATATCTTCCATTTTAGAAATTGTTCTTTCAAAAATAATGCATAAAAATTGGAAGGGGCCTGCATGAAAGAACTTGATCATATAACCGAGAAACAGTAAGAACATTCTCCTTGAGTAGTTTGTTTTCTTCCTTCAAAGTCTTATTCTCATCAGCAACTACTCTGAGCTTATAACATTCTTCCATCCATTTAACCATTCCCTTCAAGATAAAATTTTGGGGAAAACAAATTATGTCTGAGTGGTTTTCTCTTTAGTAGCTACAGGATCTATTTCTTACCTATTTTCTTGCACAACTGCAAGGGATGCATTCAACTCATTTGTTTTGGCCTGAAGGGAATTAATTTTCTGCTCTCTTTCTTCCAAGACACGTTGGATTTGAAGAGATTCCTCCTCATGTTGCTCTACAGTCTTTTATAACTGTTGGATCTTCTAATTTTTATCAGCCTCCAGTTGTGAGAAATTGGTCTCTTTGGCCTCAAGAAGTAGTTAGAGATGTGTAATTCTATCTGAGCTATTTGTAGCTCAAATTAAATTTTAGATAGGGACAATACTTGTGGTAAAACTATGTCAGGGTCAGGGGAGAACTAGGTTCTCCTATCACCATAGGTTCCTTACCTTTATCTACAATAGTGGTTGGAGTGTGCTCAAATTATTTCTTAGTAACAGGGACAGAGGGTGACACAAATTGATGAGGAGACACAGGTGGTGTCTTGAGTAAGGTCTGCATAATGGCCACTACTTCATGTTCTTCTTGAGAAGGAATAGTTTTAGTTGGTGTTTCATCGAGGGCTTGAGCATGCCTAGAGGTCTTAGGACATTTCTTAGGTCTTTCTGAAGTAGAGGGATTTTTCTCTAGGACCAAACCAAACTCTAGGGCACATTTATTTTAGAATTTCAACCATTTCTTAGGGTCGTGCCTCTTCCTAACAAATTGGTGTTTGCAAATCAAATGAATTAGGCCTTGGAATTTTAGGTAAGAGCCCCCAATGGAATTTTTTAAGTGGCCAAATCATCATTCATGTAAAAACGAGGAAATTTCATTTTATACTTGGGTTTTGTTTGGCCATGGCAAAGGTGTATCAAGATTCTCAATACGGGGCCCAAAATGATTTCATACTATTGATGAGGGTCGTAAATCCTCACCATTAATAATTTCAATCTGGGTTGATGTTTGAAGGTTGTATGCACTAAGAGAAGAAGATTTTGGAAAACAGCTCCTTTAAACACAAACCAAACTTACATAAAATAAATCACACATGCAAAATTTAAAGGCACATTTGTAGAAATGTAAACACACTTGCATAAAAAATCACACTTGTAGGAAATATAAAGGCATGCTTGCATAAAGGAAATCAAACTTGCATAAATAAATAAGATTGCATGAAAGAAATGAAACTTGAATAAATGAAATTTCTAAATTAAAAATAATTGAAAGATTAAAAACACACTGCAGTTCACAACAAAAATTGTATCTTGAAAGAAGATCACATAACATGAAATAAGAAGTTTACAACAAAACAAAAAATACAAAAATAAAGAAACAAACATTAACACATTGATCCATCTTCCTTGGAATGAGTGGCCAGCTCATTCCTTGGAAGAGGACTTAATTCATACTTTTAATTCAAAACTTGCAAAATAACTTTACTTTAAAAGATTGGAAAGAAAGAACATATCTTTATTTCTTGGGAGAAAAGAATTACATATCTAAGTGTGGAAGGTTGCATTTATAATTTATGCATCCAACCAACTCCTTATTTTGGGAGATACAATCTGATCTTATCTTTATTCTAATCCTAACAACTAAGATCTCCATCTCCACAAAATATGGAGAGAGATATATTATTGGAGTCAAAGTCTTATCTCACTTATTTTAGGAAGATTTGCTCCCAAATCTTCTCCTTGCTTTTCGGTAACAAGAATCATAATGATTTTATTCTCTCTACATTATTGGAAGGAGGATTTTCCTCAAAATATGATTTTGACCAAATACCTTTCTCAGATTTTCCATTTGACTTTGTTGTTTTTGATTGTGGAACTTTTGACACTTTTCTATACTTTTTCCTTGACTGACTATAATTCACTAAAAGTTAGATTTATCTTCATTGGTAAAACTTGTTACAAATCTGAATGAGGTTTTTGTTAAACACATTTCTATGAACAAAAACCTCTCTCATATTTTCCATTTGACTTTTTGTTTCTGTTTATGAAACTTTTAGTGCTCGTTTGATACACTTTTCCTCGGACTATACACTCACTTAAAAGTTAGATCTCTCTTCATTGGTAAAACTTGTAGCAAATATGAATGAGGTTTTTTAAACACATTTCTATGAACAAAAACCTCTCTCTGATATTATTTTTACTTTTTTGTTTTTGTTTATGGAACTTTTAGCGCTCATCTGATACACTTTTCTTTGGACTACAACTCACTAAAAGTTAGATCTCTCTTTATTGGTAATACTATAGTAAAATCTAAATGAGGTTTTTGTTAATCACATTTCTATGAACAAAAACCTCTCTCATATTTTCCATTGGATTCTCTGATCTTTCACAATTCCTCAAAAACTATCAAAATATGTGAGTTTCAAAACTAAACTGTGAGTTTTGGAACTAAACTTCTCGTGAGTTTCAGAACTAACTAACTAAGTTGAACTAACTTCTAAACTAAGCTGTGAGTTCCGAAGAGCTAACTTAAAATAACTATAACTTTTTCATACGATCTCATACATCTCGGATTGAGATGATTCTTTTTTTGAACTTGCATAATTTTTTGAGAGGAATCTGAATATGAAATCATATTTGAGTTTAGATATACCATCCATGATCAATTCCACTTTTCCCAATACTAGCATTATCTTTCCTTTATGGCTTGCATACACAAGACTTTACATCTTTTCCCAAATAATCAATAGGATTAGTCAACAAAATAGATAACAAAATATTTCTAAAGAATGAACAAGATATATATCCTATATTCTATCTTAAGCAAACTATAAGTTCCTAGATTACATTTAAATCCACTTTCAAAGGTAACTTGGAAGGACAAAATAATGGTAATTTATGGCCAATTTATGGCCTCATCATTTCCCCACACTTAATCTTATGCATGTCCTCATGCATTATATTATTATCTCCTCTTCTTAGAGTCTTCTCCGCATTGAGCTTATGCATGTATGCATTCCATATATAGTTCAAAGACAGGTTCTTGTGGATCTCCTTCTGCTATTTTTTAATTTCCTTTCTTTTGACAGGTTCTTGTGTGGATCTCTTCTCTATTTTTTTTATTTTTTTTTAATACTTGACAAGTTCTTGTGTGGATCTCCTTCTACTGTTTTTTTTTTCTTTCTTGTACAACAGTTCTTGTGTGGATCTCCTTCTTTATTTTTTTTTCTTTCTTGTTTGTGGATAAGTTCTTGTGTGGATCTCTTTTGTTGTTTTTTTTTTTTTTTTTTTTTTTTTGTACAGTAGGTTCTTGTGTGGATCTCCTTCTTGCTATTTTTTATTTTCTTTCTTGTACAACAGGTTCTTGTGTGGATCTTCTTCTTTCTTGCTTTTTGATTTTCTTTCTTTATCATAGGTTCTTGTGTGGATCTTGTGTGGATCTCCTTCTGTTTTTTGATCTCTTTTCTTTTACAGTAGGTTCTTGTGTGGATCTCCTTCTGTTGTGTCTCATATTTAAAATCAAAATGCATACCTCGTGCTTCTCCTTCTCTCTCCACACACTTAAGCTCATGCATGTCCTCATGCATGTTGTTTATTCATGGCTGCCCATAAATTAGACTCTAAAAGTTTGATTGCAAAGAGGTGCACATATTTTTCATATAAGTAGGGGAGATATGAATTTTATCTTTCCTCCTTGGAGATCTTAAAAGTGGATCTAGCTGTAATAAAAAAACTTACAATAAAGCTTAAAAATAAAATAGTAGAACAAAATAACTTGATCATACCTCTAGTTGTCCTTGTCATCCTATTGTTAACATGGTCAAATAGTGTTGAGAAAAAAGCCACCAGTAACAATTGATTGATTTTTTTTAAGAAGAGCCACCTTTTTTTTTTTTTGTCTTTAATTGGCCAGCAAGCTAGTTTTTCCAATCAAAGTTTTTTTTTTTTTTTACCTTTGATTGGCCAACAAGCTAGTTTTCCAATCAAAGTTTTTTTTTTTTTTTTTTCCTTTGATTGGCCAATAAGTTGGTTTTCCAATCAAATCTTTTTTTTTTTTTTTTTTTTGTTTGCCTTTGATTGGCTAACAAGTTGGTTTTCCAATCAAAGCTTTTTTATTTTTTTTTTTTTTTCTGAAATGATAGCATGAGAAGGATTAGAGAAAAAATTGATCCATCATCAGACTATATTCATCAAAGTACAACTTGTGTAAAATAGGAAGCAATGTCTGAGATCTCATAAAAACCTTTTTGCATACTTGGTAACTCCAAGAAGATTTCTAAAAATTGTGTAGACAATTTCTAGGTCTTCAAAGCCCATCTTGAATTGTGCATTATCAAATCACCATAGTAATCTTCAAATCCCAAACTAGTGATCTCAGGAGATGGATAGTTGTTAAAAGAGAGAGTGAAGGTATCCATGTGTCCCTCCAAAATCTGCATGCTCCTTGGTTGATATTGTTGGTGCTCCAAAATTTGCATGTTGGTATCAAGAACAACTTTGGAAATTCTTATAGATCTAGTCCTCAGATGTTAGTACACAAAAATTTCTTGACTTGATATTCACCATAATTGCTTCTTAACATTATACAAGCATATACAAAAATGAAGAAATTGAAAGACATGAAAACAAATTTTTCTAATGGATATGGTTCAGGGATTGAATTTTATTATGGGATGAAAAATAATTTGGATGGGTGGATTTATTATGAGTGAGTTTTTATTTTGGCTCTAATGAAATCCTGAATATGGATGGAGTTAATTAGAAATGCTACCACTTCATTATTACAAACTGGATAAGCCATTTTTTACTAAGGTTATGTGTAATAAGATCACTAAGTTGTTAGTTGATACAAGGAAAAATGGTGGTGGTTATCAAGAATGACATATGATATTTCATCAACTGGATCTACTTCCAGATTCAATATCATATTCTACCATTTCCAAATCTGAATTCTTTGTTCATACCATTATACCTTCTTGATCAAACATCACAGTCATTTTCTTATACATAGAGTTAGTTTGTGGGGAGATAAATATTTACAATCTAATATTCCTAATTACAGAAATGAAATTTTAATCTACTTGTAGGAAATAAAAGTCTAAAGAAACTACTTACCAAATACTTCCTGTCATAGAATTTTCTAAAAGGTATTCTACTGTCACTAGAATATTCTTTTAGAGAACTCTAAATCTCCTAATAACATCGTGTCCTCGGAAATGGTGCCAAAATGATGAGGGTCATCAATCCTCACCATTAATAATGTCAATCTAGGTTGGTGTCTGAAGGTTGTATGCATTAAGAGAAGAAGATCTTGGAAAGTGGATCTCCTTTAAACACAAACCAAACTTGCATAAAATAAATCACACATGCAAAAATTTAAAGGCACACTTGCAGAAATGTAAACACACTTGCATAAAGGAAATCACACTTGCAGGAATATAAAGGCATGCTTGCATAAAGGAAATCACACTTGCATAAATAAAGGTTGCATGAAAGAAATGAAACTTGCATAAATGAAATTGCTTGAATTAAAAATAACTGAAAGATAAAAAGACACCTGCAGAGTTCACAACAAAAATTGTACTGAAGAAGGATCACATAACATGAAATCAAAAGTTTACAACAAAAAAAGAAAAACTACAGAAATAAAGAAACAAACATTAACACATTGATCCATCTTCCTTGGAATGAGTGGCCAAATCATTCCTTGGAAGAGGACTTAATTCATACTTTTAATTCAAAACTTGCAGAATAACTTTACTTTAAAAGATTGGAAAGAAAGAACAGATCTTTATTTCTTGGGAGAAAAGAATTACATATCTAAGTGTGGAAGGTTGCATTTATAATTTATGCATCCAACCAACTCCTTATTTTGGGAGATACAATCTGATCTTATCTTTATTCTAATCCTAACAACTAAGATCTCCATCTCCACAAAATATGGAGAGAGATATATTATTGGAGTCAAAGTCTTATCTCACTTATTTTAGGAAGATTTTCTCCCAAATCTTCTCCTTGCTTTTTGTAACAAGAATCATAATGATTTTATTCTCTACATTATTGGAAGGAGGTTTTTCCTCAAAATATGATTTTGACCAAATACCTTTCTCAGATTTTCCATTTGACTTTGTTGTTTTTGACTATGGAACTTTTGACGCTTGTCTGATACACTTTTTCCTTGGATTGCAGTTCACTAAAAGTTAGATTTATCTTCATTGGTAAAACTTGTTGCAAATCTGAATGAGGTTTTTGTTAAAACACATTTCTATGAACAAAAACCTCTCTCTCTTATTTTCCATTTGACTTTTCTATTTATTTTTATGGAACTTTTAGTGCTCATCTGATACACTTTTCCTCGAACTATAGCTCACTAAAAATTAGATCTCTCTTCATTGGTAAAACCTTGTAGAAAATATGAATGAGGTTTTTGTTAAACACATTTCTATGAACAAAAACCTCTCTCATATTTTCTATTTGACTTTTTTGTTTCTATTTATGGAACTTTTAGTGCACTCATCTGATACACTTTTCCTCAGATTTAACTCTCACTAAAAGTTAGATCTCTCTTTATTGGTAATACTTGTAGAAAATATGAATGAGGTTTTTTTTAATCACATTTCTATGAACAAAAACCTCTCTCATATTTTCCATTGGATTCTTTGATCTTTCACAATTCCTCAAAAAATATCAAAATCTAACTAAATGAGTTTCAAAACTAAGCCTACTAAATGCAAGAACTAACTCGAGTTGAACTAAGCCTACAAGTTCCAGAGCTAACTTAAAATAACTATAAATTTTATGCATACGATCTCGGATTGAGATGATTCTTTTTTGAACTTGCATAATTTTTGAGAGGAATATGAATATGAAATCATATTTGAGTTTAGATATACCATACATGATCAATTCCACTTTTCCCAATACTAGCATTATCTTTCCTTTATGGCATGCATACATAAGACTTTGCATCTTTTCCCAAATAATCAATAGGATTAGTCAACAAAATAGATAACTAAAGAATGAACACTATTTCATAAATATCTTAAGAATATAAGAATTACAAGATATATATCCATATATATTTAATATCTTAAGTGTTTCTTTTTAAACTATAAGTTCTAGATTACATTTAAATCCACTTTCAAAAACTCTTCTATCATCTTGATGTAACGCAGGGAGTTCTAGACTAGAATTTGGAAAGTGATAATGGAGAAGTTCTAAATTTGGAAAGTGATAATGGAGAAGAAATGGTTCTAATTTTAAAAATAACCAAATTGGGAAAGTTGTGATCGAATCCCAATGTAATAATTATGTTAATTGGGAACATGTGGCGATTATTATGGAGGTGGATTAAATATTTTGTGGGGATCTGTGAAGCGTGGGAGGTTATGGGAAATGGGAGAGACAATCAATTTGTATGAGCATAATAATTAACAGTTCATAAATTGAAAATTCCCAACATTCAAGAAGGAAAGTAGATATACACACCTCATTAAATTAACTTGTCACATCATTTTCCACCATCTCCATGTTGATTTAATCCTCTATCCACACATGGTCCTTCATTTATTACATGCTGGATTCGGGATGGTGACCCTTATTTATGGTTTTTGATCAGGTTGTATTTTCTATGTTTTTTTAATTTTCATTTTTTTCCCTTTTTTTTAGAGGAAGGGCCACCATTTCTAGTTTTCATCCAATTCTTTAGAGGGTGATGACCACCATTTCTAGTTTTCAGTCATCCCCTCTTTATTCTTTGTTGAAAAATAACTCAATTCTGAGTTGTGTTGGACAAAGAGACTTTGTCCACACACTTCAGAGTTGAATCTTCTTGAAGTTCATTCTGAAACTCTTCTTTGGATGTTGGTTTATAGTAAAACCTCAACCTATTCCCATTAACCAACATTACCTTCCTCTCTCCATCAATTGGAATCAATTAGACGGTCCCATTATCAAATACTCATTTAATCGGTATGGTCCCATCCATATTTTATGTAGTTTCCATTTTAAATCCTTATAATTAAAAATAACATATCCCAACCCCCTTCTTGGAATATTCTTTGTTTTATGCATTTTTCATGCCATACATGCCTGTCTCTAGTGTTGAATGATTTTAGTTTTATGTAGTGCCTAAAGTCTCATTTCATCCAACTCATTTAGTTAAAAAATCTTTGTTTGTTGTGCCTCAGATAATTCAATTCCCACATCAATAGTTGTTTTTAAATTTTTAATCTCAAATTCTATAGGAGAATGGGATTCTTCCCATAAAACAATTCATAGGGAGTAAACCCTATGGTTGTTTTCCAAGTAGTGTTGTACACCCATACTATTGCTTTAGGTAGTTTTTGAACCCAATTCTTCCTTGAGATATCCACTATTTTTGTTAAGATATTTTCCAACTCTTTGTTAGTAACCTCCACTTGACCGTTGGACTATGGGTGGTATGGTGATGAATTCTTGTGCTTCAGCTGGTATGTTGCCAAAAAGGAATTGATTACCCTTGACATGAACTGTGGTCCTTGATCTAAGACAATGGATCTTGGTGCTCCAAATATCTGAAAGATATGCTCATATAAGAAATATGCAACCTTCTCATCTCTTGCATATTGTATTGCCTACACTTCATCCCATTTGGTGAAATAATTAGTATAAACTAGGATGTATTCCTTCCCTTGAGAGGTTGGGTCAATTTTTCCAATAAAATCTATAACTATATTAATATCTTATCACATGCCAAAACTATATTATGTTAAATAATTTATTTTAAATAAGTCATATCATTCTATTTAATAATTAAATAATTCAAAAGTATATATATAAATCAATAACCCCACATGTTCCCCACTTAAGTCAAAATCACTTCTCACCTAAAAATCAATTCCCACCTAAAAATTCAATCTCTTCAAATTATTAAAATATGAACCCCACCCATAAAATCAATAATTCAAAAATCTCCCTCTCCGACAACAAATCCAAAAATCAATAGTGTAAAGTGAGCACATGACTTCACTATTACACCTAACCATGTCCCTACTCCACATCACATCTTTTCCTTTTCTCACATCATAAACCCCACCATCAAATCACCTCTTCATCATGTCCTCTTAATCAAAATTTATTTTGCAAATTATAATTATTTGTAATCCTTTATTTTAATCTCAATTCAAGTTATAAATAGAACTCTTTCCCCCCCTCTGAAGGGAGAGGAGAAAATTCTAGAAATTCTGAAGCTTAAATTCATTTGTCTGATGAAATTTTGCATCATATTGTGGAATATTTGGAGGTGAAGCTCTACCAGTTTCATATCACCCACCTAGCGAACAATCAGTTGTTCTATCAGGATACTAGTTCGGTATCATATTTATATTGTTCTTCAACATATTGCAGATTTTTTTTTATAGTTTTTGGCATGTCATCTTATCATTTGATATTCATTATTTTATTATGAACATGGGGATTGATAGCCACCGAGGAAGTTAACACTTCCCGGATCTGCTTTGTCAGGCAGTCCCCGTATATCATCATCTAATCTTATCTGTTTCCATCTTGTAGATCTATTTTCTTTCTTTACAGATTTATTTTCTCTGCACCCGTATCCAAAATCCATATCTACATCTGAGGTCCTAAGCCCTCTATCATTCGGAGTTGCTGGTGGCTGGTAGTCTCGGTGTTCACCCACGCGAGAATGAGTTTTCCAGATCAACATTTGGCACACCTGGTGGGACCAGATCCAAGCTCTATGGTCATTTTTTTTGCTTGCTCACTTTGTATGGGTGTCGTATGTATAACAGTTATTGTATTTCATATTATTGTAAATATGACATCACATCAATCTAGATATATGTTCTACAATTTTCGTTTGTAAATTCACCCACTTGCAGGATCATTGTACTATTTCAGCCGTGCGTTGTTCGTATACATGTAGTTATTTGTGTCGTCGTTGGGGTAAGTGGGTTTTTCATTTGAAAGGATCGGTTATTGACTTTTTATAATAGGTGTGTAATTTTATTGAATTTTCTAAAAACGCAAAAAAAAAAAAAGAAAATATTGTCGTTTTGTTCTTGTTTTACAAGTATAAAGTTCATTTTTAAGATTTACACAAATAAGAGAAAAAAAACAATATATAAAATATATATATATATATATATATATATATATATATATATAACAAAATAATACAAAAAGAAAATAAAATAACAATAACTCTCCTCCACTCCACACCTTCATCTTCCCTTTTCCCATTACATCCATCCACACCCATCCACGCCACGCTGCAAATCCACGTCAACTTTACATTTTGCAGTAATTAATCAGATCATGTTTCTACACAGTGAATAATGATTTGTATATTAATAGTTATTGGCTTGCAATTCATTAGAACATGTCTATAAAGAATGCGTTGAAAAGTGATATTGCGTAGTAGGAATAACTTCACAGTCTCCTTATAATAATTGATTTACAATTCTTTAGGCCGCATTTATCTTAGATACATAGTCTCAATGCAATTTAATCACATAGTCTCTCCTAATAATTTATTCACATCTAAACGTCCAATTATATTTTATATCCTTAATAAGCGTCTATTGGTGAAATTTGTTTAGATTCGATGACTAAACGTATATTCACATTGGCTTTCATAACATTGTTTACCATCTGAGCTTCATTATCATCTTGTTCATTTATCGTTCAGTTTTATAAGTTTACAATAGGTTTGTCATTTATTTAGTGTCTGTCGTCATTTATTACTTTTGATTTAATTATCACATTATCGTGTCTATCATTTAGTGTCTAATTTATTTTATTACTTAATAATAGCCATTGCATTGTTTAGTGTTTACTTTACTTTATATCCGACTAATCCAGGTAATTTGTTTATTCTAATTTATTTATTTGTTTTATCTCTTTTGGATCACATCCACTAATTGTCGTATTTGCCTTTACAGGATTGCATTGTCAGAGATAAGATCTTAAACTCAGACCACATCACCAATCGTCGCTTGTTAATCTCATCTACAGTCTTGAAATCCTTGGACGTTCCCAATCATTGATTATCATTTTCAAACATTTTAGTTCAATACGACAAAAGGTGTTTTCCAGATCGCCTAAAGCTTACACTTGGCTCAACTTGCTGTCAGATAAAAAGGAAAAAAGTGATATACAGGTATTCTTCAGTTTTCCTTATTTGCTCCTTTTTGCATTGTACTTTCATACACTGGTTGATTGTCAGCATCAAACTTTATATTTCAAATTTGGAGTAAAATGAACCCTATGCATACTTGCTTGCTCACATAGTGTAAATAGGGGTTTAACTTTTTGCATCACACTTATCATCACACACTGCCTGAAAATTCACAAATTAATCAACACATCGAAACATTCATTGCACCTGGTTCATTGATTGGGATTTGATCACCCAACCAACCATTTTAGACATTTCCCAGCCATAAATTACCTGAAACCAAACATAGTTTACCTTTTTCTAGGTCCTCTTTCAACCATTTTATTTTACACACATTCTTGATTTAAAAAAAAAAAAAAAAAAAAAAAAATTTTTGTCTGACTTGTTTGTTAATATAACAACGATTTCCTTTTTATGCCCGTAATCACTCGATCCACTACTAAAAAGATGGAACACAACCTCACCACACATAGTGCTTCATCCCAATCAATCACTACATCAACAACTTCATCATCCATGTTTCTTCCTATCTCACTCACAGGCACCCATCCTCTCACTAATATTCCTCATTCAATACCTTTCACCCACACTATGGCATTAGACCAACATTCCATCCCATCTAGGCCAGCCACTCCCCTCTCTCATTAGATCAAAGCCTATTGGTACTTCAGTCTTCCCTCTTGAGACCCAGAATTCAAACAGATTCTTGATGCCAACCTCTGTGGCCCTCCAAGACTATCTTTTAAGAAGATACATACACCTCCCTTTGGATGGGCCACCACTTCAGCAAGTCTATCCTTATAATGTTGGTTCTGACATTCCTCAATCTATGGCCTTACATGATTTTGCATCATCTTCCACCAACCCATCGGCACACCAGACCACCCAGGTAGTTACGCCCATTCCACCCAATCTTCCTCACATCAACACGACTATCGTGACTACCATCCCTACCACTACAATGGCTCCTATGGTCACTGGTACCTCCATTCAACCATCCCAGTGTCAAATCCCTTATCCGGATAGAAATTCCTACTACATCACAAGTCTATACCCTCACTTCCCAACTTCCTCCAACCATACCTTTGCAACACACAATGTCATTTCTAGGCTATCAACCCACATATACTCACATCCCCACTCAACAGTTACTTCCACAACCTCCACAATCTCAACAATCACACCATGCCCCTGTTTCTCACCAACACACATTCTATCAACAACCACCTCAACTATCACACATAACTTACACTCACCCATACCAAATTCCTCAGATACCCACACATACGCAAATCCAACCACCACCTTTCACTACTCAATAGACACTTCCTAATGACCCCATGCAAATCTTGATAGGTCGGTTAGCCAACCTAGAGGCTGCTACGTTAGGGTCCAAAGTCACATTGTCTTATGAACAAATATGTAATGAACCCATCCATCCATCTCGTGCCCATGAAACCATATCCTCCACACTGGGAATTTCCAAAGTTCACCAAGTTTAACAGCAAGGAGGATCCCCAACAACATCTTAGAGCATTTAAGCATACATGTTATCTCATTGCACACAACCAAGACTTGATGCTTCACTTTCCCCATGTCTTTGGCTGGTCCCGCCTTAGAGTGGTATAATAATATTCCCCAGTACTCCATATTTTCTTTTTCCCAGCTTGCACAATTATTTCTTGAACATTTTTCCATTAATATCACGTGTAAAATAACCATCAATGACCTGTACACTATCCACCAATTCGAAGATGAATCCATCATGGATTTCATCACACGATGGCATAATATGATAAATCAATTGTCTTTTCCACTACCTCAAACTGATCTCATCGAGCTCTTCGTGCGCTCTTACGCCAAGCATATCTCTTCCACCTTGCAAATCCAATCATTTCACACTTTCAAGAGGCTTTTACTATGGCCCGCAAGCTTGAGACACGTGCCTTGGAACAGGGGCATTTAAAATTGAAAACCAATAAGCCAAAAACTAAATTTGTTAGACCGTCCATATCAAATGATAAATCAAAGACAACTACTAATGCCATCATTGTTAGATCATCTCCTACCCCAACATCTACAGTGACTCAACAATGATTCACACAACCAATGCCCAATTATACTCCCTTAGGAGAATCATACAGTGTCATCTTTGACAAGTTGATAACAACACACTTGATCACACTACCACCTATCCAACCTGTTAATGAATCTAGGCCATGACCTGTGTGGTATCGAGAGGACCATTATTGCAAGTATCATCAAGTTCGAGGACACGACATAGAAAAATGTCAAATGTTCAAGGATTTTGTCCAAAGGCTTATCGATCAGGGAGAACTTCAAGTGGATAACCCGAATGCCTCATCCAATCAACCTTTAGATATTTTTAAACAACCATTTCCAAATCATACACCGACATCCATAAACCAGACTGCTCCCACTTCTGTATCTCAAACCCTTAGTACCCACACCATAAACACTATCCATGCCGACAATAAAAGTCCAGTTTCACCCACAAGTTTACCTTCTTCATCAACCATTATATCAGTTCCCTTTGATACATTATCTATATCCCCAAACCCATCAACATTCATCTCCACATCAGCCTTGGCTACATCCATACCCATGTCAATACCATTTCCTATACTCACATCTTTCTCAACACCTACCACCCTCTCCTCAGATGCAAATATCACTTCTGTATCATGGCCCCTTACATCTACTCCATTAAACCCAATCACCTTGTCATAAATTATCCCACCTCTACTTGTTATCTCATCCTTAACATCTCTTCCAATCCCTCTTTCTACACTTCTACCAACACCTACAACATCTACTATTTTACAATCACCTATCTCATCTCCCTCTTCCATGGCCATGTCATTACTCGATAATTTTTGGCAAACATTCCAACATTCCTTAATTTCAAATTATCATCCCATTTCTTCTATACCATTAGACACTCACACATCGGTGCAGTTCCCACAAATATCCACTTCAATATCTCTAGATCCTCCTGTAGATATTCTGGTCATTCCCTCTAACAATCCACATTCATATACAAGATCTAGACCCCCATTTCCCAAGCATTCTCATTCACATCCTCATCCAAAAGTAGACCTCACTATTCCCGATAGAAGCTCCTCAGAAACCACATCATCTCCTTCTATTTTAGGACCACACCCCTCATCCTCCTCTTCCATTTTAGGAACCTTCCCTTCACCAACAACACATACTACCACTAGAACAATGCAACCACCCTTTTCCAACCGATATCTTAAAACAAATTCAAAGGCGTCTGTGTCTTCCACTACTATCCCACATCAAGCACATTCATCTACCTTTTCCAAATCCAAAACAATGTCCAAAGCCATTATTACATCACCACCTTCCCATGCATCCTCCCAAAGTTCTCCATCAATAACACCAGGTTATTATACCACTATGTTTCACCAACTACTCCAAGCCTCAGCCATCACTTTACCACCAATTAAATTTTTTGATCCAAATGCACCAAGACCTTCCTGGTTTAATTCCAATCTTGTTTGCATTTCACCATGCCCCTGACATGACACTAAACATTTACAAAGCTCTCCAATCCATCGTGCATCATTTTTCAATAAAAATATTAACGATAAAAACCAATTCTACCATCTCCTCCATCAACTTCCACATCCCAACATGCGTCTGTTCAACCATCTCGACCACCCTTTTCATTAAGAAATCCTATCAGTACTCCACTACCAAATAGAGATATAACCACCAATGCCACCAACATATTACCAAAAGAGGATGATCCTCAGGATCGTCCTCCTCTTATAATCAACATTGTTTGGATAACCACCCATTCAAAGCCATATAACTCTGACTCCACCTCACCATCCACCCCTAAGACTTATGTCACTATCCCTCCTCCTAAGGAGCTCACTACCTCCACACCTCCATCACAGCCAAAGGTTGTCATCACTTCTCCTACCAATCATCCCACAACAACGCCTTCATCTTCTTCTAAAGCCAAGGTATCTATTCTGGCCACCCCAAATCCTTCCTCCATTGAACATACCATTATTAAACAACTTCACCAAGCCCCTATCAAAATGTCACTCTATGAGCTCATTCAAAGTTCTCCACATCATAAACAAGCTCTTATAGAGGTCTTGCAATAGATCCTGGTATCCTCCGATGAGCCCCAACCTTTCGTGGCTTTAGCTCATGCCTTCACAACATCTGCTACCGTATCATTTGAAAGTTCAGAAATCCCTAGGATACCACAAGAAGAACACGATCTACCATTATTCATCACAGTCTATATCGATGACACCTGCATCCGTCGAACCATGATTGACAATGGTGCCAGTATTAATATCATTTCTTCTCATACCTTCAATCAGCTTAAATTTCCCAATACCATTGTTGCCAAATCTCCTACCATTCTTCGTGGCTTTAACGATGTTGTCACTCCCCCATTAGGAATGGTTGTTCTTCCTATCCATGTCGCCATAAAACTCCTCCATGAACTTTTCTACATCATTGAAGGAGAATTCCAATATAATCTTTTACTAGGACGTCCTTGGATCCATGCTATGCATTGCATTCCGATCTACTCTTCATCGTTGTATCAAATATGAACATGAAGGAAATACTTATGCTCTTCCAGCTGAGATCCCCCCTTCCAAGACATGTCGCATGATCTATAGACCTAAAGATGTCCTTGTTCCTAAAACCAATTTTTCTCCTGATGCATCCACCAGTTCTTTTGTACCTCCATCTACCCTGCCTCAGACAAATTCTTCTTGATCCTATAACGCAAAATCTTGCTTTAGGGGAATATCAACTCCTCACTCTCAATACCCTTCTTTCTCCCAATCACCTCGGCCACCCTGATAAAGCCCCTATGTATCAATCAATGTTGGGGAAATTGTCTCATTTGGCCCTTCTTCCCTCAAAACCAATTTAGTATATGGCGGCCTTGACCAACCTTCTTCTCACACTAAAATCATTTTCATGCCAAACGATATATAGGCATTTCAGATTTCTTAGTAAACCATCTTTCACTCACACATACCTCTATCATTGTGCATGGAAGGGGTTTGGTTTAGGGACACTATGAATAGGGCCCTCATGGTAATATCTTTTCTCGAGCCTAGAATCATGTCAAAAATTTGGTTTGGGATATGACGATCCCACCATACACCCTCCTGGAACATATGCATCTTCTCCCATTCATATCGATTCATCCATTTCTTCTCCATCCGAATATACTACCGATTCAGAACATATTTCTTCTCCTTCCAACTATCCTACAGATTCAAATAATATTTCATCTCCTTCCAACTATCCTTCCAGCTCAGATAATGATTTTTCTCCATCCAATTATCTCACAGATCCAGATCAAGGCGATACGGTTCCTATTCCTCCTAATTTTTTTTTTTATTTCAACCATCTTTCTTGACCGGTGACTTATCAAGCCAAAAATGAAACCCGGTCTTTTCCCCTTAAATATCCAAAAATGGTAGAGGAAGATTCCCCTATCATTGACATTCTTCAATGCGATGATGACACTTCCATTCTCTCTTACATGGGAGCCGAAGGTTCTCAAGATCAAAAATCCATCCGCTAGAAAAATCCAATCTCTTGAATGAATCCACTATCGACATTACTATTGGAGCACCTCAGGAGCACCACATCCTCAAAATAGGTCAGTCTTTGACACCTCAAGAGCTCAAAGCCTTCACTTCATTTTTATCCAAGCATAGCCAAGCATTTGCATGGTCATATTCGACATGCCAGGTCTCGATCCCTCCATCATTATTCACAACATCGTTGTTATCCCCAATGCCAAACCAGTCAGATAGAAGCTTCATCGAATGCATCCTCGAGTTTCTCTTCTTGAAAGAAGAATTGCAACGTCTCCTATCCACCAACTTCATTATCCCCATTGATTATCCCTAATGGGTTTCTAACATCATACCCATCACAAAAGCATCTATAAAAGCTTCAGTATATGTACTTGATTTTCAGATCTTAACCTCGTATGTCCTAAAGATGATTTCCCTCTTCCAAGTATCGACCAACTTGTAGATCTTACAAAGGGCATGAGATGCTCTCTTTTAATGGATGGTTTTTCTAGTTATAATCAGATTCTCGATTGCACTCAAGATCAGCACAAGACATCAAGACATTTATCACCCCATGGGGTACCTTTTGTTATCGTGTCATGCCCTTTGGTTTAAAGAATGTTGGGGCTACATATCAATGAGCCATGACATATATCTTTCATGACCTCTTACATCAAACCGTAGAGGACTATGTTGATGACCTCTTAGCAAAATCTAAACATAGATGTGACCATCTTTCGGTTCTTGAGATACTTTTCGAGCATCTCATTCATTTCTCCCTTCGTCTCAATCCGGTGAAGTGTGTTTTTGGAGTTCTTACTGGAAAACTCCTTGGGCTTCATTGTCTCTATCAAAGGCATTGAAGTTGACCCCGAAAAATCAAAGCAATTCTCAAATGCCTCCTCCTTCCAATCTCAAACAACTTCACAGTCTTCAAGGTCACTTCAATCTATTCGTCACTTCATATCACAACTTTCTGATCACTGTCAGCCCTTTCATCACCTTCTTCAAAAGACATAACCTTTAATTGGGATCAAAACTACCAAAAGGCTTTTGAAGATATTAAGTGATATTTGTTATCTCCACCAGTACTCACACCTCCGCGCAAAGGAGAGCCCTTCTATTTATATGTTTTTATAACGATCATGCCTTAGGAGCTATGTTAGCACACCATGATAATCAGGGATGTGAACAGCCATTTATTATATCATTCATACTCTCCATGATTGTGAAACACGATACTCTGAAGCGGAAAAAATTGTGTTGCACTATTTTCTTCGTTGCATCAAAACTTCGACACTATCTTCTTAATCATAAAACCTATATTGTTACTAACTTTCAACCCCTCAAAGTGATGCATTCTAAGCCATATCACAATGATCGCATCACCCGATGGCTCCTTCTCATGGCCGAGCTCGACTTGGAATTCATTCCT
Source organism: Taxus wallichiana var. yunnanensis (assembly GCA_018340775.1). Lineage (NCBI taxonomy): Eukaryota > Viridiplantae > Streptophyta > Pinopsida > Cupressales > Taxaceae > Taxus > Taxus wallichiana. The sequence goes on from CM031238.1 coordinate 391,171,810, forward strand.
CAAAAGGAAATCAAGGGTCAAGCTATTGCAGATCAATTAGCCGAGGCCCCTCTTTCCAATACACATACTCCTCTAATCATTTCCCAGATGAATCAATCAATCAATTTTGTCATGATCTCCTTAAAATGATTCTTTTCTTTGATGGTTCTAAATGCCAACAAGGTGGAGGAGCAGGAGTTGTTCTCATTCCCCCTGGGATTCCCCAATCCCCTTATCTTTCAAATTAGATTTTGAATGTACAAACAATATGGCAGAATACGAAGCCCTTATACTAGGACTAGAAACTACTATATTTCTAGGCGTTCATATCCTTGACATTTTTGGTGATTCTGAACTAATAATAAAATAGGTCACTTGGTGAATATCAGTGTAAAAATGATATTTTACAACAATATCATGATATTTCTCATCATCTTCTTAAATCCTTCGATTCTTACACTATTCAATCTATCCCGCATTCGACCAATCATTTTGCTTGATACAATGGCCTCCCTTGCGGCCCTTATCCCATGGACAATGCAAGAATCCCAACTTTCGGTTATTATACATCATCGTAAACAACCATTCTATGACATATCTCAGATTCATCTGGTCGAATCTAATTCATCAGACCTCTGGTATTCACAAATTTTTGATTATTTATCCAAATCCATTACTCCCCTTGATCTTTCTAAAAATGCTAAGAGATATTTTATCCAACGTGCTACTCATTATGTAATCCTTGGCGGCATTCTTTACAAGCATGGGTTCGATGGTATCCTTCTCCGATGCCTTCAATCCCACGAAGCCTCTACAACTATCCAAGAAGTTCACGATGGTATTTGTGGTGGACATTTCAGTGGATTATCTATTGCCAAACGTGTTCTTCATCTTGGCTATTATTGGCCTTCTCTAAATCATGATTGTTGTGAATATGTCAAGAAATGTCTAAGATGTCAACAACACTCTAACCTTATCCATATTCCTAGCCAGCTTTACAGCCTGCCCAAGATTTATGGCCCTTTTCACAGTGGGGCCTTGATCTTATTGGTCTAATAAATCCTCGTTCATCACAACAACATCATTCTATCATCACTACTATTGAATACTTCACTAAATGGGTGGAGGCAATCCCACTCACCTCTACTAAGTCTAGCCCAATCATTAATTTTATATATCAACATATCATTTTCCGCTTTGGCATTCCTCATAAACTTATTATGGACAATGGAAAATCATTTAAAAACAAAGACCTTAAAAATATTGGCGATGCATTCAAAATCCAACTTAGCTTTTCTTCCCCGTATTATCCTCAAGCTAACGGTCAAGTTGAGGCTACTAATAAGACTCTTCAAATATCTTGGCTAAAACTATTGATCAAGCAGATGAAATTGGCATCTCCAACTTCCCTTTGCTTTGTGGGCCTATCGCACTAGCATTCACACTTCCACAGGAGCTACTCCATTTTCTCTGGTATATGGCTCTAAGGCCATCCTTCCTCTTGAGGTCCAAATTCCATCTTTACGTGTGTCTCTTCGCAACTTCATTTCTGATGAAGATTATCATCAGGAACGGCTAATGCAACTTGAGTTATTAGATGAAATGTCATCTCCTCACTCTTGAGCACCATCATGTCTATCAAGATCATATCCAACGTGCTTATAATAAACACATCAATGAGCATGATTTTAAAATAGGTGACCTGGTTCTTGAAAGAAAATCAAAATGTCACTACCTTAGAAAGAAGTCAACGGGAAAATTTGCTCCTAATTGGATCAGACCATATATTATCACACATAAGTATGGGTCTGGGCTTATCATTTAGCCTCTCCTGATGGTAAACCAGAGGTTGAACCTCTTAATGCATTGCACTTACGGCCATTCTATTGTTAGTACACACACTTATGAGTATAGTCTTATCTTTAGACCATTCCTCCATCAATATCCCCTTCCATCTATCATCGTAATGATTTTGAATCATGTGGTCTACCATCACTAACAATCATGACCTTGAATATGAGTACCACGGCTCTACTCAGCATATTCAATATGGATAAGTTCTCCCATTTGGTGAGAACCCCATGGTCATTACATCCATCACCATCTCATTTTCCTATTGTACTCCTGTAGAGGGTCTAGGGGTGTCTCTTGTACATTCATTCTCCCCTCCTAGGTGGTCTACCTAGCTATCCCCAGCTCTCCCCATGTGAAGCTCAAATTCATGTATATAAAAGGCAAGATCAAGGTTATTAAAATAGACTGATCCCTCAAAGGACAACTATGCATACAAAAAAAAAAAAAAAAAAAATGCAAATCAAAATCAAAATCAAAATCAAGAGAAATAGACCGATCCCTCGAAGGATGGCTATCATATATATTATTCTTGCCATCCATATTATGTATAAAGTAGACCATACCCTAGAAGGATGGCTACTCTTTTATTATGGCATTTGGAAGGTTTTCCGCATTGATCAACCTTCCTTTTATTAAGCATTCCCAAAAAGCTTCCCATATTGATCAACTTTCTTTTATTCTATTCTTCCCATTCCCAGAGTGGGGCATAGACTTAAGAAATACCATCTTTGGAGAACCTTATTCCCACGTACAAGATACATCTCCAATTCCTTTGTCATGTCGACATTAGGATTATGAGAATATTTCATCCATATCTTCTTCTTGGTCTTGTGATATAGCCAAATCTCATTAGTTATATACTAATACCTGCTATCGGTTGTAAGTGCAATGTTTTGAGTGGTATCTTTCTTGTTTACTTCTTATCGGGTTAAAAGCATAACTTTCTTACTTGACCCTTGCTATGGTTATGCGACATTCATTTCATCAAAGTCATCTTTTATCACAATTATCTCCTTAGAAATAAAATTTCATGTCATAAAATTTGTATCGATATGTTTACTCTTACAGATGTCCCCTATCAACATCATCCATAAATCCATGAAATCAATTATTATCTTCAAACAATCTTTTTAATGCATTATTCGGTTTGGGAATTCTACTTGACCTCCACTGTAGTTTGTGAATTCTACTTGAGGATAACTCTCAGGTAGCATTTATTATCTGGCACATCCTCATCCCCCACCATTGTTCATTATCCTCTTCTTCACCATCTCAGACCTTTCACCCCCAGCTTGGCACATCTACGTAATTCCCCATGCAACACAGAAACCCTACTTGAAGTAGACCTGTCATTCAGGACAAGGTCTCATTCATGATTGTGTCTATTGACCATTCCTTCCTCCTAGTCCCCTTTATCAACCCAATTTTCTCCTAAAATTCACCTCATCTCATTCTCCACTACTCTTCTCACCCACTTCGTCCTTCTCCGTTGTTTGTTCGATACTTCACGTGTCATCCACCCGGCCATTATTTTTGTGCTTTTCTCTTAATATCCTTTTACTGCCATCTATTTTATCATTCCATTTTCCCTTTCATTCTTCTTTCGGCTTGATGATCCTACTTAATCATCCATTCCATGCAGGTTTCTTGATCACATTGCATCTCTTTCTTAAGATCCTACCGCCACTAGAAACTCCTTCATTGTTTTCCATTCCCTTCAACATCTTTACTCGTAAAACTTCTGCTTAACACTCTGACATCATCACTCATACAACATAGGCATCCTAATTAAGAATTCCCCTTACACTCTTTATCCTACACTGCATATATTCCTCCATCCACTCATTTCACACTCCTTTGTTTCCTTGTTATTACCTCCTTTCACTTCCTGTTCTGTCTTGGTATACATTGCTCAGTCTTTTCCTCATTCTTCTTCTTCGGCTTGGTGATCCTACTTAATCATTCCTACGGCATGGCGATCTTACTTAAGAGTCTCTCTTAAGAATGATCTGTCTCCTTGCCTTTCCTCTTTCCTTCATCTTCCCATCATCCGTATTTTTTCTTCATTCCCCACAAACACATCCTCTTCTCTTCTCTTTTTCCTCATACAAAATATCTCAAACTCCCTCAAATGTCATCTCCATCATCCCTCATTTTAAAATCCATCTTGACTACTTCATACCCTCTCTTACTATGCAGATCGTCATTATCATGGTTCATCTAACATTATGTCATCTTCCATTCTCACGCTAAGAATTATCGGTGGACTTCTCCTAAAACTCGTTTCTTCCCATTCTACTAATACCATTCACTCTTTTTTACCTCCTCCATTTTCTCTTCCTCCCTTTTTCTTTTTGTGCCCTCTAATCATTATCGGGGATTTCTCCTAACATCCTTCCACTGGTATTACCTTTTCATCTTCCTTTCACCTTTTTCAATATCTCTACTGTCTTCATCACATACTACCTTTGCATCATTTTCTTTGTTGTCCTCTCCTCCTTTCTACCTCTGGTTTTCTTTCATATCATTTGTATCATCTTCATCTCCTCTTCTCCTCACACTTTTGTCTTACTCCTCCATTGATAACCTAACTCACCAACATTGTCCCATCTTCTTAACCATCTCACCATCCACATGCATTTCCATACGTTCGGTTTCATATTCAATTTCTTTCCTATTTTGGCTCTATCATCCCTTCTTTCCCTCTTATTTTCATTTCCCCATTACTGAGCTTCTTTCTCTACCACCCCTATCTTCTTAGCTCCGTATGGTGCCTTTCTTTCTCTTTTCCATTCTACCTCCTCCCCCATCTTCTTTAACTTCTTCATCTTCTTCATCTCCTTCATCTTTCCATCTTACTATATATATTCATCTCTCCTATCGTCCTTCTCTCATATTCTTCATAACTTTTCTTTCTCAGTTCTGTCATCTCTTTCATGATCCATTCTTTCTCTCCCTCTATTTTGATCTCCATCTCCCTTTCATCCCTTCTTCTGTCATTTTCTTGTCTTCTTCTTTGTCCTTCATCATTTCTTTCTACCACCATTTCTCCTCTTGATTATCCCTGCTGCTTCTTTACTACGATATATCTCTATACACTCAACTTCCCTTCTAATCTCTTTTTCCTCCTCATCTCATCTTCTTCTTGTTTAAACTTCCTCCCTCTCTTCTCCTCCTCACTTGTCTCTATTTTATTTTTCTCCAGGTCCCTCATACCTTACCTATTTATTTCCCCCTTATCCTTTTCCACTACCCTCTTACTGAATACTATTCTCTCTCTTTTGTGCTTTCATCTATCTTCTCACCTCTCTTATCATCCTTCTCTACTTGACCTCTCTCCTTCACCATGTCCCTTCTACTTCAACCATGTCCACTTTCTCTTATCTCTATCATCTATCATCCACATCTTTCATCCCATCTTCCTGGGACATTTTTGTCTTGGAGGATACCATAATGGCCAACACCTATCTGATCTTGTACTCTTCCATGCATATTTTCTCTGCTTTTGTTTTGTCACAAAAGTATCTTGACTTCCTATCCTACTTATCGACAAGTAGGACTGCTTTTACATTATAATTTACTCACACTTATGCATGTTTCTCATGAAACATGATTATCATCATATTTATCACACCTTTAGGTCATTTTATCTCAGCTTTCTATCCTATCTTCTCATCATGTGCACATTTATGATTTTTCCCCATGAGGAATTTTATTTACACATATCTCCCATTATGTCATCTTCGTGCCCTATCATGGTGCACCTTTTTCATCCTTGTACTTGTCGGCGTATATAATTCACCTTGTGTCCTGTGTTGGGGCATCATTGTTTTCATCCACGTCCCTCTTGTGGACACGTGATTTTTCACACAATTCCTCACAAACAAAGGATTGCACACATCTTTCACATTTAGTTGCACATATTTTGATATTTTCCTATGACCCATTGGTCATCTTGGTTTACATCCATACTGCGGTGGTCTTCACCCACTCACTGGTCTATAGAACGTTGTCATCTGTCTCCATTGAGACCACAATTGTCCTCTACCGATGTGATATTGGAGTCACCGCCATGCTTTCTTTTTATTGTGATCCTTTTTTTGCCTGAGGCATCTTGCCTTTGGTCATGTCTTCATCCATCCTCAGACACATCTTTAATCTAATCCTTTTTGTTTTTGTCTCATGGCCTACTATCGCAAACCACTCAACAAAAAGGGGCAAATGTAGACACCAAATTCTGGTATCATCCCGGTTTTTGATCTCCTTCAGCACGCTTATTCAGGTCTCATTTCCTACCAACAATTCACATTCAGTTAATTAATCTTATAACTATATTAATATCTTATCACATGCCAAAACTATATTATGTTAAATAATTTATTTTAAATAAGTCATATCATTCTATTTAATAATTAAATAATTCAAAAGTATATATATAAATCAATAACCCCACATGTTCCCCACTTAAGTCAAAATCACTTCTCACCTAAAAATCAATTCCCACCTAAAAATTCAATCTCTTCAAATTATTAAAATATGAACCCCACCCATAAAATCAATAATTCAAAAATCTCCCTCTCCGACAACAAATCCAAAAATCAATAGTGTAAAGTGAGCACATGACTTCACTATTACACCTAACCGTGTCCCTACTCCACATCACATCTTTTCCTTTTCTCACATCATAAACCCCACCATCAAATCACCTCTTCATCATGTCCTCTTAATCAAAATTTATTTTGCAAATTATAATTATTTGTAATCCTTTATTTTAATCTCAATTCAAGTTATAAATAGAACTCTTTCCCCCTCTTGAAGGGAGAGGAGAAAATTCTGGAAATTCTGAAGCTTAAATTCATTTGTTTGTGAAATTTTGCATCATATTGTGGAATATTTGGAGGTGAAGCTCTACCAGTTTCATATCACCCACCTAGTGAACAATCGGTTGTTCTGTCAGGATACTAGTTCGGTATCATATTTATATTGTTCTTCAACATATTGCATATTTTTTTTATAGTTTTTGGCATGTCATCTTATCATTTGATATTCATTATTTTATTATGAACATGGGGATTGACAGCCACCGAGGAAGTTAACGCTTCTCGGATCTGCTTTGTCAGGCAGTCCCCGTATATCATCATCTAATCTTATCTATTTCCATCTTGCAGATCTATTTTCTTTCTATTGATTTCATATATAACTTCGATAAATTCCTTCTTTGTTGTGGTGTAATTCCTTTTAGTAGGGGAGAGATTTTTACTGATGTAATAAATAGCATGCATAGACTCTCCCTCCTCTTTTTGTCCAAGGACAACACCTACTACTTCATTGGAGGCATTTGTTTGTATATGGAAGGGAAGATTCCAATTTGGACCTCTCAGTACTGGTGTGCTTATTAACTTACCTTTGATAGCATCAAAATCTTGCTGGCATGCTTCGTCCATTCAAATTCAAAATATTTAGTTAGGAGAGAAAATAATGGAGAATTTATCTTGCTAAAATCTGAGATAAACCTCCTATAGTAATCGACATGGCCAAGGAAACTTCTTACCTCTATTTGGTTTGTGGGAGATGGGAGTTTTACAATGATACTGACCTTTTCTGGGTCTACCTTGATCCCTTCAACTGAAACGTGATGGCCTAAGACAATCCCTTGTTCCATCATAAATAAACATTTTTCATGGTTCAAGGATAATTGATGTTTTTCACACCGAGCAAGGAATTTGTTTAAATTTTCAACCACCTCTTGGAATGTTTCTCCATAAACTATGAAATCATCCATGTAAATCTCTACACAATCATGGGTGAGATTAGAAAATATTTCCAACATGGCCCTTTGAAAAGTAGCAAGAGCATTACATAAACCAAAAGGTAACACCTTGTAAGAAAATATTCCCCATGGGTAGGTGAAATTTGTTTTGTCTTGGTCCTCAGGTGCCACTTTGTTATTTGATTATAACCATTAAACCCATCAAGAAATGAAAAGTACCTTTTTCGTATAGATTGTCTAAGACTTGGTCAATAAAAGGTAATGGAAAATAATCCCTATGAGTTTCCTTATTTAGTTCCCTATAATCCACACAAACTCTCCATTTCCCATTCTTTTTTGGAACTATAACTAATGGAGAAACCCACTAACTATCTAAGATTGGATAAATGAATCCTACCTTTAGAAGTTTTTCAATCTTAATTTTTACAATGTCTCTTAGAGCAGGGTTTATCCTTCTTTGAGGTTTCCTGACTGGTCTGGAATCAGTGGTGTAGATGTGATGTGTACAAATACCAGGATGAATACCCTTCATGTCACTATATTCCCAAGAAAAAGCTTGGGGATGAGAGCATAAGAGTTCAAATAGGGTATTCTCCTCCTGACTAGTCAGCCAACTATTAATTATCGTGTCTTCCCTAGGAAAATAGGTAATTGTTTGGTACCTGGATGCAAGGAATCTACAACAGATACTCTCTCAATAATGCATTCAATGGACACCTGTGGGGGAGTAATATATGAACAACAATGATGTTTTGAAAGATGGACTCGGTCATGTATATATTTCATGCAAAGGGACAAATGATGGGATGGTTGTTTTCATCCATAAAATCATCTCTTGTTTCCATTAATTGTAATGCAGGACTTGAATTAGATCTAATGCATGACTCAAGCGTAGGATTCGAAATGAATCTAGTGCAAGACTCAAGCACAAGAATTATACTGTGTCCAACATAAGGCTCATGGTCACCATATTAAATTTGATATGAGTGTTCTTGAATTATGACCATGGATAAAGAAGAGATGATGTCATCTGAATCATTTGAATTTTCCTTACACCATTATTTGTTGTCTATAGAAAAAGGTTTTGTAGCGGGGTATATTGATAATTTTTTGAATCTTGTCCATTTGTAATCACCATATTCCCTATCTTGCAATCAATGAGGGAAATATTTGTGGCTAACCAAGGACATCCTAGGATTATGGGGTATCTAATCTTCCTATTATTCATTTTTATGATCATGAAGTCTACCGAATAGTCCCAGGATTCAATAGTAATAATGACATCCTCTATAATTCCCTTTGGCTTGTTTACGGATTGATATGCCATTTATAAGACTATGGAGGTTAACGTGGTTCAGGAAGTGCTAGGGTGGACAGAGTATTTGTGGTCATAACATTGATAACAACCCCTAGGTCTATTAGGATGTTAGGAATATGGACATCTCCTATGCAAACTGTAACAATAGGACTTCCAAGGTCTCCATATTTAGGAGGGTTCATATTCCCTTCTAGAATACTAGGTAAGTTTCCCATCAACATGGATGGTTTTAGGTTGGTTCTTTCTTCTTCTTGGAGTATTAAAACAGATTTATTTTTATTGTCTTGTTTAGTTTAGGAATTTCCTTAAGATCTTGCAATAGGGGAATGCCAATACTCAACTTCCTTAGTCCCTAAATTAAATCGACTCTGGTTGTTTGGGAACTACAATACTATGTTTTTCTGAGAGTCTAGATGGAAAAGGAATGTCAACGTTTGGTTGAGGATTTTCCTCAATGACAGGAATAGGTTTTGTTTCTTTTGCATTTTCGTATCCTTGGGTATTTGATCTATCACATGGGATGAAATTTTTGAGGTATCCTTCCCTGAGCACAACAAGATATTCTTACAATCCAAAAAATTGATTGTGGGGTTTTTATTTGATTCCATAGTGTATGTTGGGTTACTCTGCCTCACATTTTTAGGATTTTCCATGGTTTGTGTAGGTATCTATGGTTGGGTAGGTTGATTAGATGGGGCATAATTTTTAGGTCTAGTCAACAAGGCTTGTTGACCTTGGGATCTTCTTTTATTATAATATTGTTGCCCAAATCCTTGAGGTACATTCCACTATTATTGATACTAAGGATTAAATTGTTGAAATAGCAAATGTTTGGATGTCGATCCCGGGGTTGTTGATAATAACTTGGTGGTGCATTCGAATTTGGGATCGACTCCCGTGGAGATTTTTGGGCCAAGGTTGGGGATATGGCCATGGTGCATTCCATTGATTTGGGACCCATTGTGATTTTGGCATGTAGGACTGATTTTGGTTGGACTGAAAATTTCCTCCTTGCCTCTGAGCCATATAATTCAACTCAGATTCATCTTGTGTGTTCTGTTTCAAATGGTTCTTTAGCAAAGGAAGTATCCCACATTGGTTTGTGGCATGCTTGAGTTCACAAAGAAGACATATTTCTATCTTGTCTAAGGGGAAATCCTTAAGTCCATGTTTATCTCTACATCTTGGGTAGTAGATGAACAAAGGATCTATATTTCTGGCTTTCTCCCTATCCATAGTGGTATTGAGTTGAACTAAAAGGTCTATTCTCAAATTTTCAATTTATTCCCTCAATTTGGATATATCGCCACTGGCCATTTTACCTTTTTGTCTACAAAAGTTAGGGCAAGTTCAGGAGTAGTTCCTACAAAGGTCAATGATTTCTATAAATTCTAGTTTGTTCATGTCTCCTTTTCCCATAAGATTGAAGGATTCTTGTGTGTCTTCATCTAACCCTTTGAGGAATAAGGTTTTGAGTAGATTAATATCTAGGCTAGTCCCACACCTTCGGTGAAGGAAGAGGAACTGATCAAGATAATCTTCCACACTCTCATCTTCCTTTTGTTGAATTCTAAAAAGTTCCTCCTTCTTGTCCCAAACTCTGTAGTAGTCTTGATACTTTTCCAAGAAAACTATTTCCATCTCCTCCCAACTATGGATGGAGTTAGGAGTTAATCCCATAAACCATCTCATAGCTGTATCTTTTAAAGTGGAGGGAAATAACTTGAGCTTATGGGAATTGGAAGTGTAATCATAAGTTTGGCATAAGACCTTGAATTCAAAAAGGAATTGGTCAGGGTCTTCTAAGACTAATCCCCAAAAGGTTGGTAAAATTGAGGGGATATATTTTTCATAGGATCCTGGTCATTAGGATCTATTTTTATGGGGTAGGTAAATATTCTGCCAATTAGAGGGTTTCCATTCTCTGCACCATTAGGATTTTCTACTTCATCAACCATCCTTCCTTGGTCAGCAAGTTGTTCCACAGATGGTTTTGAGGGGGGTTTTGAAAATTTATCCTAATGAATCTACCTCTACAGTCTCTAGGTCTAAACATAAAATCCTATCATACTGAGGATAGTTCCCTAACCATCAACACTTAACCTAGTTGTTTGTGTTCCACATACTCCAAAACATAGAGGATTCTTGTTATCACTACAAGGTCTTCTATACTTAAGAAAAGAGTTATGGAAATAAAATTTTTGAATGGAAACTTACCAAACAACCAATCAACACTTCTAGCTAGCACCTTTAACCTTTGATAACACCTTGAAATTCCTCGAAATGGCACCAAAAAGTGACGAGCATCATTGATACTTGTACTTTAATTATATTATGTTTGTCAATACATGGTGGTGTTCATGGTTGTTTGTAACAAAGGGAATAGTATGAATTGCTCTCAGCACATACTTAATAATGGAATTAACTAAATAATAACTAACTACAATTATAAAATGAAATGCATTGAAAGCAAAAATATTAAAGACAAAATCTTAATGGTATGAAAAATAATTCAATGTTGGAATCTTAAATAGATGCATTATAACATAAGGAAACACAATAAAATCTCCCTTTTTGTTGGGGAGGAGTGGCCCTTGCTCCTTCCCTTCGATCAGGTTTAGCATCCAAAGTTACACAACAAAATTTCCCCCTAAATCCATAATTTTATTGAATTGAAAGAACTTTATTTTACAATCATAAACTAATTGAACCAAACTTAAATCTTAATACATTAGATCTCTTATACAAGAGGATTCCTATTTCTTTTAGGAGAGAACTATTTTATTTGTAATTACTATCATCTACTTAACTGGATGCTGACTAAAATAATGACTACTATTTTTAAGGATTTCAATAGTGGAAGGAGTCTTCTATGTGATGTTTGTTACTGAAGAGGAGGCCCAAAATTGGATCCTTTGAGGAATTCAATCGGTCTTTGGAAGATATTTTAGATCTCAAATTGATTCTAGAGAATCATGGCAATCATAAATCCATAAGTTTCTGTCTTCATCATGTTTCCAAGAAACTGGAGTTAAACTAGGGATACTGGACCTCATAATCTGCATGAAGGTAGGTTGAGACAGTGGCACACATTTCATGCTTATGGTGTTGTGCTACCAATTGTATCAACTTACAGTTCAACCATATGATTTACTCATCTCCTCTCGTGAAATTTCCTTATTTCAAAGAAGTCTTAATTAATTATCTAGATGAGTCATGCACTCAGTGAGTCATGTGCTAATGCAAAGGTGATTCTTATGCTATAAGGTGAGTCCTACACTAGTACACCAATGATTCATGTGTTGGTTTGCAATTAACTCCTACAATGAATTAACACATGCTTTTCTAAATAGATTTTTAATACTCGTAAAAGAGTTCATTTAGCCATATTTTAATAAAAATTAACAAGATAAAGATAATAAGAATATGCACAATAATTCCTTCTAAATCATAGTAAAGTATCAATTATAAATAGTCAATATTATACATCGTGTAGTATGATATCAAAATAATATGGGGTTTTACATGGGTTTAAACATAATAAAATGGGGAATCATCACAAGTGAGCCCAAAAATGACCAATAAAATAACTTAATACGCATGCCAAGAGGATGAATTCCATATTTCCATCCTTAGTCAACAAGATGATAAACAAGGCCCAAAAACAACTTATTATGCAACTTGGAGGTGTCACCCCTAGTCCCATGTTCTCCTATGGTGAAACATGTAACCTACATGCTCAATTCACACATCATACCTAATTGATGCCAAAAACCAAATAAAATGATACTACACATATCAAAATGATATAATCAAGCATATGTTAAACCATCCAAATTAATTACACAACATCCATCCATCAATGAGATAAATAACCATTACGACAACTATCCAAAATATAATCCATGTAAATATCAGATCAACAATATCCATAACATCATATCTAAACCAAGCAATAATGATAAAAGTAGTGAATTGACATTGTATGCCTCATACATCATCATGCCAAAATAATTTAGTATCTAAATGATGATATATGACAAAATCATAATAATGTCCAAAACAATAATTGTAATAGTATTATATCTAATGTCTCCATACAAATAATACAATGATTCAACATAAGAATAGAAAAGTAAACTAATGGCCACTACATCCCCTCTCCTAGAAATAGACGTCCTCTTAGAATTATTCCAAGTCTTTCCCTTCAAAGGAAAATCTCTAGTGCTCTAGAATATGCATGGGCTCTAGTGTCCACTACCCGTCAACCTCTACCTATAAGGCAAGCCAATCCAAAACATGATAACTATCTAGTACATACTTATGAATAAATGAAACATGGAAGACATTGTAGGCACATCATAGGCATGGTGGAAATTCTAGGTAGTAAGAATTAGGCCCAATAACCTAAAAAATATCAAATGGACTGAAAAATCGAGTGGAAATATTAGATCCATTTCTGAAATGGATTGGACTCTTGTGTAGAAATGCTCTCAAAAACCTTTTTACCTACTAATAAGTGATGATAAACCCTCTTTGTGTCTACATATGCCTTCTGATGTCCTCATACCAACTCAATATGTTGTCTAAGGCTCCCATTATTGAATGTAAACTACCTACATCATGGGTCATACGTTAGGTTGGGGATCACACAAGAATAATCCACTAAACCCATGTCAAATTTCTGTATAGTGTACAAAGGGAATAAATTTTTATGAAGGTAGGTAAAGGGGAGTAGGATAAATAAGGAGATAAGGTTAATGTTGTGAGTAGGAACTATAAAATTCTCACCAACAATAACCAAAGTAGGTCCACATTCAATTATAAGAACATAATAATGTAAGCAATCAACAAGGCTAACAAACTAAAGACAAAGTTTTTCATATTCATTAATCAAGGACAAAAAGTTCCTTCTTGGTTGTATAAGATCACCATGCTTGCAAAAGTTGGAGAGTAGATAGGATATAAGAACATAGAAAAGGACATGAAGGAAATGTAGATTTATTTCTTGATGTAGTAGTGATATAAAGCTCAAAAATATACAACAATCAACAATTTCAACCCTTTGGAATGGAGAATCCATTCCAATTTATAGCATTACAATTCATTTTCATCTCCCCCCACATGACTTTTCACCTTTCCTCATCACTTGTGACCTTCTATATTCCTAGGGAATTAAAGAGATTCTTTTTCTTATTGATAAAAAATATCTCTTACAATTTTAAGTTAAAGGTCACTTAAGTGAATAAGACAAAATAGTGAAAAATTACATTCTTAATGAAGAATTAGAATATGGAGAGAGAGAAGAAAGAGAGAGAGAGAGAGAGAGAGAGAGAGAGAGTTTGACAATCTGATGAAGATGAATCCTCTACCAATGAAGAAATTTCTGAATTGAAGCATTGTGATGATCATAATCTCCTTCTTATATGAGATATGGAAACATTCTAAGGCATCGAATAAGTGTTCAAAAAATTGTTATGAGATATACATTGTGATGGGAACATGATGATCTTATCTGATCACAAGGTAGGATTTAGGGTATGGGGATCACTTCCTTACTCCTTTAGGCCTTCACAATTCACTTTTGTGACCAAAAATTAACTCCATGATGCTCAAAAATTTTTATTCTTATCTATCACTCATTGAAATAGGTCTTCATCTTGCAGATAGAAGGATTTCTCCCTGAATGAAATTCTTGTCCTATGACCACTCTATTGAACTGAAATGATGTGATTGCATATGCTTCCTCCTTTGAGGTGTGAACACACTACAAGGTAATAGGTGAATTTTAAGAACACTGAGTGAATTAGATATGTAAATTGAGATTATTACAAACATTCTTAAACATGGTACTTCACATGGAGATCATCCCCTTACCCTTCTTGGCTCTAAAATCCTCCTTGAATGGAATCAAATTTTAGGATGCTCAGACACCTTTCTCATATTTCCTCATGGAAATAGTTCTTCTCCTCTAGATAGAAGGGTTCCCTCTTGAATGAAACTTAAGGAATGTATGAAGAATGAGTTCCATGTTCTTGACCTCCAAACTACATTAAAACACTGTGAATTCCACCTCCTTGACTTGCAAGATGTGAGCACATTACAAAGCATTGGTTAAGTGTTTAAAAACACTTTCATGAGATATGAATTATTTGTGAGATTGAGATGACTGCCAACATCACTCATGGTGATCTTATCTTATCATGATCCTAATGACCATTTCCCAATGACTTGAATTTCAATGAAGTTCTTGATGTTTCAAATCCTTAATATACCTCATTGTCTTTGATTTCACCCATTGTCTAACGGCTATCTTTCACACACATTGATTCACTCTAACCTTTTACCTATCATAGTGTGATTCATATGATGTCCCTTATCCTTGAAATATATTTTATCACAAGGTAAAATTTTGAATAATAACTTCACCATTTCCTCCTCGTGGATTATTGATATTTTTTCACACCCTTTATGAAAAGAGGTCTCCTTCATGGGATGGAATTGACCTCGGGGACTTAAACATGTTCTCAGATAGGTTTAAAGATTTCATCAAAATTTTTGGTTTAGAGATTACTATTTCACCTTGGTGATGAAGACATATACTTATTGAATGAATTCAACCATGATGAATCCTTCTACCATAATTGGGATGAATTAAACCATCCAAACTTTTCATCAAAATGTGTCATGTAGGAATCATCTCTGGACTGATGCTTTGGGAGCCTATGGGAGTTTTCTTTCCTATTTAAACCATGAGATAACCTCCCATACTTATTATCATGTAAAAAAGTAATGAAATGGGAATAATGGGATTTTTAAAATGCTTTCTAAACTCAATTACAAACTTTCTATTTTTAGGTCTTATCTAGGACTACTATTTTTAGTAAATTTTCACCATTTTCTCTTTCTGATGTTTCTTTCTCATTTGGAGTGTTGTGAAGGCTGAGAATTCACCATTTTTGAAAACTTACTATTTTTAGACATGCACAACCTTGTAAAATTACTATTTTTATAAAAGGTACTTATAGGTGTCAGGTTGTAATGAAAACACTTTCAAAATATTTTTTTCCTCCAGGACTCTCTGCTCCAATTTTCAAGGTTTTCGTTTCCACTTTCAATCTATGTAGAACCAAAAAGGAAACTTTCTAAGAAGAAATTTTCAAATTTATGATTAAAAATGTACACAAAATCCATGGTATTTATTTCTTTCACATTCATATTGAATGCATTTTTTAAAAGATTGTACTAGTGAAGTTTTCAAAGATCAAAGCACGGATTGAGAGATATGGGAAAAAATTTGTTTGTAAGTTTGATGTTCTGGGAGTGATTTTAGTAGCATGACTATACATTAATGGAGTTTTTATGAAAAAAACAGCATTTTTTTTTTAAAAATGGCTAAGTTTTGTGAGAGGAGGAGTTAGCCAAATTTATGTGCAATTTTTAAATCACCTGGGACCATGACAATCTTGACCAAGGTTGAGATGAGTTGAAGTGGAGAAGGGGGTCATACATTTGTGTAGCCCTTGTACCCTTTACACCTTTTTTTTTTGGGATAAATAGGAGTGTGAAATTATGAGTGGGTGAGAGCAAGGACTCGAATGAGCACTTTCGGGTTAAAATTTTGTCACATGGAGCTAGAAATGAATTTTCAAGTGATCAAGGGATAGCTTGGATGAAGTATTTTACAATTTTATGTCCCACTTGTACCAGGTTTCAACCTTGGGGATATTGGGGACATCAGGAGTGAAAAAGTTTACTTGGGTGAGAGTTAGGGCTACGAATGAGGTGTCCAATGGCCTAAAATTTGGTCGCATAAAAAGCTAGAAATGACTTTTCAAGTGACCAAACACTGAACTAAGTGATGAAGAGGTCGTGATTGAGGGGTCACATCCCCTTGTCCCATTTGCATATTTTGGGACATAGGGGATAGAAAGATTGAAAAATTGTGACTTTTCCACTTTAGGAAAGTTGATATTACCCATTGTGTCCAAATCGGGACACCGGGAGTGAAATTTCCACCCCGAGAGCATGGGAAAGTGTTTTAGGGGTCAAAAATTATATGATTTTTAATCCAAAAAACATTATGAGATTATTCCACATTATTAGAGAACTAATTATTCCTAGTATTTTCATTTTTAGGGCCATTTTATCTTAGACTAAGAGGAACAATACTCGTGTTCTTGATTACCTCAAGAAATATTTGAGTCTTGGAAAAATAAAATTTATGTTTCCATAATTTATATGATTCCAATTGATTTCCATCATATTATTTTTTCCTCCTAAATCCTCTTAGAGCTCCCATTATCATCCAAATAAGCCAACTTTCACCATTGGAGCCTTCATTCCTTACCCTAAAATTACCCGATGTTGAACAAATTGTTCCTGAATCAAATTTTCTTCCACAAATTTTCCTAAAATTCCTTGGAAACCTTCAATATTTTTGAAAATCACCCTAATGATTTTTTATTTTCCATGTAAGATTCTAAAGGGTGTTTACTAGCTACAAAATGGCCAAAATGACCTTTTAGGCCTCCAGAGAGAAGTTATCTTTCATCGAATCTCAATGAGTTCATCAATCACATTAGGTAATATTCCCTACACATTTAAAACACACTTAAAATATTGTTATAAATTTCCTCTAAGCCTATGAGGGTGAAATTGAGGACAAGTTGGCTAGAGGAAGGTTCATAATGATCGGAAACAAAATTTTCAATTATGGGCTTAGTTATCATGATCAAAAGTTTCATTTTTCATGCTAAACATTTTACATGACAATATTTAGATGGCTCTAGCTCAAGGACATTAGACTGTAAGGGGAAATGGAGAACCTCAGGTATCTCATGGGTAGCAGACCAATGCTTTGTTCATTGGGTTATAGAGTCACCACACTTGAAAAACTAGAAAAGCTACAAACACAACCAAGAAAACACAACCAACACACGACATGGAAAGGAAACACAATCAAGAACAAAGCACACATAAAAAGGAAACCATGATAAAACATCCTAAATCACCTATGTTACATGCGGGGACAACCCATTTCATTATTACATCAATTATTTATTGAATTTTTACCCATACATGGGTATCACCAAATGCCTTTGTTCCATAAATCCATTGACAGGCTCATCACTAAAATATGACCCCTTTCTCAATTTATTGATAAATTTTCATGATTTTTCTATTAATTAAGGTCCACTTAGTCAATTCATTTCCTTTATTTATTTGACATCTTATTTCCATCTTCTCATTTATTCCCAAGTTCATTCCAATTGCTTATTTTCTTCATTACTATGAGAATGAGTCTTGATCATACTAGGCTTGTTATTTTCATACTAAGGCTTATGATATTTGATGGGAATTTTACCTTTACTTTTCATCTTTCTTCATGACCATTATTTCCATGAGCTTTTTCTCGATATATGTTTTAAGAGTTTCAACACTATCACAAGCCTCTTGGTGTTCTATGTTTACCAATTGCTTCCAAATTATCTTTCATCACACACACTCAATTTTTATCCACTTATTTATGGTGTGGTGTGCACATTGCTTCATCATCTTGAAAATAAAATGAGAATGAGGTTAGGCATGAAAAATGAAAAATCATCATCTTCTCCATCTTGGTCATTTTGAGCCTCAAAATCCATCTTCATGATGAAATCATCTTTTCCTTGAGTGGAGTCAACATTGAAAGATTCAAGCATATTCTTATTCATATATTCCTTGTTGAGAGGGTTTCATTTTGAATGAAATCAGCCTTGGGATAATCAAATACCATTATCATCAATTTTTTCTTCATTGAGAAGGTCTTCATCTTCTTGAAAGGAGAATGAGCACAAGGTTGGGGCTGAAACATCAAGATCATCATTTTCCCAATCTTGACCATCATGAGCTTGGAAATTCATCTCCATGATGAATTCATCCTCTTCTTGAGTAGATTCAACTTCAAGATACCTAAAGCATCTTTTCATTTATGCATTCCTTCTTGAAAGAGTCATCCTCTCCCAATGGGAAAGAGAAAGCTTTATATTCACAATCATACTCATTGAATGGGTCTTCATGATGAACCTTGAGAACATGATTGGAAACATGGGACTCACCTACCAAGATTTTTTTGATATCATTATTTTTCTTCTTGATTCTCATTTCTCATCACCTTAAGATTTCTTTGTTGTAATCAAGACTTCATGACCTCCATCACTACCAAAAAAGAAAGAAATTTGCATTCATGCTTAGTGGGAAGAACATACTATCAAATTCTAGTTCCATCAGATCATCATGATGCTTTCTAATAGTTTCATCATATATATGGTATTCCTCCATCAACATGGGTAGCTCAACATCTTCCTTTAAAGCTATGAAAAAGTTTTAATACCTTGAATCTTGAAATAGGATATCCACCTTGGGTCATCTAGTCTTTTGAACCGTGTATTTCATTTTCTGATGGGAAGGAGCTTCTTCATCTTACCATTGAAAATGGTGGCATGTGACCAATCCATATATATATCTCCCCCAACATATCCCTCAAAAAATCTTCGTGCTAATAACATACCATATGAGGTTGGCATGTTTACTATAAGTATTTTCATGTGATCTTCTTGTCAGGAAAATCTGCAAATGCTACTTGAGCATCTTTGACCTAGCCAATAAGAGGTACTTCTTTGGTTTCCATGGAGTAGAAATGGCTAGTAGTGGGAGTGAGAGAGAGACCAAGAGCTTTAGCAACTTTTGTAGGCATGACATTGTCAAAGGCACTGGATTCAATAATGTAATTATTCAATTTATATCCATTGACCAATAAGGCTAGATAGAAAGGTTCTACTTTCCCAGAGGTGGAGGGTGTGGAAGAAAGAAGGTTATGAGGAGTGGTATGAGGAGCAGGAGGTAGTTATTTAGTAGTGGAATTTTTGGAACATGAACTTGAACTACTTCCTTTGATAAACTGACAAGCCTATCAAATTGCTTGGGATGAGTTTCAAGTACTCAGACTCAAAAATCTGAATTTTGGCTTTCTTAACATGGTCAATGATGTCAAAAGGTGAAGAAGTGGTAAGCACATCGGGAACTATGGCAGCCTTGACATGATTAGGATTTTCATTCTTAGGATCAATAGAAGTTGAAATTGATTTGTCAAGAGGAGATGAAAGAGACTTACTCAAAGAGGCAAACAAAGTCTTGACTGAGGTAGTCTCAGGATTCTTCTTGGATGACCCCATGGAAGTGGACAATGATGATCCTCCTTTTTTGTTGTTTTTTTAGATTTTCATTTGAGGATTAAAATTCTTAGCTTGGGAAGCATCGAAAAGAGGGTTTATTTCTCCATTTGTGAGCGAGTGAACACTGCATAAGAGTAGACTATTCATATCAGCCATGGATTCTTTAAATATTCATCTAATGAGTATTCAAAATACCCAATCCTATTGGTACATTCATCTTCTTCTTCTTCTTTAATTTTTGATTCAAAAATTTTCTTCTCCTTCATCTTCATATGTCCACATATTGCATTAATTAGTGGAGCTTCCAAGGAAATCCTTTAGGTGGTGCTCCTACAATCTGATTTATGTTTTGGTTTTGGTATGAGGCATGTTGGGAAACTTCCTTCTTCAATATAATCAAATCATTGACCAATTTTTTCAGCAATGGATCAAATCTTTCATCTTTGAAACTTTGGGCCTTATCCTTCATTAATGTTTTTGATCTTCCCTGACATGATAAATCATCTTCCACTTCAATGAAAAGTTCTTGAGCATTGTCTAGAGTATTTGGTTGAGCTCTCCATAGTATGAAACCAAATTTAGGAAATTGATAATTCATGAAGAAAATTTTCTAATTATCCATAGGAGGATGAGATGACACCAGTAGGAATCTTGTTGATCAACTTATTGAACTTCACTAAAAATATCTCATGGGATTCTTGTGGTTCTTTCTTCATTTGAGATAGTTGAGAAAGAAGGGCATGAGATATTTTACATCTTGAATCTTGCTTTAAACTTGGTTTTCATATCATCCCAATCAGTAATTGAGCATGATGGAAAGTAGTAAAACTATTCCACAACATGAATCTTGTAATGATTCCATGAATAGTTAAACAACAACATCTTCATGTCCCACTCCAAGAATGCCACAAGTTGTGATGAAAGATGTAATATGATCATCTATACATTGCTTTCCATCTCCATAGAATTTGGAAGTTCTTTCTTGATCCTTTTCATAATTCATGAAGTGGTGGAGCCAAGGATAACTAACCAATATTTTGTCCCCATGGCACAAGTGTAGCCAGTATTTCTTCTCTCTCCTCTTATTCTTCTTTTGCTTATGAGATGATATTCTATGGTCTTGCAATGATTCTCTCAATGAGGATATTCAAATTCAAGACAATTGAATTTGGGATTTTTGAATGGAGAAAGTAAAATCATCTTATTCTTTCATGGCTCAAAGAGAAGATTATGAAAGAAAGTATAATTGCTTAATTATGATCTCACTAAATCTTCTTCTGTTATTTTTCTCAGAGCATTAGAAAGGAATGAAACTAGAAAAATGCAAATTTTTTCAATAGGATTACAATAAGGATCTTGAACATTCATAATAGTATTTTTGGTATTTTTCAAAATTTTTAGTTTTTATGGATTTTCAAATATTTTATTTTTGTATTTTCAGATATCTTTTAAGAGTGCAAATATGGTAGATCTTCCCAAGTGGAGTTGTCAAAAATTGTTGGTGAAATAATTTGTTACAAGTGCAAATTATTGGTTTTCACCAACGGTCACAAGGCTAAGCCCTCCTCTTTCTTATGGGGCTCCCATTATTTAATTTAAACTACCTAAAACTATGGGGTGGGGATCACATAAGAATACTCCACTAAACCTGTGGAAAAATTCTTGTACAATGTACAAGGGAAGAATTTTTTTGTGAAGGGAGGTAAAGGGGAGTAGGAGAAATAAGAGAGATGGTTAATGTTTTGAGTAAGAACTATCAGCTTCTTACCAATAGTAACAAGATTAGTCCACATTCAATTAAAGAACACAACAATGTAAGAAAAGACAAAATACTAAAAACTTCATTAATCAAGACACAAAGTTCCTTCTTGGTTATACAAGATCACCATGCTTGTAAAAGTTGGAGAGTAGAGAGGATAGATGAACATAGACAAGGACATAGATGAAATGTAGCTCTTATTTCTTAATGTAGTAGTGATATAAAGCTCAACAAACATACAATAATCAACAATTTCCAACCTTTGGAATGGAGAAGCCATTCTAATTTATAGCATTACAATTTTATTTTCATCTCCCCCACATGAATTTTCACCTTTCCTCATCACTTGTGACCTTCCATATTCCTAAGAAATGAAAGTGAGTCTTTTTCTTATTGATGAAAAAGGACTCTTACAATGTTAAGTTAAAGGTCACTTAAGTGAATAAGACAAAGTAGTGAAAAAGTACATTCTTAATGAAGAATTAGAACATGGAGAGAGAGGAACAAAGAGAGAGAGGAGGAGGGTTGACCTATCTGATGAAGATGAATCCACTTCTGATGAAGAACTTGTTGACTTGAAGCAATGTAGTCACAATCTCCTTCTTTTGTGAGATATGGAAAATTCTAGGGCATCAAATAAGTGTTTAGAAACAATGTTATGAGATTTGTATTATGGGAACATGATGATCTTATCTGATCACAAGGTAGGAGTTATGGTATTTAGATCACTTCCTTACTCCTCTAGGCCTTCACAATTCACTTTTGTGACAAAAAATCAACTCCATGATGCTCAAACATTTTTATGTGTGTTTGTCACTCACTGAAATAGGTCTTCATCTTGCAGATAGAAGGATTGCTCCTGAATGAAATTATTGTCCTATGACCAAAACTTGAACTTGAATGATGTGATTGCATATGCTTCCTTCTTTGAGGTGCAAACACACTACACTAGTAAGTTAATTGAAACATTTGAAATTGAGATGATTTCCCATTCTTACAAACATGATACTCCACATTGAGATCATCCCCTTACCCTTCCTGGATCAAAAATCCTCCTTGAATAGAATCAATTTTTAGGATGCCCAAACACATTCTTTCTCATTATCCTCATGAAAATATTTCTTCTCCTCTAAATAGAAGGATTTACCATTGAATGAAACTTGAAGGAATGTATAAGAATGAGTTCCATGTTCTTGACCTCTAAATTGCATTGAAACACTACGAATGTCACTTCCTTAACTTGAAATATGTGAGAACATTATAAAGGATTGGTTAAGCGTTTAAAAACACTTTCATGAGATATTTATTGTTTGTGAGCTTCAAATGACTTCCAACATTACTCATGGTGATTCCTGTTTCCATTTTTGCACCCCTTGCAAAAATGGGACAACTCGAGGAAATTTGGACTTAAGCACTTTCTTGGGACTTCAGTGATGAATCTGAAAAGTAGGTAATCTTCATGTTTTGGGAACTTGGAATTATTTGGGTTTTTAAATTTACTCTACTTCATGATTTGTAGTAATCCCCATCCTAAACCTGATTTTCACTACATTATGTTAGGCGGGTTTACATAGCTTCTTTACTTCTTAACAATAACTAACTAAAGTTACCCTCAAACCCCGATTTACATAGCTATCATCTTTGCGCTAAACCAAAGTTGCTTTACTTCTAAAATAAATCAAGTAAAGAAGTTCCAAAATCCCGAGTCAAGTAGTTGGCGGTTAGAAACCCGTGAAGAAAGAAGGTAAAGAGTAATCCAGAAATTGGATGTGTCACTACTACGAAGTAATGTCCAAGGAAAACCTGAGTAAAGTAAGCACATCTAAAAACTAGAAAGAAGGTGAAGTAATGTGGATTTGTGACCTAGAATAATTTTGAATTAGTTGGGGGTTAGAAACCCATAAGTGAAGCAGCCTCCAAAACCTTGAAAGTAAAGTATGAGTCAAACAGCTTACACCTCGGATCCCCGTAAAAAAACAAGAGTAAATGGCCATAACTTTTGACTCAAATCATCAAATTCAATAAAATTATACTTATCAAAACATTTCTTCATTTTCTTCACCATGGAATCATGAAAATTAGATTTAGGTGATATTAAATGGGAGAAAAATCAGAAAAAGACTTCCAAAGATTCAAATGAATAGTTCCGACTACCCAACCACTGAAATTTAATGCAATATGGCTCTTTTTCTTTTCAAGCAAGGTAAAGGAAATGCAAAATGAGGTTTGCAAGATGCCCACACCTCTTCTCGGTGCATTAATGAAATTTTTTTGTGGTTGAAGGGGAATTTTGAGATTCTATTTTCTTCTCTCTTACTCATCTTCTTCTATATATTGTAAACTTCTCATTTTTGAGAAGGGGGTGTTAATTGTAATGGAACTATGTCAAAATTGTTCCGAACAAATTGTGATTTGACAGCTTCATGTTTGGATATCTTACATGGTGTTTGTTTCCTCTTATCCTCTAATGTAATGGATTGTGCATACTTATTGCAATAAAATGTGTATTTTGTGTCTCTCTTCTACCCTCTATCTCTATTTTATTACATTTTTATTGCCTTCCTTTACATATTCAAGTTTTGTGCATCTTTTGTCTCTTTGCAGGTGCCACATGTGTTGTGCTCCATGGAAAATGGTGGTCTACATACTATTTGGAACTATGGCACTCAATTCTTCCCTCTCCTTCATTATTTTTCTCCCATTTCCACTCACTTGAGAGTATCTCCACCCCTTTTCTTGGTATTATCACCTCTCTAGTTTAGGATTTATGTTTTATGCATCTCCTTCTCACCTTGGTCCCTTGGAGTTTTAGAGTAGAGTTAGATAGTTACATTTCAATTCCTAAGAGTAGTTTAGCAAGTAGGAATAGGTAGAGGAAGTCATCCTTCTCTAGAGGTCTATCTCAGTTCATAGGTCCCACAACTAAGAGACAGTCCCATGTTGCCTCAGAATTCTTGGTCATTCATGATCATATCTAGGGTGCAATTTTGAGCTCCAACAGTTTTGGCATGCCCAGTGGGACATCATAAGTCAATATTTCCATTTTTATTAGGTTTGGATGTGTATCTTGGTAAAATTATAGCCTTTGGAGGATATGCAAAAACATAAAGGTGAGATTTAAGAAACAAAGGCTTGAGATCCTGTAAAGAAAAAGATAGATGTGAGGATTAAACTGGTGATAAATGTGAAGTAGAGTCAACCCAAAAACCCATAAAGAAGGTGATGGATTAATGCGGAAAGAGACTCGAGATGACTGAAAGCAACAGGGGTTTGGAAACCCGCTAGTCGAGAAACTTTGAAAACCCACAAAGAGGAAAAGGTGGGAGAGTTGAATTAATGCATGCCGAAAAACCCTCAACACATCCGGTGACTCCACTAATTCAAGTAGCACATCATCTTAGCTACAGACGTCTCTCGTTATTCCTTCCATTAATTTTAATGTTTCCATTTTAGTCATGGCTCTCCAAGGATATTTTCCATTCCCTCATTTTAGTTCCAATCCACTCCATTTGCAGCAGTTGGATGTTATCCCCAAACAACGTTGAAAAATCTGCCCCTTTTATATGGAAATGGAGATCAATCCCCTATTGATCATATTCAATATATTAGCAAACCATTGTGTCATTCATGATGTCGAGAAATGTTTGTCTTAGAATTTTGATTTCATCATTTAGAGGTAAAGCAAGAGATTAGTACAGTAGTTTGGCTCCACAATCCATTTCCACATGGAATCAGCTGGGAGAAAACTACACAACCAATTCAAGGAGGATGCGAGATGTCATTTGCCTCATGGAACATCTTAGCAAAATACAACGGGATCTAATGGAGTTTATTCCTGATTTCAACATCAAATTTATAAGGACATGGCACATAATTCCTCAAGAATACATACCCTCTATTGAGTAGATGAAATATATCTCAAGGATGGCACATGTGGGAATAAGGCACCTAGGAAGGTGCAAAAGTATAGTAGAATAGATCACACCTAGAAACAAGTGAAACATGACTTAGCCACTTTTACAGATTAAGGCTATATTTTGGGGATATGGAGTCTTGAGCATGCAAAACATATGGATACTTGTGGATTACACAAAGTATATTTTTGATAGTCGAAGTTTGAGTACCATGCAAAAATTTGAGCTATTAATAGGATATTTACTTAGAGTTAACTTTAGAAGATCTATTATTAGCACTTGCATGCTTTTGTATTCTCTTGTAAAGGTGCATGGCTATTATTAGCATGTATCCTATTTTTGAAAGGTGCATGGGTAGTGAAGGGCAAGTTCCCACCCCTATATATATGTATTGATTTGCATGGTTTAGAGAGACCGCTGATACCCTTTGATTATAGAGTTATGTTGTTGGTTTGTATGCGCGCACGACTCATGGTGACATTATTATGATGTATGAAGATTCTATGTTTACGGTATTTAATATAATGGATAGTGGCTAGGTAATGGTGTTAGATAAGAATAAATATGGTTCTTGCATGGCAAATATCATTATAGTTATTGTTTAGTCAATAATTAATATGGTTAAGATCTAGATCTAGGTTATACACTGTGGTTTAATTGATTGTTTGTTATGAATATGAATTATAATTACAATCATACTAACATCTTGAACAATCTACTCTAAAGAGGGACCTTGTACCCTTGCGCACTTTGGGTGAGAACTTAGTTCAGGCTGAGTGATGTGTTAGCTCATCTTGGGCTATTGGAAGTGAATTATAGGCTACATCATTAGTTCAGTTGTCAGGGCCTCTTTCTCAGCTGATTTATAGGATGTTGCATGATGAAGACATAATGATTGAATTTGGCCAGTATTGAAAAGTGGTTAGACAATCTAGAAGAAGATTACACTCATATATTTTAGCACTGGACCTAATTTTAATGCATGCACGTGGGTTGAGCAGAATTTGTATGACACATTGTATGAGACGTTCTTTGTTATCTTTCCCGTAGAGTTGTATGAGTGGCTAGTTGCTTATGCATCTAAGAGGAATTGGAGGTTTCACATGCTTGTTTGGATGCATGAATAATTCTAGGATTTATATGATGTAAATTTAATTTGGACACGCTTTGTGGATGTTTGGTTCCATGGTGTTTTGAACAACTATATTCTTGAGTACGTAGTTTCCACTTACTCTTGCCCAGAAGTTTTGAGTTCCAGTTCTTGCGTGAGCCCAAAGGATCTTACTTACATGGTATTCCTTTGGCAATCAAGATCTTGATCGTAACCCTAGATTTGGAGAAGAATCCTATGGCTAGCTAAACCCCACCATACATGAGGGCAGGATTAGGTTTGGTAAGGATGGCGAGGCCAAGTGGTAGAGAGATAAAGAGAAAAAAGGTGGATTAAGTTTAATGAACCATGTAAGAGGGATCTGATGAAGCAACGAAAGATTGTGAAAAGAATGGTATTGCAGAGGAGATGGATCATGAAGGATTTAGAGCTCATGTAGAGGACGTGGAGCCAAGGCATCTGTAACTCCCCCATTTGGGAAATCATGACAGAGAACCCCATTTGTATTTTAATGAGGGCACGTTGGATGAAATATTGTGGACCATGGGAGTGCATCTGAACCTACCTACCGACCTAGCCTTTGTACTTGGTTTTATAAATTCTATAGCAGTTAATAGTAATAAAGCTAGTGTTAGCATTAGAGTTACATTAGATAGAGTCAATTTGTAGTCAAATTTAGGAGTTAATTAGGGGTGTATTCATCTATGGCAATGCCATCATCATATATGTTCTTTGGAGTATCAACTAGAGGTATATTTTCTAGCATGTCTTTGACACAAAATAGGAGTGCACAAAACATTAGCATAACATCTAGAAGTAATGCATCTTCACATAATGTGGGAGTCCAGTTCAACACAACCATTAGAACACAAGGAAATGCATCCTCTAGTCTATTTTCTACTTCAGAAGGAGGATTAGGAGGGTCGGGTGGCTCAGGCACTCTGGATCTAGAGGAGGTCGAAATATAAGAGGAAATACAAGCTATGGGTCTAGGAGACACGGTCCGCACCAACCTTAACAAACTTATATGTAGATGTCTCTTCATCTTCCAAAGTATAGAGGCATTGAAGAAGCGGCCCAACACGTACATATGTGTGAAACAATGTGGTGCACCAAGGGGATTATAGCTCCAGAGTGCAAAGTAATTTAGTTTGCAACTACGTTGCAGGGGCACACACACATCTGGTATAGAAAGTTTGATCCTAATAGAAATTTTTTTGGATTATATAGCATTGTGATATGCCTTCTTAAAAGATTTTTATATCCCTGAGTTTGAACAAAAAAGCATAAGTGCACTTAAAGATATTAAGCAGGGATCTACTGAGAGTGTTTGGGAATATGATTCTCATTTCAAGACTCTTCTGTCTAAGTTATCTTATGACATCCACGTGAGCCAAAGATGCATATTGGTTCATTAGTAGACTGATCAAACCTTTTAGAAGAGAACTTTCATGTAAGACCTTTATAGATCCACGTGAGGTAATTGAAGCAGCTCTACATGCCAAAGTGGTAGGAAGTGTAGACACGGGAGTGAGCCCATTTTTGGAAGCTCAGATTACAATAGTGGCAAAGCGGTTAGAGAAATTATTTGCTAATTCAGCACATGAGACATAAAAATTAATTTGGTGTAAAGATTGTTAAGTAGAAGGGAATACTAAGAATAGTTGTCCTCATAAATCAGTGCGCTCATTATTACTAGATTGTGAGATATGTCATTTGGACCACAGTTCAAGTCGATTCCCATTATTGCAACATGTGATAAGAAATAGCGTGTCATGTTACTACAAGATTCATAGGTCTTCCACTCATGATACTAAATATTGTAGGTTAATTGATCAAATTCATGATATCATTGATGTTGGGGTGTGTTAGATAGGTGTTGCTAATAACTCTAAGGATAAGGGTGAGAATCATGACTATGATCACAGTGAGGAGCATTCGACATTGATGGTGGAAAAGGTCAAGGTCGCGGGGGTGGAAGGAATGATTTACCTCATTAG
Source organism: Taxus wallichiana var. yunnanensis (assembly GCA_018340775.1). NCBI lineage: Eukaryota > Viridiplantae > Streptophyta > Pinopsida > Cupressales > Taxaceae > Taxus > Taxus wallichiana. Next base: position 391,200,731 of record CM031238.1, read on the forward strand.
ACTTGTTATACGTGCTAATATCCTTATCATTACAAGCATGAATTTCCTCATAACATTGTCTATTCCTTTTGTAGAAATAGCCATAAGTATGAAGAGTTCCTAGACTTATATGAACACTTGAGTAAGAAGCATAAGGAAGAAAAAAAGGGCACAGGGATGGTTAGAGTACAACACATGATAAAGGACCAATGGATGTCGAAGTTAACATCGAACGCTAAGTTGGTTCCTATGAAGATCACTATAGGCGTTGAGGTTGTGTGCACCGAGACATTCTCCAATAGAAGCTTGTGATTACTAAGGAGAAAGTATTGCATAAAAAGTATCTAGACCCTATGCATCGAAGGAGTTTTATGAAGAGACCACGAGAGATAATTCACAATTTATAGGGTGAGGTATAGTGTTTGAAGGAACAATCACGAAATTTAGAACAAAATAAAATAGTTGAGATCCATCGACATATGTTGATGATTTGAAGGAGGTTTGCAAGATGTTGTGCCAAGAGAACATTATTTCATTGTTAGGGAATTGGTTAAAGGAAACACCCCATGCACTAGGATTGAGCAGGAGAGAAAACTTTTGCATGTTAATATTCCTCCGATAGTTTAGATTATGATAAGGAGATTACTCTAAATGTCATTGTTGATGGTTTTCTTTTGAGTAACATTTTGATTGACACAAACGCAGAAGTGAATGTAATCACTTTGGATGCATGGGTTCATATGGGTAGACCTCCATTGCAGCCATCCTCTAATGTGTTGTTCATGGAACAATGGACTAAGGCCACACCCATTAGAGTTTTAAAATATGCATCCATTACTATTCGGGGGCAAGTTTACTAGGGATTTTGAGGTCTTAGTGCTTGTAGAAGTAGATAATTTTCCTACATTACTTGGGCACCCTTGGTGTTATGCAAACAACGTTGACCTATGTTTCAATAAGGGGTATATCAGCTTTGAGAATAAGGAATAACACGTCATTATCCCTTTGACAAATGGGAAATCTGCACCTTATGTAGAGCCCTTAAGTGAAGAAGACTTGAACAGAATTTATGTTCACACCATTTGAGATCTAGAAGTTCTTGAGCCATCAAAGGAAGGAGTTATCCAATGGGATGACGTATAGTCCATGATCGATACTAAAAGTATTGCATGTGAAAACTAGGCACACGAAACTTATAAAATGGTTGGGCTCAAAGTACAAAGTGCAGCTTGTATAAGTCGATAAACCACACAATATCGGGAATTTGGGAAGCGTCTAGGTACCAAAGTACATAGGTGAAGAGGATCCATAAGTATTCCTACTTGTTATGGAAGTTTAGTGGGAATGTCAGGTGTAGAGAAGGAACATTTTAGTGTATACTCACTTGCGGGATGGTAGCACGTTGGTAAATGGTTCATAGAGATAATATTTTGGAGTGGAGAGAAGTGAGGATTAATTTATCTACTATATTTTTAAGGAGTACCGCACCTGCACCTACTCGAGTTTGTGCATTTCATGGTAATGATCTTGTTTAGCACCATGTTCGAAGTGTGAGAGATTCTAGACAGAGGGGCAGGAAGCTTTACCACCTTCATTGTGGGTGCACAAGCTTTATTTCACCTTACGAGGTTGTGCGCATACATGGTATATCTATACAGAGTTGAATAGAGAGACTAGAAATTGACAAGAACTTACTGCATGTATGATTCAAACCTTTGACTATTTTTCCACTAAACCTCTGGTGAATGAGGCATTATAGGTTATGAAGTGCTTAACTATGGGAGATAATGCAAATGATGAGTAGCTCCTTCAGAGAGGTTACGAGAGCCATACTTGGGGGCATGCTTTGAAGAGGAATAAATAAATGTTAAACGTCTTAGGTGTGCCCGCCTAGAAAGAGACAAGGGTAAGATGGTTTATATAGTTGATGATGAATAGGTTGAGAACTTGGACGTTGAGCACACAGAGAGAGTACACGTAAGGTCTTAGATAGTGCAGATGAAAAGGCACGCACTTTTCATGAGCACATGAAGACCAAGAATGTGAACATTGGAACAAATGCTAAAACTAAGGAGGTCGTCATCAAAGATTATTGGTCTGACTTTGAAGTTGCTAAGATCATTGAGTTGATGCATGACTTCCAATATTTGTTCCTTAGGAATTAATTGAAAGGAGTACATGAATATTTTGGTGAGATGAGAATCAAGCTAAAGGAAGGTGTGCACCCAATTTGGAAAATGCATTATAGGATGAATCTGAAATTGCGTGTCAAGGTAAATGAAGAAATTGACAAAATGTTAATTTTTGGATCATTGTGCCCATCGAGGAGTCAGAATGGGTGAGCCTTATGGTGATTAGCATCAAGAAAGATGGAAGAATCAGAATTTGTGTGGATTAATAGGAGTTAAATGTTACATGTGTCATATATCCATTTCCCACACTATTTACTTGAGGAAAGCTTAGAAGGCATTCCAGGCGTGAAATATACTCCTTCACTGATGAATTTTTGGGTATCATCAGGTGAGGATAGAAAAAGAGGACCAAGAGAAGAAAACTTTCACCACTGAATGGGGAAGTTTTTCATACATGGTTATGCCCTTTGGACTAAAGAATGCACCTACAATATTTTCGTGCATAGTGGTACAAGAATTTCAGGATTTTATTCACAAGTTCTTGCAAGTATATCTAGATGATTGGATAGTCTATGGGCTTATGAAGGATCATTGTGATAATTTTAGGCTAATGTTTGAGAGGTATTGATAATTGAGCATCTATTTAAACATTAAGAAGTTTGTGTTTACCACCCCCTTTGGAATTTTATTGTGACACATCATTTGTAAAGAAGTCTTGCTAGTGGATCCTGCTAAGGTTTCTGTGATTTTGGGATTAGAAGAGCCTACTAGCCAAAGCAAGGTGCAGAGACTATTGGGGTACATGGATATTACAGGAATTTTATTAAGGGCTATGCCAAGATCACCACGTCCTTATAAGAGTTACTAAAGGGAAAAGGAAATTTCTCTTGGGCAAGGCACATCAATGATAATTTGAAACACTAAAGGAAAGGCTTACTAAAATGCTAATTTTGTGCTTTCCTTCATGGTACAAACCCTTTCAAGTTCATGTAGATTCCTTTGGCATGGTCATTGGAACGGTACTAGCTCATCCTAGAGAAGGGATTGTTGATCATCCTATTTTCTTTTCTAGCAAGAAGTTGACTCTAGCAGAACATAATTATACAATGATAGAGCGTGAGGCCTTGTCTATGATCTACATGCTCCATAATTTTTAACAGTAATTATTGAAACACCTTTCATTTTCTATACAGATCATATGGCATTGAAGTACTTGGTGAACAAGCCCATTTTATAGGGGTGCATATGTCGTTGGGTTCTATTGTTTCAAGAGTTCAATTTTACGGTGGTGGTTAAGCCGATAAGAGTAATTCTGGTCCAGACCATTTATCAAGGATTTAATTAGGAGAGGATGCACAGATCATTGAGGAAATAATTCTAGATGCATAGTTGTTTAGGTTACACTACATGCCCTAGGACTTGATATATATTGATGTCTTTTTACGCACATGTGTGGCACCCGAGGGAATGAAGACCTTAGAAAAAAACAACTTGTTATTTGCAACACACCTTACATATTGATCAGTGGAGACTTATGCAAGCTAGGTTGTGATGAATTTTTGTGCCAATGTGTACTTGACCATGAGTGTAAAGAAATTATGGAAGAGGATCATGGTGGTATTGCAGGTGGACACTATACAGGGGATGCTACCGTACACAAGATTCTACTAGGCTGGAATATGGTTTGAAAAGTTATACAAGGATTTCAAAGCATATTGTAAGGCATGTGACCATTGTCAGTGCCTTGGAAAGCTTGGGCATATAGATGAAATGCCTTTGAGGCCTATTACTAGTGCAAAACCTTTTGAGAAGTGGGCAATTGACTTTGTGGGCCCTATTTCCCCAGCCACACGTAGGACTAGATCATGCTATATTATAACTTGTATAGATTATCTTACAAGGTGGACAGAAGTGGCACCTACAAAGGATTGCACAACAGAAAATGGATCAAGGTTTCTATGGGAAAATATTATCAGCAGGTATGGATGCCCTTTAAGTTTAACAAGTGATAGGGGTACTCATTTTCTTAATGAGACTATCAGGATATTATTGGATCAATTTATGGTTATGTACCATAAGACAACACCTTATCACCCTCGGGAAAATGAAAAATCTGAGGCATTCAACAAGATGATGATCCATAAATTGACCAAAAATTTTGATGTTGGAAGGGGAGATTGGGATGACAAAGTTTCTATTGTACTTTCGCCATACAAGACAACCTACAAGAGGTTGAATAAAGAGACACCCTTTCACTTGGTGTTCGGTGCAGAGGCAGTTCTACCCATGGAATTCATGTTACCTTCTTTGCATATTGCGCATGTAGGAGGTATGGTTAATGAGTATGCATTGGAATAACATATTGACAAACTAATGCGATTAAATGAAAGACACGCCATAGCAATATGGATTCAAAAGCAATAAAATGTCATGTAGAAGGAATGGCATGATAGGCACATCAAGGATAAGAAGTGGAGGAGGTTGGGAAAGTGGTACTTGTTGTATGATTCAAAGTTTTTGTGCCACCCTAAAAATATCAAGGGTCATTGGTTGTGACCGTACATTATCAATTATATACTTGATTTAGGTGTTTTTCAGTTAGAGTACTTGAATGGAACATGGTTGCCTAGTTACTTCAACGGGAGTACACTAAAGCCCTAATATTAATATGCCTTCTTGGTGTTTGTAATAAGGAACTATTTCCACTTAGATTAGGTTTCCTTAATGCATTTCCCTTTATATTTGTTTCCTTCATCATTGTTATGCTTTGTCAATTTAGTTCATTGTTTTGTGTAATAAGCGCACTTACGCACCAAAAGTTGATTACTATGTAAGTGTTTTCATGCATAGAGGATTGTGCATACCCTTAGTGTGGGGTGGTTTATATATACAAGGTTCATTGCTAAGTTGGAATATTATCTCGAAGATGGGTATGCATAGAAGATAGTTTGTGCAAGTGCTCAAAGGAAAGGTGCGGTTAGGAAAAGAGAAAAATTGCTCATGAATAAAGACCACATATGGAAAAATGGATGCGCAACATAATGCAAGGTAGGATGCATCGGTGAAAATTACTTAGTAGAAGGTACAATGGTGAGGTACTTTGGTGCATGAGGGCATGTGAAAGGAGGTCTGTGGCCAAGAAGTACAGGTGCGCGGAAGGTTATGAATGTGGTGCGCATATGAACAACGTGAAAAAATTGATGAATGATGAGTTAATGTGGGGTATGGTGGCAAGTGGAGGAGCAAGAAATGTGGAATTTGTTGAAAAATCTAGATAAGGTAGTGTAACGAATCCATTTTCACCTTTACGATCAAAGATCATACGAGCGAGTTGTTTACAAGTGAGCTAACAAAGCGTTGCAAGGTGCAGAGAGCCACAAACCAGTTTTTTTACATATTTGTGCATGGTATTGACTTGCGCTCCATTGAACGAAGTGTTTGAGTGAAGTAGGGACATGTGGGAAGGAGGAATCAAGAGCTAGGGTTTGGAGTTGAGCTAGGGCATGCGGTTTTGAGCTAGGGTACACAGAGTTAAGTTACGTGAGCTTGAAATAGGTAGAAGAACATGCCTTTAAAGTTACTATGGCACTAAATAAAGCATCTAGAGTAGATACAAGAGGGAAGAAGCAAAAAGAATAATAAATTGAAGTAGAGGATGCCCAAGAGAGTAGATTTTTGGAAATTTAGTACCGGAAGGGGTTTTCATGGGTTGTGATTGGGACTCACACGTTCACCACAGTAAAGTGAGTGATTACAATCACCGAATGAAGGATAACAAAGAAGAACTAGAGAAAATACTACGAAAGACAAACAAATACACAATTGATGATATGGTCATCTATGATGACGCTGGTGAGAAGCTCTTAAGAAAGGTAGGGGTTTTGCAGTTATATGAACTCCCTTACTTTGGGAAACCAGAGAAGTTGTACCAGTGGCTAATGAGTAGAGTCCATGAGGAATTTTTCTATTTTTTTAGATGGCGTATGAGGCTCACTGTGCCCTTGATTGGGAGCTTGACAAGACTTAGGAGTTCGGGCATTGAAGTGAGTAGTGATTTTTCAGACAAGGAGGGTATTCTAAAGATAAAGGAGTTAGGATACCTTAAAGGAGGGCACTGAGAATGGAGGTGCACCTCCTCACCAAGCTTAATGACCAGGATCGGTGGTCACAGGTAAACACATTGTGGCTACACATAGCAAAGAAGATGTCTGAAGGTGTACCTACAATTTGGCAGGGTTTATTTTAAAACTATAATTGAAGAAGTGCATGGTGGAGATAAGATTAGTTTTGGCGCTATACTTTTGTCACTTGTCTTTGTAGAAATCGGAGTACCGGATGGGCCTAAGGAGAAAATTTGGTAGTACCTGAGGTGAAGAAATCTCTTACAGAGAGATTTGAGAAATACACTTGTGATGGGACCATGAGTGGCCCATTTAAATAGAGGGAAGAGTTGTGGTATGCGTGACTCCACACCGCATTTGAAGAAGAGTGGAGAATACCAAAGGATCTTCCAATGGTAGTAGGTAATCAAGTATAGTTTATAGTTTATCAACATTTCACTATTACACATTTTGGGATGAAGGATGGAAAGTGGAGCCCATGGTGTAAGCTTCCTTATGCCTTCACCACATGTTTCTTTCAAGCTTATGTACATAGGTTCTCAAATGCATGGTGGATGGTTTTTAATGCTGATAAGGTAGATTATGACTACCACACTCTTAGAAAGACTTACGTCTATCATGGTATGTCTGCATACATTGAACATTTAATTTATGATGATATTAATATGAAGGCTATGAGTTTGGAAATTAGAGAGAAGGGGGTTAGCCCTTTTCCCCTTGTATACATTCACTTGAAGCCTAGGTTTGAGAAGGGGGTATATGTGGAGAATGAGTTTAAACTTCTAGGCCCACCAAAGGGGAAGCATACAGTTGGAACTTTGGTGGATGAGTAACCAGCTTCACCCCTTTTAGAAGAAGAATAAGAATAAATCCACAAAGATAGTGGTATCCTAGAACATAGGGGTAGAAGACAACTTATTGTTGAGGAGAAGAGAGTGTGGGGTGACCCTCCCTTACAAAGGAAGGAAAATGAAGTATTAGAGACATGCGTCATGGGGATAGATGCAAATCGACAACCAAGGAGCCACCGTTTAAAAGGGTGTTTATAATAACAAGGGTTCATAGTGCGGGAACATCAAAACCTTTAAGGAGATCACCTAGGAATTTTCCTTAGAAAGTGGAGCATGAGAAGAAAAAAAAATGTATGTTAAATCTTAAGGAAGAAGAGGAGGAGGAATCTATGGAAAGTACGTCGGGCACTCCAATGCAACCTGAGGATATAGAGGAGCCTTATGATGAAGAAATGAAGAATGAGGAGGAGGGGCTGAAGGAGACATAAACCAAAGCATATAAGGGTGAACCTTTTGGTGTGCCCAATACTACACAAGAGGGTGAACGCATATTCTAGATTCATGTTCCCAGTTCCAAAAGGAAAGAGAAAAAGGAAGGAGAAAGAGGGAAAATACTATGTGATTCCTGTAGTTGGATATGTGGATGACATAAGAAAAATCATACGCGCACTGTTCTAAAGTACTATGGAGCCCAAGGATTTGTATGATTGGGAGCTGATGGACGAAGAAATTGTGAAAAAATGCACACAAAAAAAATTATCATGGTCTATGCAGACTCATATGGATGAGCCTGATTTCAATGTGTGTAAAGAGTCATGTGTTTCATGCAGGATGAAGAAATTTCCCCACATATGACATGTGAATGTTAAACCTACTATCATGTTGGATGATCGGTGAGTAATGCCTCTGTGAAGTTATCTATAGATGTTACACATAGAAATGTAGATAAAGAAGCAAAACCATTAGGGCATTGATGGATGATAATAAGGATAAGGATAGTGAAATAAAGCACCTAACAATAGAGAAGGAAAGGGCTAAGGTGAAGATAGAATCATTGATTAGTATGGCAGAGGAGATTAGAGATGATATTCTCAAGGTAAGGCCACATATGGAATCACAAGTTCCAGAGAAATTTCCTTCTATAATGCACTACATATGCACGCTAGTAAAACTGGTGATAGATGAAGGGCCCATGCATATTCCTACACCAAAATATCCTGTAGAGGAGGAAGAAAAAAGGCCAAGGCCACAATTTCTAGAAATATTGCAAGTTATGAATATTTTTGCAGGGTATTGAAGGATGAGCTTGAGAAGGTAGATCAAGCTCTGAACATGTGTGCAATGCCATATGTAATTATTAGGACAAGGACTATTGAAGAATATAATGAGGTCCTAAAAGTGATGAATAATGACATGCTAGGGAACATTGATACACTTGCTTTGGTGGAAGAAAAGTGTAACGTGCTTGCGAAAGCCCAAGAACCACATAAGCGAAGGGTGAATGAGATTAAAAATATCATCGCACATAAAATGGATTACATGGAGGGAATGGTTTCAAGCATGGCTAACATCATTAGGATTTTTCAAATGAACAAAAAAACATGACTCGGGATGATTTGGAAGTCATGGCTATAGATGTCCATCATAAAATAGGTGAAGTGTTGAGTGATTAGAAAGCATTAGAGGTAGAGATTAAAAATAGGTACTCATAATTGATCATGTTGGTAGAGTAACAGAGTGTCAAGTAATACTTCATTATTTTAGCCAAGTAATTTTTATTCTTTCATTCATTATTCTTTATTCTTAGAGAGATTAGTTATGATTACCCATTACCGGGGTGGAAATACATTAGTGTGGGGTAATGTTGAGAAGATTAAATATAACTCAAGAATGAAAGTGCATAAGGATTGGACATATGGGAACAAGGCACACAGGAAGGCACATAAGTATAGAAGAATAGAGTGTACCTAGAAATATGTGGAAACAGGACTTATCCACTTTTGCATATTAAGGCTATTTTGGGATATGAAGTGTTGAGCATGCAAAATTATGGAGAATTGTGGTTATGCTAAGTCTATTTTGGAAAAGTGGAAGTCTGATTACCATGCTGAAATTTGGGCTATTAATAGGATTTTTCCTTAGAGTTAACTTTAGAAGATCTACTATTAGCATTTGCATGATTTTTCATTCTCTTGTAAAGGTGCATGGCTATTATTAGCATGTAGCCTATTTTTGAAAGGTGCATGGGCGGTGAAGGGAAAGTCCCCACCCTCTCTGTGTGTGTGTGTGTGTGTGTGTGTGTGTGTGTGTGTGTGTGTGTGTGTGTGTGTGTGTGTGTGTGTGTGTGTGTGTGTGTGTGTTTGATTTGAATGGTTTAGATAGACCGTTGATATTGTTTGATTGTAGAGTTATGTTGTTGGTTTGTACATGTGCATGACTCATGGTGACATTATTATGATGTATGAAGCTTCGTGTTTTATAGTATTTAATATAATGGATCTTATTGGCTGGATATTGGTGTTAGATGTGACTGAATATGGTTCTTGCATGGTAAATCTCATTATAGTCATTTTTTAGTTAATCTTTCATATGGTTAAGATCTAGATCTGGGTTATGCACTATGGTTTAATTGATTATATGTTATGGATCTGAATTATACTTGTAATCATGCTAACATCTTGAAAAAGCTACTCTAAAGAGGGACCTAGTACCCTTGCATGCTTCAAGTGAGCACTCATTTTAGGATGAGTGATGTGTCAACACGCCTTGGGCTATTGGTAGTGAATTCAAGGCTACATCATCTTCACAAGGTATGGAATTTTTATATTTTATGAGATCCTTTGATGTTAATTTAGTTGTATTGATTCAATCCTTAGGGGGAGTAGTCTTCCTCGATATTTTCCATTGCATACCAAGTTAAAATAAAATTAATCGAGTTGGAAAGAGAAAACCCGTCTCTGCTTACTATAATTTTTCCCTCACCACCTCAAATTCTTCCTTCCCCTTGTATTGAAAATGAAAAATCCATCATTCCTTGCCAAAATCAAGAAGATCCTTTACTTCCTTATCCTTCATTTGATGTTTCACAATTTTTCATGCCCAAAAAATTCCCCAAACTTTGTAAAAATTTCTCCCATCTCCACCTAGGGCACTACCCAACTTCACTAAACCTTGCATTAATGTTTCTAGAAGTTGTGGTATTTCAAATGTTATCCCTAGTTTCTACCCAACCCTCACTAGACCAAGTTATCCTATAAGGTTGGTGGAAATGGATGTTTGTTATGATTTTGGAGAGAAGGAGAAGCCCATGCAACACTCCAAACAACAAGACTTTAGGAAAAACCATGCAGTTGTTTTGGAAAGTGCAAATCAGCAAGGTAGGGAGTATGTTTTGGAGGATCATTTGGCTTCTCTGAGTGATCAAATTAGGTCTTGTGAGCATCAAACATCTTAGACAAAGCATGAAACAAAACAAGTAACCCCTTTTCTATGCTCCCCCTCCAAAAATTCTATCAAGGATGAAAATTATATATCAATGGATGATTGGTATGATTCATATTAGGAGGATGAAAATGTGAAAATTGTGCAAAAAGAGGAGCTAAATATCAAAACTGAGTAGGTAGATGTGAAGGACAATTAGGTTGGAATTAGGGGAAGAGAAAGTGTTTATGAATACTAGTGTTATCTAAGGCCTTAAGGAAAAGTATATTGAAAGTGAGCAAGATGCTCTAATGGAATGCAATGATCCTCATTACTCTGCATGTTGGAGCTTACTACACTTTTAATGGAAGTTGAGAGTGGGATGGAGGATGAAGATGAAGGAAATGAGCATCCAAATATGGAAACAAAGTTATTTGCAAAAGCAAAACAAGAATCAAATTAGTTAGCAAGCAACTTCATTCATGAAGAGAAAAGTTTCTCAACCAATTCCATTAATGGAGTTGAGATTCAAAGAGATGGGAAAATGTATAGGGTCAAACCTTTCCCAATCATATATTTGGCTTCATTAAAGCCAAGGAAGGAGTCAAAACCAGTCATGCTCATTTCAGAGCATGAGGAAGAGCTTCAAATCACCAAGAGTCAGGTAGAAAAACCTCCAAGAAAATGCAAAGGATATTAAGGAGGTATATGTTTGGTTTTTGATACTTTGGGAAGGGTGGAATACCAAATTCGATAATTTTTTCACTCTTACTTAAACCCATGTTCAGTTTCAAATCAAACATATGGTCTCAAATTTTGAGGAAGGAAGCTACTTCTCCCTGTCATTTACAGGATTTGTTTGAGTTTCCCATCTCTCTGGTTAGAGTAAAGTAGGTAGGTTTGTTTTCAGTAGAAGAAGTTATTGTGCACACTTTGCATGCTTTCACTTTGAATATGTATGATTTTCCCATTTTGTACAATTTTTTTGTTTCATTTTTTCTCTTGCACAATCCATTAGAAGAGGTGTTTATGGTGGATAGAGTAAGGTTTTAATAACGGTTCCAAGTGCAATTCAAATCAACATCTGATCCGGAACTCTGCATACTTCATATTTGCCAAGAAATTAGTTTAGTTTTTCTTCATACTTGGTAGAAATCAAATTGTGGGATAGATTTAGAGCTTATTATTTATCTCAATAGATCATTTTCGGAGGGATAGAGGTAAAGTTTCATATTCAAGACAATTTCCCACTCACATAAAACCTTAATAAGAAGATTTTCATAATGTGAATAGTCAATTTGAGAAAGAAAAATATTATATTTTAAATTATCGAGTTGACTCCATTCCCAATGGATTCTTCAAGGATACTTGATCAACTCATCCGGTAGGAAAATGTCCCATGTGATTTTCCATAGATGTTGTCTATTTTTGCACCCCTTGAAAAAATGAGACAACTTGAAGAAAATTGGACTTGAGCACTTTCTTGGGACTACGGTGATGAATCAAAAGTAGGTAATCTTCATGTTTTTGGAAACTTGGACGTATCCAAGTTTTTAAAATTACTCTACTTCATGATTTGCGGTAAGTCCACATCCAAAACCTAATTTGCACTACATTATGTTAGGTGTGTTTACATAATTGCTTTACTTATATAAAATAACTAAGTAAAGTTACCCCGAAAACCCAATTTACATAGCTGCCATCTTTGCACTAAACCGAAGTTTCTTTACTTCTAAGAGCAATCAATTAAAGAAGTTCGAAAATCTCAAGTCAAGTAGTTGGGGATCAAAACCCGTGAAGAAGGAAGGAAAAGAGTAATTTGGAAATTATATTTGCCACTTTTGCGAAGTAATGGCCAAGTGCGAACCTAAGTAAAGTAAGCACATCTAGAAACCTCGAAGAAGGAAAAGTAATGTGGAGCTATGACCTAACACAACTAAAAGTATTTAGGGGTGGAAACCATCTACTGAAGTAGTCTCCAAAACCCGCAAAGAAAAGCAAGAGTCAAGCGATTACACCTTGGATCCTTGCAACAAAGAGTATAATAAATGGCCATAACTTTTGACTTAGACCACCAAATTAAATAAAGTTGGAATTTTTGGAAACATATCTTCATTCTCTTCACCATGGAATCATGGAAATTAGATATAGGTGAGAGTAGATGGGATAAAAAATGAGAAAACAAATTCTAGCATTCAAATGAATAGTTATAAACAACCCAACCACCAGAATTTAATGCGGATGGTTCTCTTTCGTCTCTAGGAAGGCAAAGGAAATGCAAAACAAGTTTTTCAGGCTCCCCACACCTCTTTTTAGTGCATTAATGAAAATTTTTGGTGGGTGAAGGGGTAATTTTAGGATTATATCTCTTTCTATCTTCCTCATCTTCTTCTATATATTGTAAACTTCTCATTTTTGATAAGGGTGATGTTCATTGTAACGGAACTCTGTCAAAATGGTTCCAATTCTAGCTTGTGAGTTACGGGACTCATGTCCGGACATCTCACATGGTGATGCTTGCCTCTTCTCCTCTAATGTAATGGATTGTGCATACTTGAAGCAATATACTGTGTGTTTTGTGGCTCTCTTTTTCCCTATCTCTTTTTTGTTTCATTTTTCTTTCCTTCTTTTGCATCTGTAGGTTTTTGTGCATCTTTTGTCTCCTTGTAGGGTCTCAAATGTGTTGTTCTTCATGGAAAATTGTGGTCTGCATGTTATTTGGAATAATGGCACTCATGTATACCCTCTCCTTCATCATTTTTCTCCCATTTCCACTCACCTGAGAGTATCTCCACCCCTTTTTTTGGTGTTATCACCTCTCTAGTTTAGGATTTTTATTTTATGCATCTCCTTCTCACCCTGGTACCTTAGAGTTTTAGAATAGAGTTAGATAGTTTCATTTTAATTCCTAGAAGTATTTTATTAGTAGGAATAGGTAGAGGAAGTTGGAGTTCTCTAGAGGTCTATCTCAATTTATAGGTCCCACAACTAAGAGACAGTCCCATGTTGCCTTAGAATTCTTGGTCATTCATGATCATATCCAGGGTGTAATTTTAAGCTCCAACAATGATCTTATCTTATCATATTCCTAATGACCATTTCCTTGATGACTTAAATTTCAATTAAGTTCTTGATGTTTCAAATCCTTCACATACCTCATGATGTTCTTACTTTCACCCATTTTCTAAGTGATTGTCTTTCACACACATTGATTCACTCGATTGGTTCCCTATTATAGTGTGATTCATATGATGTCCTTTATTCTTAGAAAAGAACTAATCACGAGGTCGAAGTTTGAATGAGAAATTCAATTTCCTCCTCATGGATCATTCTATCTTTAAATCACACCCTTTGTGACAAAGAGGTCTCCTTCATGGGATGGAATCAACCTTGGGGACTCAAACAGGTTCTGTAGAGGTTGAAATATTTCATTAAGAATTTTATTTGGATCTTCTTGTTTCACCTTGGTGATGAAGACATACTCTTCTCAAATTAATTCAACCATGATGACTCCCTTCTTCCATAATTGGGATGAGTTGAACATCCAAATTCTTGCATCAAACTATGTCATGCATGAATCACTTCGGAGTAATGCTTTGGGAGCATGCGAGGGTTTTATTTCATGTCTGAACCATGAGAAAACTTCCCACCTCGAAATGGTGGGAAAAATAAATGAGAAAGATAGAATTGGAGTTTCTAAACTCAATTACAAAACTTTTTATTTTTAGCAGGTCCTATCTAGGACTTTTATTTTTAGTAAATTTTCATTATTTTTCTTTATGACATTTCTTGCTCATTTGGAGTGTTATAAAGGCTAAAAATTCAATATTATTAGAATTTTTCTATTTTTATACATGCACAACCTTTTAAACTTACTATTTTTAGAAAATTAACTTATAGGTGTCGGGTTGGAATGAAACCACTTTCAAAAAAAAAAATTCGCTCCAGGACTTTCTCGCTCTAATTTTCAAGGTTTTCATCCACTTTATCTTTGTAGAACCAAAAGGAAACTTTCTAGTCTATAATTTTCAATTTTATTTTGTAAATTAAACATCGCATCCATGGGGTTTATTTAACAATAATCTTGAAGGAATTTTCAAATATAGTGCACTTTGGTAAAGTTTTGTAGAGATCAAGTGCACACATTGAGAGATATGGGAAAAAGTTAGTTTATAAATTTAACATTCTAGGAGTGATTTCCAGAGCATGGCTTAACATTAATGGAGGTTAGGAGGGAAAAAAACAATTTTTTTTTAAATGGCTAAGTGTTGTGAGAGGAGTTAGCCAAATTTATGTGCAATTTTTAACTCACCTAGGACCATGGCAAATTAACCGAGGTTGGGACGAGTTTAAGTGAAGAGGGGGTAGAACATTTTTTTCCTCCTTGTACTCTTTACACCTTGAGAGATATTGGGGATATCGAAGTGTAAAAGTGTGACTAGGGTCGAGCAAGGGTTGGGAATGAACAATGTTGGGTCAAAATTTGGTCACATAGAGCTAGAAATGAATTTTTAGGTGACCAAGGGATAAATGGGGTAAAGGAGGACAATATTTTTTTCATGCTTTTCCCTTTGCACCCTAGGGGATAGATGGTACAAAAATAAAAGTGCAACTTTTCCACTTTATTACCCATCACAGCGTCCAAATTGGGACACCGAGAGTGAAATTTCCACCCCGGAGCATGGGAAAGTGTTTTGAGGACAAAAATTATATGATTTTGAATTAAAATAAAATAAAAAAATAATACCACCAAGTATTAGGATCTAATTTTAATTTTATTTTTATTTTTAGGGAACATTTCATCTTGGATTGAGAGGAGAATTTGTTGCATTTTGGATTACTTTAGGAAATATTTTAGTGTTAGAACAAACTTTATGTGTCCATCATGTAGAGGATTCCAAGATATTTCCATTAACATATTTTTCCTCTTAAATCCTCTCGGAGCTCCCAGAATCATCCAAAGAAGCTATCTTTCACCGTTGAAGCGTCCATTCCCTTCACCTAGAATTACCCGATGTTACACAAGTTATTCCTAAATCAAATTTCTTCCACTAGATTTTCCTAAACTACGTTGGAAAACTTAAATATTCTCTAACATCACACCGAGGATCTTTATATTTTTTTAGGCCATAAAATATTGGCTAACTAGTAAAGGGCATGTGCATGCGTGGGACCAGTAAAGAAGAAGGGTGCGTAGAAAAAGTGCGTAAGACAAGGATTTTAGAAGGGTTTAGTAGAAACCATGGCACGTGTACAAGGAAGAACAAAGGATCTTAGGACTTAGCCATATTTGGCTCTCCAAGAAGCACTTGAGGAAAAATGTGACCCAACTAGGTGTGCTGAGTGGATAAGGTGCCAACCTGATGACTTGGTGGTCAAGGAAAGAATATTCCACACGTAGAACATTCCCAAAAGACATCATTGCAGAAAGTGGAGAGATCAGATCAGAAGAAGCATGCTCCATTGGAGGACCACATGGACACTTGGCAAACAATCTGCTCCTAGAGGAAGGTATGGTGGTGGGTGCTAAACCTATTTATGTAGATACTCTAGAGTGAGGAAGACACAACTAAAAAGAGAGAGGACGATAAGGGGAAGCTTTAGGATCATCACCAAGAGGATGAAAGGTGAAGCCCTGCAAAAAAGAGTAGGAGATTCAAAGGGTTGGGATTACCATTAGAGGGCTGTAGCAATGATATCATATCTAGAGGGATGGGTCTATGAAAATTTATGTAATATGGGAAGCATAGCTAGGGTCTCTGATACATGAGTCATGTTTTTCTTGATACATTTTTCTATTATGACCCTTTTGGATGTAATGTGGTTACGGGAACTATAATCAATGTAAATATATGTTCTGAATATATTTTTCATGGGTGTAAACCCTAGTATCTTTTATTTATGTCATGACTCAAAGCTACTCTATGTATGATGTTTCTCTTATATGAATGGGTATATTGATATAATAACTCATCCTATGCCTTCATAATGTATGAATGATCATTTACTTTTCTGCATTTTATTTATTATCAATGGCATCATCTTCTCACAATTCTCACATAAAGGAGGGGCTTAGAGGATATTGCGGTGTTTCTTAAAATGGGTGTGTCTTTGCCGGAAGGAATGAAGGATTTTTGATAAAGTAGTTGGCTATATGTGTCATGCCGTATATGTTGTTTAGTGGAGATTTATGCAAGTTAGGCCGAGATGAGGTCCTGCGCCGATGCGTGTTAAAACATGAGCATGTTGCAATAATGGAATAAGCACATGGTGGGATCGCAAGAGGAAACTATGTAGGGAATGCCACCACATGGAAGATTCTACTCATAGGGCTTTGGTGGGAAATTATATACCAATATTGCATTTAATTTTCCAAGGCCTATGACCATTTCTAGTTCCTTGAGACCAATCACCAAAGACATAACCATTTTAAAAACGGACAATTGACTTTGTAGGACCTATTTCACCGGCTTTGAGCGAAGGACTGGTTCACATTATATCATCACTTTCATTGATTACTTAACAAGGTGGGTGGAGGCAGCACCTACAAGGGACAATATAGTAGTGGCAATAGCTAGATTTTTATGGGAGAACATAATCAATAGGTATATATGTCATTTAAACCTGACTAGTGATAGGGGTACCCATTTTTTGAATGAAACAGTTGGGATTTTGTTGGCAGAATTTATGGTGGCCCATCACAAGACCACCCCTTATCATCCCCAAGAAAATGGAACTATTGAGGCATTTAACAAAATACTAAGTCACACATTAACCAAAATTTGTGATGTTGGAAGACAAGATTGGGATGACAAGGTATCAACCATTCTATGGGCATACATGATAACCTACAAGATGTTGAACAAGGCCACACCATTTCAATTGGTATTTGGCATGGAGGTTGTTTTACTAGTTGAATTTATGCTACCATCACTTTGCGTATAGTGTGCACAAGAGGATTGGCTGATGAACAAGCACTTGAAGAGAGGATTGATAAATTAATGCAGCTAGATGAAAGGTGATCACTTGCTAGATGGAGTCAAAATATAGAGAAGGCAAGAAAAAAATCATGGCATGATCATCATATCAAAAAAAATAATTTGAGGTTGGGTAGATGGTTTTGTTATATGACTCTAAATTTTTGCACCATCTTGGGAAGTTGAAATTCCATTGGTTGGGACCATACATCATCTTGTACATCCTTGATTCAGGTTCTTTCCATTCTGAAGCACTTTGGATGGGACTAGATTACTGAGCCATTTCAATGGGAGTAGGATGAAGCCCTACTATAAATAAGTCTTGTGTTTGTAAATAAGGTAGTTTTTTCCAATTAGCCTAGGATTTCCCTTAATGCATTTCTTTTCCTTGTGTTTCCCTTTCTTGTCACTTGTTCCTTTTTGTTGTGTTGTTTTTGTGCACCTTGTGCGCCGAGTAACCACATTAATTTCAAAGGTTGTGTATGCGCAGAGGGTCACACATCTGTTTTAGTGTGGGGTGGAGTAGAGCAAAGTGAAATAGAGGCTGGAAGTGAAATTTATGTTTTAATGGCCGAGTTAAAAGATAAAAGCACGTAAGGTAGGAGAGCGCGTAAAAAGGTGGATGAGAAATTTTGGTGTCAAGATAAGGCTTTACAAGGACCACATACAAAGGATGAGAAGTGCAGGAACAACATGAGGTAGGCGAGGGAAAAATCAGGTCAAGGACATAAGAAGTGTCTTTGGCGCTGCGGATGCACGCGTAAGAATCTTCAGTCAGTAAGGATTTTTGTGTGCTAGAAGGTAGTAGAGATTTTTTGTGCAGGATTAGGCACACAGGTAAGATCACTTAAGGTTGAATTTAATGGAAAAATCCACATTTAATGCTAAGTATTTTGGTAGGTGGCATAGCATTTATTAAGAAATGGGCAAAAATATATAAGTAAAGGGTTGGGAACATCATTATTTACCTTGCTTTATGAGATCAAATAGCTCTTGTGAACTAGGGCATCCGCGAAGAAATATTTGTATGAAGAAAGAAGAGTGAAAATCTGAAGTGCATGACTAGGGTGACTGTGAACCAGAGTGGAAGGAGTACATGGGCGTAGGGAGGTTTCAGTAGAATACACCATCTTGTTGAAAGAGTTTTCCAGTTAGGGTTCTACAACTAGGGCACGAGAGTAGAAGGATTTTTCACAGAGTTGAGCCACATATTTGAGTAGAGTGAGGAAAGAGGAGCAAGGAAGAGTTGTTTTTAACCCGACAAGAAGATGACACCAAAGAAGGCAATTGTTTCACCTAAGAAGGGCAAGGGAAAAGGAAAACAAACTGCCACCACCAGTTTCAATGAGGAGTGGTATGTAAAGATGCAATACCCAGATGGAGTGTTACTTGGGAAAGAATGGGTATCCCATGTGAGGAATATGGCCGTGAGTGACTACAACCATCACACAAGTACCACAGAGAAGGAGATGGCATTAGAACTAGTTCATCCAATAGATAAGAGGACACCATAAGGGATGCCAATCTACAATGATGAGGTGAAGGTAAAATTAGAGAAGGTTGGGTTGCTGTAACTTTATGAGTTTCCCTATTTTTGAAATCCCAAACGGCTATACCAATGGTTGATGTTGTGCATACATGAGGACCACTTCTAATTTTTGGGCCGCAGAATGTGCATCACTCCCAACTCATCTCTAAGTTTACTAGGCTTGGTTTGTGAAGGAGATTCATTAGATGATGACCTAGAGGATAAAGAGGCTATTAAGAAGACCATGGAGGAGTATGACTATAAGAAGGGGTCTCGCTACTTCGACATCCCTGATATCTCCAACCCAATGATGAGGATGTGCCTAGTAACCAAGTTGAATGGTCAAGAGAGGTGGACACAAGTAAACAAGGCATGGTTGAATGTGTGTCGGAAAATTTTAGAAGGAACCATCTATAACCTATTTGTCTACATTGCAGAAGAGATCATCAACATCATGTAAGAAGGAGATAAGATTATGTTTGGAAATGTTCTTCTCACCATCATCTTCTCATAAATTGGAGTTCCCAATGGGCCAAAGAATTTTATATGGGAGTATCTAGATGAAGACCCCTCCCCCGAAGAGGTTTGAAAAATACACATGCGACACCATGACGGTTTCCCACAAGACATGCTTAGAGAAATTGTACAAACAAATGTGCGATGTATTTAAAGATGAGTGGAGGATACTTGAATAGTTTCCAACACTAGTAGATGGAGAAGCTGAGTTTTTTTCTATCAACACTTTTACATTGGCAAGTTCACTCTGTCAGATGGGACCAAGATCCCATGGTGTAAATTACCCTTCTCTTTCACTACACAATATTTCCAAGTAGGGGTCAACCACTTCAAGGAAGCTAAAATACTAAGGTTCAACCTTAGCGAGGTGGACCAGACCATTGAGACTTATGAAGAAAGCTCAGTATACCCCAAGAAGCATGCTTATGTGGAGAATTATGTCTCCCATGAGGTGCACATGACAAAACCCATGATGTTGCCAATTGCTGGAAGAACCGCAACAAGAGTATACTTGCACATTAGGACCAAGTATGAAAAGGGTGCTTACTTAGAGAATTATGTCTCCATCCTAGAGGATCCCACTGGTAGGAATAAGGTCATGCCAAGGAAAGGGGGAAGGAAAAGGTGCCAAAGAAGAAAAGACACCTAAGGAGGAGGTGTTAGAGCAAAAAGAAACGTCAAGGAAGGAATCAGCTACTAGAGAGGAAGAGGAAGAAGAATCACCAGTTAATAAGAAGAAGAAGATATCGGAAGGAAGACTCGGAAGAGATGAAGAGCTTGGAGGCCTATAGAGGTGAAAGAGATGATGATGAGGATGAAGGACTTTAGTATTATCTCATGTACAATGTACACAACTTCGAGGAAGGAAGAAGTGAATAAAAAGGTGGAGAAGAGGAAGGTGCTAAAGGAAAAGAAGAGAGTGAAGAAGTAAATACTAAGGATTAGAGGACCCTAGCCTCACCAAAGAGCAGATAGAAGAAGCCATGGAAAGAGAAGTAGTAGGCATAATAGAGAAGTTAGTGGAGAAAGAAGTGGAGTGGAGCGTTGATGAGATACTCAAGGAAATAGAGGAGGAAAGTGTAGGGAAGGAGTATGGAAGCATGGGTGGAGATCCTAGCCTAGTAGTGAGCTTTCCAAAAGTAGCACACATGGGAGGAAAAGGTATGGTAGCGGTGCAAGGGAAAGGGATGAGCTACATCAATGATCCAAGTAAGGTACTACACATGTGCTTCAAGAGTACCATGCCTACAAACAAGCTCATTTCATGGTATTTTTTTGAGGAAGAGGGTACATACCCCCAAACCAGGAAAATGCTATCTTGGGTGTTTGAGTCCCATGTCAATGAACCTAAGTTCAAAGTAAGCCAAGGGGTGTTGATGAAGGTACCAGAGAACAAAGGAATAAATTTGTTGGTAAATTCTCAGTAGTTGTCTAATGAGAAGGTCTACAATGCACTCAACAAAGTGTCGGTTGAGGTGGAGGCAAGACTTTTTGGGAGGAATGACAAGGTGAGATTCTTGGAAGGAGAATTGGAGAAGAAAAAGGAGGAGCTCATTGAGAAAAGAAAGGATCTAAAGAAATAAGATCTGATTAGTGCATAATTAAAGCATGAGCTAAAGGAGGAAAAGGTGAAGGTACATGAGGCATACAATAAAATTGATATGATTATAGATGTTATTGTCTTGAAGCATCCATACCTAGCGCCACCCGAGAAAAAATACGAATTGACCTTGCAATGCTTGGAAGATTTGACTCACATCCTTATGATGGAAAGGTAGCCACTCACCTTAGAATCAACAGAAGAGGCACTGGTGTGCCAGGAGAAAGAGGAAAATTAGAAGGTTGTGGAGATATTTTCTCAATACACTAAGCTCCTTTCCACTGTAAAGGATGTTGTAAAATAGTTGAAGATGCTTATGAAAATTGTGTTGACAGGATCGGGTAGAAAGCATTCTAGTTGCTACACATGAGGTAGATATCAAGGAGTTTTAGGAGAAAAATAAGGGAAACAGGGAAGAGTAGGATAAGATCCTGGTTGAGGTAGAGAAGAATTCAGAAGCCATCGATACCTTATGGGGCTCGATCAAAACCAACTTAAGGAATTATATCCCCAGATCACCCACAGGATGGATGTGCTAGATGACCTTGGCAAATAGTTGGAAGACATTGTGAGTACGTTAAATGCTAAGGATGATGAACTAATTTTTGATGAGGTAAGTGCTCTAGTAGGTGACCTCTATCAATAGGCATAGGGTGAAGTGGATTCTGGAAAAATATTTAGGTAGATATAAGGAAGGATTTCCCACTCATCCTTTAGTAATAAACAAATTATTCTCCATTCCTCCATTCTTTATTTCTTCAGCTTCTCATTCTTCATTCCTTCATTCTTTATTCCAACCATTCAAAGTCCTGTCATTATTTTTTCTTTGGAGAGAGGATGTTTCCAAGGATGGAGAACAAGTTTAGTGTGGGATGATGTTGGGCCTCAAAATATTGAGTGTTGGGCCTCAACATATTGACTAAGTACAAAGGGCATGTGCACGTGCATGACCATGAAAGAAGAAGGGCATGCAGGGAAAAGCACAAAAGATAGGGGTTTTAGTAGAAACCACGGCATACGTGCAAGGTAGAACAAAGGATATCAAGACTTAGCCATATTCGATCTCCAAGAATAACTTGAGGAATAACGTGACCCAACTAGGTGTCTTTGAGTGGATAAGGTGCCATCCTGGCGACTTGGTGGTCAAGAAAATAATATTCCATGCATAGAAAATTCCTGAAATACATCATTGTAGAAATTGGAGAGCTCAAATCAAAAGAAGCATGCTCCATTAGAGGACCACATGGACACTTGGCAAGCAATCTGATCCTAGAGGAAGGCATGGTGGTGGGTGTTAAACCTATTTATAGAGATGCTCTAAAGTGAAGAAGACACACCTAAAAAAAAAAGAGGACGATGAGGGGAAGCTTCAAGATCATCATGGAGAATATGAAAGGCGAATCCTGTAGGAAAGAGTAGGATATTCTAAGGGCTGAGGTTACCTATTAGATGGTTGTAGGAATGATATCATATCTAGAGGGATGGGTCTGTGAAAATTTATGTAATATGGGAATCATAGCTAGAGTTTCGATACATGAGTCATGTTTGTCTTGATACATTTGGTCTGTTATGACCCCTTTGGATGTAATGTGGTTACTAGAACTATGATCAATATAAATATATGTTCTGAATATATTGTTCATGGGTGCAAACCCTAGTATCTTTTCTTTATGTCATGACTCAAATCTGCTCTTTGTATGATGTTTCTCTTATCTAAATGGGTATATTGATATAATAACTCATCCTATGTCTTCAGAATGTATGCACAATCATTTACTCGTTCTACATTTATTTTTTTATCAATGGAATCATCTTCTCACAATGCTCACATTAAGGAGGGGCTCGGCACCTGCATGTGCCTCGGGTGAGCACCCAATTCCCATTGGGTGATAGGCCGATGCACATGGGATTAGAGTGTTGTTCTAAGGGCACATAAAAATGACGATGTTTTCCCTTCAAGATTCTGGAGGGTGTTTACTAGCTACATAATGGCTAAAAATGAACTTTTTAAGCCTCTGGAGGAAGTTATCTTTCATCGAGTCTCAATGAGTTCATATATCATATTAGGTACTCTTCCCTACACATTGAGATATAATTAAAAACAATTATAAATTTACTCTTATCTAAAGTGAGAGTGAAACTAAGGAAAAGATGGCTAGGGGAGGGTTCATAGTGACCGAAAATAGAATTTTCAATTATGGGCTTAGTTGTCATGATCAAAAGTTTTAATTTTTCATGTTAGAAATTTTGCATGAAAACACATCTAACCTATCCCAATGTAAAGGTATCCTACATATCCTCCCATAAAAATCCTAATAAGGTTCCATTTCAATCAATATGTGGTAATTGTTATTATAAGTAAACTCAAAAGGGTATAAGTACTCTTCCCAATTTATCTACTTATTCATGACATATATCCTCAACATATCCTCTAGAACTTGATTCACCCTCTCTGTCTAGCCATCTATCTTTGGGTGATATGAGAAGCTGAAATTAATTTGGAGTGACCGGTGTTGAGCGAAAAGATGTCTAGAAATATAATTTATAAATAGAATCCACGATCACAAATAATCATATTCATAATCCCATGCATTCTCAAAATATCGATAGGAAAACTCAGGCTATGGTAACTACATCATATGTGACCTTTTTAGGTGAGAAGTGGAAAAATTTGGTTAAATTTTCCACCTTAAATATGATGGCATCATGATTATATGATGAAGTAGTAATACTAATAACAAATTCCATAGAGATCACATCATACTTCTACTCGGAATGTCATGCGGGTAAAAATACTTGTAAGGAAAGAGTGTTCATATTTCACCCTCGACACTCAAGACAATGGGATACCAAGTCTATAATGACATGTCATAATATTGGCCAATAATACAAATACCTCAAATATTCATGCATCTTCTTCACCCTTGGATGATCTACATATGGGGCTCAATGATCCTTGGAAAGTATGAATTTTTGTGAATCCTCTAGCTTAGGCACATAAATGTGCCTTTGAAATTGAGAATACTATCTACCTAAAAATTACAACTGTGATTTCCCCAAGGGATTATATGACTCAACTTCATGCCTAGCACCCTCATAAAAAATTTCACCGAAAAGATTTTGAAGGATCTTATCCTGAAGGTTTGAATGAAGAATCAATGAGGCTAGCTCATATCATCATCTACTCAAAGTATTAGTGATGACATTCTAATTTCCCTTACTATACTAAATATCCATGGTGTACTCACAAAATAAATCCATCTAATAATGTTTACAGATGTTGAGATTAGGCTGTGAGAAGATGTGTTATAATCTCACATGGTCGGTCTTCAAAACAAATGGTCTACCGAAAAGGAAATGTCTCTAATGGACTAAGGAATGCACTACTACCATAAGCTCAATATCCTTGGTACTATAGTTAATCTCATCAACATTGAGCTTACGTGACTCAAAGGTGATAAAATGTCACTCCCGTATAAACCAAAAAATCTATCAAGGGGTCCGAAACTACAAGAATAGGTGTAGAAGTCAAATTCTCCTTGAGAAACTAAAAATATTTCTCGCGCTTCTTTAACCAAATAAAATTATTCCCTTTACATTGAAGGTAATTGATAGGATGGATAATCATGGTGAATTCATTAACAAACCTACAATAATACCATGTCAAACCCATGAAACTCCTAACCTTGGTCATTATAGTAGGGATGGCCAATCAAGGATAGTGCAAATCTTTAAGGGATATATTGAGATACGCTCACTAGAAATGATGTGGTCCAAATATTGAATCTCTAACTGAAAGATATAACATTTTTCTAAGTTAACATAAAACTTATGTTCCCTCAAATCCTATAATACCTCTCTCAAATAATCTTCATGTTCCTCCACTAAGTGTGACTAAATCAATATGTCATCAATAAACACCAAGACAAACTGATCCAAAAATTTCTATAAAACACCATTCATGAGACTCATAGGCTCATGAATACTTCATGTGTATTGGTCCAACCAAAAGGGATCACTAAGAACTCGTAGTGCCCATAATGAGTCTAAAAATTTGTCTTATGGATATCTTGCTTTGTAATCGTAGTTGATGGTATTCTAATGTAAGATTGATCTTAAAGAACACTCTAGTTCCCCACATGTGATCAAACAAATCATCAATCCTATGAAGGGGATAGTTGTTCTTCATTTTCACCTTGTTCAACTGCTTGAAATTTTCACACAAGTGAAGGTACTCATCCTTTTCACTAAAATCATAGGTATTCCCCAAGGGGACATGCTAGGAAGATGAGGCCCTCCTCTAACAACTTCTCTAACTAAATCTTTATATCATGAAGCTTATGATTCACCATCATGTAGGGTGATCATGAAATTGGAGCAACATCCGGTACCGAGTCAATCATGAAATCCGCCTCTTTACGTGGTGGTAAACTAAGAAGCTCACTGGGAAACACATTTGCATAATCTCTCAAAATAGGATGACCATTAAGTAATGAACTAACTAGAACCTCCTATAACGTATCATTAATCATGTTGGCATACATATAATAACCTTCATGCATGGTCTTCTTGATTTATATGGAATAAATACATACATAAGTATATGGGTCTCTAAACTCTAGTTATTATTGTTTCACTACCAAAATCATCATGAAACTAAATGGAATTGTTTCTAAAAATATGCTTTGGCTTGATGAGAATTAAACCAATCCATGTCCAAAACTACATATAGGATCCCAAAGGTATAATGTAGAGGTATGAAGTAGTGGAAAACACACCAATATCTCCACATAGGTGTTAACGATGAGTTTGGACCCAATAGCCAACACTACCTACCATTTCTTATATTGTCTAAAATTCACTAGCCCACCTCTCCACTATACGAGGTTATATAAATTATTCAAAGCACTAGAACCAAATAATACAAAAATGGAAATACCCCAAGTGATACATGTGGTCTCACAATTGTGTCCCGGTGATCACTTATTGATTCTATAGTGCAACATAGATGTGATGAGTGCAATCTATGTCACTCATTGTCTTCTTTGAAATGGGTGTCTTTTTCATATTGGAAAAATAATGTCTCTGAAGACATAAGCGGGCATAATGATCAAGAGATATTTAAATGAAGCACATTTTTGTTTTTTATGTGTGTGTGTCTCACCTATACCATATTGAAATGAAACCATGGAGCCAACTTTTTCCAACTAGTTAGTGCGGGGTGGGTGTGCTTATCGACCACCATGTTTCCTATCTATTTTAAAACCCTAGAATCCTCAACCTAGACCTCTCTATACATATTGAGTGGTTTGATATCTCTACTAATGGTGAGCTTGATGTTGTGTGTCTTGTTGAGGGTGTGGTGTAGGTCTTAGGGATGACTGCGGGCCTAAATTTTCCTTTTGTGGGTGGTGTCATGCTTTGTGATCTCAAATCCTGTAGAGTGTGAATATACTCATGTAATTTGTTTATCTTCCTATCATGGAACTCTTATGCCTTACCCTCATTTTCCTCCACTAAATAGGCCTTCTCCACTTCCTTCTCTAAGGTCGAGGATATAAAATCCTAACTTCTTGGGAAAATCTACATTCAAGCCCTAGATGAACTTTTCAATTGGAAATTTTTATCCTCTAAGTAGTCTACAAAATGCAACAAATCCATAAATCAGATCTCATATTGTGGCATAGAGCTTGAACCCCGATGGAGATCATGGAACTCATCTATTTGTCATTGTATAAAATGATCGACATATAGTGGTTTTAAAAATTATCCTTAAAAACTCCCAAGTAATAGTCTCCGAGTCAAATGGATCTTTCTCTCCTCATTTCTCCACCAAACACCTACCGCATCATGGAGAAGGTGAATATCTAGTCAATCCTTGACGTTACTCTCATATATTTGTAACCCAAAGCAACCATCAAGACTAAGGATACATGACTCACCTCCAAATCCATCTCGTCATGCCTTCATAGGTAGGTGGCTAAATATGAAGGAGGTACCATTAACATTGCTTGTCCCTTGGCCACAGTGGATGAGGATCTAAAACTCTATCTCCATGTGGTCAAGGTGGAATCTCTAGCAAAGAGAGGCACCACAATCTATGAGAATAGATAAAACACTATGAAATGATCTTCTCCATCTACAAAGATGAACTATGATATCTCTTGTACTACTATGGATCATTTTTATGTGGTGCAAAATGATAACCCTCCTTTGTAAAAACATCCTCATTGGGTTATGCAACTTCCTCGACTCCCCCTCGCCGCACTAGAAGATGATCTTATATGAATCACATCATCTGTTGTAATGCCTCTAATACATGTGTCCCAATATTCATTTCTTATGGCTTTGGGATAGGAAATTCATGACCTTAGGTACTAATCACTCGATGCTCAGCTCCACACCTCGATAGCCTATGTGGTGGAAAGGTAACATATTAGGTTTAGCGGAAATGTTTGTTTAATGGAAATTTGATTATTCCCAATTATTAATTAAGTTTCAATGAATTCCTAGAGTTTCTAGTGTTGAGCCCGAGCTTTGATACCGATGTTGTACCCATGATTTTCTAGCCCAAATTAATCTTGGGACCAAATTATTTTGTTAATTAAAATTCGTTGATTTAAAAACCATTTAGTTAATATATTAATAATTAATTAATAATGGTTTCTCACTATACAAAGTAACTAAGGAATCAACTTAATATGACATGTAAAGTGGTTTTAACATTGCCCAAATAATACTTGGTAATATTTTCAAGGGGGTTTCACCAAGAAAATCGTACTAATATAAAAATTTATATCCAATCTGAAAATTTGTATACTATTTCTTAGAGCCTTAATCTCCTACAAGGGAATAATTTGATTTCCACTATTAATCATATTATTAATGTAAATTGTTTCAATAGGGTTATAAAGTTTCCCCACCAAGGGTTCCATTAACAAATTAGGAATCTACTTACTTTAGACAATAATACAACTCCTAAGGTTCAAATTAATTCGCTACGCCAAATTTTACTTAATAAGGCCTAAGGAAATATAGTTTGGTTACATATTTGATTAAATAAATCCACGGCATCAAAGCACAATTTAATTGCAAGTTTAATTATTTAAAATCATTTAATTTAAAAAGGAGAGGGGAAAATAACCCCATTATCCAATAAAAAATTCAAATATGGATATCAATTACCATGTGGATCCTCCTAGGTTTGATGAGAATCCTAGGATTGAAGATTTTTACACCATTGATCTTAGGTTTGGATAGAAAGCCCCAAATTTCCTTATTTTCCATAATATCTATTTGTTTTTTCTCATTCACACTTGGTTTTCTTGCAAGTTTTAAGGAGAGAGCAAATGGAGTCACAAGCTAATGGATTTTGTCTATTCTTATTATAAAATCCCCTATTAGGGTTTAGAATAAACAAATGTATATTTTCATACATTTTGGCATGGAAATAGTTACATATTTAATCATTTACTTGTGTGTGTGTGTACCTCATGTATGGTGGTTGTGGCCTCCCATTGGTAAATTACAATGAAGAAAGGGTACATGTTTCATATGTGCGTAAGGGGTGGTGACCAATATTCAATGCGGGGACTATGTCAATATAAGGGTTTCACTAAATACAATGATCAGTTATGGATTAAAAAAATTTCATAGTTTTATTGGAAGGAGGAGGTGGGTCGCGCCAAGCTGCGACCCCAACACCATTATTGTTTTTTTATATAATAGAAAAAGTATATATGTATATGATCGAATATGTTTTACGTAAATTGTCCTGTTAATACCCAAGCACAAAAAAATTTTGTTATTGACATTTAAAAATATATACATTTGTATTTATATTTGTGTGTGTGTGAGAGAGAGAGAGAGATAAACCTGTTTTCAACTAATTTATTAATGAAAACAAAACCATATATATTGATGACTCACATAAATGTATATATAATTTTTATATGTTATCACTGTGTGTGTGTGTGTGTGTGTGTGTGTGTGTGTGTGTGTGTGTGTGTGTGTGTGTGTGTGTGTGTGTGTGTGTGTGTGTGTGTGTGTGTGGGTGTGTGTGTGTGTGCGTGTGTGTGTGTGTGTGTGTGTGTGTCTAATTTGATTCATATTTAAAATTACCTATAACCTTGTAAGGTAAGAAAATATCTTCATATCTTCTATACACACTATAAATCAAGAAGATTTTATATGATTTAAGAACCCAAGATAATATAACAATAACATTGCACAAGATTAAAAATACATTCTTAGCAATAATTTAATCACATTTGCATTATAAGATCATAATTTTATTTAATGAGGAGTTTCATTTCCCCAGGTTAATCTTTTCAAATGACAGGTTTCAACAAAGTTAAAACAAGAATTTAATCTCTTTTTTAATAAATAATGATTCAAGAGATTTCATAATAAAGAAAACAACACAAAAGCCTATCTCATTTTAACCTTTCTAAACAATATATTTATTCCATTTTCATCCTTTTAAATAAAATCAACCATTAACCAAAGAAACATTTTGTAATATTATACGCACAAGTGAAATGGCATTTTTGACTTGCCACACCCTTTATTCTATACTTATACGAGGGGTGATATTTATACAAGTTCAAGAGTTTTTAAAAATACAAAAACTCATGGAGAACTAAGATATAAAGAGAATGTCACTTCACAAAACCTTACAAACTTATTCCATTTCAATACAAGAACTACAAGATAATTCACAAAGAAGATCTCCATTTCATTACAACATTAAAATAACATGGGGCAACAAGATATGATACTCACAACTTCTACCTTTCAAAAATATTTGTAAAGGGGATAAAATGAAATTTTCCCATCTAATACCAACCATTTTATATTCCTCCTTTTCATATAATTTACAAGAAACTAAAGCAATTGGATAATCCTCTCAATAAGTGGGATCAACATATCAAAAGTTCAAACAAATCTCCTATTAACTATAAGCAAGGACCAATTTCCATGTTACATCTAGAAGTCAGCTCTTACTCCATTAGCAAACCTCCAACTTCACAAGAATAATTGGCTTGGTTTCCCACCCAACCAAATGGCTTCATCACATGCCACTTCCCAATAAGTAGGACATGTTAACATCCATCCAATCCCATGGGATGGAGGATAAACATGCCTCAAAGATTCGCAAATGGGAAAAAGGGGAATGAATACACCACACTCATACAAACATCTCAACAAATTTTAAATCCAACACAAATGACAATAATCTCCATGTTTCTCAAGATGGGAAGTGGGAGTAGAAAGACCCATTTTATCCAGATTTTCCATATAACTAAATGAGTTTAAATAATTTTCCAAGTAACCACCAAAATCTCCTTATCCCTCCCATAGTCATTATCTCTCCTTGCCAAGTTTTTTCAAACCTTTTAGGTTTCCGTAGAAAATATACGAGATGGTTTCCAAACCACATGGAAATACATCTCCCACTTTAACCAAATGAACAGAGTTTACTAAAAATCCCAACAAGGCTTTCCCATCAATTCTTGTGAGAGAAAAATGGATTCTTCCTTCTTCCCTAAAACTCCAAAATCCATTCCCCAATGGGGGTTGGCGCAAAATAAAATAATAAAATATAAACAACCAAACCTTAATTTCTACATAACCTTTCTACAATCCAAAAACAATAAAAATTTCCATTCTAAATCAAAAACAAGATAGAAGTTATGGGGCCTGCCTCACAAGAAATAAAATTCAATCACCAATTTCAAGTACAACTTCAAAATATCTCTTCCTTCTAAGGCTCCCAAAAGCTCCAAGAAAAAATGAACCAAGAAGTTCCAATACTCTCCAAAATGGAGGGTTAAATAAGAAAAAGGTCTCAAAACCAATAACCAATAGGATGGTGACATGTGTCACCCATCCCTTCCCAATTCCAAGTCACCCAAAGTATTTTTCAAGAATAATACAAGGATAATAAATTAAGGATAATTTTTAAAAGACAAAATAATAATGTATCCCCAAATCCCAAGAATCACCTAGGATCAAAAACATAAATGTTGATGGGGATAAGAGAGGGGTCAAAAGGAGGTATATATATATATATATAATTTCCTATAACCTTGTAAGGTAAGAAAATATATTCATATCTTCTATACACACTAGAAAATAAGAAGTTAGTATATGATTTAAGAACACAGGGATAAGATAATGATAACATTACAAAAGATTAAAAAACACATTCTTAGCAATAATTTAACAACATTTGCATTATAATAGATCATAAATTTTGTTAATGAGGAGTTTCATTTCCTCTTGTTAATATTTTCAAATGATATTTTCAACAAAGTTAAAACAATAACTTAATTTCTTTTTAAATAAACAATGAGTCAAGAGATTTCATAATAAAGTAAATAACACAAAATATTATCTTAGTTTAACCTTTCCAAATAATATGTTTATTCCATTTTATTCCTTTTAAATAAAATCTACCATTAACCAAATAAACGTTTTGTAAGATTATACACACTTGAAATGGCATTTGGACTTACCACGCCCTTTATTCTAGGATAATACAAGGGGATTATATTTATACAAGTTCAATAGTTTGGTATAAAGACAAAAGCTCAAGGAGACCAAGATACAAGGAGAACCTCCCTTCACAAAACATTACAAACTTATTCCCTTCCAATACAATAACTACAAGATAAATCACAATAAGCTCTCCATTTCATTACAACATTAAAATAACATGGGGAAATAAGAGATCATACTCGCAACTTCTACCTTTCAAAAATATTGTTAAATGGGATAACAATGGAATTTTCCCATATAATACCAACCATTTTATATTCCTTCTTTTCATACAATTTTCAAGAAAATAAAACTCCAAAATTCAAGTGGATAAGCCTCCCAATAAGTGGGGTCAAAATGTCCAAAGTTCAAATGAATATCATATTAACCAAAAGCAAGGTACAAAACCATGTTACCTACAAAATTAAGCTCCAACTCCATTAACAAAATTCCAAATTCACAAGAATAATTAGCTTGGTTTCCCACCCAACCAAATGGCATCATCACATGCCACTTCCCAATAAGTAGGACATGTTAACCTCCCTCCAAGCCCATGGGATAGAGGATAAGCATGCATCCAAGATTCACAAAGGGGAATGAATACACCACACTCATAAAAACATCTCAAAAAATTTTAAAGCCAACACCAAACACAAGAAGCTCAATGTTTCTCAAGATGGGAAGAGGGGGTAAAAATACCCATTTTATCCAGATTTTCTATATTACAAAATGAGTTTAAATACTTTTCCAAGAAACCACCAAAATATCATTATACCTCCCATAGCCCTTATCTCTCCTTTCCAATGTTTTTCAAACCCTATAGCTTTCCATAGAAATATGGGATATGGTTTCTAAACCATATAGAAATACATCTCCCACTTTAACTAAATGAATGGATTTTACTAATAAAACAAGGATTTCCCATCAAACCTTGTGAGAGAAAAATAGATCCATATCTCTAGCCCAACACTTCAAAATCCACTTCCCAATGGGGTGGATGGATAATAAAATAAGAAAATACAAACAAACAAAAATAATTTCCTACATAAACTTTCTACAATCCAAAAACAAGTAAAATAAACAATCAATATTTCCATTCTAAATTAAAAACAAGATAGAAGCTATGAGGCCTACCTCACAAGAAATAAAATCCAATCACCAATTTACAACTATAACTTCAAAATATCTCTTCTTTCCAAGGCTCCCAAAAGCTCCAAGAAAAAATGAGCCAAGAAGTTCCAAGACTCTCCAAAATGAAGCGTTAAATAAGAAAAAGGTCTCAAAACCAATAACCAAAAGGATGGTGACATGTATCAACCATCCCTTCCCAATTCCAAGTCACCCAACGTCTTTTTCAAGAATAAGACAAGGATAATAAATGAAAGAGAATCTTTAAAAAATAACAAACAAAATAATAATATATCCCCAAATCCCAAGCATCACCCTAGATCAAAAACATAAATGTTGATGGGGATAAGAGGGGTCAAAAGGGAGGTAAAAATCCTTTTTATCCTTGGTAGTATCCCCCTTAAACATAGATATGGTCTATGGGGATCTAACTAGGAAAAAAGTGATCCCCAAATTTCCAAACACCCCAAATTTCAAATTTTTACCAAAATCCGATATTTCAAAAAAGTGTCTCATTAAGATGGGGTAATGGGCCTACCTAGTCCATGATTAGGTGGCCTAAAACCCTCTTAATAAATTATAATCTAAAATAAACCTTCCTAATCAAGTGGAAAGCAATCCACCCATAAAAGGCTTAAACAAGCAATTAAGGATAATAAATCAAATATATTTACAACAAGATAAGTGAACCTAAAAATGCCCAAGAAAATAACTTAATATGCATGCCAATAGGATGAATTCCATACTTTTATCCTTAGTTAAAACATAATAAAAAGGGACAACAAATAAGGGGAAATAGATTTGGCTCAAACAACCTCTTTCATGTGCAACTTGGAGGTGTCACCCCTAAGTCCCACGTTCTCTGTTGTAAACCTTGTAACTTGCATGCTTGATTCACACATCATACATGCTTGATGCCAAAAACAAATAAAATGATAGTACACATATAAAAATGATCTAATCAAGCATATGTTAAACCATCTAAGTTACTTATGCAACATATATCCATTAATGAGATAAATAACCATTTCAATGACTATCCTTAATATATCTAAAATATAATCCTTGTAAATATCATATCAACAATATTTATAGCATCATATCTAAAACAAATAATAATGATAAAAACATTTGATTGGAATCATATGCTTTATACATAATCTTGTCAAAACAAGTTAGTATTTAAATGTTAATATATGATAAAATCTTAATAATGTACGAACAATAACTATAATAGTATTATATGCAATGTATCCATACACATAATACAATGATTAAACATGAGAATAGAGAAGTAAATTGTGGGAACTATAATACACATCTTGAAACCCTTGTTCACACTTTACAAGCTCAAATCTTACAATTACAACAAGGTACACCCATTTCTTCTCATGTTATGGATTTTACTCAATTGCTTCATAACCTACTTACACTGAATTGGATTCTTATCATTTTCCTCGTGGTTTTTTTAATCCTCATTTTTCTAATTATGGTGGAAATGATGACCCCACATATCACATTTAATTTTAATTCATCTCTTATTTTGACCATGTATCTAATGAAATTTTACTTAACAAGATTTTGCCTAGACCTCAAAAGGACTTTTCTTTACAATGGTTCTATGATCTCCCCACACATTATATGCAGTATTTTACCACTTTGGAAAATCAATTTCTTACAAAATTTTCTATCTAGTATCAATATTGGGGAATTTTTTTCTTATTCTCAAACGTCTAAAATACAAGGCTCTAATGATCACATTAGTGATTATGTTTTACACTACAAGACTATGCTTACTATAATGAACAATATTTTAGATGATAGTGAACTTAAAGATATATTTACACAAATATTTCTCTCCTTTGGAATAATTTGTTATATTCGATAAGTTTCCCTCATTTGATCATCTATGTCATATAGTGAAAGAATATGAAGCCAACTTACTACATATAAATAAGCTTAAGGATGTTTTTGGCATTTCTTCCACATCTAATGCCGTACTTCTTAGAAAATATACATTAAAAGGAAATACTAATGACAATAAGTATACAACTAAAAACACTATTAGCATTATATCTCAACCTAACAAGTTTCATTTGTAAACTACATGAAGGAAATTTATGATTTTACCTTCTAGGCCATATATCATGCTTATACGGTTACTTGAATGCAATCTCATTTATATCCCTCCACCTCTTAAAGTTAATGTGATTAATCCTCATGGTAATATTTTCAATTTTAATGCTTATTTTGACTACATATATATATATATATATATATATATATAAACTAATATATATATATTGGGAAACTCACTCATGTATCAAGAATCATCATGTTATACAATATCCCATTGATATAAATATAATTAAAGGGTATGATCCCACTAAATCCTATAAGCCTACTATTGATAATGCAAATCTAAAAATATTCAATGATCTAATTCCTAATCATAAAACTAACAAATCTACTTCAAGTTCACTATGCTCAACATGCAGTACCACATTTCCTTCTTATGATCACCCATTAGATGAAATTATTGGCATTATCATTCCTATGCAACCTTCTCCACCGGTTTTATTTTTTATGACTTTGATATTGATGACACTTTTGTCTTAGATAATTTGTATATTCATGCATCTATTTTTTTGAATTAGGGTAAAGTGTGGGTTTTGAAAGGGCCCACAACTTTTACAATGAAGAGAGGGGAAGAGAAAAGGAAGAGGATAAATCCCAAGCAACACAAGGGAGAAAGAAAAAGAAACCACAACAATTAGAGAGGAAGTTGTCTTAGCAACAGAGTCAACAATGAACCCAATGGAGAAGAAGAGAAAGAAGAAAACTTACAGCTTGAAACTGAAAGCAACAAGGAGAATAAAAAAGAAGAGAAGAGAAGATGAAGCCCCTATAGAGCTGCCAAATGAAGAAGTGGATACCACTGAATGGTAACCAACAAAAAGGAAGAAGAAGGGAAAGAGGGAAAAGATGCTATGGGATCAGAGCATTCCTTTCTTTCCATTCTTCGTTCGCACCAACTACCAATTTTCTATAAAATGCTCCTTTCTCGCGGGCGTAATCAGTATAGAAAAAAATAGAGGGTTATCCATCGGTGATTCTTGATTTAGAGGGAAGGGAACATCTTTTTCCGAGTCATAATGATCAGATTTGTGAGGTCTCTTAATTCCTAGATTGGATCTCTCCCCCAAATGGGCTGACACTACATGTTGATCTAGCATAACACATAAATCGAAAGAGTAGGTTGAGCCTCGACTGAAGGATCATAACTCTTAACATCATAGACATTTGTGTTTGAGTCTCGAGTCTTCGTCAAGGTCAAGGGGGCTCTAATACTTGGGAGGATTTTTCTGAAAGGAACGATAACCAGATCGTACCAAGCCAAGAACACAGATGCTAATCAAACACCACGATCAATAAGATGAAAGCAATTCACCATAATAACTTTACATAAAACCTTTGCAAATAAATGAGAAGCAATATCATATATTATTATGGAACTTAATGCAATACATTGAGAATGGGCCTTGCTTAAATAGGCAAGGAATAACAATATAAGAACCAGTCAAGGTCGTAGATCAAGCCATAAATCAAGGAAATAACTAGTCATCAAAGAACTAGTCAATACCATAGATCAAGGAAAGAACTATACCTAACAACTAGATAATATCTCCTAATATCTAAATAAGATAAAATAAATATCCACACACATAAGTGGGTGAGGATAAATACAATAAATGTAAATAAAGTACCTAGGTGAACATGAGCTAAGGTAAATACCTACTCTAACACCCCCTCAAGTGAAGCTAGGGGCCAAAATAGATGTGGCATGTCCACAGTATGAGTCCCGAAAACTAGGCCTGTGAGGTACTCATGTACAATAACTGGGGAAAAAAGGGACACCACAAGATACCCAAAACCAAGAATAACAAAGTAAAAGAGAGTAAAACCCGCTCAAGGCATCCCAAGAATCTCATATCAAAAACTTGTACAATGCTAAAGCGGTTTTGTCTCGAATCCCTACTCGATCATAGAACTCAAAAACAAATGACACTTTGGGCTTCACCGGAATAGCTCCATACAAGGATACTCACAACGAGTGATGTCAAAAGTGCAAAAACACAAAACATAATTTGACCAATCACTGCAAATAAGTGTGCCACAATCCAAGAACAATAACCAAAGCAACACGGCAAGGACATAAACTCCAGAGTGTCATGATCTAAGAAAAGCCAAGGTAACAAGGCAAGGACACAAAATCCAAAGAAGTGGGATCAACACTACACCCTCCCATACTGCTGAATGGGTGGAGTGACACTACAAATATGTATGAGTTGCCAAAAATCAACTACTCGAACACTAACAAAATAACACTGGAATTCACTAGAATAGATCCCCATAAGAGATCACTGTAACATGCCAAAAGTGTCGAAAATACAGATCCAAAATCTCTCAACAAACAAGAGATATACACTACACCTGCTAAAGAAAAATTCTCAAAACAAGAAGCATCACAATGCAGAAGGTATAGAAAGTGGAGCAAGAGGCCAAATGGTAAAGGAGCCATGCCTATAGAGTCCTCTCAATGAATTCCTATGTCACCTCCATGAGTGATCAGATATCCACCCCAAATCAACACGGATGGATGAAGAAGATGCCTACATATGACTTGGTGCAAAATCCACAATGGGTGCATGCGAGAAGAACATCGAATGTGTGTTAAGTTGATCATGTCTCGATAACCGAAATCTTAGGTTTCTCAAGCCCGAGTGAAGATGTAAAACTCATGTGTTGCTCAGATCCTCGTAAAGAGTTGAGTGAACAAAAAAGAAGCTCATTAATGTGTGATCCTAATGAATTATCTAATCAAAACCAATGTCATGATGAGAATTCCACTTAACATGTGGAATAGAGGAAACAATACCCTGTGAATGTCTGTCAATGACTCTGCTAGTGAGACCCATAGAACGGAGCATGCGAGAACTGAATGCAGTAGTATGCTTCTCAAAAATCCATGCAATTGAGTAGAAATAGGATACACAACATGTGGTTTTGTAATAGGCACAGATGTGGAAGAGCATGCGTAGAATGTTGTCCTCAGTAAAATTGACAAGGGAAATTTTACAGGTAACCATACCAAAATTTCCATTTTGGTCCCTCATTGAGATCCCTTAACATTTGGAATGGCATGAAATCCCTTTCTCGGAAAATCTAGTTTTTAGAACTTGGTCATTTTCAACCTTTTTGGGTTGGGCGTAGTTTTCATTCACGTTACATCAACCAAAACTGCACCCCTCTATTCCTTTGGTGCATTCTAGGGAGTGTCAACACTCCAAATGTTGCACCTCTCAAAGGTGCACCAAGGCGCAAGCACCATCTTGTTATCACTCTCTAAAGTGTGTTGTGGGTGCTAAAAACGTAGTGTCGACACTCTCAAAGTTACGCCATGGCGCAAATCCCTTCGTGTCGACATCCACTTAAGTGTACCATAGAAAATTTGGTGGTGCATTTATTGCACCTTTTTCTATATATAGGCACGTCTAACCTGTCATTTTCACAATTGAAAAAACATGAAAAGTTATTCCTCTGTGCTTTTCAGCGTTCCTATTAGCCCCACGTGTTGCCATTTATCACGTTCGTGGACCCCACATCATCTCCTTTATCATTATATATTCCTAGTAAGTGGCCCTTGCCATTCTTGTGGATTTTTGTGGTTTTTATGTTGGTTTAGGTGATTAGGATGGTTGATAATAAACAATGAACCTAAGAAGATAACACAATCCCAACCCATTTTGCAAACCCACCCACGCAAGCCGTTTTCACTCTCCTTCCAAATTTGCAAATCTGGAAGGCTCTACCTCAGAATGGACCCCTGCCCCTTTTCTCCTCTATCCCCTGCTTTGCCAAGGTTAACCCCTTGCTATCAAAATCTGAGCTGAGAGAGTAAAAACCACAAAATGAAGAGAATCGGCCTATTGTCTTCCACGGCGCAATTTTCATACGTGTTGCACTAAACACAATCGTGCCAAGGTACACTATGCAATTACATAACAACAAACCTTTCTTGCGCCTTGTAAAAGATTACAAAATTACTAAGGCACGAAGCAGCATACCTACACAAGCAACAAAACTTCATGCTATGTAAACCCTTCCCATGCTTGTGCAAGCTTAACCCCTTGGTGCACCTCACCTTGATGTTGCATCTTTTGCATCCGTGCCTTGGCACACCATAAAACTCTGTAACACCAATCATATATGTGCCCCACTAAAAGACTTCCAATGGTGCAAGCACACATCCCTTGACACCAACATCTGAATGTTGTGTGTAGCCTTTCCATGCCCCGCCCCTTTTGGCACTACTTTTTCCCATGCAACACTTTCCCAAAGTGCACCTTGCTTTTCTAAGTCCCTGCAGCCTGTAGTAAAGCTATGCCTTGCGCCCAGAGGCTCATAAATTGCTAACTTTTCATTCTGTAAGATTTTATGGATGAATTAATGGCTAACATGGCTCTTCTGCAATGGACTTCCCTGATTCTTCTTACAGATCAACAGCTAAAATCAGATCCACACATGTCTTCATCAAGTAAGAAGCCAACTAAGTCCAAGGGTAAAGCCAAGTTAACAGAGTAAGAAATGAAATATAAATACCAAAGGGTCAGGATGCCTGAATCTCTTGCAGAGTGTGATCTTGATATCAGAGATTCAGAACTCGGGCACATTGACATGGAGGAATTTTGGGCTAGGACCAAGAAGGTCATAGGTAACCCATGGATGGATAAATTGGTTGGCAATGGTCTACACTTTGCTGTAGGGATCCCAGTAAGCATAATCAACAATGAGTTTATGATGTTGGTGGGTCATTGTTACAATAAGGACACAAGATGTGTCAAAAATGAGAAGGGTGAGGTGATAATCAACCTCATGGCCTGAAATTTTGAGATCATGTTGGGTATCCCTCACCACCGACATTTTGTAGTAGTGAGCCAAGAGGACTGCATGAAGACATGGACTGAAAATGAAGACAAATGTATGCAGTTAATGAATGAGGTGTACCTCAAGAATAAGAAGGTGACAAGTAGGTGGCCACAAGTCATTCATCGCAGTGAATTTTCAGAGGAGCTGAGTGACACAATCACCTTCCTAAGCAGGGTGTTTGGGCTACCTGATGCCCATTACTTTCACAAGTGGATGCTCAGGTATTTGGAAACAATGAATAAAAATGTTCCCAATCAACATTTTGACTGGGGAGAGATTATCAACAACACAATCTCGGAGCAGCTTCAACAACTTTCAACAACTGGGAGGTTCTATATGAACTCCTATGTAGTATATGTTGTTGCCTCAGAGAGGGACTACCCAACATTGAATCGGTATGGGGTATGGCCCTAGGTCAAAATATACAAGTACTATCTAGAGTTAAGATTGGAAAACAACATAGCCCAATTCAGTAAAATCAATGATGTCTTCTTCTATGGTGTCATCTACCTCTTGAGGCCCAACATGACTTACGGTTAGATGACCAAAAGCGTGGTCACCACCACAAAGAAGTGGGGAGCGTTATTCATGCAATTCCCCACTTTCACCTATCTCAGAGCCACTAAATTCTTGGGAGAGCCCACCAAATTGCAAAGGTATGCGAGACCCAAATTGATCCTGTTGGAGCTTTCTAGATAGCTTATCACATACCATGAGAAGTGTTTGAAAAGGAAGGAGGATGGAACTCCATTCCCCCTCACACTAGGTAGGTACACCCCTTCACAAAGTAAAGCTCGGGAGATGTATGCAGAGCTTGAATTTCTCAATTTGAAGCATAATTTCCTAGCAAGGCCAACCTTTGATCCTTGTGGTTACCTTCCAAGGGCAAAGATCGATCCAATTCACATCCCTCAAATCAAAGATATCTACATCGATCTATATCACAAAGTTGAGCTCAAATGAAAGGATCACTCCCACCTGGCCCTAGCAGAGATCATTCAATATGGTGTGGCCATCATCCCAAAGGATTTCCAAGCAACTAATTAAGAAGTTGATCAAGTTTATCTAGACACGGATGGGGACAATTGGCCGTTACATCGAAATTGATAGGAACAAGACCCCTTAGACTATAGAGGAAAGGGTCAAGTGCACTCTGTAGTGCACCGAGCATCAGTGCAAGAAAAATGCTATCATCTACCTTGGGGTAGACTTTACCACGTCTCCCTTGGGTAATGCACCATCTAAGCTAGAACATTTTCCTGAGGGAAAAGGAAAGGATAAAGTAGGAGAGGCAAGCACTACTCGGAGAAAGTTCTTGAGAGCCCTCCTTCCACCACCGAGGAACAAGTTGTGGACTTAGTGTCCCCAGGAAGAGAAGAAGCGGTTAGTGCTCCAATGGACACATCCACTCAGGATGTTGTCACATCTACAACTGTGAAGTATCAACCATTCCCTCTCTTGCTCCTCCTTCCCCTCCTCATGTCGCTCAACCAACCACTCCTTTGGTTGTGTCTTCTCCTCCATCTTCTATAGTTCCCCCTCCTTCTTCCTCCATCTTCTCTTCCCTCACGGATCTGTCCCCCAGCATTTCTTCCCTCATCTTGCAGATCCCTTCCACCCCCATGGTTCCCTCTCTTGCAGTGACTCCTAACCCCATGAGCGTTGGAGTGTTGGCTTCTTTCTCAATCCGCCACCAAGTGTCTTGACACATTTCCCCGTGTCCACTACAGTTGCTCCTTCTTCCACCCCCATTTCCTCCTCTTCCTTTGGTCCCACTCCCTAAGTTTAGAATGGATCTCCAAACACCTTAGCCAACACAAGAGGAAACTCCCTATTACACCTATGGACTTCTCCGTTATTCCAACTAAAGGGCCTAAGAAGCAAAAGGCTATAACCCGCTTCTCTCAAAGCACTTCAGGTGAAAGGGTTATGGAGATCGCATACCCTGATCTCACAAAGAAGAAAGAAGATCTGTCTCCTACAAATTTTACAGTGACTCAGG
This sequence comes from Taxus wallichiana var. yunnanensis, assembly GCA_018340775.1. NCBI lineage: Eukaryota > Viridiplantae > Streptophyta > Pinopsida > Cupressales > Taxaceae > Taxus > Taxus wallichiana. The sequence goes on from CM031238.1 coordinate 391,242,457, forward strand.
TCACAATGGGAACATCATCAGAGAGCCTGCAAGGAGAGGCCTTATCCGCAGTGGATGCCCTTTGCAAGAAGCTTCAAGAAGCAAAGGAAGAGAAGAGAATATTAAAAGAAAAAAACAAGCATCTTCTCCAAGCCCTGCAAAAGATGGGAAATTCCCCTCCTATGACTGTCACCGACCCTCCCAAAGTTCTTAGTTAGGAGAAGATAAATGAGTATGCCAAGATTGGTGAGCAAGGTATAGCAAGTGTTCGCACGAGAGAGCAGATCCTCAAAGATAGTGAGGAAGTGATTACAAAGTTCACAGAGCTCTATCAAAATATAGATCAAGTGAACAAGGAACTCCAGGAAATAGCAGGACCTATCTCCGAAGAGTTGGACCATGCCAGGTTATAACACAAGACATTCCAGAAGATGCTCGACTGCCCAGTCGATGACTTGGTGAAATTCGGTGTCTTTGATCACCCGCAAGCACCCAACAAAGTCCTTGTTGCTTTAGACTATCGAGTTGACCAAATGGAGTTTGTCTTGGAAAAGATAGACAAAATCAAGGAGGAAGCCCTAGATGCCATGCATCAAATGGAGCAGATCGTCTTAAGAATGTCTCTAGGGTTGCTCGGTGTAGCGTACGCCTTGAGGAAGGCAGATGATACTATTCAGCTTTTCAAGGGAATCACGTCACAGGGTTTAGTGTCAGAGGCCACTTTTGATGTAGAATCTATCAACAACCTTCTGACTGCGTGACTTCATTGGATACCTGATGGAGGTAGGAAACAAATACTTCAAACTCCTTGAAAGACTCAGAGATGAACGAGAAACTTGTGAAGTCATCGGGGATCACACCAAGGGTCCCGCTCAGGATCAACTTCAAGCGATGGTCAGCAAGTTCATGGAGTATCGAGCTCAATTTCACATTACCTCTCCTGAGCAGAAGCAAGACACTCCTTTCAAGCCAAGGGATGATGATGAATAGGCTCCTTCCTCCTAGGATAAATCCCATTTTTGTAAAATTATTTAAAAGTATGTTGGCACAAATGATGACATCATCCATGTTGCACCATGGGATGTTGTCATCCACAAATTACCCCAAAGTCAACATTTGACTTTTAAATATTTTGTAAATAGTGGTTGGCTCCTTTTTGTCTTCTTTCTCCTTCTCCTTCTATAAATACTTGGATACTTGTAGTATTCGGTGTGAAACAAATTTGTATGAAAAATAGAAGTGAGGAGAGAAATACTTTGAGCTTTCTTGTAACAAAAAAATATTAATACAAAAATTGAGACTTTGTGCTAAATTCCTATGTTATGTGTTAGATCTTTCTTAAGTTAGATCTACATACTTATTCTATTGGATTCACCTATGCTTTTGTCATTTGTTTATCAGTATTGCTTTGTTTGTTTATGTGAGTAAGTTTGGCTCTATTTACTACCGGCGCAAAATGTAAACCCTCAGACCTTTCTACTTTGGAATTCATTTCTTTTCTCCCTTCAGATCCATCTTTCTTCTATTCCTTCCTTCATTTCTTTTTGTTCTTCATCGGAACTAACTCTACTAGGATGAGATCCCAAAACCCCAAAGGTAAAATAGTATAAGACTTGCATAGATTCCTACTTTGGTAGAATAACAATAAACCAGCCACTTTTGTCAGTCGAAAGAGGGGCTATGCCCCGCACACTGCTGGCTGGCTGTCTATCCATAGATCTGCCCACCGATGATTTTCGGACCAACAAGTAACAAGCTTCATAGGTGTATGAGCATCAAGAGTAGAACAGACTCAAAGACTGACAGATCAATGTCAGTGGGTTCAGGAGAAATAGCTACAAGTGGACTAGGAGCATGGTTGTGGTTGTCCACAATATGATGGTGATGTTGTAGGCTAGCAAGTTTGTTCTGCAGGGAGTGTATTATTGTATCCTTATTGTGAATGAGTGATTGTAGAAGATAATTTCACTTCTTGAGTGATCTATTTTCTTCCACAAATTTTACAATATCCTCTTGAAGTCCACACATTTCAGAGAAAAGCATATCATTCTCAGAATCCATGATAGGTACAAATTGCAACTCCCAAAATTTTAGGACATCGGGCTCAAATTTGAATCGTCCACAATTGATTACAACACTCCTCCATATTTGGCACTTTATAATTATAGTGCCGAGTCTCAAAATAAATATTTCCAATGGAAAGAGCATGAAAAAACAAGCACTTTTGCAAAAATGGCACTCAAAACCGAGTTACCGATCAAAAGTTACAATCTTTTTAATATTTTGCTTTGTAGTTTATTCTAGGTGCCACTAAAACAAAATAAAATGTTGTTGCCTTCACCGCACAAATAAAATTAAAGGGGCTGAATTTAGGCACCTACCAGGTAGGAATCACAAGCTTTAAGCCCTCATATGACCATACCATATGACCATACCATATGACCAAGGGCTAAGGATTTTAATAGTAAAAATGTAAAAACCAGTGTACATATCTCAAGAAATCCAACAAACTCGAATAAATAAAATCACATTTTTTTCTTGGCTTGAATCTCGATGCATGCATCTGTGTGCTTCTCTCGAAAAAATATAAAAACCACAAAAATGACTACCTCCGAATTATCTCGACTTTACAATCGATATTAGGGTTTTCACTCCTTCTAGATCCAACGAAGCCTCTATTTTGCATAAAAAATGCACGCACCAAATCCAAAATATATGAATACACAAACAATTTATTTGCAAAATAAAACTTACAGACGGATGTCAACAGCAATCTCCACTTCTGATACCATGAAAGGAATGATAACCAGATTGTACCAAGCCAAGAACATAGATGCTAATCAAACACCATGATCAATAAGATGAAAGCAATTCACCAAAATAACTTTACATAAAACCTTTGCAAATAAATGAGAAGCAATATCATATATTATTATGGAACTCAATGCAATACATTGAGAATGGGCCTTACTTAAATAGGCAAGGAATAACAATCTAAGAACTAGTCAAGGTCGTAGATCAAGCCATAAATCAAGGAAATAACTAGTCATCAAAGAACTAGTCAAGACCATAGATTTAGGAGAGAAATAGACATCAAGGATCTAGTCAATACTATAGATCAAGGAAAGAACTATACCTAACAACTAGATAATATCTCCTAATATCTAAATAAGATAAAAGAAATATCCACACACATAAGTGGGTGAAGATAAATAAAATAAAGGTAAATAAAGTACCTAGGTGAACATGAGCTAAGGTAAATACCTACTCTAACACCATGATCAATAAGATGAAAGAAATGCACCAGAATTACTTTACATAAAACCTTTGCAAATAAATGAGAAGCAATATCATATGTTATTATGGAACTCAATGCAATACATTGAGAATGGGCCTTGCTTAAATAGACAAGGAATAACAATCTAAGAACCACCAAGGTCGTAGATCAAGCCATAAAACAAGGAAATAACTAGTCATCAAAGAAACAGTCAAACACCACAATCAAGGTCAAGGGGGCTCCGATACTTGGGAGGATTTTTCTTTACAGGTTGGGCTTTCTTATGAGGGAAATAAGACTGATGGTGGCCTGGCATCCTACAATTTCTGCATCTGAAAGTTGTATTTTCATAGTCAAGGGGCTGAACATGAGACAAATCACCCATCTTGAGGGTTATTTTTTCCAGAAGTCCTTTTCTTAGATCAACCTTGACATAAATTCTAACAAAAGTGAGAAACCCTCCATGGAATCTTGTGTCATTCAGAGATATAAATTTCCTTAAACAATTTCCAATCTCCCGTACTACAAGGTAAAAATGGAGAGGGAGATTTGGAAGCCTCACCCAAATAGGAACTCATGAAATGGAATAAGAGCATAGGTCAAAGTGAGGGAACCAAGGGGTGGTGAACAACCCAACCAAACCCCAAAACCATGGGCCCTCATTCAAGGCTCTTTGATAATCTTCCTATGCCAAGAACAATATGATGAAGAAGCCTCTTGCACAGAAAAAATGGTCACAATTTTTGGTCTAGTTAGAGTGAACCCATTGGATAAGAGCATTTTTCAAAGGCCAAACACCATTGAATCTGCAAATGAGTGCATTTTTTTCTAGGTTAGATTTGAGCTTCAGGGAATCAGAACCTGTAATTTCCAGTGAAGGGGAATCCGTAACTTGCTCGACCAGATAAGCTGGGGGAGGATTGGAGCCAACAGAGGAGGGGCATAATTTTTGAACACTAATTCCTTGAAGGTTGCCGAGCTATGATATATAGCTCCTCCTTTTAAGAATCCCACCATATAAATCATAGAATCCTGGGTTATCCCATAGGCGACAAGAGGGGATTCATCTGAAATCATTTTTCCCACAAAAGAGAGGCCAAAGGAACCAAGTTTGAGACCTAGTTTAAGAGAAATCATACACTTCATCTCAAATCCAGAAATATGTATGTGAGTTTGGAGGAAAATATTAATACCAGAGATCATTTTTACCAAGATTTGTAAATCCACGAGTAGTCAAACAGAGGCGACGCATCTACCCATGGTCCGACCACGAGCCATTCTTCATAGTCTTGCCTATCGCGTCACCGCTGCTAGGGTTAGAGTAGAAGGAGAATTTCATTCACTTATTTCTCTATATTCATGCATCTATTAATCAAGTACCTATACAAAAAAATTTGGTTCATCCACATTAAAAACATAATCTATATATTTGTAAGGTACTTCACTCTCTTGGCTATACTATAAAATAAATTGCACATGATTCTAATTGTGACTTTGGACATATTATTCTACCTATTATTGTCAACTCTATTATTACCAAGGTCCCATTTCTAGTGGCCTCCACTCTTAGCTCAAGTGACATGAATTTAGGTATTCCTTGGTTATGTTCTATTAGGGATGTTCCATCTATATTACACCAATGTGTCAAGTTTATTCACCAAAAACAAATTGTCATAATTCGGGGTATTCCTTTTAGGCTCCCCATCCTAGGTTTTCAACCTTCTATAGTTTATAATCCTACTCTTGGGTATCCATATAAGCCTTCTACTTCACATGTTATCTCTAGTGGCTCTCTCCCTCCTAGGATTCCTTATAGGTCTTCTAGTGCACATGTTATCTCTAGTGTAGCCCACCCTCCTAAGGATCCTCATAGTTATTATAGTGCACGTGTTATCTCTAGTGTATCTCATTCTTATAGCCCTTCTTGTAGGTATTTTCCATCACACATTTACTCTCATTAATATAGTCCACCTGGTTATCCTCTCAAGAGTTATCTGGAAAACATCATCACTTCTTCACCACTCACATATGATCATCATTATTTAGCATAGATGAATCCCAAGAATATATTTTATTTAGGATCTAATTCACTTCCTCATGATCATATTTTGGGTATCTCTTGTGCTAACACTCTCTCTATACATAAATAAATTTAGAAATACAAAAACATTCAAATATACAAAACCAAGACCTATATACACAAATTTAATTGTTATCACATTACATTACATTTGTTGTTTGTCACAATGGTGTTATAGATAGCATATATTTTCTATATACTCTTTATACACATGTGTTCACGAGGTATATTAATCTTGATGCATGACACACATATAGCATTACATGACATATGTTGATTAACCCTTCCCGATACCAAGATCATCTAGGGGAATCTCCTATACATTCTATATAGATTTTATTATTTCTTTTTAGTTCCTTCTACTTCCTCATTATAGACACACAATTTATGAACTTGGGTATATTTCTAGGTCATAAATCATACTAATGTATCCATGATTCCTAAGCAAGAAAACTGGTGGTTGACAACTCCTTTTTTCATTTTTTTCTTTATCTATGTCCATATTTTTGGTCGCACATCTTACAACCCCGAAAGTTGAACTATTTATATTTTATGGCCTTTGACACTAGAGCCTAGTTAGGACATAAGTGCCCAGGTGCTCATATCCCTCTTATGTGCTCATAACCCTCTCTATACTTTTCTCACCCTTTTGGGTCTCTTTTACTTCTTGGGCATCTTTTAATATTTTGGGTCATCCTTTCAGTTTTCAATTATGAAATTCAAACAAGGGAATCATATATATACTTAGTTATTACTCTCAAATAAAGGACCAATAACTAAGCATTATATACTATCACCTAAGCTTGCATCCAAAGTCACAAGAGAATTACAAAGCATTCATCTAGCACATCCATAGAGGGGAAAATGGATACATCACTTTGTATACTGAACATAGGAGGGGAAGTTCATTATATTTCATATCACACATTCTATAGATTTTATATATTCTAAATATAGCTTTATATCATTGTATAACTTGCACAAGAGCATCCTAGGGAATCATTACACACACATTAACATAGAACTAGATGGATTATGAAATGTAGTGCAATACTCAGTTATAAGTTCAATCTTCAAATGACCGTCAAGGTCTTTATGACTCCCATTATGTATATTATTTATTAGGTTTGATGTGGTTTGTGGGTATGTGCAGCTAGGTATCTATTTCATAGGTTAAAAGTGCAAACAACAACATTGGAACAAATGCATAGAGACAAACAATAATGAAATTCCTTCTACACAGAAAAGATCAAAACCTAAGCATCTAGATGGACACTAGTGCCTAGATTCAATTAGTAGCACCTTGGCACTCATGTCCTCCTATGGATTCTTCTATCCTACATGTTTATGAGTTCTAGAACTTCCAATGAGACTTGAAAACACTCTTCCCATTTTGTTCTACTAGTGCCTCAATCCATACCACTTCCCAATCATTTTGAAATCAACTAAGTCACCTTCTCTCATCTCTTTCTTATGGTTGCACATATTTGCTTGCTTCTTGTTTGTCCATTTATTGTATTTTATCACTTATATATCATTCATCATAGTAGTTACTCTGGAATATAGATTTAATTCAACTTATATTAAATCGCTCATTATGTTTGATTACATATATTGTGTACATGATTCTTTTTAAGCTAACAGGGACTAACACATATATCTTTTATAGTGCTGACATATCTTGCTCTATGTTCTTTTTACTACTTTTTACTATGCTTTTATCACTATTTGTTATAATTATTTTTATACTTGTTTGTTTTATTACTCACCTTTTTCATTAGATGCATCTTAGGTGCATTAATTGTCCCCATGTTTTTCGTTATATTCCTTTCTTGCATGATAATGTTTCTCTTGTTTACATCATGAGTGTCTTGATTGTCTTGTGAAACTGTGGATGTCCTATGTTTTCAGATCTATGCATTGATTTGACTTATTTTTACATACTATTGCTTTTATATTCTCACTTGACTATTTTTATGTCTTTATGCTTGTTTTATTACACATACATTTCATAATACTATTATTGTTTATATTATTTCTATTGTTGCTATTAGTTCTTGTTTCTTTACGATTCATGGTATCCACCATGTGCATCCCCATTGTAGGAATGGGATCCCATTGGAAACCACCACATCCTTTTATGTGTCCCTACACAAAATATCAAACTTATCATCTAAGTATACACATCTTTTATTTTGATTTGCATTCTCAAATGCTTTATTCAAACACATCTCAAAAGAGGGGACATTCACAATGGTATATTCTATATCAAAAACATATTTATGAGTTCAAGTAAAATATTTCACAAGGAACAAGCCCTCAAAAATATATTCAAATAAAAAATTGAGAAAAAAACACATAGGTTCAAAGTTTACAAAATATTCAAAACCGTATGGACATTTCTCTGGCCCTCCTACAAATTTCTTCCCTAGAGGAAATCACATTGGGTTTTTTTTTATTTTCATATTTCTACTTATAGATACAAATTTTTACATATTTTTAGACACGCTTCGAGAGAAATTTACAAGGATAATGAATATCTCACTCCTCCAATTCAAGACTCAATTTCAGTTACATATATGGGTTTTATGGGGCATGGATCTTCTTCTCCATCATCATCTCAATGTATTTTACACCACTACTCATTTTTTATCACATGGGGAGGGCATGGGAGTACCCATTATCTTTTATAATTTTTTCTATATAAAAAAATTGGCCTAGACTCGTCTATAGTAGTGTGGTCCATAGGGTTATAGAAGGTATCAAATTGGCTTAAGTTCTTTGTAGTTAGCAATTCCTAATCTCTTACATATTTAAAGTTGAAGATATAATGATTAATAAAAACTATGATGCATGTTCTTCTTCCTTCACGAGGTGATTCAATACCTATCTCGTATTCTCTATCTATCTTCTATTCGGTTTCGTGTTGCATGCACCCAATACTCTAGTTTCTCATTTAGCATAATTGGGAACTAATCACTCCTAATCCTTTGGAAAGTTCAAAAATAAAATCTAAATCTCCAAGTGAATGCAAAGGAAAAGAGTTTCTCCCTATGCGAATAAATAGCTTTATTCCTTATATGTTTTGCATCTCTTTATTTCACAGAGCAAGTTCAAATTCTACAATTTCATTTGAGTTATAGTACAATTTATAATATGGACATTGACTACACTCTATGTTGCATGTTTTACCATTGAGCATGCTAACACAAACACATCTAGATTTAAAAAATGTATGAGAAAATACAAAGTGTGTCTACACACTCAAGTATATTTTCCTTTAAAAATGTAATTTTCATTTCATACTTAAACAGGGGTAAATGGTAAACACTCAAATTTGGAAATTTACCCTTTCAAATTTTTAGATGTGACGATACTCCTTTGTTAAGACAAATATTCACATCTTATCCCCACTTAGTAAATATTATTATCTATTTCCCAAATTTCTTATTTATACAAACCGATGTGTCATCACATTTTGAATATAAGTGCATAAAATTAGTATTTCACCTTTTTATCATGATGCATCTTTCATACCGCATGCACTCTCACTCTATCCAAAACCATACATCTGTCAAGATGTGGAGTCCATTCCTAGCTGACTGCATGACCCAGGACATTAGACACCCTAAAAATACATACCTATTTCTAGTCATTCCTAATTATCCCTATCCTTTGCATAATATGCCAAATCAGCTCTAGAATGCATTCTAGACCATTACCCTTTCATATTCCATTAGAAGTCACCCACATCCCTTTAGAATTAATTTAATTAATTTTATCATGCTTAAACCATACACTTATATCCCTTGGCTAATTTAATTAGCTATTTAAATAAATAAATAGATAATTATCCACTCACCCTCCACTTATCTCCACTTCACCATCCAACTCACTCAAGTTGAACTATCTCACTCCACTCAAGTTCTAGAACCCTACAAAGGTGGAATTGGAAATATGCACATACAACCACCTTCTCAAATAAAACAAAAAATCAGCCAAATATTCATTTCCCCTTAAATGAATATTCAAACCATCCAACTACATAGACCAAATCAAATTTCTAATTCAGAAAAAATGCATTCATTTCCCTACAAATCATTCAAACCTTGATCCAAAATCCATGGCCTCTCCTTCAGATATAAATATGAGGCTCAATCCTTTGCAATTCATCTTTGGAAGCTTTAAGAATTTTCAGAAAACCTATGCTCATTTTCCATTCAAATTTTCATACTAAAAGTTTGTCCTCATGATCACTCATTTTACTATAGCATTCCTCTTCCAAATGGATACAATATTAGAGCATCCACAATTAAATTATCCTAAGATATCTAACAAGTGTAGTAACACTTCATCTATCTCATCTAAGGTTGTAAGAAGACTCAAAGGAAGGTTTGCATCTTGTTTATTTTTTCATTTTTTTATTGCTTTCAGTTTTCCTTGTACACATTCTAACATTCTTAGTGGGACTCCCAAACATTTTTTTAATCTTTTTAGCTCATTTCTTGTTAAACTAACCTTAATTGTGTGTTACTTGTTTTTTCATACCTACTATCAAAATTTCAGAGTGTTTGGTGGAGAGAATTGAGATAAAACCTCAAAAACACATTCCATTTTCCATATTTTTAAAAAATAATTGAGAAGCTAAATGATCTTTGTGTTATCATATCACCGCATGCACTAACATTCAACCAATACTTTTCCCTATCTCTATGCATGTGCTAGCATATCACTATATGTGCTAACTTTCAACTATTTTTTATGTTTTGTATTCAAAAAAATTTTTATGCAAACACGCTCAATTGCATGCGCTACCATGGAATTTTTACGCTAGAACACCTAATTGCACACGCTAGCATGTTGTGATTTTATTTTACTATTTTCTTCATTTTTCCAAAGTGTGTTAAATCATTTTTTAATCTCTATTTTAGCACTATTTTCTAACCCTTTTCATGCATGTTTTCATAAATAATCAGTCTAAGTGTTTAATTTACCTTTAATTTTTGTTTAATCTAATCTAATCTATTAAAAGTACCCATGTATGTTATTTTCTCGTACCCTCTTGGGTGATCTTAAAAATCATGAATGGTGACATTTTCCTTATTTTTTTATATCATAATTTCGTTGTAAGAAAAGTACTAATTTTTTGATTGCAAGACCGCATCTTACTTAATATTACCTTGAAAAATCAACCAAACTTTTAACTGCAGTTTCCTTGATCATTACAACTAGACAAACTTTATTTTATTAAATTTTATAAAATTGTATTACAAGTTTGGATAAGGGTTTATTCCCATCTACTTTAACTGTGGGAAGTGCATGGACAGGGTCCAGAAACTCATTGTGAGGAGTACCAGAACCCCAAAGTAGTTGGCACCTTAAGGGAACTGGCCAACAAAATGGGAACCCCTACCTACTTGACTAGTACACTGTGAGATTTAGATCCAATGTTATCCATAGTGATGACCCCAATTTGATTGATCGAGAAGAGTAAAATCCAACTTTGTTAATCAAGAGGGTTAAAATAAAGTCAGCAACTAGAAATTTTCTAGTGTACCACGCTTGTTTGGATAAACACTTGGTATTTAGAGAGAGATCCATATCTAGGAATCTTGACTAACTGAACCAAGTTACTTGAAAATCCTCCCTACCACCATTATTCTCGTCCAAATTACTTGAGTCAAATTAATTTGTGTTTTATATTCTTCTTTCAAACTAGTTAAACTAAACATGGAAATATATGTGTAATCTAATTGCCATTGTAGCATTAAATAAATGCAATAATTAACTACAACAATAACCCAAGAAAACTAACCAATAAAATGTGAAACCCTAGTTGTAAATATTGTATGAAAGATCCTTAGTTGATTCACAGTAAAATTTAGACTATGCCAAAGTGCTAACCGGATGAATAAAGAGGAAGAAGCATCATATAGAGCCTCACAAAAGTGTGTGAGTTGACAATCTTCTTGGATCAGGGCACATGGAGAGGTATAGGGGCACATGTGGGTGCCCTAAACCTATTTTTGGGTGCCTATGTCTATGGAAGTGCTCACACAACTTCCTCTCGAGTGGTCGTGAGGTATTGGTTGTTGTTCACCTTTTTTCACTACGAGGTCGCATAATGATTTCCAAAGTTGCTGGAAACCTGCAATGAGGCAATGACCTACAAAACCCTCAAAGAGACATCAAATCCTAAAAATAAAGATGTAAAATGAGGGGTCAGATTGTCCTCAGCTATCAAAATGGTGAACTTACAACTAAGCATTGCACTACATCTCAAACCCAATGTAGTTTTGTGTGTATGTGCGAAATCGTGCCCTAGGTGGCTTTTTTCCATGTCACACTTGATAGAAAGCAAGTAGTTAGATGTAAATAAATGTAATATATTTGTACATGGAATATAAGGAACTTCCTTCTATGAAGTGTATGCATAATAACTAGCCCTTGTGTCCCTTGGATGATGCTAGATGGATGTAATGGAGCTCTTAGATGTTTAACGGATGCAACCTTAGGTAGTGATAGCTAATGCTTAGTGTTTGTTCCTTTATTATGATCACAAAATTTTATGTTTATATGATTCCTTTGCTTGAATTTTGTAATTAAAATTGAAAAGTTTGACTACCAAAAAGATAAGATGCTCAAACAGAGATAAAAGAACCCGAAAAGTGTGAACAAATTATATTGAGGTTAGGGCGCTCGAAATGGATGAGGGTTCCTCACGTTGGCATCCTAGTTGGGCATTGGTTTCCAAGATGATAAACACCAAGGTATTAAAAGGTAGACTAAGAAATTAAGTATGCAAGACCAAAAGTGGCAACAGAAAGCAAAGAAAGGTGGTCAAAGAATAGGTTAATTAGTACTTTTATTACTTATGAATCATATGAATAATTATATGCAATCGTGGACTAAATAGTTACCCAAATTGCATTTTTTTGTGTCTACATTTTCCCCACTATATGTTGTAAAGAAAAATATTGATAACATAAAGTAGATAAGAGATTCGTACACTTGATAACCATGTAGATCCGTGGATGATTGTGTAACGAGGGACAAGACAAAGTGTGGAGTGATAAAAAATGTGAAGCATGGATGCTAAGGAGGAAAAAGTGTAAAAATTGATGATGAAAGTGACCCTAGGGTGAAAATGCATGTGTATATGTCATGATGTGCCTATTTTTGATGTCGATGTTCATTTTTTTGATGTTGTGGTGTGATGTGACTAGCGCTTCCCATAAGGACGGACCTACAAAAGAGAAGAATGAACAAGTAGTCAAATACACATGTATATGATTGAAATGTATAAAAAGTATGTAAATAAAGTATATAAAATATGAAAAATGAAAAAGGAACATGTGCACCTGATCCGTGATGAGTAAAAGGGTGTAGAAAAGTTCCTAAAAATGTTGTATACAAACAAGTTTTTCGTGTGATATCATGCAAGTTGTGTCACCCGTGATTTTTGGTGTGATCTCATGTCATGTCATGGAAGCAGTGTAGGGACAAAATTCAAGTGTCATCCTCCAACCTTTAACTAGTTCCCACTATGTGGAACACCATTGCATATGGCGTGTACAATTTGAACAATTAAAACAATCCAATCTAACATGAAAGTGAAAAGTGTTGTGTTGTGTATGCATGTCGATTGTTAAGGATTGTGTGCCATGTAAAAGCTAATGTGTGTAGTTCTATAGACTGTGTTGAAATGTCAAATGTTGTGTAACTACCCCTAGTCATAGGAATCTAGGAAGGGTTAGGGGAACCCAGGTGTTCCTATATTGGTATGGGAATTGGTGTATGTGTTGTGCTAAGGTAATTGAAACTAACACCTTAATAGTTTTAAAACATGAACTAACTACACAAAGATCATCATGCTAAGATCTAAACAAGAGTAACTATCAACATTATGCATTAGAACTTTGAATGAAACTCAAACTAACATGATAAAAATTTATCCTCTACTATTTTGAAAGCTAAACACGAGATGGACCTATGTATATCCTTAGCTATCAAAATGTGATAGTTTGTTTGATCCCAAGGGTTTGAGAATGGATCTCAATCAAGACTTGGCTGCAAGACCTTCTTGATATTATCCATATGGCTCAAACTTGGATGGATGATTGTAAGATGAACTTGTGTAGACACCTATAATTTATCTCGAGCAATTTAAATACTTAAATTGTGCTAATTATACCCTTTCCCATAAATTGACGACATATCATCAATAAATGCTCATTTTCTCTTCTATCACCGTTAATTAGTTACATTATGTTAATTAATTAACTCTTCTATCCAAAAAATATGCCAATTAACAACCTTCCATTAATTAATCCCCCTTTCTATCTAGACTAATTAATTATTCTTAATTAATTAGATTCCTCTTCCATTAGATCAATAAATCATCATTTATGTGACTACATCCCTCTCATAGTCTAAATCATGCTAATTATTCCTCTAAAAGATTCTATAAGCTTGCACACCTATTAATTAATCACTTTGGTTAATCAATAAATCCCCTCAACTCCCATGAGTCACTAGAGGATAAATTAAACTCTCCTAAAGTAAAATCAACCACTTTTAAACCATGCTTATCCATTACTAACCTAGTTTTTGTTATCCCACATGTAATAGGATGCAAAGATTCTTCAAACCATTGGGTTATAAAAGGAACCCTCCTCCAACATTTCTACTTACACCTTTACATGCTTATAACCTAAACTATAGGCATTTCATCTTGGAGAATTCTTCCATTAGAGGAGCTAGGTATCTTCATCTTACATTCATCCATCCAAGTTCTTGAGCCATATGGAGAAGATAAAGAAGGTCTTGTAGCAATGTCTTGATTGAGATCCATTCTCAAACCCTTGGGATCAAACAAACTATCACATTTTGATAGATAAGGATTTACATAGGTCCATCTCTTGTTTAGCTTTCAAAATAGTAGAGGATAAATGTTTAGCATGTTAGTTTGAGTTTCATTCAAATTTCTAATGCATAATGTTGATATTTACTCTTGTTTAGCTCTTAGCATGATGATATTTGTGTAGTTAGTTCATTTTTGAAACTATTGTGGTGTTAGTTTCAATTACCTTTGAATAGCTAACTAATACATTAATACATATGGCATGCCCGTGGGACAGATTCATATTTCCTTTGATTTTAATGAATTTTTGCTAGTTTTCTCAAGTTTTTGCTAACCCAAATCATGCACATGTGAAATAGGTTAAGATTCTTAGGTTGTTCTACTAAATTTATGTGCATTAAGTCTCTTATGTGTGATTTATTGTGATGGTTTATCCTTTGATTTGAACTAATTGGGAAAATTTTGAGCTTTTGAAGTTTCATACGTCAAGATCCCGTGTTTGACGTAATCTCTGGTACATGCGTAGGTACCAAAATGCTCACGTACATGGTATATGTTGAGTGTATGCATTCTAATATTAGTTTTACTTTTTAGCTTTTTGATCGGGCTAGCATATGCATTTAAAGTCCTGTCTACATCATTCTTCCAAAGATACATAATATTTTTTCCTCTATGTTTTTGGCATCTATACCTAAGCAAACACATCTGATACTGATTTTTCTTTGACCCTGTTGACTCTGTGAGTGTATTTATTACAATTTTGGTATACACAAATCTTTGGTCGCATACCTACTTAGCCCACCGTTAGTTGTAACAGAGGTACATTTACATCCTGAAACAAGTGTACACACCCAAAATTTCACGTAAGCATCATAATTCAGATTTGAGATTTACTTTAAAATTTTTAAAAGCATGTTTTCTTGATGCACTAACTCCTTGCAAGTTCAAATGTAAGATTAAATTTTGTTTTACAGGGAATATTTTCATGTTTTTGATAACTTCGTTTGTTTGAGGGTTAATGAATTTTTCATGCTTATTTAGGAGATTAGAGTCATGTATGATCTTCCCTCTCACCTTTTAGGTGATATTGGGAATCAAAATGATTTCTATATATTTTATTTCTTTGAAAAACACTTATTACTAAAAAAAGAATGTCAAATTTGGTTAAGATGAACGAATTTTGCGTTTAAATTAAGTATTTTCCATTATTAATTACATAGTTGGATTCTTAATCGCATATGCTCTTCTCTTGCGTCTTGGGATGATCTAGAGAATCAGAAATGGTGTTTTATCCTCTTTTTGTTGGTGGAAAACTAGTAAATCCATCGTTCAAGACCTAAAATTTTTCAAAGAAAGAAGGATCGAGACAAAAACTACTTATATAGTTTATGTGCAAAGGTGTTACCAAAACAATGTACAAGCAAACCACATTTAGAATAAAAAATAAAAAAACACATCACAATCAAAACCCTATATTTGTAGGTTCGAGATAAGGGTACACCCCATCCACTTAGCTAGAAATTCCCTTTTGGCATAATCCTTAAGATAAAACAATGGGGGTGGTCCTAGGAACCCCAAAGTAGTCCACACAAGAGGGAACCTTGTGGATAAAATGGGAATTGCTTCGCACACCTACTTGATTAGTTTTACCTTTATGAGTTAGAGTAAAATTTATCTGTATCGTGACCCCATTGAGAACACATGATGAACGCATTTATTGCTCACTATGTTTGAATGGGGTAAAGTAAAGCCGAGATAACACAATACTATTCATTGTGAATTTCTTGGTAAATCAAGCTTGTATTAGACAAACTTGTGACACCTAGTTGAGTGAACCACCTAGGATTTTATCTTGACTTGGAGCTAACTTATTTGTACCATCGTTTTGAGATCCATCGTAAAGGGAGAACTTTCTCAAGGTTGAAACTTTTTTATCAAACATAGGGAGAGTTCATTAAAGTTCAAACTACATATTATCCACCACGAAATTTGTACGATGTTACTTTTTCTTAGTTTTTCACTCGTTGTAAGGCAAGGCAAAACTCTTCCAAAGTGAGACCAACAATTTTTCAACCCCACTTTATCTACTTCCTTTACTTTCTTTTGACACTTTTCTGATCAAAATAAGATCAACTTTACGTGCCTTATCACTTGATTGTGTTCACCACTTTTATGTCCATTTACACTCATCCATGTTTGTGGCTGAGTTGTTAAACATCTAAAGTGTGTGAGTACGTTTTTACGTCATTGATAACCATTTGATCTTGATACCCAAGTCAAGATCATCATTTTTAGTTAGGCTTGATTCTTCACTAGACTCTCCTTTGAAGTGTTATGTTTTTTGTATCGTATCGCCACAATTTTGATACTTACATCTTGTTTCTTGTAAACTTGGCCTAAGTGTCTAGGTTGTAATGTTACACTACGTGCACCCTAACAATTCCTTGGTATACCTTAAGCCTTAGTTTGATTTCAAACATTACCTTGATTTTGAAAGGTGTTGTTGTTACCTTTGTGCGCATCATATCAATATTATTTTGATATTAATACCTTAATTTTTGTAAATTTTGGTTAACATATCTTAGTGGTATTGTTGCATTGTTCATCTTCGTAACTCCCACTTTTTGAGATATAGGTCTTGATTGGATTCAAACTTGCTTTATGTATACTTTTTTGGGGATCATATCAACCTCTTGTTATTACTTACACCTTGTTCATTTCTTTGAACTTGACATAAGTGGTGACATTTTGTTGATCATCTTAAACGTCAACTGCCATTTGAAAACAAACATAGGAAGTACCTCATTTGATTGATTGGTTTAGAACAAACCTTGTATGATTATGTCTTACGATTATTCATCATTTTGACTTATCCATTTAGGACAATCACTTTGATCCATTGATTCTTTATCATTCATTATTATTTGGTCATTTTTTATCACTTAAGTTTGATTGGCATTGTGTTTTGATCTTGCATGATTGTTCATTGTGATCATTCACCTTATAGACTTATATTTCTAAGGACAATCATTTTGAGCCTTTGATTCCTTGTAATCACAACTTTTTTCTAAACCTTGTTGGATTATCAAAATTGTGTTATCATGATGTATATTTTCCTTAGATCCCTTTTGGAAAATCACACAAGCATCCCCATCTTTACAAAATGTCTAGTTGGTTGTCATTATGTTGCCCAAATCAACATGAAACCTTCTTCACTTTGAAGAAGTTTGATCATAAAATCTAGGTCTAGGCCTTTAAACCCAACACATGCCAAAAATGATTGATTATCGCAAGGTCCCTTATACATACGACAATAAGGAATCAAATTTTTGGTGTTCACATCAAAATACACCCATCATGACTAAACCTCATTTGGTTCTTCACACTAGAGAACCCATCCGGCTACGCCTTTCCCCATCTTCATCTCATAGTTAGTGGTATGATTCTTTTGTTTCTAATCCAAACATTCCTTCTGATTTAGAGGCTTCTAATCCTAACTATTCATCTGATTCTTCTAATTATTCTTTATTCTTATCCAAACTATTATTCAGATTCTCCTTAGTCTCCTGAACTTCATCCAATCAACCTTATTCTAAGGAATAGTTAGTCACCTAAATGACATTATCCTCCTCTAAATATTTTTTCACTAGAAATTATCCCCATCATTCATCTAATTTTATCCCTATGTCACAGTCCTCCCTTTCTTCACAAATCCCCTTCTATCAGTCACCTCAATGATGTCTTCTTCCTTTGAAGATACACGTGACTCCAAATCCCTCCAATAAAACATCTAATATAATTCTTGAATCATGGTCCTCTCTTTCTTTGTAGGACCACTTTTATTATTCATCTAATTTTATTCTTGAATCGCGGTCCTCCCCTTCTTCACAGGACCTTCTTCTTCAGTCACCTCCTCAAATTCTTCTTTATTTGAAGATTCATGCAACTCAAAGTATTTCTAGTCAAATGTCTAAATCGACTCAATTGTTGTAATATACAAAATTTTGACTTAATCCTACTAGTTTATAGACAATATACCATCATATAGGTAGGTCCACACCACCTTCTTCTACTTACGAGACATCTAGCTCCACGTCTACTTCATCTCCCACATCACCTTCTTCTATCAATCATCATCAAACATCTTCTATCAATCCATCTCCCATACTAATTGATTTCTTTCAGAACAAAGGAGCGATCATGGAATTTATAAGGGCACACAAAGATACCCCTCTAGTGAATTACGAACAAGGATTATCTTTAGACCTTGATGTGCTCACATATTGTAGGGAAGAGGTTAATCCCTTATGTCAAGAAAAAGAGGAGGAGCCTCGGATCATGCAACTTGATACTCTTATTTCTCCATCTTCACATTCTTAATTACATGATGGAACTCCTGGGTCTTGCATTAATCCATGGCCTATCTTATCATCATCTAGCCACTCTTTCTCTATCACAAATCCTCAATCACAATATCTTATGGGGTCACCGCCAAGTATCCCTTCATATTCTTCTAGGTGTGGATCACCTTCTAGTAGCCCTCCCTCTATTATTTGTGGGACATTTTCTAGTAGTCCATTATCTTCTGTTCTTGGGGCACATCCAACTAGCCCCTTGTCTTCTATGTATCGATCACCCCGGGTAGTCCATCATCTTCTATTCTTAGGCCACATCTTAGTAGCCCATCATTTTACATCTATGGGTTACGTCCTAGTAGCCCTTCTTCTTCTATTCTTAGACCACATCCTAGTTATCCTTCATCTTCTATTCGTAGCCCCTCTTCTTCAATTCTCGGACCATGTCCTTTTTTTTCATCACATTTTCCCTCTATCAATTATTGTGGCAAGTCCACCATCATTTGTCCCATTAAATCTAAATTTCCACATTCTTTTCCCACTTCTCAGATTAAACAAATCTCACATTAGCTTATAAGAAACCTAGACAAAGAGGTAGAGTGACTCAATGCGGTCTTGGGTCGAAGGCATGCAATTGAATACCTATCTAAAATCATGGTTGAGGTTTTAGATGAATTCAAGGAGAAGATGAAGATAGAAAATAGGCCCGGATGATGAAATATGAAGATGCAGATATGAAGACTGATATGAAAAATGGGGATTCTATAGGCCCCCTACCCATGAAAGATATATACATTCTCAAAAATTACATCAAAAAGGAAACTAAGAGAAGAAAATCATTCAGTCATCCCCTACTTCTATTTTGAAATCTCCTGAAAATGGGGGAATTCTATTTAACAACATGTTCTTCCTCGGGATAAACTCCTCTGAGCCTTGAGTTGATTGAGAAAATACAACTGACCCAGCCAAATTTTGAGACATCCCCATATCCATCAATGATTCAACAGTAATCTTGGGGCCATCCATGATATTCCTTAGCTCCATCTTCTTCTAGTAAGATGATACCCAGTCTAGAAGATCCAAACCACCTGTAGGAAATGTCATCTTCCCTTTTTCCTTGTAAGGAGTAGACTGAAGGGGAACATATGGAATTTTTGGAGGAGCGAGTATTACACCTTAGGGACCTAGTGGAACAAGGTATTTCGAACTAGACTCACCCCAATGCCTCATCGTAAAATTTGGATGTTCTCTTGGTAGAGGAACATGTAGAGGTCCTGACAATTGTTTCTCCATCAAGGAAGCCCACTACACTAGATGAATGGAAGGTCAGGGACAAGACTTGTCCTTATCTTCCTTGGTATTAGAAATTGAGGCCTTGAAACATTGAGGAGATGAAGGCTTTGCTTCTTCCTCATCCAAAATGACAATTTTGGGTTGAGATCTTGATTCCCCTCTCTTTCTTGTTGATGATGGTGTCGGTACTATGGATTGATGAGGTGAAAAGGGTCTTGCTCTACCTTCTTATAGAGAAATTATTTGTTACTCCAATTCTTCTACTTTGTGATAAATGGAGGGAAATGTATTAATTGAATTCTTATCATAAAGTATGTAAGACTCCTTAGGAACCTCTTTTAGCACAAATTCTTCATTACATAGAAAGGGACACTTGTATTCAGCCATGCATGTCACAAAGAAGCCTCCTCTCAATCCAAAATTCTTCAACTCTTCTATATTTTTTTGTTATTCCCACTTTGGAAGAGATGGTAATACATCGATTGGAAAGCTAAGAAAAAATATTGATCTTGATCAATCTCAAAATGAGGCAAATCCTAACTTCTCAATATGTCAGGGGTCCTTTGTTATCCCCAAGTGTCGGTAATTTCAAATAGATCCTGGAAAATGCTTCATATGGTCCTGTTAAATTGAATATTTGGTTTAAATATTCTGATGATATTTCCTTCAAGCTATTTTCTATAGCTACTCTCACCATTGCACCAACAGAGAGCTTTGGATTAACCTTTTAAGTATAAAAATGGAAAAGGGATGCATACCAATGAAGGAACAAAGTTGAATTTATAGAAGGAATGGTGCAGAAAGATAAGTTGAATGAAATTACAGCCATCAAATGAAGAAGGATATTTCACTCAACTCACAAGAAGGAAAGACTTTGAGAGATATTAGCATTGTGCAAAAAGGATATACATACTGATGTGACACAATTTATGGAAAGTATTCAGCCCAGAAAGACACAAACATGAGTGTGTGTTGTTTGAGATTGATCCTCAAAAGTGAAAGGGATTTGCATGTCACATCAAGCCATATGGAGGCACCTGAAAATTATCAAAAGGGGGTTTATTTTCCCACCAAAAGTGAGAAACGATTAAAAAAATGCAAAAGGAATGACATAGTGGGAGTAACTCATAATTCCTCCACTTGGCAACATAAGATAACATATTAAAAAGTATGTTGTAAAGAAGAATATTCTTTGGATATTCATGATTTTGGGGAGAAATGGAGGGTGAGTGAGTGATTGAAAATGTTTAAATGTCTTGAGAATACTCTCACACATGGGGGGGGTTAAAATTTTCTAATCTTTAGAGAAGAAAGGAAAAAACCTTTTTGTACTAGCTTAAAAATGAACCAATTTGAGATACCCGAACTGCTATTCATTTGTTCCCAATCCTTCTCACCAAGATGGTTGCACTTTACATTCATTAGAAAATATTGCAGGTCATAGTTTTTGTGTCCTCTTATTGAAGAATTGGTGTTTCTTGAATCAATTTGTGTGTACTCTCATGAGCATTGTTACTTTTTTCAAGATGAATTGTTTTGAATCGATTCTCGGCATTTATGTTACAATCTTATGTTAACTAATCTCTCTGAGCTACATAAAGCCTTGGTTAAAATAGTGACAATTTGGTAAGTGGGGTGTACTTGATCGGATATTGTTAGTATTTTGTTGATAATTTTTCAAGAGATTTTTGTTGGAATTCTCAAATTATTTATGAAAACTTGTATTCTTTAGATTCCACGAGTACAAACCTTCAGGTTGAAGAAGTGTTTTAGAATGTGTGATCTATATTTTACATCAAGAACAATTGTATGCGGTATTTATAAGGTTCATTTGAGTTCTTTGTATAATTAACTTTATCATGTTTAAATTCCTAACAATACATCAAAATCGCAACCAATAACCATCGATCCACCTAAACTACCCATGCTTTGACCATTTATGCACAAATGCTAGGGAAATTTGTTAATTTTTTCCATCCTTTATCCGAATATTCATAAGCAAGATGGAATTGTAATTCTATTTAGTAACATGGGCCTTCTTTAGAGGGCATCAATATTTCCTAGTGTGACAACTCATGAGATTTAGATGATGTCTGCATTGACCATGTCTTCTTGAGGCTTTATTTTCACTTCCCCGAGAGAGAGAGAGAGAGAGAGTCCAAATAGTGATGTTCTCATCTATTTCTTTCACAAATACAAATTACAAAATGGGTCCTCTCACCCTGGTTATAGGTAAAACGTAAAGTAGCAGGGTAGTTCATACTCTTTGTGAGGTTTTATCCAACATTCCCCAAGTCCAAGTAAAAAGAGACTTCCAAATCTATCCTTGGCTACAAAATGACTCAAATCCTGGTCTTTCTTTCTCTAAGCATCTTACTATCCCATTGATGTTGTTTGGCTCACCAAGAGGGATCAATTTAGGTACTAACACCCTCGTGGCACCGTTTTTGGGGAATATTTCTACAAATACTAAGAAACATCAATCTTTGGTAATGTATTGAACATGTTTAGATGAAAATACATGATCTAGACATCCTCCTTTGCTGAGATTTGAAAAAATGGGCTTAATCAGAAGTTATTTGCTTAATATTTTTCGAGTTTAAGAAAGCTTTCCATTAAATTTTCTCGGTTAGGGGTGAATATTGATAAAGGATGTTGAGATTTGTCAAGCTTTGTTTAGATTAACAAGTCATTTACAGTGATTTATACATCTAAGGCATATGACCTTAGTGGCGAATCCACATTGTTTAGAATTTTTGGTAAATACCGTGCCTCAACCTTCAATAATTGAAATTTGTCATCAAGATCTGTAAAGATGGAAGGAAGAAGGTTCTTCTTCAAGACAAATCCTACTAGAAAAGTTTTTCCAGAGCTAGGAAGGACAAATTAAACTAAGAAAGAAGTCTCAAGAGCGTTGGGAGATCAAAAATCGAAGAGAAAGTATTGCGTATGGTTGAAAGTGATCAACATTTGATAGAGGATTGTTCTAGCTCCTTAGACAGTTTTGGATCAAGAAGTCCCTGCACAAATTTGTATACTCTAACTTGTGAGGGGCCTTCATTTGCAACTAATAAGGGTATTCCTCATCTCCCCCATTTTTCACTTAGAAGTAATAGAGTTTTATGTGAAATTGAATCATTAAAGGACTAGTACTTTGAGGATCATACACCATTACCTCAAAGACCTCTTGTCCCATACCATTTTAACCCTCCTGTTGGGACACCTCATCATAATAATATGGCTCATCCTCCACCTAGAGCTCCATTTTTGTAAAAAAATTGGTCCCATAGATTTTCATGGTATGGTGGGTTATCCTAATGTAGTTCCACAAGAAGTGAGGAAAAAAATTGCCTAAATTTCAAGGAAATAATGTTATTACTGGTGACCAACACCTCATACTTTTTGTTAATATCATGGAGGATTTTGAGATTGAACATGAAGATGTATATGTCAAATTTTTCATTCACACTTTAGAAGAGGATGCTCGTGATTGGTATAAAGCCTTACCAAATAATTCCATTGATTCATGGGCTGAAATGAAAAATGCTTTTAGATTATAATATGGGGACAAGACTGATCCTAGGTTTCTCCTCTCAAAATTTGAAAATATCAAGAAGAACCCCAATGAACTAGTCTAAGACTTTAACACCAGATTTAACAAAACCCTGACTATATTGCCATTGAAATTGAGGTCAAGTGATGAGTCATGCATGATAAAGTATTGTGATGCCTTTGACAAGAAAGCAACATACTATTTGAGAGACAAAAACCTCAAGACTTTGAGACAAGCTTTCTCCATGGAAGTACAGATAGAAAATAATATCAAGGCAATAAGAAAGCCTCCTAAAAGGGAGGGTGTTAAGTTAGTTAATCCTAAAAATACTCAACCAAGCAAGGGATTTGATATGGAGGAAGTTGTTAAAAATCTAGCAGGAGTAGTAAAATAAATCTCTTATAAACTTTCTAGAGTAGAGAAAGGGATAGGAAAAATTTCTCAGGGCCAACACCAAAATCAAGGTCAAAATAGAATTGGAAATCATCCTAGGGGTGATCATAGATCAGATGAGAGAGATAAAGGGCCCATGGGATCAGGAAATAAACAAAAACTAAGAGAAAACAAATTGGTCCTTGATCCTTTAACTGCTAGAGTTTCTATGATAGAAGAAAATCATGTTATTGAGTGGTGTGATAAATGTTTCTTACCACATTCCCCATGTGATCTTAATGAATAAAGTGAAGAGGTTGATGATGATTCTAATTTTGGTAATTTTTACATGATGGAATTCCCTAACAATACATGATAATGAGCTACGTCTATTGAATTGTTGAGTGCCAGGACTGTGGAATGTTTTGGGACTGCATAAACCAAGTATCTCCTCTTCCTTCTACTAGTAATCTTGAAGTTGATATGGTCCAGGATTTTGACTTTCCCAATCATGATTTTGAATATTTAAGGGCATTGATGATTAATAAATATGATGGTGGAATTCCTTTTGAGGAGGATAGATAGTTATTAATGAATGTAGTGGTGGCCCAAGAGAAAGAATATAATCTAAGAAATAGGACTATTAAAATGGGAGGGCCACAACCCAAACCAAAGAATCCCCTCCTCACTAATATCCCAAAGGATCCCCCAAGACATATGTTCCAACCAAAATCCCATCTAATGTGAATAAACCCAATAACCCTACCCAAGCCATGAAGAACCTCATAGCACAAGAAAATTCAATTATCCTACCTCTCAAGTGTAGCTTTGCAGGTATACCCCCTACGATATGGCTCAAATTTTCAGCCGATCAAGTTCATCAGTACCCATCATTGAGTTGCTTAGGATCTATGGGAATAGAAGAAGAGCATTTGAGTGCTTGGGATTTAAGGAGGAGGTAACGACCTCGAAAATATGTTAACAATCTTGATATTCCTCATGTTATTAAATAATCTGGAAGTGCCGCAAACGTTGGAAAATTTGGAGGAATCCTCTCAAGTATATCTAGGCAACTCCTTTTTGAATATTAACTAGATGTTAATCCCTTCTATACTAATTTGATTATTAAAGACAAACTTTTCACAATTACATGTTTGATTCAAGAGCTTCATGTAATGTGATGCCCTGAAGTTATGAATGAGTTGGATATCAAAGTAATGTGAAGCCTTTAGAAAGTGCCATTTTCCATGGACTCAAGAGAAGTACTATTCATTGGGTATGTGAAGGGTTTAGTAGTGTAATTAACATCTTATCCTGGTAAGTATTTAACCATGAATGTAGTCATTGTTGACTGACATGCTAAATGGGGTATGTTGTTGTCAAGGAAGTGGGATTCCAGTGTTGGTGGAAGTGTGCAGATGGATATGTCATATGCCACCATACCAATGGGAATCTTGTCAAGTTGTATGGGGAGAATAAGATGTTACATCTAATTGAGGATCCTAATAATGCTACTTGTGAAGTTCTCGTATACAAATGTAGATGTTAATAATTTTTTTCAGTATGCATATTTTCAAGAACATGGTATTGATAAGAGTAAATTCTTGGAACAAGTTGGTATCCCTTAGACCTTGATGTTTGATGGAGCTTTCTCTAATATGGGTAATGGGGCTGGAGTCTTACTTTGATAATGTAGACAATTTGGTTCATAGAAACATCTCATCTTTAAGGAATGTGGAAGAGTATAATTTGGGAACCGAAGGAAAACCTAGAAAAGTACGGCTAGGAAGTAATTTGAGTAAAGAGGAAAAGTAGTCTTCTGTGAGGTGTTAAAAAATACCAAGATTTCATATTCATGGTCCTAATCATAATTGAAAGCATATAGGGAGGATCTATTTCAACATGAGATACCTTTGGAACCTAATGCTAAACCATTTAGGAAAAACAAAGGCCCATTAATCCACTTCTCTCCCTCAAGATACATGAATAATTAAAAAATTTAAGGGATGGAGGGATAATACAGCCAACAAGATATTCTTCATGGGTGGAAAACTTAGTACCAGTAAGAAAGAAGAATGGAGACATAAGGTTGTGTGTGGATTTTAGGAACTTGAATAAGGCCTCAATTAAAGATAACTATCTATTTCCTAACATGGATAACATGCTACAATTGGTCACTAGGTTTGAGTTACTTTCTACACTAAATGGATTCTTAGGATACAACCAGTGGTATTGAAGCAATCGAAACAATTAAAACTACCTTTTCCACCCCATGTGGTACCTATGTGTATGTGAGAATGCCTTTTGGTTTGATGAATGATGGGGCTACGTTCCAAAAAGCCATGGATGTTGCATTCTCAGCCTACATCCATAATTTTATCACAGTTTATTAGGATTATGTGACAATGTTCTCAAAACAAAGAAGTGATCATTTGAGCCATGTCAAAAAGATGTTGATAAGATGTAGAGAGTATGGCATCTCATTGAATCCTAAAAAGTGCCATTTTGGAGTTCAAAAGGAAATTTTTTTGGGGCACGTTATGTCGGAAGAAGGAGTTATAATTGATCTTGAGAGATTCAAGCAATCGGTAAGGTTCTTTTCCCTAAAAATAAGAAAGGAATTCAGTCCTTTGGTCAAATAAATTTCATCAGGAGATTCATTTCTAATTTTTCTAAAATGAGTATGCCCATTAAAAACATGCTAAAAAGGACTAGATTATTTAATGGGAAGAAAAATCTCTCAAGCCTTCACTGAATAAAATAAGCATTAAAGAATGCCCCTATTGGCAGCCCCGATTATAAAAATACTTTTAGATTTTTTATTTTGCATCTGAAATATTATTGCATCTATGTTATATCAAAAGATGAAGAAAGAAATTAAAGGCATATTTCCTTTTTCAGTAAAGCCCTTATGAGGGTGTTGAGTTAAAATATACCATGATGGAAAAGTAGCCTTTTTTTTAGTAAGAGATACTAAAATTTTCAGGCCCTATATCTTGAGTTCCAATATTTTAGCATATGTTCCTCATATTATGGTCAAAGATATCTTATCGAGAGATGGAAGTTTCTAGCAAGAAATGTTGTTGGGTGAACAAGCTATAAGAGTATGACATATATGTACAAATCACCAAGTTGGTTAGAGTTCTTGTAAGGAATAATCCATGGATTAGTGCTCACATTATTGTTTGTAATAGTTAAATGTAATATTCATATATTACATTAGTAAGTTAGTGTGTTAGTAAGATATTAATATTGTTATATTAATATCATATTTGTGTGAGAAAAATAAAAGTTTGTAATATTATTAATATGAGTTATTAATCAATTAATCATTAATAATATAGTATAATATGTATTAGTTGTGATTTTTTTGAAAACACAACTCACGTAGCTATTTGGGAGTTGTGTGAGAGATTGTTGGGTTTGGGAGTGATTATAAGAGAGATATGTGAGGATATTGTGGGATTAAATATTGGAGTTGAATCCTTGTTTTAAGGAGTTCATTCTCCTATATATTGTAATCTCTCTCATCATGTAATTTCTCAAGTTTTATTCTATCAATAATATATGGTATTTTTGTTATAATTTGTCCTCTGTAATTTTAGTCTTGTATTCTGCAACTTTCCTCCATTATTAATGTGATTGTTCTTTATGTAGCTTAGTTATACTATCAATTTCACATCATCTGGTATCAGAGCAGGATAGGATGAGTTATGAGAGTCATTGTAGGACAAAACCACAGCCTCTAGGATGCAGATCTGAGAGTTTTGAAGCTTCTATCACCATTTTCTAGATTATGATCTTAAACAAAAATGACTAATAATTCATATTTTTATCGAAAACCCGATTTGATTTTTTTGAAATTTTGTGGGTTTTTATTTATATTATGGAAAACTTTTGTCAAAAATTACATAAACCCATTTTGTATTTTAAGATAAATCGTGGAAACAATTCTAACATTTCTTGATTATTCTATAAAAAATAGTGACTGATTTCCAACAATAAAAATCTGATATGCTTTATTATTTTGGTTAAATATAAATCTGATTATTATTGTAAGGGTGCATTATCAGTTGAAACCGACACCTAATAGAATTATAAAATGAGTCTCAAAGATAAATTCAGCTAAGTTAGCATCATCACGATGGAGGAAGGAGGTTAATCATTGGCCTCTCGCTTGACCACATTGAAGCGAAGGGGCCACACAATGAATTTGTGGCATTTATTTTTTTGTTTAATTTTCATTGTGTGTTGTAATAATAATAGATGATTTATTCTTATTCAATCTTGTAATAAGTGAGCTCTTGTGTGAGCGATATTTCTTGTATTTTCCCTTGAATGTAAGGATGGGGGTGGGGAAACATGTATGTTGTTATGGAGTGGTTGGTGGTCCACTAGAAAACCAATTTGAGATTTTTGAATCTCTTAGAAAATCACATACATAGTGGTTAATGGTTCCACTAGAAAACCTATTGGAGTTGATGGTACTCTTTGAAAACCATTGGATTATAGAACATAAGAATAACCTACAAGTAATGAAAATTAATGAGATTGAGGAAGGAATTATGGGTATTCTAGAAAATTTAATATATTCCACATAGTGTAAGGACATAATATTTAACCTCAATAATTTGGAGTGTCATACCCATTTGGACAAAAAACAAATAATAACACTCAAGTTAGCTTCCTAGAAATATATCATAACTGATTATGGGTTGGCTTGGAAGAATCTTGAAGGGGTTATTTTAAGATGTATCATAGAGGAAGAAGCTCCCAAAATTATTACAGAATTCCATGGGGGAGTATGTGGAGGCCACTTTTCTAGAAGAGTGACTTCCCACAAGATCTTGAGGGCAAGTTACTTGGTGGCCCACACTTTTCAAAGATGCAACCTTGTTGGTCAAGAAGTGTGAAAGTTTCCAAGGTTTTTAGGAAGAATGAAAGCTTCAGGTGCCCTTCCTTTGCAACCAGTGTCAATAGAAACTCCTTTTAAACAATGGGGCATGGATTTTTTGGAGAAATATATATCCCTCAATCACATGACATAAATGGATAATAGTGGCCACGGATTATTTTACTAAGTGGGTCTAAGTTATTCCCACAAAAAACGTAACTCATTAAATTGTCATGGATTTCATCTTGTATCACATAATTTTTAGGTTTGGGGTACCTGCAAATATAGTTGTTGACAATGTTATGAGCTGTAGAGATAAACAACATGCAACTATGTACCAAGAGTATGGGATAAACTTGACATATGCATCCAATTATAATCCTCAGGGGAATGGCCAAGTTGAATCAAGCAACAAGAATTTGCTTAAGATCATCAAGAGGACATTGGAGATTAACAAAAGAAAATGGGGTGAGCAGTTGAAATTTTCTTTATGGGTAGATAGAATTACTACCAAAAGGGCTACTAGAAATATCCCATTTGAATTAGTTTATGGATTCCAAGCTCTCTTTCCCCTACATATGCAGTTTTCCTCTTATCATTTCATATAGTAGCTTGAGGATGAAGAGGTGAATCCCTATGAAGCAAGGATTAATCAAATTGTGGAGTTGGATGAAGAGAGAAGAGAGTCTCACCAAAGACACCTTAAGTTCAAGAGAGAAACTCAAAAAAATATTTGATAAAAAGGTGACTCCTAGAACTTTTAATGTTGGAGATCTTGTTTTGTTATGGGACAACATGCACGAGGACAAAGAAAAACATGGTAAATTTGATGCCTTGTGGATGGTTCCTTACTCTATTGACATAATAATTGGTGAGCACACCTTTTTCCTAAAAGAACTGGATGGAGATTTTATACAGCTTCTTGTTAATGGAAGGCATCTAAAGAACTTCTTGGATTGATCACACTCAAGGTACAAACTTCTGTAGAATGTATAGTCATGTTGGTTTTCTTTCTTGTTTTTGTTTTTGGTTTTTGTTTCCCTTTTTGTTTCTTGGTCTACAAGTGACCATTTTCCTTGGTATCTCGGTATGTTTTTTTATGTTCAAGTTGGTTTGGTTTGACCTTTTCTATGCTTTAAACAAATCCATAACCTAATGGATCTAGGCACTTAGTCTATTTTATGTCTAATTTGTGTGGTTCTTGTGGCACCCACATGGGGTTCCCATCCCTAGTCGAGCTAGTGTTAGTGCTTGATTTGATCTCACCCTTTGTCTAGTATATGCCTTCAAAAAAATTCTCTAACTAGTTCACCCATGTAAAAATGTATGCTTGAAAGATATAATTGTACTTGAATGCGAATGAAAACCTTATGTTCAGGGTGTGAATCCTCTTTTTGGTCGAGGAACATAATAGTCATGTTTCCCATGAAAATCCATGTGAAAGATCGATCATGAATCAGGCCAATGTTGTAATTTTGACAATGAGTTAATGAAGTGTAAAGTGTAAAAGGATCTCTCGATGCCCACCACTTTTTTGTCATCGGATACATCGCCGCCAAAATGACCAAAAAGAGGTAGAGTACTTAATGTTTGGTGTATTATAATGTGATCTCGAGTTCGAAGGCATGCAATTGAAGACTTGGCTGAAATCGGGGTTGAGGTTTTGAATGAAGTCGGGGATAAGATGAAGACAGAAAATAGGTCCAGATGATGAAATATGAAGACTGATAAGAAAAATGGGGATTCTATAGGGAACCCTACTAATGAAAGATATATAAATTATCAAAAATTACATAAAAATGGAAACTAAGAGAAGAAAATAATTCATTCATCTCCTACTTCTATTTTGAAATCTCCTAAAAATGGGGAAGTTCTATTTAACATGTTCTTCCTCATAATAAAATCCTCTCGAGCCTTGAGCTGATTGAGAAAATACAACTGACCTAGCCAAATTTTGAGACATCCCCATATCCATAAATGATTCAACAATCATCCTAGGGTCATCCATGATATTCCTCAGCTCCATCTTCTTCTAGTAAGATGATACCCATTCTAGAAGATCCAAACCACCTGTAGGAAATGTTATCTTCCCTTTTTCCTCAGTAAGGAGTAGAATGAAGTGGAACATATGGATTCGCTAGAAGAGCATGTATTACACCCCTGGGGACCTAGTGGAATAAGGGATTTTGAACTATACTAACCCGTGTCTCCTCATAAAAGGTGGATGCTCTCTTGGCAGAGGAACAAACAAAGAAACCGACAATTTTTGCTCCATCAAGGGATCCCGCTACACTAGATGAATGGAAGGTTGGAGAGAAGACTTTCCCTTACCTTCCTTGGTAGTAGAAATTGAGGCCTTGGAATGCTGAGGAGATGAAGGCTATGCTTCTTCCTCATCTAAAATGAAAATTGGGGGCTGAGAGCTTGATTTCCCCCTATTTCTTCTTGATGATGGTGTTGGTACTGTGGATTGATGAGGTGGCACATCTCTTACTCGACCTTCTTCCAAAGAAATGATTTCTTCGCTCCAATTTTTCTACTTTATGAGTATAAATTTAATTCTTATCATAAAGTATGTAAGACTCCTTGGGAACCTAATTTAGCACAAATTCTTCATTACACAAAAAGGGACACTTGTATTTAGCCATTTCTGTCATAGTATGCCTCCTCTCAATCTAAAAATTCTTCAACTCTTCTAGAAATTTCTAGTGTTCCCACTAGAAGAAATGGTAATACATCAATTGGAAAGTTGAGAAAATAGGATTGATTTTTATCAATCTCAAAATGAGGGAAATCCTAACTTCTCGATATGTCGGGGGCCTTTGTTATCCCCTGGGTCAACAATTTCAAATAGAGCCCTGACAAATGCTTCATCTAGGTTTGTTAAATCAATATTTGATTTAAATATTTTGATGATATTTCCTTCAAGATATTTTCTACAGCTTATTCTCACTATTGCACCAACAAAGAGCTTCAAAGTAACCTTTTAAGTCTAAAAATGGAAAAGGGATGCATACCAATGAAGGAACAAAGTTGAATTTATAGAAGGAATGGTGCAGACAAGATAAGTTAAATGAAATCATGGCCATCAAATGAAGAAGGATCTTTCACTCAGCTCACACAAGGAAATAAATTTGAGAGAGATTAGCATTTTGAAACAAAATAAATCTGGACTGATGTGACATAATTTATGGAAAGTATCAGCCCAAAAAGACACAAACATGAGTGTGTGTTGTTTGAGATTGATCATAAAAAAGTGAAATGGATTTTTGTATCACATCAATCCATATAGAGGCACCTGAAAACTATCAAAAGGGGGTTTATTTTCCCACCAAAAGGGAGAAACGATTAAAAAATTCAAAAAGGAATGACATAGTGGGAGTAACTCATAATTCCTCCACCTGAAACATAAGATAACATATTAAAATCAGTATGTTGAAAAGAAGAATATTCTTTGGATATTCATTCTTTTGGGGGAATGGAGGGTGAGTGAGTGATTTAAAATGTATAAATGTGATGAGAATACTCTTGCATAAGGGGGTTAAAATTTTCTAAGATTTAGAGAAGAAAGGAGAGAACCTATTTGTACTAGCTAAAAATTGAACCAATTTGAGATACCCAAACTACTATTCATTTGTTCCCAAGCCTTCTCGCCAAGATGATTACACTATACAGTCATTGGAAAATATTGAGGTCATAGTTGTTGTGTCCCCTTATTGAAGAATTGGTGTTTCTTGAATCAATTTGTGTGTAGTCTCACAAGCATTGTTACTTTGTTCAAGATGAATTGTTTTGAATCGATTATCTGCATTTCTGTTGCAATCTTATGCTAATTAATCTCTCTGAATTACATAAATCCTTAGTTAAAATAGTGAAAATTTGGTAACTGCAATTACATGATTGATGGAGCTTTCCTTCATAATGTGGTAAATAGTTTTAAAATCAATTTGTATATGTTTGATCTAAGATCTTTGTTAGTTCCTGAGTGTATCTAGGGGTGTATTTGATCGAGAGATTGTTAATATTTTGTTGAGAATTTTTCATGATATTTTTGTTTGAATTCTCAAAGTTTTTGTGAAAACTTGTATTCTTTGGATTCCATGAGTTCAAACCTTCTGGTTGAAGGAGTTTTTAGACTATGTGATCCATATTTTACATCAAGAACAATTGTATGCAGTATTTGTAAGGTTCATTTGAGTTCTTTGTATAATCAACTTTATCATGTTTAACTTCCCAATAATACATAAAAATCACAACCAATAACCATCAGATCCACTCTGAAATACCCATTCTTGCATTGTTTATGCACAAATGCTAAGGAGATTTGTTAATTTTGTCCATCCTTTATCCAAAATATGTAGAAGTAAGCTAGAATTGTAACGTCTTTAGTAACCTGAGCCTTCTTTAGAGGACATCTAAATTTTCTAGTGTGACAACTCATGAGAGTTAGATGATGTCTACATTGACCATGTCTTCTTGAGGCTTCCTTTTGACTTCCCTGAGAGAGAGAGTCTAAATAGTGTTTTTATATCTATTTCTTTCACAAATAAAGGTTACAAAATGAGTCCTCTCACCCTAGTTACAGGAATAACCTAAAGTAGCAAGGTAGGTCATACCCTTTGTGAGGTGTTATACAAAATTCCTCAATTCTAAGTAAAAGATACCGCCAAATCTATCCCCTGGATACAAAACGACTCAAATCCTGGTCTTTCTTTCTCTAAGAATCTTACTTATCATGTTGATGTTACTTGGCTCACCATGAGGGATCAATTTGGGTACCAACAAACTTTCTTACATGTGCACATGGAATTCTACCCTTGTACATCCCATCTATTGTTGGGGACATCCACACTTCTTTATCTTCTTGTGCATAGTTTCGTTAAAATTTCAAAATATCAAAACATTCAAATATGTTTCTAAAAATTCAAAAACAATAAAAATCATCCTACAAAACATCTTTCTTTGGTTCTCACCTATTCTTGTGTGCGACTTGTAGATCATCTTGATCTAAATCCATTAACAAAGTTGGTTTTCTTATCATGTCCTGTACCCTTGGGCACAATGATTTGTTTGATATTGTTTAATAATGCATGATTATTTTTCATAGGACCCAAGTGTCATCCGTTATTCCCCTTCCATGTATCCTTTCTTAGGGAACCATATTTTAACCCTTGTCGTTAATTTACACAGGTCAGAATCAAAGCTTGATAATAAAAACATTGCATTATGTTTCTTTGTTAGGTTAGGTTGTTTACTTTCTCATATTGCATTGCATTATGTATATTTTATGGAGTTAGGCATCTTTCAATTTCTCGTACTACATTGCATTTTTATGTTGCATGGACTTATTGTTTTTAGAAAGGGACAATTGTTTGTATTATGGGTTTTCATGTCGTTCTACACTTTTTCATATGTCTATATTTTTAATAAGGATCGATGATGTAGATCTTTGGCAATATGATGACATAGAAGTTATTTTTAATACAATGGATGAAAGATCATTCCTTTCTCACCATCTTCATTTTTCCTCTATATCATTCTCCTGTCAACTTTATTCTTCTAATTCACTCGGGGTCACATGCCCCTACCCATTCTTCTATCCATTTCTCTCACCTTTTCGATCATCGATCACCTTCTTTCATCACCCCATCGACACTCAAGGGAGCATCTCTCACCTACTATTTTTTCTTGTACCCCTTCAAAATTTTACATGTCTACTATCTTTGAAGTGGCGTCACTTACGCCACCCCAAAGAGGGGAAAATGTAGACACCTATAATTTAGCTCAAGAAATTTAAATACTTAAATTGTGCTAACTATACCCTTTCCCACAAATTTACAACATATCATCAATAAATGATCATTTTCTCTTCTATCACCATTAATTAGTTACATTATGTTAATTAATTAACTCTTCTATCCAACAAATACGCCAATTAATGACCTTCCGTTAATTAATCCCCTTTCTATCTAGACTAATTAATTATTCTTAATTAATTAGCTTCCTCTTCCATTAGATCAATAAATCATCATTTATGTGACTACATCCCTCTCATAGTCTAAATCATGCTAATTATTCCTTTTAAAAGATTTTATAAGCTTGCACACCTATTAATTAATCACTTTGGTTAATCAATAAATACCCTCAACTCTCATGAGTCACCGAGAGAACAAACTAAACTCTCCTAAAGTAAACTCAACCACTTTTAAACCATTCTTATCTATTACTAACCTAGCTTTGCTATTATCACACATGTAATAGGATGCAAAGATTCTTCAGACCATTGTATTATAAAAGGAACCCTCCTTCAACCTTTCTACTTACACCTTTACATGATTATAAGCTAAACTATAGGAATTTCATCTTAGAACATTCTTCCATTAGAGGAGATAGGTATCTTCATCTTGCATTCATCCATCCAAGTTCTTGAGCCATATGGAGAAGATAAATAAGGTCTTATATCCAAGTCTTGATTGAGATCCATTTTGAAACCCTTGGGATCAAAGAAACTATCACATTTTGATAGCTAAGGATCTACATAGGTCCATCTCTTGTTTAGCTTTCAAAAGAGTAGAGGATAAATGTTTATCATGTTAGTTTGAGTTTCATTCAATTTATAATGCATAATGTTGATATTTACTCTTGTTTAGCTCTTAGCATGATGATCTTTGTGTAGTTAGTTCATGTTTTGAAACTATTAAGGTGTTATTTTCAATTCCCTTTACGTGGCTAACTAATAAATTTAAGTGGGAGCTAATTAACAACCTTTCGTTAATTAATCCCCTTTCTATGTAGACTAATTAATTATTCTTAATTAATTATCTTCCTCTTCCATTAGATCAATTAATCATCATTTATGTGACTACATCCCTCTCATAGTCTAAATCATGTTAATTATTCCTCTAAAAAGATTTTATAAGCTTGCACACCTATTAATTAATCACTTTGGTTAATCAAAAATCCCCTAAACTCGTCGTGAGTCACTAGAGGACAAACTAAATTGTCCTCAAGTAAACTCAACCACATTTAAACCATGCTTATCTATTACTAACCTAGCTTTGCTATTATCACACATGTAATATGACACAAAGCTTCTTCAGACCATTGGGTTATAAAAGGAACCCTCCTCCAACCTTTCTACTTACACCTTTACATGCTTATAACCTAAACTATAGGCATTTCATCTTGGAGCATTCTTCCATTAGAGGAGCTAGGTATCTTCATATTGCATTCATCCATCCAAGTTCTTGAGTCATATGGAGAAGATCAAGAAGGTCTTGTAGCCAAGTCTTGATTGAGATCCATTCTCAAACCCTTGGGATCAAACAAACTATCACATTTTGATAGCTAAGGATCTACATAGGTCCATCTCTTGTTTAGATTTCAAAAGAGTAGAGGATAAATGTTTAGCATGTTAGTTTGAGTTTCATTCAAATTTATAATGCATAATGTTGATATTTACTCTTGTTTAGCTCTTAGCATGATGATATTTGTGTATTTATTTCATGTTTTGAAACTATTAAGGTGTTAGTTCCAATTCCCTTTTCATAGCTAGCTAATACATTGATACATGGACCAACACTACATATGGTGTGTATAATTCAAACAATCTGATCCAACATGAAAGTGAAAAGCGTTGTGTTGTGCATGCATGTTGATTGTTAAGGATTGTGTGTCCTATAAAAGCTAATGTGTGGAGTTCTATAGATTGTTTTGAAATGTCAAATGTTGTGCAACTCTCCCCTAGTCACAGCCATCTATGAAGCATCGGGGCACCCAAATGCTATTGTCTTGGTCTAGGCATCGGTGTCTGTGTTTTTCTAAGGACCCAATTTTGATTCTGAGCCTTGTCTTATACTAACTACTATGTTGTATTGGTATTGTGTTACGTTGAAATGTGACTATATAAATATGTATGGGGTGATTTATTCATCCAAATGATGCCCCCCTTATTTGGGATGCATATGACATCGTTGAAGTAGTGTGTGGCCCAAAGGAGGACCGAACGTTGTGCTAAAATTGTGCCTTTTTTTAGTATGGGGGAAGGGAATGTTCTTAGTAGAAAATAAGGCACACATAAAAAAGTGGCTAGGAGAAAATTGTTAGTACAGGAAAATACCAACACACATATAGAAGACAAAATGTAAGCTAAG
Source organism: Taxus wallichiana var. yunnanensis (assembly GCA_018340775.1). Taxonomy (NCBI): domain Eukaryota; kingdom Viridiplantae; phylum Streptophyta; class Pinopsida; order Cupressales; family Taxaceae; genus Taxus; species Taxus wallichiana. Next base: position 391,279,276 of record CM031238.1, read on the forward strand.
CATATAATGTGTAAGCTAAGATGCAAGAAGACAATTTAGACCATGAAAAGTGGGTTGTAAAAATCGACACCACTCATGATGTCGCAAGAAAATAAATGTCGATGAAGAAAAAATTAAATAGTGTGCACACAAGACAAAGATAAAATCCCTTAAACAAGAGCATAAAGAGACAATAATGACAAGTAATGTAATGATAATCATGGAAGAAGATAGCTCTACATAAAAAAATTGCACATGAAGCACCCGTTAGCATGTTAGACATATTAAAAAGTATGTCAAAGTGTGTATAATCTTATAATATTGTGTTATGAAATAAAATAAAATAATAGCCCCCGTAGTGTACGAAAGTGGATGCCCCTAAGAGCCATTGTGGGACTAGTAATAGGTATTACACCAAACATCCATGCTGCATGTAATAGATCTATATAATCTATGATCAAGACTAGAAATGCAAGTGAACGCACATGTGTGTATGATAAATATAATTACATATAAAATATTTATCTAGCATGTGTAATAAAGTGAACATGTAAGCGTATAAGAAAGAGTACATGCAACCAAGATATGTAGTATGTTGTGGATGAGACGGAATGGAATGCGGTGTGAATGATAGGATTTGTGTTCCTCTCGAGTGAGTATAGGGGTGTATGTATGTGATGAGTTTCATTTAAATATTCCCCATCGAAGTCAATAATGAACTCATGTAAACAAGAGCGCGACATCGAAATGGTGTAAATTATGTGTACTAAAAGAGATGTGATTGTGAAAGCGCAAATAGTAGAGTGTAAGCATGTGAGTGATTTATTGAGTGAGTTTGGTGAGGTTAATTTTATATTGAAACCTTCATTAGTATAGTATGAACCATGGAAATAAAGTGCGTCATAGGTTAGTGAGAACAACAAGTAAAATTAGACGCGAGAAATATGTATTGTGAATGTGCAAAGTGACTAGTGTGTATAGTATGTGATATATGTTGCGAGAAAGAGGTGTGAACAACTCGTGATGTGTGAAGAGTGTAATGTGTACTACATATTGTATGGTGTGCATTGTGTGAGGTTCATGTAGATAGTATGTGATCAACATTCAAGTGTGAACCAAAGCATAAGAGTGTGTCATTGAGAAATGACAATGCAAATGTATTGAGATATGCATGACGAATGTAAAAGACTATATGTGATGTGTGTAAGATGGAAGATAGGTGATGAAGCGAGAAGGGGGAGAGGAATTACTCTACCCCCTAATTGCATGGTGATGAGTGTGTTATTTGATTAATTATGTTTAGTGGAAGATGATGAAAGAGTGTATTATATGCATAAATAGATGGTGGTAAATGTATTCATGTATGAATGAGTATGTAGTAGATGGATATAACAGGAAGAAGAAATGGGTTCTTATTTTAAGAGACCCTATAACAATCATGTAATAATCATAAGAAAATGAGTGTGTCATCTGAAAATGATGATATAGTGCATGTATCAAAGGGTTTGAAAGTATTAAGTGTGATAGGACATGCTAGAAACAATTGATAGTGCTAAAAGGGGGAGATCAAGTATGGTGCCCCCAAGTGTGTCAATGATGAAGATTTATGCAGCCACCCAAGATATACCTTGCCATTGTGGGAGAGAGTTTTCTATATCATGATAAGATTGAGGGCCACCATAATAGTAGGATGAAGCAATAATAGGACCATGTAATGGTGGCGAAATTTGAAATGTGTCTTGGCTATCAGTAGAAGGAGTAGTTACTTTGACAAGATGAATTAGAAATGGAAGTGGAATAGGATGGGGAGGAATCTTGAATGGTGGTAACTTAGGTGGGATTGATGGCGTTGCAGAATACTTGATAGGAAGAAGGTGGACTGATTTTGAGAGGTGGTTGTGTATTTTGACTTGGTAATGCCATAGATGACTTGAGAGGAGGGGGTGCTATATTGATTTTAAGAGGTGGTTGCTTAGGTAGTTCTTGACTCTCTGTAGAAGGAACCTTAGAAATTATGGCATGATGCTCATTAGATATAAACGAATTAGTTTTAGGAACCCATTGAGATGTAACAATTGGAGAGGATGATGTAACATGACGTTGTGCAGTGAATGAGATAAAACATTGATGCTCAAGTTTTTTAATTATTTTTATAAATAATAATAGTCATTATCATTATGTTAATTGATTTGATGATAATTCAAATATGGATGAACCTGATATTTGATCAGCCGATAAGGAGGATAACAATGAGTAGCTGGAAAACTAATCAATTTATGACTAAGGAGCTTAGTAAGAATGTCATTTTTCTTAGCATTATGATTAAATGTGAGAGGATCTGGTAATGGAAAGACTTGAGGCTCACTAATATGATCACATGTAAAATAAATAGGATGAGGATGAGAATAATAACTATCACAATCCTGAGAAGCGTCCTTAAGATGTTGAATTTCAGATTTTAGAGATGTAATTGTAGATTCCAATGCCTGAAATTTGTCTTGAAATAAATAATTTAAAGCTTGAATTGAGTCCAACATGGATTGATTAGATGGAGGATCATGAAGACTAGGGTCACGATAGACAATCTAAAATAGCACTCACTTGATGTGGTGGCGTATCGCTAAGGAGATACATGGTGTCTAGGGATTTTTTCAGAACAACTTGGCAATTAGGATGCATTTGAATTAAATCATACAAAGAAATTTGAGGAATTTTAGGAGCCATGATAGAGAATATGATATGCCAAAGAAGGATCCAAAAGACCGATCATGAGTGGGGTTCACCAAAATGATTAAGCTAAATATGGAAATATATGCCTAATCGATTGCCATTGTAGCGAGAAATAAATGTGGAAATTAAGTACAACAATTAAACCAAGCAAAATAAGCAATACAATAGCCTTATCTAATTCATAATGAAATCTGACTATGCCAAAGTGCTTTGACTAGATGAATAGAGAGGAAGAAGCATAACACAGAGCCTTAGAAAAGTGTTGTAAGGATTTATAAGGAATGAGTAATATACTAATTATAAATCCATAATATAATTTACCTAAGATTATAGATTATGATGTGCATGTTACAGAATGTAATAAAAATATCTGAAATTAAATAATAGATAAGGAGACGGTAACACTAGATTTATAGTGGGGAGAACCCGAAGGTAAAAACCCTAATTAGAGTAAGTATTGTATGTATTAATAATTTCATATACAATTTTTACCCAACACTTCCACTTCGCTCATTGGTTTTCATAGAATGATTTTTGATTCCCTTCTTTACGGTTGTTCAACTCTATGTAATACAATACCATGCTTTGTTCTTGAAAATGATATTTCTAATCGATATCTCATGATATCTATATGGTACAAATATAATTGTTGCATATAGCCAATCCTAAGAGGGATCACCCTAATCAATATAGGGTGGGTGAATCGGTCGCATTGCTTCACTCTTAAATGTGGAAGACCATCATAATAAATTTTGATGAACAAAATTTAAAATAATATGGGGTGTAAAGCAGTGGTAGATATCCCACTTGACATTATCACCCCAACAAGTGTGTGAGATGAAAATATTCTTGGAATTGGGCGTATGGAGAGGGATAGGGGTGCATGTGGGCACCTTATACCTATTTTTAGGTGCCTATGTCTACAAAAATTCTCATAAAACCTTCTCTAAGTGGTCACAAAGTATTCGTTGTTGTTCACCTTTTGTCACTATGAGGTTGCAAAATGATCCCTAAAGTTGCTTTGGAAACTTGCAATGAAGAAATGACCTACAAAACCCTCAAAGAGACATCAAATCCTCAAAAATAAATATGCAGAATGAGGGTTCAAACTATCCTCAACTATCAAAATGGTGAACTTACAATCGATCATGGTACTACATCTCAAACCCAATGTAGTTTTGTGTGTGTGTGTAGAATCGTGCCCTAAGTGGATCTTGTGCATGTCACACTTGATAGTGAGAAATTATCTAGATGTAAAGAAATGTAATAGATGTGTGCATGGAATAGAATAAATTTCATTCCTATGAAGTGTATGGAGAACAACCAGCCCTTACATCCCTTGGATGGTGCCGATGGATGCAATGGAGCTCTTAGATGCTTGATAGATGCAACCTTAGGTGGTGATAGCTAATGCTTAGTGTTTGGTCCTTTATTATGATCACATAACTTATATTTATATGATTCCCTTGCTTGAATTTTTGATTATCCCCAAAAAGGATGACTAACAAAAGAAACATTCTCAAACGGATAGAGAGGACCCAAAAATGTGAACAAATTATTATGAGGTCAGGGGCACCTAGAGGGGATGAGGGCACCTAGTGATGGCATCTGGTGCCGGGCGATGGTGTTCAAGATGATAAATTCTAAGGTATAAAAAGGCAAGACTGAGAAAGTAAGCGTGCAAGACCAAAACTGGAAACAAAAAGAAAAGAAAGGTGTCCAAAGACATGGGTTAATTAGTACTTTTATTACTTAGGAATCATATGAATAGTAGCATGTAATCAGGACTAAATAGTTTCCCAAAGTGCATGATTTTTCGTCTGCACATAACACATCTTTTTCCATTTCTATCAAGATCAAACTATCTTCAAAATTTGTAAACTCTTCTCTTTTGGATACCCATTCCAATTTGAGATTCAAATTCTAAGTCTTAGATTTTTGATACCCACATCCTAATTTAAGCAATTCATTTCAATCCAAGTCTTATACTTTAATTCACTTTATCAAGTTTAAGAAAAATCATTCTCAAATATCTACATCTTTTAATTTTACATTCAATTTTCCAAAGTTTAAGACTAATTATTTTCATCTCTACATATTATATTTTTATATTCACTTTATCAAGTTTAAGAAAAATCATTCTCAACATCTGTCTTCTATTTTGACATTCACTTTTTCAAAATTTAAGAACAATCATTCTTGACCTCTAACTCTTATATTTTGATATTCCCATTATCAAATTTAAGAAAAATATTTCCAATCAAATCTTTCATATGCTGAATATTCACGTTATTCACGTATTTAATCATATCCAATCAAATCTAATCAAATGTCCTATATATTGAATATTCACTTTATTCAATTATAGGAAAATCATACACAATCGAGTCAAGAGTCCTATCCAAGTCTTATACATTGAATATTCATGTTATTCATGTATTAAGAAAATCAATCCAACATCTACATTTTATATGTTGAACATTCACTTTGTTCACGTATCAAGTCAATCTAATCTAATTCAATCAAAACACTTTTCAATCTCACACTTACATTTTGATTATCTCCCACAAAGTTGAAAACAATCATTCTTGTTCATCTTTTTAATTCAAAATTTGTCACAACTTCTACAAATTCCAAGCACACTATTCACTTAGGTATTTACCTATAACACAATGGTGTTTACATGTAGTAAAAGTACCCATGTCCCCGATGATTCCAAAAGATTCAATCATTTTGGTTGTGGTCCTTTTGAAGATGAAGAAATTACAGAACAACCTAAACTATCAATGAGTGAGAAGGAAGCTATTGATCATGTCATCATGAAAAATAAAAACAATATCTACTTCACCTTTTTGAAATGGGGGAAAATCTACCCTTCAAATTTGGGCATGAACATTTAAAAGATTTAATAAAAAAAGATTATTCTAGCACAAAATATGTTAAATCAACTACCACATCTGATTCATTGAAAGAATATTTATTGGCCAAAATCAAAAAGTACAACGCCAACTTAAAAACATCGCAAATACTAAAATAGGGGAAGAGCATAAATCAATGCATGACATTGATGTCACCATGGACATTCCTCAAGCCAAATCTCCATTTGCACAAGAATGGAAGAGTATAATAAAAACTCTTATGGGACTCCAAAAGTGCATAAATTAATTCAATTTTGATGAGTTATGTCCTTATCCATTTGATAGGGACATGTTAAGTATACCTTTCCCAAAATATTTTAAAATTCCCAAATTTTACAAATACAAGGGAAAACATGATCCACTAAAACATATCAAAGAATTTTTCATGGCATGTCAAGAAGTGGCATACAATGATATCTTTCTCTTACACCTCTTCCCTAAAATTTTAGGAGGGAAATCTTTGGATTGGTTCTTACACCTTCTAAAGGGATTGATCACCACATTTGCAGACCTCTCGGAGAAATTTTTCAAACATTTCTCATTTAATCTCGACTTTGAGATTACAATGATGGACCTTTGTAACACCAAACAAAGGAAAAATGAAAACTTCACCCAATTTCTACAATGATGACGAGGAATAGTAATTCAATCCCATGCAATATTCTAGAGAAAAAGTTAGTTAGCATCTTCATTCCTAACCTCAATAATGAACTATCCTTTCAAATGCATATGCAATGTCTTACTAATTTTGAGGAATTCATTAATAAGGGGACTCAAATTGAAAATTCTCTCATCACAAAATGGCTAATCAAAACTCCTTCTAAGGACCAAACAAACAACAATAATCATTCTTAGGATAAATGCAAGTGTATTAATCGAAATCAAAATGTTTTCAATGGTCACTAATAATTGTAATGTACATAATGTTCAAAACCATCAAATGAAAACATCTAAATCAAAATAAGTGATTGTTGTTCCAAGCAAATAAACTCCTCAAGATTATAAACGATGACAATTCACATTTGGGAGAAATTCCTTCAAGCATCCTAAGTCAACTGAAAAGTTCCAACATGGTAACTTACCCCATCATAAGACCCTTTGAAGAAGGGAAGCCAAAATTGTCTTGGTATAAAGCAAATGAATATTGTGATTATCATCACATTGAATGATGCAGTCTAGAATTTAGTACTACAAGCCCAATAAGACCCTAGGTGCACTGGCACATCACTCAGCCTAGACTAAGTGCTCACCCAAAGTGCGTAAAGGTACTAAGTCAATCTTTAGGGTTGTTGTTGCAGGATGTTAGCATGATGAAGACTTAACACATGCAGTTCCATTATTAATACATCATTCTACAAAGCATGTCAGATCTATAACTAAGGGAGAGTAGGATTAAGTATTGACCATGATGAAATCAAGAACATACTAGATCCAATTACACACAGAACTAACACTTAGATTCAGCCAATATCCTCCATTATATTAAATATGAAAATTACACAGAAGCTTCTTACAATAATGGCATTTTATGCCCATATGCACACAGATATGATACAATAGTCCATTCTTGCACACATACATATATATTCATCTCTCTAATATGTAATTTACTACATATTTATAATGGTGAGGACTTTCCCTTCACCACTTATCTAATCCCAAAATAGGTCACGTGTTATTATTAGCCACAGTGCTTTTACAAAAATATCCACACATGCAAGTGTGATAACTATAGACTACTGGTAGTAAACCGACGTAGTAGATCTATTTCCATCATGTTTCTATGCAAACCGCTTCATATCTAATCTTCCAAAATATCCAATACTAGACACACGAGTCTCCAATCAGTTTGAGTTCTCTACACGCTATCCCCAAAAATAGATCCTTGTCGTAAAAATGACTAAGTCCTAAACCTATTTCTTTTCTTCACATGCAATCCTTTCCTATACTTCCATGCCTTTAAATGCACTCTACTTTCCTGTGCGAACCTTCATATTTTCTTCATCAAGTTCCAGATTCTAAATGATCAACATTACCCCACACTAATTTCATTGCCACCCCAAAAATGGTTATCTCCAAAACTAATCAAAGAATATGAATAGAAGAATAGAAAGAATTTGGATGAATGAAATAATGCCTTCAACTTTCCGTATCTTCTTCTACAAATGGAATAATCAATTCTAGATATTCCTCTTTTATTTCCATCTCTAATGTCTCACAATTAGTGAGCACGGCCTCTTCCTTTTTGGAATATCCACTTGCAATTGATTCTAACTCATCCTGTAATTTCTCCTTTCTCATTCTATAAGACCAACACAATGCTAGACATTGCAGTCATCCTTCCCTCTAGCAAATTCATCTTCAGCACAATGAGTTTCTCAAGCTCCTCTAGCCAATCCTTGTGTGGTTCTTAGGCTGCTTTGCCAAGGCCTTGCGCTTCTATTTAACCAGTTCTAATCTTTCTACGTGGCCCAATGTGTCATCCTTCATCACTTTCTGGACCTCATTGTTCTCCTCCAGGGTTTTTATTTTGATGATCACCTATTGAGTTATACAGATGATGTTCATGTTCAAGGCTTGGTCTACCTTCTTTAGTTCTTCCCGTAGCGCTTGCAACAGTCCTTCATATGATGCAATCTTCTACATCACTGAATCCTTTTCTCACTTTGCATCTTGTGTTGGATCCTTTGGCACTGCATGCATAGAGGTTCATCTTCAAGCACTAAGTCCACCAATGTACTTACATAATGTATTGTCGAAGGAAACATCTTTGGTACCTTTGGTTCTAAGTGTGGCCTAGCCTTCATAACATTATCACCAATTTCCTCTACGATGCTGATAAATACAACATTCTTCTTCTGTGCTAATTCTCTTTCCTTCTTTAGGCACGTTATCTCCTCATCCTTAGTTTTGATCTCTTCCCTTAGTGCCCTAATTGTGGCATCTTTTTCCATATTTTGATGTGTCACCTTTGTCGATACTTTTACCAATTCATTACTCACCTATTCATCTGACATAACAATAGGCTTTACTATTATGTGTCTATCCTAAGGCATATTTTTCAACCTCCTCAACACGCGTGACTCATCAAACACATCAGAATCTGGTTCATCCATATGCATGTGCATCGACCATGGTAATTTCTTCCTTGTGTGCATTGTTGCCATATCTTCATCCATTAATTCCCAGCCATATAACTCATTTTGTGTCAGTGTGCTTTGGAAACGGGCACGGAAAATTTTACCTATGTCCTCAGCATAACCCATGACTAGTGGAATGTGCTCCCCACTTGTTCTTCTTAACCTAGGATGCTTATGAACTTGAGCTTCCAGATTTGGGACTTATGTTTCTATGTCCTGAGTAGTCTTGGTTGTTGTCTCATATGTTCCTTTTTCTTCCTCTTCTCCATCCTTTATTTCTTCATCTTTTTGTTCTTTTACGTTCTCTGGAGGTGTAGGAGAATTGGGTGTGCTTTCCTCTGACTCTTCCGCTTCCTCATTCAATTTTAATTTCCTTCTCCTTTTCTCGATGGTCTCTCTTTTTGGAGAGATTTGAGGTGATCTCATGCACTATTTGCGGAGTAGCACCTTGGGTCCTTGTTCTCCTAAACACCCTCTTGAATTGGTGCTCTCCTTGGTCCACACCTAAGCCCTCTTCATCCTCCTCTTGTGGCTGCAGTGGTGTAGTTTCACACTCAACTTCATCCTTATTCATAGGATGTCTTCTACCTCTATGTTCCAAACCACCACTATTCTCATGCTCCTCCTCTTCATCATCAACCTGAATTATTTCTGTGGGCTTGGGTGCTGGAACATTTTCCATTATATGCTTACCCTTTAGTGGACCAGGAGTGCAAACTCATCTTCCACATACTTGTTTTTTTCTAGCTTGGGATTCAGTTAGAGGTACACTAGTACTACTCCAACATCTCCAATAACCAAACTTACTAGCTTTATGCTCAACACATCTGAAATGATTCTTTCAATATATGCATTACGTCTTGGATATACATACTTCTTCCTCAGTGTGTGGTAGTTGCAGTCTACCTTGTCTGCATTGAATTTTAGGTGGTGTGCATCTGAGAAATTGTGAACCGATGCCTAAAAATACCTTGTTGTGAAGGCATACAGAGTTAGCCACATCATGGGCTCCAAACCCCATCCTTCATCGTAAATCGTGTGTTGCAAAAATGTTGGTATACAAAAAATTGAACTGCCTTACCCACCACTAATGGTAAATCCTTTGGTATGTTCCACTCTTCTTTGAACACCGCATGGAGCCTATCATACCACTTCTCAGCCCTCTGACTTGTTCATTCATCAATCCTTCACACAAGTACTTGTTGAATCGTTCTATAGGTGACTTGTTCTCCATAGGATACTCCTAGACCTTCTCCTTGGGTCCATCTAGCACCTCAATCTCCATGAATATCAGAGACAACAGAACAGCCCCAAAACTAATATTTCCTCCTAAACATGCTTCTTTGACGATAGTTTCTACAATGTAACCTAAAATTTTATAGATCACTCCTTCAAACATCCTTTTAGCAACGTGCAACCACATGGTGTTCACTTGTGACCACCTCTCTTGGTCATTTAATTTTGTCACAAGGTGTGCGGTTGCCTACACAACTAGGTACTTTTCAGCTTGTCTATGTCCATGCCACGTAGACCCTTTGTGTACCCTAGCTCCCTCCTAGTCTCCAAAATTATGGCCTTGTTTGTTAAGTCCTCCTTGAGGTCTTCACTTGTAGCCTTCAACCCTGTCACTGTGGAGATCAACGCGGCTAAAATCCTTACTCTGCATCCTGTAAAGTAGAAGAAGTCTTCATGTACTCTACTCATGAGCCATTGGTACAAGGGCTCATATTTTCTGAAGTAGGGGAGCTCATATAACTGATATACTCCAATATTCTTCAATAACTTCTCCCCAGCGTCATCATAGACAGGACATGTCCTCTCGTTGTGTGCTTATTTTTCTTTGTGTTCAACAGTGCATCTAGCTCCTTTTTTTCTATGGTATGATGGTTGTACTCACTTATCTTGCTTCTCTAAATGTGGGAATCCCATTCCTGGCCTACTATAACCCCCTCTAGATATTGCATCTCTGAAAAATTGCTCTCAGGGGTCATTTCTTCTTCCTCCATGACCACCTTCTTCTTTCCCTTAACTCCTACTGCAACTACCTTCTTTGGTGCCATTTCTACCTTGCAATCCTCTGAAAATACTCGTCTTTTGAATTTTGTAACATGCAACTCAAACCCTAGCTCAAATCTCCATGCCCTAGTGGAAATTACATGCCCTAGCTTGGTTGTAACGCATCTACTTCACTCAAACCCTCCTCCTGTGGGAACGCAAGCTTCTTCTTCACACAAACCTCCTTTCCACATCTAGTTTCACACTCTTCACACCTCAACATGATTTCTCAGCTCTTCACACTTGGCTCTTGTCAAATTATCTTAATCACAATGGTAATAATGAACTCGCATCCCATCCTTATATAGATTTTCAAATTTTTGATGCATTTATTGCTCCTTCACCTACCCAATGTCCTCTCATTTATTGACCAATTTCATTCATTCCACATGGTAAATATTTGTGCCCCAATTATAACCTTCTAGCGCACCTTCCTACCCTTTGGTCACAGACTTCTCTTCAGCGCACTTCTTTGTGCCTAAGTACCTTGTCATTGCACCTTCCACTAGTAGTTGTTATGGCATCTGCTTACCTCACGTTATATTGTCCCTTCATCCATCTCCATCTTTGGTCACTTTTTAGAAGTAATATTTTGACTTGAATAGCACCCATAACAGCTTATTCCTTTCTTTGTTTAATTCCAACCATCTTGTACCTGGATACCAATAATCCACCCCACAAAATTATGTGTAGTCCTCTGGGCATAAAAAATCTTCAAATAGTAATTAACTTATGGCGTGTAAATGCACTTATTCCACATCACACCAACTAAATTGACAAAGCATAGCAATAAAGAAAGAAAATAGTAAGGCAATACATAATTGAAAACCTAATCTAAATGGAAATACTACCTTATTACAAACACCAAGAAGACTTATTTATAGTAGGGTTTCATCCTACTTTTGTTGAAGTAATCGGGTATCTATGTTCCATCAAGTGCTTCTAACTGAAAGTGCCTATTTCAAGGATGTAAGTGAAACATACGGCCCCAACCAATATGCCTTAAGTTTTCTGGATGGCGAAGGAACTTAGAGTCATAGAGAAGCACCATTTTTCCAATCTCAAACTTCTTTTCCATTATGTTTCACATGCCAAACTTTCTACCTAGCCTTTTCTTGCTTCGACTCCAACTTGTTATGGCTCATCACTCATCTAGCTTAATTATCTTTTTAATCCATTCTTCTAAAGCTTTCTCATCAATTATACCTCCAGCGTGCACAATACACAAAGAAGGTAACATAAATTCCATAGGAAGAACTGCTTCTATGGCAAACACTAACTAAAATGATGTGGCTTTGTTCAACCTTTTATATGTTTTCCGATATGCCAAAAGTACTACAAATACTTTATCATCCCAATCTTTTCTTCCAACATCACATATTTTTCTCAATGTCTAGGTCAATTTTTTTGAAAGCCTCAAATAGTTCCATTTTCCAGAGGATGATAGGGTGTAGTCTTATGGTGTGCAATCATGAACTCATCCAATAAAATTCTGATTATCTCATTAAGAAAATGTGTGCCCCTATCACTAGTCAAACTTAAAAGACATCCATACCTTGTAATAATATTTTCCCATAGAAATCGGGTTGTTATAGCCATTGTATAGTCCTTTATAGGTGTTGCTTCTGCCCACCTTGTCAGATAGTCTATGCAAGTTATGATGTAGCATGATCTAGTTCTACATGCAGCTGGTGAAATATGACCCACAAAATCTATAGCCCATTTCTCAAATGGTTTTGCACTAGTAATAGGTCTTAGAGGAATTTCATCTCATTGACCTAGTTTTCCAAGATGTTGACAATGATCACATGCCTTACAAAATTCCTTACAATATTTATATAGGGTCTCCCACCATAATCTAGTGAGTATAATCTTGCACGTGGTGGCATCACCGACATAATGGCCACCTAAAATACCACCATGAGCCTCTTCCATAATATCTGTGTGCTCATGTTCCAATACACAATGACACAATACCTCATCTCAGCAATTTGTACAAGTCACCACTGATTAACATATAAGGTGTGGCGCGTATAGTAAGTTATTTCTTCTCCAAGGATTTCATTCCTTTTGGTGTCATCCTTGTTCATAGAAAGACAACAATGTCCTCTACTTTTGATGGCATTTGTTGTAACCTGTATAACTGTGCATCTGGCATGGTATCCTCAATTGCCTATGTTTATTCTCTTGATCGTATGTTTGATAGATGGTCTAGTCAAGAATTAATTTTTCTTGGTTTTACCACAACCGTGAAATCAAATTCTTGAAATATGAGCACCCATCGACATATATTCCCTTGTAAAAATAGTTTTATTTACCAAATACTTTCAATGCCATGTGATCTATATAAAAGACGAATGGTATAGCTAGTAGGTACTGTAAATTTATGTAGCGCATATATCATTGACAAAGCTTCACGCTATGTAGTTGTGTAATTTTGTTCTGCATGAGTCATCTTTTTACTAGCAAAATAGATAGGATGATCTACAATACCTTCTCCAGTTCAGCCAACACCACATCATTGGCCATGCTAGAGGTGTCAACAAGTACCTAAAATGGTTCGTCCCATGAAGGAAAATGTAGAATAGGCACGGTAGTAAGTTTCTCCTTCAATTTCTCAAATGTGCATTATTGTTGTTATCCCCAGTAGAACGTACCTTTCCCTTTTAGTAACTCTTCCAATGGTGTGGAAACTTTGGCATATCCTTTGATAAACTTTCTGTAATATCTTGTATGACCCAAAAATATGTGCACCTCACTTTGACTAGTAGGCTCCCTTAGGCCTATAATGACTGCAACCTTTACTGGATCAACCAACAAACCTTTCTTGCAGATTATGTGTCCTAAAAGTATCCCAAATGGTGTAGTAAATATGCCCTTCTTGATGTTCAAAGAGATACTCAACTTTCTACACCATTCAAACATTAAGTGCAAATTATCACAATGATCCTTAACTAATCCATACACTATCTAATCATCTAAATATACCTGTAAAAAGTTGTGAATAAATTCCTTGAATGCTTGGATAACTATGTGCAAGAATACAGCATGTGCATTTTTAAAACCAAAAGATATTACAGTATAGGCGAAGCTACCCCATCTAGTAGTAAACGTAATCTTTTCTTGATTCTCTTGGGCAATCCAAACCTAATGATAGCCAGAGAACCCATCTCAGTAAACAAATAGAATTCACACCATGCAACTACTTCTAGTATTTCCTCATTAAATGGCATAGGAAATGGATCAGTTACACATGTAGGATTTAGCTCCCTGTAGTCCATGCATATTATAATCCATCCATCCTTCTTGATATTGATCACCATTGGACTAACCCATTCTGACTCATCAAGGGGCTTGATAATCCTAGACTTCAACATTTTATCAATCTCTTCTTTGACCTTTTCGCATAAATTGGGGTTCATCCTGTAGGGTCTCTTTCTTACTGGGCATGCACCTCTTTAAGTTTTATCTTCATCTCCCCTAATGATTTATGCACACCTTTAAGTTCATGGTACCCCCTAGGAAATAAATCCTAGTAATCCCTTAGTAACTCTATGATTTTTTCCACTTCAAAGTCTAACCAATAGTCTTTAATTATGGCTTCCTTAGGCTCAATATTTGTTCCAATATTCACCTGCTTTGTCTTCATAGGTTCATGATAGGCGCGCGTGGTATTTTCTACACTATCCAATACCTCATGTCTCCCTATTGAATGGTTTACATCCATATTATCTACTTCTTCATCATCCACTAAGAAGACCATTTTTCCTTTCTCTTTCTCAATGCAAGTGCATTGAAGTAATGTTACATCGGCCTCGGCTCTTCATGAAGACATGCTCCTGAGTCTTCTTTATCTAATAACTCCTGAAGGATTTCTTCAGCCTTGGCACTATCCCCCATAGTTAAGCACTTGATAACTTTTAATGCTTCTTCCACTGGAGGCTTTGTAGAGAAGAAGTCAAATGTCTAGGCCATTCCTACAATTAAATTCTACCAATTTCCAGTTTCTATATGGAGTTCTGCATATACATACCAAGCACGCGTGCAACCTTGTAAAGTGGAATAAAACATGTGCACCCATAGCAAAGGTGGTAAAGCTTCCTGCCCTTCTTTCAAGATTTTATCACACTTCTAAATGTAGTTCGAACAGGGTTTATTACTTGTGATAAGTACTTATTTGAGTAGGTGCATTGCTCCTGAAGAACCTAGTAGTAAGAGCAATCCTAATTTCATTACATCTGACAAGATTATCCATGTGGGCCACCCACCAGTGTGTTGTTGTCCCACGTAGTGTATACATTAGCATATTTATTCTTTTCAATGGTTGTATCCATTGTTCTTCCATGGCACACAAGAATACCATGGGATCCCCTTCTCTTGTGTAACAAGGTACCGATTTGTTACCTATCCTCCTGACATAACGTGGTTTTGTGCCTCAAGGAAATATGCTCTTTACTTCATGCCCTACCAACTCATAAGTGTTGTGAGACCAATTATCACAAGCAAAAATTGTAGTATTTCTAATAAACTGTGCATCCTCCCATTGAATTATTCCTTCTTTGGTCAGCTCAATTACCTCTAGATCTCAAATGGCACATACATAAATCCTATTCAAATCTTCTTCACTAAAAGGATCAATATAGGGTGTAGATTTTCCATGTGTTAAAGGGATAATAACTCTTTCCTTTTTGTTTTCAAAACTGATATAGCCATTGTTGAATTGGAGATTAGCATTATTTGTAAAACACTAAGGACACTCCAATAGAGCTGGGAAGCTATCTGAATATGCCAACACTAAAAATTCAAAGTCTCCAGTGAACTTGGCTCCTTATATGGTAATGGATGCATCTTTCAAAACTCTAATGGGAGTGGCCTTAGTCCAATTAGCCATGAATAATACATTAGAGGATGGCTGCAATGGGGTCTTCCCATTTGTACCCATGCATCTAAGGTAAGAACATTGACTTCCACACTTGTATCAATCAATATATTACTCAATATCCACCCATCCACAACAACATTTAGAGTGATTTCCTTGTCATAATCTAGGCTATGAGGGGGAAGATTCACATGCAGGATCTATCATCTAGTCTCAATACTTACGCGTAGAGTGTTTCCTTTTAACCAACTCCCTAACAATGGAATGATATTTTCCTGGCGCAACATTTTACACACTTCCCTTAAGTCATCTATATCATTTTGGACCATCTCTGATGCTTTCTTTTACTCCATCTTCCATGATTGCTCTTTTAAGTATTGTATCTCACCCTAAAGATTCCTTATAACTTCCATGGTTTCTGATAAACCTCCTTCTGATAGGCAATATCTAGGTACCTTGCATGAAGAACTTCCTCTTTAGTGATGGTAGGTTTCTGCTGCAATGCTTCCCTAGCATGTGTCACCTCAACACAGGTCGTGATCTTCACTTGTATTACCTCAGATTCTTCCTCTAACTTAGGTATCCATTGATTTTCAATAGCGTGTTATATCCTAACCATCCCGGTGCCTTTGTTTTCTTGTTTATGTTATTTACTCAGATGCTCATACAAGTCTAGACACTTCTCATAGCTATGGTTCTTTCCACATAAGGAACATGTAATATTATGAGGAAATTCACGCATGTAGTGGTCAAGAGATCCACATGTATAACATGTTCCATGAGGGAACTCACTTCTTTCACCACAACGGCCTCATCCTCCAAATCCACCATAGTATCCTCAACCTTTGCCACTACTACCTTTGAAATGCTCTTCATTATGATCATAGTGTGCCCGAATGTGATCCCGGTCCCGATGCTTGTTCTTTCCTTAGAGTTATCTGAAACTAATTTCTTTCGTACACCAATATCTATAGCATCATGGATCTGACCAATCAGTCGAAGTCTTCCATGTCATAAGTTGTGGACCTATAGATTTTACAATAGCTTGAAACATTATTCCTTATCACACATTGAAACAATAGGAAGAAGTTAGCATCATGGTTTAAATGGCATATCTTGCAATCCATCGTGGACGTTCGTAATGTTCTATGAGGAAAAATATCCTTTGTGTGACCTTCTACTTCATAATCTTTGCACCAAATCCCTATGCGCATCTCATGTGTTGAATTTACTGATAGTTTCTCCAACTATTTTGCCATAGCTATGATTTGTGATTCTAAAAATGGGATCACTCTAGTGTCTATGCTTCCAACTGCCTCGGCGTGTAAATCTACTTGGCAAGTGCTTCGCACGGATCAGTGTATGTCTTATGTGATAATGCCCTCCTAAAAGGTGTAATCAAGCCCCCAACAAACCATTGTGTATGTTGGCTTATGTGTATGTCATAAGAAATCTTAACTAACAATGTTTTAAACCATGCATCATACTCTCTAACACTTTCAATAGTGCCTTTCTTAATATCCTTGAGTGCACTTATACTCTTCTGCTCAAACTCAGGGATGTGAAACTCTTTAAGGAATGCATATTTTAAAGTTATATAGTCTATGTAAGTCTGATTAGGGTCAAATTTTATGTACCAACTGTGTGTGTGCCCTTGTAATGTAGTAGCAAATTAGCTTTCCCTACGCTCAGAAGTCATGATTCCTTTTGCGTGCCACATTATTTCACACATATGCACATGTTCAGCAGCATCTTCTATGCCCCTATACTTTGGAAGACAAAGATACATCTCCATGTAAATATTCTAGGGTTGGTGTGGACCTTGCCCACCTGATCCAGAACCTCTTGTGTTTCCCCTACCTCTAGAACCTCTAGATCCGCATGAACCAGAGCTACCTATTCCTCTTGATCCCGAACCTATAGCTAGGGTTATACTAGAATATGTACTTCCTTGTGTCCCAACAGTAGAACTAAACTGTACCCTAAAATTCTCATGAAGCGTTACTACTCCTAGAAGTTAGTCCAAAAATCAGCGCGCTTGTATTTGTGTTGATGATACACCCGAAAAGGTACTCCCATATAACAACAAATTCATTTGTGTTTCCATTACTGTACCTTTCATAAGACTCACTCCTACTCTTCCACTACTTGAATTAGTTTTTGACTACTTATTATACTAGGTGTTCGAAAACCAAACGCAAGGGCAAGGTTTCCAGGTGGATTCAGATGCATTCCTGTGGCCTAGGTTGTATCTACTAGCACACTTTTAGGTGAGGCCAAGGAGGGTTCCCTATCATGTTTTCCCAAATGGGGGAGTTCCTGAGGCTCGGGTTCTACATCTTATGTGTGAATTTCAAATCCTTCCCGAACCATCTTTCTCCACAATGCCATTTTTTCTGCAACCTCCCACTACTTCTCGATCTCCCTCTCACATGCCTCATTATACTTAAGCCACATTTCCTCTCTCTTCCTTTCTACCGCTAGGTCTGCCATCTTTCACCAAACTCTCATTACTACCCCCATGCATGGTGGGGTTTAGTTATCCATCGGTTTACTCTCCAAATTCAAAGTTACCATTAGGATCTTGATTGCCAATGGAATGCCTTACAGGTAAGTTCCCTTGGATATTGTAAAAACTAGAATTCAGCTACCTCTAGGCACGAATAAGTGGAAATTGAGTACTCCAAGATATAACTATTCAAAACACCATGGAACCACGTATCCATAGCTCAATTCCAAATCAAATTAGCATCATAAAGGGCCTGAAATTCTTCCTGTGTCCAAACAAGTTTGCGATACCTCCAATTTCACTTAGATACATAAGCAATCAGCCACTCGTACAATTCTACTAGAAAGATAGCGAAGAAGCTCTCATATAGACTATCATACAGGTTTTGTTCCACCCATACGTGTGCATTAAACTCATATCCAAAGGCTGAACCACCATGTGTATTCTTCTTCCGGATCATCTATCCACTCTTCAACACTTGTTAATGTCAACCGGTATGTATTCATCGTGAACCATCCTGAAAACAACCAAAAAGAGGTCACGAAATAGAACTAATGATGCAATCTAGAATTCAAGATTACAAACCCAATAAGACCCTGGATGCACTTTGCCACATCACTCATCCTAGACTAAGTGCTCACCCAAAGCACGTAAAGGTACTAGGTACCTCTTTGTGGTTGTTGTTATATGATGTTAGCATGATGAATACTTAACACATTCAGCCCCATTATTAATACACCATTCTATAGAACATTGTTAGATCTATAACTAAGGGAAATCAAGATTAAGTATTGACCATGATGAAATCAAGAACATATTAGATCCAATTACACACAGAACTAACACTTAGATTCAGCCAATATCCTCCATTATATTAAATATGAAAATTACACAAAAGCTTCTTATAGTAGTGACATTCTATGCCCATACGTGCACAGATTTGATATAGTAGTCAAGTCTTGTGCACATACATATATATTTGTCTCTCTACTATACAATTCACTACATATTTATAAGGGTGGGGACTTTCCCTTCACCACTTATCTAATCCCAAAATAGGTCACATGCTATTATTATCCACGCGTCGTTACAAAAATATCCACACATGCAAGTGTGCTAACAATAGACTACTGGTAGTTAACTGACAATAGTATATCTATTTCCGGCCTATGTCCATACAAAGTTCTTTGTAGCTGATCCTCTAAAATAGCCAATACTTTACATGCAAGTGTCCAATCGGTTTGAGTGCTCGCATGCTATCCCCAAAATAGATCCTTGTCATAAAAATGGATAAGTCTCAAACTTATTTATGTTCTTCACGCGCGATCCTTCCCGATACTTCCATGCCTTTGATTGCGCTCTGTTTTCTCATGTGAACCTTTAGAATTTTATTCATCAAGTGCCGTAGTCCGACCGATCAACATTGATAGCCATAGTACAGTATCATTGTATAAGACTTTATCATTATATCCAAGATCTCATTGATAGTGGAGACATTACAATTAAAGATCAATCGCCTAACAAAACACCAAATGACAACTTAAATGTGTTTCAAAACCATTTTCCAAAGCATGGTACAAATGGTAAAGCTCCTAATAAAGGACAATCCTCAAACCATGTTGAGTTTAATTCAATCATTTCATTTATTGAATAAATACCTAACTCAATTTCCACAATCAAGTTTCACACTCCTAATTATGTAGTAGCCACACGACAGAGAAAGGTTTGTGTTCTTACATCTAAACAACCATCTACATCAACCATGCCTCAAGTGTCAAATCCTATAGCTAAAAACAATCCAAAACCAACATCCAATGCTAAATCTTCCTCATTTAGTGCTTATGACCTTGTCAAATAGTTAGAGATGACATTCTCACATATCTCTCTCATGGAGTTTCTTAAAAAGTCTCTCGTACTTCAATATATCCTTACTCATGCTCTTTATGAAGAACATGTTCCTAAGGATATCAACACGCAATAGTTTCAAGAACTCATTGCCAATATTTCACCTAATAGTCTTATATTATCATTTGGTCCTCAGGATCTTTTAAACCCTAACCTTCAAAATAAAAACTCATTTTACATTGAATCTTATATCACCAATCCTAAAATTAAAAGATTCCTTATTGACAATGGATTTTCCTTAAACATAGACTATATGAATTTTTTGAGATGCCAAAGAGAGTTTAGGAGCTAATGTTATAACTATTCACGGTTATGACAACAGCTAATAACAATCTTCCTAACAATCACATAATCTATACAATTTGGCCCATAGATGTTAGACACCTTTTTTCATGTTGTCGATTTTGAGACCTCGTATAATATCCTTCTAGGTTAGCCATGGATACATGTCATGCAGGATATGCCTTCCACCTTTCACCAATGTATCAAATTCCCTCATAATGAAAAATATTTCACCTTTCTTGCAAATGCCAAACCATTTGAATATTGCAACCTCTTGGAGGCAAGTTATAACCATGTAAATTATTGTCCTTCTACATACATATCTCTACACCTCATGTCATACTTGTTAATGATGATAACCATATAGATCTTAACACACTCTTCCAATCTCAACCTTCTACATCCAATCTACCACCTAAACTAAAAATATCTCATAGAGGTATTGGTGAATATGATCTTGAAAATTATTTTCATGTTGGTAAGTTGTCATTGTCTCTCTACATAGTTACAGGATACCTAACACTCCCCACCTAAAATAATGTCATGTCTACCATTGGTAATACTCTATGGAAATGGTATGGATATTTAGAAGATGAACACATTCATGGATCTTCAAGCTCTTGGTTATATGATGATTGAATGGATAGTTGTTATGAATCCTCTAACTACAATAGAAGGCTCATAAAATGATGAAGAACATGTAATGGAAAGGTAGAGGACTTGGTACACAGGAACAAGGTCATCTCAAACTGTGTTATACAAAGAAAATATATATCATGTTATGGTCTAGGTTTTGAATTTTTTGAAAAGAAGTCGTTAATATTTGATATAATGACTAGTGAGGAGGATTTTGACTTTGATGTTGAGATAGGTTCCACACATAACCTCTTTGAATACCTATCCAAAACCAATATATTCATTGAAAACCTTTCCATTCGCACCCTTGAATTTGACATCATCTATCCTAGCCTTATCCATTAGGACCAAAAAAATCACATATCTATGGACCTCTTTTAGAACAATGAGGCCATTGAAGAGTTTCTCGAGACTCGGGACCCTATCCCCTATCGGATCACAAGAATGGATTCAATATAAACATTAACACTTCAAATTATTTTGGAAAAGAACTCGAGTACTCCATTCCACCAACGAAAAAAAAAAATCAAAATATAAATAAAAATACAATCTCTCATAGTGAAAACCTCACTGAGGCGTTATTTGAGAAGCAAAAAGCAAAGAAAGAAAAAAATAAGAAAAAGGAAAAGGATGCATCTCCTGGTGAAAACCTTTTTGAGGCACTAGAGAGAGGAGACTCACTTTCGGATCAAATAGGTGACCTACATCAACCTACAACATCCTTTCAAGAAATAGATACATCCAAAATGCTAGTAGAAGAGACTATCATAATTAACATTGGCACAAATGAGAATCCTAAACTATTACAACTTGGTGAAAGTTTATCAAAAATAGAGATAGAAGCATTCATGACACTACTTATTAAGTTTTAGGATGTTTTTTCATGGTCATACAAATACATATTAGGTTTATATCCTTCCCTTATAGTGCACAATATTGTGGTCTCGCTTGAGACACAAAACCCGTTAAGAAAAACTCAAGAAAATGTATCCTAAAGTGGCATTGTTGGTTAAAGAAAAACTTTAGAAACTACTAGAATTCAGCTTCATCAGATCAATAGACTACTCAGAATGGATATCTAATATAGTACCCATCGTAAAAAGACACCAAGGATTTGGATCTTCATAGAATTCTTTGATATCAACAAGGTTTTTCTTAAGGATTATTTTCCCTTGCCTAACATTAGCATGATCATAGATTCTACAGCTGGCCATGAAATGTTATCTCTAATGGATTCCTTTTTGGGTTATATCGATTTAAAATTACAAAATAAGACCATCATAAAATAGAATTTACAACACATTGGGGCACCTTATATTATAAGGTCATGCCTTTTATCCTTTAAAATGTAGGAATAACCTATCAACATGCAATGACTATCATCTTCCATGATTTTACTCATGACATCACAGAAGACTATATAGATGACGTCCTTACTAAATCAAAAACTAGAGTAGATCACTCAACCATTTTACAACGCATATTTGAATGATTGTGGGAGTATAAGGTATAGCTTAACCCTAAGAAATTTTCACTTAGATTTACTTCAAGAAATATATTGGGATTCATAGTCTCACCGAGGGGGATCTAATTTAACCCCACCCAATTCAAAGCAATCATGGAGATGCCTCCCCACATAATCTTCGGCCACTATAAGGAATCCAAGGAAAAATTAGTCTATATGGTGTTTCATATCTCGAGATAGTAGATAAATGTCACCTTTTCAATCAACTTCTTAAGGAAGATGTATGTTTCACATATACCCAGGAATGTCAAGATTCTTTCACCAAGTTGAAATAATATTTATCAACTCCATTGGTATTAATGCCACCTACTCAGGATAAGCATATTATTATTTATACATCTACTACAGAACATGTCATAGGGGATTTCCTTGCACAACATAACGAAAAAGGTAAGGAACACGTAGTCCACTACCTTAGTATAACTCTTATATCTCATAAGATTCGAGTATTCACATGTTGAAAAGGTATGTTTGGCAAGACATTCACATTTCACAAGTTGTGTGACTACTTGCTCAATCATATGACTAAGATCATTGTTAAAGTAGATCCTCCTAAATATCTACTATCCAAACATGTTCTAACATCCCAAATGTCTAGTGGAGTTGTTCTCCTTAGTTATTTTGATATCAAATTTTTCAATCAGAGAGAAATCAAAGCCCAAGATCTCACAGATCAAGTGGTCGTAACATCATTTTCAAGCTCATAACCACTTCATTTTGAATTCCCAAATAGATACCTATTGTATGTGGATGCAGTTCCTTCATGGAATTTGTTTTTTGATGGCTCTTGCAACATTCATGGGTTAGGATCAGGGATTCTATTATGCACTTCGGATGGAAAATTTATCCCAAAGTCTTATCACATTGGTTTCCTTGCACAAATAACATCGTTGAGTATGAAGCCCTTATAACAGTCTAAAATTTTCTATATCTTGGTGGCTCAAATAATTAATAGTTTATGGGGATTCTCTTTTGATCATTAAGAAATTCAATGGATAATATCAAGTTAAGGATGAAAAATTGGTTCCTTACAAATGCATGGTCGATAGTCTCAAAGGTTACTTTTGGATCATCACCTTTGAACAAGTTCCTCATCTTCAGAACAAATCAATAGATGTCATGGCTACTATTACATCCCTTCTTGGATTCGATATTAATCAAGCACAAATTGAGTTTCTATTTGAACATAATCTGATGCTCACATATGATACTCTAGAGTTAACCAAGGTATGTGAGATAGTTGGTCCTGAAAATCCTTGGTACCATGACATATACACCTTTATTTGAGATAAAACTGTTGGGAAATTAGAGTTTCCATGGTAATTAGTAATATACCATGAGGTAAATAAATGGGTAGTTTGTTATTTGTTTGTACGGTTTGGAGTGATTTGTGGGAGGATAAGGATAGGGATTAGATCCCATATATTGTAGGATCAATATCTGTATAAATATCTCTCTCAAAACTAATAAAATTGTATTTTTTTGATTGACTAAATTCCTTGATTTGGTATCAGAGCAGGCTTCTGTTCTAAAATTTTTCAGGCCTTGATCTTCATAGAGTTCAGCAGTGTAGACCACGTGCGAAGGCTCTTCATATATGAAAGGTCTTCCTTTTCCTTGTCAATGGTAATGTAATGTGGACCATGTGCTGATCCCATTCACATTCAAAAGGATGTTTAGAAATTTTATTTATTGATATATTTATTTATAATGTGTTAGCTGCGTATATGTGTTTGTATTAATTTTGTGGACTGGATCCAATTTTCTCAATTGATCTGTACATTTGGTTTAAGGAATACGTATGTCATTCCTGTGTTTGATCGAATTCCCATAGTAAAATATCCTTATCGCAACATGTTTCATGTTACACCATCCTCACCAATACCTTATATATAAAAGGTTATGATGAGACACTCTTATATTTCTCAATCAAGACGAAGCTAACCAAACATTAGTCAAAGTAAATGTAGGTATTTGTGTTGCACACACAAGTGACATGATCTTAGCTAAAAATATCTTGTGTATGGGTTATTATTGGCCCACTATGGAGTTTGATGCATGCAACTTTGTCAAGAAGTTCCAAGCATGCTAGAGGCATGGTAATCTTATTCATGCACCCTCACAAGCCCTTCAACCTATCACCTCACCCTTGGCATTTTTCTCGATGGGGGCTCGAATTAGTAGGAAAAATAAAGCCCACATCTTCTAATGGTCATACCTTCATAATCACTACAATTGAATATTTTACCAAGTGAATAGAGGTCATGCCTTTAACTTATGTCACTAGGTCAAATATATCCAAGTTTATATTTAACCATATCATATGTAACTTTGGAATTTTTGTTGAAACTTGGATCATGCACACGCGATCGTTAGATGATCTAGTGTAAAATTGGAACATTCCCAAGGTGTGGGACTTTGGGTCCTTAGGATGAACCTTCGGAGAAGTTTGGATTCCTGTTAAACTATGCACTTATAATGAAATACCTAGCTGCAAAACCTATAGTACTTGGAAATAAAATAAAACTATTCAAATCTTTCTCAGAAAATGGGGGAAAGATAACTGAAAATTAAAAAAATAGCTATGCACCAATAGTTAAGGAAAATATTGATCATCTTACACAAGCACATAATATTTAACAGAGGATAAGAACATACATAAATTCCTAATTTTTACCTCTTAACATAAGTACTTTGTATGAAGGTTAGAAACTTAAACAATAACAAAAGGGATTCATACATGATTCCACAACTATTACATATAATATTTATTTACCATAATACAACTTTTCAAGATAAAAATGACTCTTTATGAAGGTAAAATGGATTATGCAAGTAATAGGAAAGAAAATATTCACAAGTACAACATTCACCATCAATATACACAACACATAGAAGTGGAAGGTTAAGTATCAATTCTACATAAATAATATTAAGGCGAACCTCTTTATATAATAGATCAAAATTCCCTAAATACATAATGCATCCTTCTATATATAGCTTAATAAGGTTGAGAAATATTATCTACTCTTCTTAACAATTACATTCTAAAAATAGGATGCATTTACAATTATGAAAAAGTATTCCTCTAAAATTTCCAGGTGGTTTTGTAACTTTGACTGGGTCAGACCTACAACTAAAACGGTGGACTCTAGATAGAAGATCGTGCAACAATGGAAATAAAACTCAGCTGGGATTAGTACCACCCTTTAATTGCATGCTTGAATCTGAATTAGCTCCTTCAATTTCCTCTCTAGCTCATTTTTTTGATAATCAAGAAATCATTATATGATTTCTTATACTTATTTATCATCAAGTATGCATGCATAACAATTCAGACCTCGCCGTGAGTTAACTATTCGATTCATTTTTCCGGAAGCTTCTTAACTTGATTCATGATTTTCCATATTTCTCTCACTAAAT
Organism: Taxus wallichiana var. yunnanensis; assembly: GCA_018340775.1. Classification (NCBI taxonomy): domain Eukaryota; kingdom Viridiplantae; phylum Streptophyta; class Pinopsida; order Cupressales; family Taxaceae; genus Taxus; species Taxus wallichiana. The sequence goes on from CM031238.1 coordinate 391,305,257, forward strand.
TTTGATATAGTACTATCTTGTTAATAGATTCAAGACCAAAAGATTGGGTCACCCCAATATCTTCATCGACCAAGATCTTGAAATTAGTAACAATGGTTTCTGTCAGGAGTACATTAAGATCATCATCTTGAAATCTGCAATGGATCTTATCAAATTCATCACTGATATCATCAAGGCCATCAATCCATTCATTTCTTCCATTGGTTAATTTCAAGGTTGCCTCCTTAAGCATTCGGATGCGGAACTCAATGGCCTCATTATATTCAAATAGTTTTGAAGAGTCATCAATGATCCCTTCTCTCGAGGAGAAGATTGGATTTGACATTTTGTATCTCTCTAAGCCTCCAAAGTGAGTTCCAAACTATCACATGATTCTCTCATAATGTCGTAAATCTCGGACACACTATATATTTTTCTAGATGATTTTTTTATATATATAAGCCCATAACTTCTTCAATCACATGTTTTCCTTCTTGTTCCCAATATTCAATTCAAGTTTTGAATGCCCACCCTTATTGTCTAATTTTCTCAACTATATAGAAATAAGTAGTGTCAAATATTATTGATATTGCAAGAGTATTTGAATGAGTGGGATGTGTGATCTTATGAATAATAGTCATCAATTATCCACTTTACTCTTCAACTCATCCTTAGTAACATTATCCTTATCGAGTTTGTCTAAAAGGTTGTTGAGAGCAATCTAAACATCTTGTTTGGCTCCTTCATGAGTGGCCTTTCCCAAAGAGATCTTGGAAATATGATAGTTTATTGTCGTGATGTTTTCTTTAGATTTGGAAGTATCTCGTGTTGCAATCTCAACAAATATTTCCCCTAAATGATTATTTGATAGGTGAGAAATGAACTTTGTCCTCTTTGACTAGTGTTGGGGAATTAGATCCAAGGTTTTGGGATTCAAATTGTCAACGATGAGTTTCTTTTTATTTTTCTTCGAGTCTACCTACTCATCCATGAAGTAGTGCAAGAAGAAACCAATTGTTGAGAGGATGAAAAAGGAAAATACATCATAGTGGTAGAAATAATTAGTGATGACAGAGAAATTTCCACAATAGTCATGAGTGGTAAAGAAGGAGTGACCAGTGGGGAAGGAATTGAAAGGATAGTTGTAAGAAAGGATGAAATGGGAAGGGTGATGAGATAGGAAGTGGGAAGAGGTTGTTGAGGAAGCGGAGTCCTTAGAGGAGAACCTAGAGAAATAACATCCACATATGAGAGGGAAGGAAGGGAGGAAAATACCTAAGCCATGGTAGGAGATGAATTGGTGAAAGTGAGAGTAGGGGAGATGGGAGGAGAAGAAATAGAAGATGTGAGTAAAGGAAGTGTGAAAGGTGGAGGAGGTGGAGGAACTTAAAATGGGGAAGAAGGAGGAGGAGGTAGAAGAGGTGATTACAACACTTGGGTGGTGGATGATGGGGAAACACTCATATCTATTACTTCGAAGTAGGAGCAAGAAGAAGCTCCAACACATTTTCTTAATTACTTTATTTTACGAGGATTAGGAGTAGGATTTTCTCTTTTTATAATAATAGGGTGGCCCGCCAATGTTTATACTTGATTTATAGCATGTTCTAAAACCTTGGGTGGGATTCCCAATGAAAACAACCATTTTTGGTCTGATTGAGAGCGTTCGTTGCATGCTCCTTAGAGATTTTACATTCTTGAAGCGACCAATTGATAAAAGGCATTGGTTGATATTTTATGTTCATTTTCTCATAGATAGGATCCAAGAATTTTTCATCATCACCGAGGTCTTTGAGGACATATGTAATCCCATACTTGGTTATCTCCTTAAGAGTATGCCTACAATAATCTCTTTCACATATGGCCACTTCATCCCTGAAATCAATAAAAATATCTTCCAATTACGATATATGGACACCGATTGGTCCGATTCTGTGAGCTACACCCCGCTTTTCAAATTTGACTCATAGGTGATAGGTTTTGACCATCATCTCATTGCATTTCACCCTTGACATTTTTTTCTTTATATGATGATACACATATGTATCAACCCAAAGATATTGGGAACTAGAATCTCATCTTATGCCTTATTTGATGATACTTATGGAGGTGGAGCAATTGTCTAAAAATTCCATTAACACTCATTTATTTGCGGGAACCTTGGTATTTTTAGGGAGAACCCAAAATCATCCTACTCGAGGTATGTGAAAGTTTAGAATTTTATAAATATACATCTCCAAATCCTAACAACATTCCATGTACTATCTAAAATTCTACAATTATAAAACAACTTATCAAAGATACACATGAGGGAAAATTAAAAAGGCATCATTTACTCTCCTAAAGTGCTTTGATCCTTCCTATATTTTCATCCGACGATATAAATTATAAATTTTTGATGATTTCTTGCACCAACAGATGTCAATCAAGGATAATTTATCATTCCTGTTGTGGCATACATAAGATAGGAGGTCATGTAAAATTTTCTCATGGGTTGGACCTCTAGTAATTGGATTTTTCTAGCATCATTGATGTGTTCTTCCCATCCGATGAGATCAATATTCTCAAAAATAGTGGATATATATTGATACATCCACTTCTGGAAGTCTTCTTAAGAGGGAATTTCTACTACTCTACTCAATAATGTAATCGATCATTTACTTCCTAGATAAATTTTGAGCGAGAATAGTTTTCATAAATCTAGTTATCATTGAATTAGGATTTATAAGGTAATTTTTGTTAAGAACTTTAATTTAAGCATCATAATTTCCTTTTCAACAATGAGATCCATTTCAAGTGAGATTGATGTGTATCCCTCAATGTCAGGAAGTTTAAGCAAATCATGTCCCATATTGATCTTTTACCATTCAAGATTTTGAATCGTAGTGTGTTAATGTTGCGAGTAAAAATTTTGGACATTTACATTGAAGGCGTAAAGGTGACAATGGGAAATCCCACTTTCATAAATGTTAGGAAATAAGGGATAAATTATGTGGAAAAATCCCACAAATAATCACAATAGTAGAAGCTAATATGCATAAAAATATTACAGATCTGAAATAAAAGTGCAGAAAATAAAAGAATAAAACACAAAGACAAGATTTAACGTGGTTCACCCAATTTTGGCTACGTCCACTAAGAATTGCTTGCTCATATTTTATTACAAGTGACCTCTTTCTCTAAATACAATACCCAGATCTATTTGTATTTGTGCTCAACAAACTCTCCTGAATTCACACTTGAACTCACACACATCTATAATGATATGTCTACCCTATCAAAATCCCAAAAGTACATCAATAGGAAACTACTTAAGCATTTTTACAATATCATGGGGTACCAAAACCATGGGCCAAAACCACCCCATAAACATATGGGTCAAAATCCTTCCCATATGAGAAGAGCATGTTTCCTAATATATTAGGCACATTTTTTTAGGCCAAAAATTCTCGAGGGTCTTGGCCGCCACACCCCTACTCTGGGAAACCCCAAAAAGAAAACTTTAGAGAGTGTACAGTAATTTTAGTGTATAGTCTTCAACACTTCCACACGTGAAAATAGACTCCAAAACATAACAATCTCCCAATTTGAGACTAGTTTTCCTCTAAGCAAGCTTCTCAACCCTTCACTGTTGTCTATGAAGACCAACCAAAGATGAACATAGCTTTATTTTCTCCCTTGTGACCACCTTGGTCATCATGTCTATAGGATTTTGACTGGTATGAATCTTCTCCAGCTTTAACTTCTCTTTCTCCAAAGTTATCCTAATGAAATGGTACCTTAACTATTTATGATTTTTCCTAGAGTGGAAAGCGAGTTCTTAGCTAGGTTTAAAGCACTCTAATTATCACTATGTAACTTCCTTCCTCATGCTTATGCCCCAAATCCTCAAGAAATTTTTGTAACCAAATCATCTATTCTCTTTCATCTATGGAAACAACATACTCAAAGATCTGTGGTTGAAAAACCCACAAGCTTCGTAGTCGTGAAATCTAGCTCATTGTTGTTCCACCTATAGTGAAAATATAACTTGTCATGCTCCTCCCGCTGTCTAAATCAACATAACCATGCAAAGTGGTGTCCGATCCATTATAGCACAAAACTATCCCCATGGTCCCTCTCAAGTATCAAAGGATCCACTTTACTACCTATCGCTGATCTTTTCCTAGATCACTCATAAATCTACTCAATGCTCCAACCGCATGGGAAACATCGGCCTAGTGCACACCATGACATACATCAAAATACCAATCACGATGAGTAATGTACCTTGGAAATTTCATTTCTTTCTTTCTCTTTTTGGGACACAGCGCCTTTGATAACTTGAAATGGCCTTCCAAAGGAGTCCCAAACCAGGTTTAGCACCTGCATATTAAACCTCTCTAAGACATTATTAATGTACTCTTCCGAGATAAAATTGTCTTTCATTCCTTCCTATCCCGATATATCCTCATACCAAGGATTTATTTGGATGCCCCCTCTGGTACCCAAATTGAATGTCCATTTGAAACCGAGAATCCTCACAAGTTGATCAAGATTCTTAGAGACATAGATCAAAATATGAGTCATTTTGTATCCGGGAAGGATTTAACTGACTCTTTGTCACTTGAGCTTGGAAGAATTGGATAACACCGTACTAAGGGTTTGACCTACCCTTACTACTTTAGGTTGTGCCTTCAACCAGGGTGAGAGGACCCATTTTGTAACTCTGTGTTGGTGAAGGATATCAATGGATCAACAATATTTGACTCTCCTTTTGCAATATTCAAAGGAAACCTTGAGAAAACATGGTCAATGCAACATAATCTAACTCTCATGAGTTGTCACCCTAGATAATGAAGATGTCTTCTAGACAAGGTCCAGGTTACTAAAGACAATGATAAAACCTGATTGCTCCTACATATTTTGGGTTAAAGGATGGAAAACTCAACAAATTTCCTCAACATTTATGGATACACAGTGTAAGTAGGGGTAGTTCTTGTAAGATTCATCACTTAATGTATAATTTGTTGTTGGGAAGTTAAGCAAGATAAAGTTGATTATACCAAATTCTTGGGAACTTTTAACAAATGTTGGGACATCTACCAAGAAAAATGACAAAAAATTCTTCAAATGGTCAAAATGATCCTTCAACTAGAAGATGTGTATCCATGGAAGCCCAAAGATACACGGTTTCACACATTCTTTAAGAATTCAACACAAAATATCATGTTAAAGACTCAATTAAACATTATAAATCCTTGATTCATCATGCCTAAGATACACTCATAGACTAACAAACAATTTGTACCAACAAAATGAAAGTAGAGTGAATTTAAATTGTTTATTGCATCGTGAAATGAAAACTCTCTTCACGATGTAATTGAAAATGCCACAATACTATCACAAGGACAAGATCTTGTGTGACTCAGAGGAATTCCTAACATAATATTGCAATAGGAACATAGATAACTACTTGAAGATATCTCAAAATGAAATCAGACACAACTATGCTCATGATTAACACGATTTACTCAAGGTTCTTCAAATTGATCAACAAGGGAAAGTTATATTTACAATCTCAAAGCTTGTCAATGGCTGGAAATTTGTAACCATCTTGACATGATCAAATCTAAAGACACATAAGAAATAACAGGTTTCTCATATAGGTTCTTTGGGAAAAATGGCTTCTCTCAACTTTCTCTCTTTTTATTTTCTTTGAACAACTCTCAGAAAATTAACCCCCTCTTTCATGATTATTCTTTGCATTTTTATATCACTCAATTCACTTGCTATCCTTCAAATTTTTTTCCCCAAAAGCACAAACATTCCCAGGAATATTCCTTTTACAATACTTGTTCTAGAACATGCCATTTAAAATTTTTACTTTAAGTTGTCAGGTGTACAAAATGTGAGTCTTTTCAATTGGTTCCACTTGTGCTCAACTGGGATATCAGTCATCATTTCTGGAAAATTATTTTAATCATTTTTCCCTCATATTGATTAGATAATCATTTCAAATGACCTCTGGAGAACTTCTAGATGACTCTGATATGACATATATCCTCATCTACCTTTCAAGAATCCATCTTGGGTGCTACGCACTCTATTTCATGTCTCACTAGTTTAATTGCCACACAAGGTTCCTATCAAATCATATTGATTCACCAGTTCTGCTTATTCCTAATCCCTTCCAACTCTTAAATCCTTCTCATGCGAATTGAGAAAAATCTCCCTCATCTCATGGGAAATATTTCTCTAAATCAGAACCATATGCACCCCTTTCACTATAAAACTTGGTTCTACTTCATTACCTTTATGTATTTCCCTTCTTATTTTGAATATAAAGAATTTTATCAAAAAAATGGTGAAGGTACTTATAGCACATAGTCTAAAAGAAATTTCCTCAGAATATTTAAATCAAATCTTCAACTTGAGTGGTCCTAATGAAGCCTTTGTTAGGGCCCTATTTGACATAGAGTGTGTAGGCGATACCAGAGGACCTTTGACATATCGGCAGGTCCGATTAGCACTTCTTACAAGGCTGATCAGGATTAATCTTGTGTTTACATCCTTTCAAGTTATGTACTTTCATCTCTTCAAATGGGAACATCTGAAAAATCCTAAAGATTTAAAGAGATATTGGGTCAAGAGAAGACCCCAAGTATCTAGGAAAACCAATTTTCAATGCCCATTTTTATGTGATGAAGGATTTGTATCGAAGGAGATTCCCAAGGAATCATATGTGTTATATGAAAAATCCTCTATTGACATTGTGCCTATCATTTCTCAAAAAGTGGATGAGTTAGAGTGGAGGATCAACTCTCTGAGAAAAACAAGTAGAGTGTCCTCGCAACCAAGTTTAGCACCAACATCATCTTCAGGTAAGAGAAAGGGTGAACCACATCCTCAACTTCCAATCATTATCTCAGATGGAGAAGAAGATCAATCATTATCTTCTCATCGTTTAAGAGCAAAAATCTCCTCTGCTTAGGAAAACAGGGAAGATTTGTAATTCGGTCATCCACCCGTTTAATGCATCGTGCTCCTCATTCTGAGCATGATTTTTGGGACCTCAACCCATTCCTTCTCCGAGAGACAATCCACCCCTCACAAGGAAGTGGGAGACTGGGTCAAGCTCAAGACCTCATAATTTACCCCATCAACAAAGTGTAGTACTTTCCCTTCCAATCACCCCGATGTCCCCTCTCAAACCACTCCTAGTAAGTTGACCCTTCACAAGGGGAAAGGGAAAATGACATTTTTCATAGGTGGTTTGGATCTTCTTAGATTGGGTATCATCACAAAGAGAATAAAATCAAGCTCAAATAGATCATGAGTCATCCTAGAATGACTCGGTCATATTTGTTCGAGACAAAGACAAGGTTCAAGTGAATTTGTGTTGAGAAAGAATAAGCTTTTGAACAAGCTTCCCCTACTGGGAGGAAATTTTGAAGGTGACTAAAAATGTCTAAATATTTCTTTCCTTTTATTGTCCCTACTTTTGGCATGTATATATCTTTCTTTATCATGGGCAGGGGCCCCTATAGAACCCCATTTTGTTCCTTATTCAAAATGCAAGAAGCACAAAAATATCAATAGTTTACATGCTTATCCAAATGTATGTAAAATTTTACCTAAGTCAATATGAAACTATTGCATTCTTCCACTTTACAATTGATATAAGGAAACAATAAAGTTTAGAATAACAATTACATCCAATGTAACGAAATATCAATTTAAAGCATCAATTTAGAGAAGAAGTATGAAAATAAAATACAACTTAAGGAACAACACGCCTAAGCTTGTTCATCATCTTTTATATCTGCATTATTTTCTTCCTCAACTTCCATTTTTGCATCTTGTTCCTTTGGAAACCTTGCCACATATGCATCATACCTTTGGAACAACTCATTTATCTTGTCCTCATCTGGTCCAGTGTGATGCTAGAAGATTAGTGTTTGCCTAGCTATTGCATCTATGCAATGGCTCATCTTTTGTTTGTACTCCAATGGCCTGGCCTTTAATTCTATAATTTTGTTCTCAACCTTTCTCATTGTTTTAATGATTTCATAAGAGAAATCATCCTTCTGAATATTATTTTCAAAAGAGTTAAGAAAAATTCAATCTTCAAATCCCTGTAACTCTTTTTGAATTTATCAGATACCATATCTTTTGTTAGGTTATGGAGCCTATTTTCATGTGTGAAAGTGTTGAAGACCGTACATTAAGAGTCTTGTACACTTTTCATGTATCCTCGTTGGGGTTCGGGGTGTGCAGACCAAAAAAAAAAAAAAAAACCAATTAGGCGTAAATTTTTTTGGCCTTGAAAAATGCACACGACATAGAAACATACTCTTCTCATATGGGTGAGTTTTTGACCCATAGGTTTATGGGATGGGTTTGTCCCATGGTTTTGATACCCACGGTTTTATAAAATCTTTTAGCAAGCAGCTTGTCTATTTATATGGTCTTATGCATATGATAGATATACAAGCAAATGTATTGCAGATGTGTTTTGAATTCGGGTGTGAATTTCAGAGTTTGTTGAGCATAGCTCCAAACGGATCTGGGTATTGTATTAAGAGAGCGGTGGCTTGTAATAAAATCTAAGCAACTGATTCTTGGAGGACGTAGCCTAAATTGGGTGAACCACATTAAATATTGTCTCCTTGTGTTGTGTTATTTTATTCTGTAATTTTATTTCAGATCTGTAATAATTTCTGCATATTAGTTTCTACTGTTGCGATTCTGTGAGGGATTATTCCACATATTTTATCTCTTATTTCCTAACAATTGGTATCAGAGTCTGGTTTGGTTTTCTAAAGTGTTGAATTGCAGGGAAAGTTTTTAGCTTGAGTGGGAGCTATGGCAGATGATGGAAGATCTAGGGTTGATAAATTCAACGGGCAGAATTTAAGTATTTGGAAGATGCAGATGGAAGATTACCTTTATCAGAAGGATCTTTATACTCCGTTGTCTAAGAAGGTGAACAAACCATCGAGAATGATAGATGTGGAATGGGATTTGTTGGATCGGAAGGCACTTGGAATGATCCAGCTGTGTCTTGCATCTTCGGTATTATTTAATGTTTCAAAGGAAAAGACTACAAAAGATCTAATGGATGCATTAGGAAGTTGTATGAAAAACCCTCTGCCTCTAATAAGATATTTTTAATGAAAAATTTGTTTAATATGAAGATGTCTCGAGAATAGTTTAGTAGTAGATAATTTAAATGATTTCAATACGATTGTGAATATGCTAGTTTAATTCTAATAGAATTTGATGAAGAAGTTAGGGCTTTATTAATTTCAGTGCTCTTTACCCGAGAGTTAGAATAGCAATAGTAATGGTATCAAATAAGTAACTCGGTTCCAGCTAACTCAAAGTTGAAGTTTGAGGATGTTGTAGGGGTGATTCTAAGCGAGGAAATGTGAAGAAAAATCTCTGGGGAATATTCTACTTCAGGGAATGCTTTGACAATGGAAACTAGAGGGAGAGAAGAATAGAGGAAACCGTTGAAAATCAAAAGATCGGGCAAGGTCAAAATCCAAGAACAAGATTGTATGCTGGAATTGTGGAAAGCCTAGGCATGCAAAGGACTGTTGGGAGCTTCGGGATAAGAAGAAACAACAGGAAGAAAACAAGGAGGCAAATGTGGCAATGGGTAATGTATGTCAAGATGCTTTGATTCTTTCTTTGTATAATATTGTTGAATCTTAGGTTTTAGATTCGGGGGCTTCTTTCCATGCTACTCCACATAGGCATTATTTTGTTGATTATGTTCAAGGGGATTTTGGGCATGTTTTTCTTGGTGATGATGAGCCTTGCAACATAGTTGGAAAAGGTTACTGCATCGGAGTTAAGATGCGAATGGGAATACTTGGCTATTGAAGGATGTCATACATGTGCCTACATTAAGATGAAATTTTATATCGGCAGGGTAGTTGGGAAGTGATGGTTGTATTGTGATATTTACAATAGACTCTTGGAAGGTTACCAAGGGTGCTCTTATGGTGGCAAGAGGTAAGAAGGTTGGAACCTTGTATTTAACCACTTATAGCACTAATGTTTGTAATCTTGTGGCTTCAGAAGTAGATATAAAATTGTGGCACTATAGGCTCGGTCATATGAGCCATAAGGGCATGGAGATCATAAAGAAGAATTTTCCCAGATATACAAAAACAGGTTTGGAGTTCTGTGAGGACTACATATATGGGAAATAGAAGCGAGTAAGGTTTCTCAGGTTGGACCTATAAAGAAAGAGAGTAAGTTAGAGTGGTGCATTCGATGTGTGGGGGCCATTTCGGGTATCATCGCTTGGGGTTCAAGTTATTATGTTTACTTTTATTGATGATGCAACAAGGAAAGTTTGGGTTTATTGTATTAGAAACAAATTTGATGTATTTGACACTTTTGTTAAATGTAAAGACTTGGTAGAGAATGAAACGGGTCTTAAGCTAAAATGTTTCAGTCGAGATAATGGAGGGGAGTATTGCAGCAATGAATTTGATGATTATTGTTCTAAGAAAGGAATACACAGCAAAAGATGGTTCCAGGAACTCCAGGAGGCGAATGGGGTATCGAAAAGATTAAATGAACAATAATGGAATGTGCTAGGAGCATGAGGTTACATGCGATGCCTCTTTTTTTTTTTGGGCGAAGCGGTGAGCACGACTGTGTACTTGATAAATGAAACAGAGGACCCTCAAGTGCCTTGGATGGAGGCATACCGAGGAGGCTTGGTATGGTAAGAAAGTTGATTATTCATTTCTTAGAGTCTTTGGATGTGAGGTGTTTGTTCACATAGACAAGGATGATAGGACTAAGCTAGAGGCTAAATCGGAAAAATGTACTTTCATTGGTTATGGTGGTGATGACTTTGGATATAAATGTTGGAGTATTAAGGACAAGAAAATCATTCGATCTAGGGATGTGGTCTTTAATAAGAAATTCATGTATAAGCAAATTTGTAGGAAAACAGGGAAGAATCTAAAAATAATATGCAATGGTAGAGGATCTCTGGATGGGAAAGTGACACATGAATCGTTCGAACCCCCTCAACAAACCCCAAACTCCTAGAGTGAGGAGGTCTTCTAGGGTAAGAAAAGAACTCTAACATTTTTCTCCTTCTCTTTATTATTTATTACTCACCGATAGTGGAGAGCCGAGAGCTTTGATGAAGCAATGCGTAGATGCCAGGTGAAGTGGGAGCAAGCCATGGATAAGGAGCATAAGTCTCTCATGGAGAACCGGACTTGGGATTTAGTGAAGCTAGCTACCTAAGGCAAAGAGCATTGCAAAACAAGTGGGTGTCTGAGTTAAAGATGAAGAAGGAGGAAAGAAAAGATATAAGGCCTGGTTGGTAGTCAAGGGGTTTGCACGAAAACAAGGTATAGATTTTGATGATATTTTTTTCTCCCGTAGTAAAAATGACTTCTATCGAACTATTCTTGGAATAGTGGCGTAAGAAGACTTGCACTTAGAACAGCTTAGATGTAAAGACTGCATTTCTCCATGGTGATTTCGAGGAGGAGCTATATATGTAGCAGCCGAAGAATATGAAGTCAAAGGTAAAGAGGAGATGGTGTGCAAACCGAAGAAGAGCTTGTATGGCTTGAAACAAGCTCCACGTCAATGGTATAAGAAGTTTGATAGCTTTATGATGGAGCAAGGTTATATTAGATGTCATTCTCACCATTATGTGTTGTCATCACCAATCCGGCACTATGATAATTCTTCACCGGAACTCCTCGTGATATGATTATTTACTAATGCACAACCTTTAATTTGGTGGATGTAATCTGAAACAAAACAACAAACATAACACAAGAATACCATCAACTATGATAAGATGGATTGATGACAAATCTGAAATATGAAAGTAAATTATAATATTAACATGAAATTGTTACAATCTCACCCATGAGGTACTTCAAGTGTTATTGACTTCACTTGTCTTCCACCAATACTATGGGAGAAACTTTACAATTACACCTCTTAATGGCTTCTTCAACACACCTTTAAACTAATGGATTCCTTTTCACACTTCATACAATATTTCTCACTACTTCCTTCTATGTTAAATGAGGGGGTGGCCTCTTTATTTATAGAAATTCCAGGCTTATCCATCTTATCTCTAAGATAGGATAAAAAATCCACTCTGACGAATCATATTCCATACCTTAACTCTTATCTGTACATGTAAGCTTATCTTTTAAGATAAGATAAACCTTATCATTTCACATGGGTTCCACATTTTTAGACTTTTTACAAATAAAATACACAAAATATTTATGACCTCACTCCTTGTCCTTATTACCAATATAATATTTCTAATTCCTAATCATGTAGACCCTACTTCTCTACTTATCCCAACTTTGACATTTTAACATTACCGGACCACTTACAACAAATATTTACTTTTTACAACATTCCTATTGTACTTTGACTATTACCGTACTCTACATTATTGGCGGCACCGTACTGTGGCGCCGTTATCTTCTATCAGACGCTACTACTAATTACACTTAACAACATCCTATTCCTAATACATACATTAATGAAATAGAAATTACGGAGGAAAATTTTAGTGTCGACATCTTCCCCCTTCCTAGCTTCTACTCCGTCCTCGGAGTAGACTATTCTGGTGCTTGGAAAATCTTCAACTTGTCATGGTTGACCCATTTCGTAATGGGAGTGCCATCCAATTCCTCCAGTCAGTACGTACCATTTTCATGCACAACTGCTATTTTGTAGGGCCCCATCCATTTTGGAAGAAATTTTCTCTGTCTTCTTTTTTTGTATCTGGAATCATATACTAGAACCAAGTCATTCACATGAAATGGAGACCAACGGATCTTTTGATCAAAGTATTCCTTCTGCTTCATTTTCTTCTTTTGGCTTGTATCCTTTGCTATTTCCCTCATTTCATCTAGAAAATGAAGATGTACTAACCTTTCTTTTACTGAATCACTTTCATCCATCCTTTCATTTTTCATAACTCTCACAGTGGGAATATCAAACTCAATAGGAAGAACTGGATCAATGCCATAGGCCAACTGAAATGGGGAGTATCCTATTTCTGACTTTGATGTTGCCCTATATGCCCATAATGTTGTATGAATCCTTTTATCCCACTTATGTACCTGCAAGGCTGCATCTTTTGCTAGAATTTGACACAACACAAAATTTGTTCGTTCCACCTGTCCATTTGTGTTTGGCTTGTATGTTGTTGCCTTCTTGTGCTTAATAGAAAATTTATTGACTAGGGCTTCTACTACCTCATTAATGAAGTGGCTTCCTTGATCTGTTACAATTTCTAATGGACAACCAAATTTGGTGACAATGCATTCATATATGAACCTTGCCACCTCATCCATGGAAGTTGTTTTCAATGGCCTAGCTTCAAACCACTTGGTTAAATAATTTGTGGCAACTACAATATACTTATTTTGGCGTGAGGTAGTTGGAAGTGGACCTACAATGTCTATTCCCCACTTTTCAAAGGGACCAAGTGGAAGAATAGGACATAATGGAGCTAATGAAGTCTTACGGTTACCATGTGTTTGACAAATATCACATGTCTTACAATAATTATAACAATCTTTAAAAGAGTGGGCGGTGATAACTGCATCCAAGATCCTTCTTGCTTTGTAAGTTGTCCAGAGAAGTGCCCTCCACATGTACCATTGTGGAATTCTTCTAGCAGATTCCTTCCCTTGATCACGTCCAACGCCCTCTTGTCTTTGTCTATCGAGTCCTATTCAAAATAATACTCCATGCGAGAATAGAATATGGACGATCGGCTTGAGTAATCTTTCTCTTAGTTTTGCATTGCACCATCAGAAACTTGAATTCATTCGAGATAATTCCAAATATCTTTGTATTCACTAGGGATTGTGTCAAGGGATAACAATGCTACATCGGGGAAATCATCATCATCACAAGATGATCCTAAACCATCATAGGCTCGAGAGAGTGCATCTGCATTGACATGCTTCTTTCCTGGCCTATCTATAATATCAAATTTAAATTCTTGTAGCAAAATTATCCATCTTGCTATCCTCCCTGATGGGTTAGGCTTATTGACAATATATTTTAGAGCCTGATGATCATTATAACTATAAATTTCTACCCTAGCAAGTAATTTCTAAACTTCTTTATAGCAAAAATGATAGCTAGAGCCTCTTTTTCAGTTATAGTATAATTTACCTCAGCACTGCTCATTTGTCTGCTCCCAAAGTAAATTAGATGTTCATTCCCATTTTCATCCTTTTGGCTCAAAGTACTTCCTAGTGCTACATCTGAGGCATCAGTGTACACAATGAATGGCTTGCTCCAATCTAGATTCTTTAAAACAGGTGAAGACACCAGGGCTTCCTTCAGTTGTCCAAAAGCTTCATGTGCCTTATTTCCTAGTTCATAAGTAACATCCTTCTTCAAGAACTGGGTTAGTGGCTGTGAAATCTTTGAGAAATTCTTGATGAACCTTCTATAGTAACCCACATGGCCTAAAAATGATCTCAACTTACTTCTATTCATAGAAATGGTAAATCTTTGATTTTTGAAACTTTATCAGGATCAGTACCAATACCATCTCTGGATACAACATGCCCTAACAAAACACCTTTAGAACATCCAAAGACACACTTTGTAGGGTTTAGTGAGGCTTGTGCTTCATCTAACCTTTGAAATGATGTCTCCATCTGGTGCAGGTGGTCCAACTTGCTCCCATAGATGCAAAAATCATCCGAAATACTCGATGAAGGTCCCAATGTAGGGTTTGAACACCTATTCATCAAATGTTGGAATGTTGCTGAGCATTACACAACCCAAAAGGCATAACTCTATAAGCAAACATTCCCCAAGGAGTGGTGAACGTGGTCTTTAGCTAATCTTTCTCTGCTATACAAACTTGGTTGTATCTACTATATCCATCAACAAAACTATAACACTCTGGCCAGCTACTTCATCCAAGATCGATCTGAGAATGGAAGAGGGTAATGATCCTTCTTTTTGCCTTATTGAGCTTCCTGTAATCAACACAAATGCGTAGCTTCCCATTCTTTTTTATTGAGATCACAATGGGAGAAACCCATTATGAATTCTCCATAGCAAATATGAATCCTACATCAAGCAACTTATCTATTTCTTCTTTTATAGTCTTGGAAAAATTAGGATTCATTCTATATGGCATTTGCTTTATAGGCTTAGCACCATCTACCAGCTCAATAGAATGTTCTACCCAACTTACTTGACGAGTTCCTTGTAATCAAAAGTGAATATGTGTATGTACCTTGAAAGAAGCTGGAGGTAGGATTCCATCTCACTCTCCATCACAAAGATCACCAATCTTCATTTGTTGGAGATGATCATCAACTTCTTCTTTAGATAATTTTATGGGGTCATGAGTCGGTGTGACTGGAAGGATATCCATGATGAAACATCAACCTCACTTTCTTCATCTTGATGTCCACTTCACTTTGGTACTAGAGTAATCGAGAGGATGTCCAATCATCGGTTTCATCACTTGAATCCACAGGTTCTGCCTTATGATGTCGAGGGATCATGTTTATCTTCACCCTCTCTCTACCACGTCCAAGTGTCATGAATCCTTCATTCCAGTAGTTTCTTTCATGAACTCTCCTTAGCCATGGTCTTCCCAGCAACATTAGGTACGCAAAAATACCATTTTTCATCACCTGAAAGTCTACCACACATACAACACCCATAACAGATATTGCCACATTTGAAACTACACCTTCTGGTTTAGTTTTCCCTTATTTAATGACCTTAACATAAGTGTTGAAGGGCGATCAATTTTAAACCCAACATATTCATTACAGACTCGGTCATTACATTAACTACAACACCTCCATCAACTAAGACATCATGAATTGAAATACCATTACATAATACTTCATCTTGTGGAGCATATGGATCCGCCTCTGCCTCCAAAACAGGGACCTCAACATCCTTCCTTCGTCGAGCATTGAGTCCACTTCGCAGCGCTCCCGCCTCTTCTCAGAAGACATAGCCAAGAGTTTACCATATGTAATATTTGCAGGCCTTTTGGACAGATCTTCCAAGATGGAGTATGGTCCTTGCCCTTGTGAAATCAGAAAATCCTGCACACCCAACTTTCTTCTCCTATGTTTCTTACTAGTTTCTCCTTTCATCTTCTTAGGATCATTTCCATCTTGATTATCTTTTTCTTTCTTTCTTTTTGTTACAAACACATCTACTTCATTATTTCTGCTCTTATCTACTACATCAAAATAATTCACAAGTACTTTTCCTTTATCATTATCTCCTTTACCAGATGTAGAAGCTCTATCTGGACAATTATACTTATAATGACCCTTTTTATAACAACCATAACATACAACTTCAAAAATATTTCTTTTTGGACCTCTATCTCCTCCCTGAGAACTAAATTATTTTCCTTGAAGAAGATTAATAGTTAACTGACCCATCTTTTTGAGCAAGATCTTCATACTCAGTAGATGTACTAGGAGAAAGATTTGTGCTCACCGAGAGTGGTTGTGGATTACTGGAGCAAGGTGCTTGGTGTAGGTTCTACTTTAGCAACAATTTCTTTGGGCTCCTCTTCCATGCTTTCTTCTTGCCTTCTTACAATCTCCTTTGCTTGTTCAATGGTAGTTGGGTGGTCATACTTCACTCATTGTTTGATCTCTGGCTTCATCCCAAGAATGAAGTGCTTACATAGGAGATTATCCACGCCATTCATCAACCCATCCGCTAATCCTTCCTTCCGGATCTGGGTGTCGAGCTTTCTCCTTAGCTCTAGAACACGAGCATGATAATCCCTTATCTTCTCCTTCTCTCCTTGGGTTAGCTTTGTGATATCGATCATGAGATCTGCATATCTCTGTTGTTCACCAAATTCTTCAAGAAAACTTTCAGTTAATAAATCCCATGAGTTTTTCACATTATCACCTAGTGTTTCAAACCACCTAAGGGCTGAACCATCCAAAAAGGTAAGAAAAAATTCAGTCCATTGTTCCCTTCTTATAAGGCCATTACAAATACAAGATCATTTAAACTCTTGAATGAAAGAGGAAGCATCTTCATTAGATTGGGCTGAAAAAACAGGAATCTTCCCCATTTTCAAAAGTAACCACAGTGAAATACCAACCCAAAAGTACAATCAACAAGACTTATGTGCACCAATAATTAAAATCACTATAATAGAAAATAGAAATGACCACGGTAAACTATGGTAAAACTTGACTTCTTGGCGGTAAAAACTGACTTTACTGTGGTAAACACTATTCACGATAAAAAGTGAAGTTACTGCGGTAAATACTATTCACGGTAAAAAGTGACTTTACTGTGGTAAATACTATTCACAGCAAAAATGACTTTACCATGGTAACTACTATTCACGGCAAAAATGACTTTACCATGGTAACTACTATGCACAGTAAAAACAAGGTTACCCTCCAATTGATTTTTGACTAAGTGGGAATATCTCTCCAGACAATCCACCAACGAGGAATGGTCCCGGCAACGGAACCAAAATGTCATCACCAATCCGGCACTATGATAATTCTTCACCGGGAACTCCTCGTGCTATGATTATTTACTAATGCACAACCTTTAGTTTGGTGGATGTAATCTGGAAACAAAACAACAAACATAACACAAGAATACCATCGACTATGATAAGACGGAATGATGACAAATCTAAAATATCAAAGTAAATTATAATATTAACATGAAATTGTTACAATCTCACCCATGAGGTACTTCAAGTGTTATTGACTTCACTTGCCTTCCACCAATACTATGGGAGAAACTTTACAATTACACCTCTTAATGGCTTCTTCAACACACCTTTAAACTAATGGCTTCCTTTACACACTTCATACAATATTTCTCACTACTTCCTTCTATGTTAAATGAGGGGGGTGGCCTCTTTATTTATAGAACTTACAGGCTTATCCATCTTATCTCTAAGATAGGATAAGAAATCCACTCTGACGAATCATATTCCATACCTTAACTCTTATCTGTACATGTAAGCTTATCTTTTAAGATAAGATAAACCTTATCATTTCACATGGGTTCCACATTTTTAGAATTTTTACAAATAAAATACACAAAATATTTATGACCTCACTCCTTGTCCTTATTACCAATATAATATTTCTAATTCCTAATCATGTAGACCCTACTTCTCTACTTATCCCAACTTTGACATTTTAACATTACCGGACCACTTACGACAAATATTTACTTTTTACAACATTCCTATTATACTTTGACTGTTACTGTACTCTACATTATTGGTGGCACCATACTGACGGTGCCGTTATCTTCTATCAGACGCTACTACTAATTACACTTAACAAAATCCTATTCCTAATACATACATTAATGAAATAGAAATTACGGAGGAAAATTTTAGTGTTGACGGTGTATACAAAGAAATTTGAGGATGGAAGTTATATTATCTGTGTTTGTATGTAGATGACATGTCGGTTGCGGGTAAAAACATACGGAAATAAAAGTACTCAAGAAATAGCTAAGTGAATCCTTTGATATGAAGGATTTGGGGTAGCAGAGACAAATCCTTGGTATGAGGATAACTCGGGATAGGAAGGAACGGAAGCTAACTTTATCTCGGAAAGAGTACATTAAGAAGGTATTGGATAGGTTTAACATGTAGGATGCTAAACCGGTTTGGACTCCTTTGGCGAGGCCATTTTAAGTTATCAAAGGAGCGGTGTCCCACGACAGGCGGGTAAGAAACTAGATGTCCAAGGTACCTTACTCATCGGCGGTTGGCGATTTGATGTATGCTATGGTGTGCACTAGGCTTGATATTGCCGTGCAATAGGAGCTATGAGTAGATTTATGAGTGATCCGAGTAAAGAGCATTGTGCGCAGAAAGTGGATTCTTCGGTATTTGAGAGGAACCATGGGGGTAGTTTTTTGCTACTGGTAGAGATCGAGACACCACTTTACGTGGCTATGTAGATTCAGACATGGATGGAGATGTAGACAGCAGGAGGAGCACGACATGTTATATTTACACTGTAGGTGGGACAGCAGTGAGCTAGATTTCATGACTACATAAGTTGGTGGCTTTGTCAACCATGGAGGCTGAGTATGTTACTGCAACAGAGGCAAGAAAAGAGATGATTTGGTTACAAAAATTGCTTGATGAGTTGGAGTATAAGCAGGAGGAATGTAAGCTATATAGTGATAGTCAGAGTGCTATACACCTAGCTAAGAAATCTTCTTTCCACTCCAAGATGAAGCATATACAGTTAAGGTACCATTTCATTAGGACAGCTTTGGAGGAAGAGAATTTGAAGTTGGAGAAGATTCATACCAGTCAGAATCCTACAGACATGATGACCAAGGTGGTCACAAGGGAAAAACTAAAGTTGTGTTCACTTTGGTTGGTCTTCACAGAAACTAGTGAAGGGTTGAGAAGCTTTCTCAGAGGAAAACTAGTCTCCAAGTGGGAGATTGTTAGGTTGTGGAGCCTATTTTCATGTGTGAAAGTTTTGAAGACTATACATTAAGAGTATTGTACACTTTTCATGTATCCTTGCTTTGAGGTTCGGGCGCAGCCCCCCAAAAAAAAAAAAAAAAAAAAAAATTTAGGCGTAAATTTTTTTGGCCTCAAAAATGCACCCGACATATTGGGAAACGTACTCTTCTCATATGGGCGAGTTTTTTGACCCATAGGTTTATGGGACGGATTTTTCCCATGGTTTTGATACCCACGGTTTTATAAAACTGCTTAAGCAGTTGTCTATTTATATGGTCTTATGCATATGATAGATGTACAAGCAAATGTATTGTAGATGTGTTTTGAATTCGGTGTGAATTCAGAGTTTGTTGAGCATAGCTCCAAATGGATCTGGGTATTGTATTGAGAGAGCGGTGGCTTGTAATAAAATCTGAGCAAGTGATTCTTGGTGGACGTAGCCCAAATTGGGTGAACCATGTTAAATATTGTCTCTTGTGTTGTGTTATTTTATTCTGTAATTTTATTTCAGATCTGTAATAATTTTTGCATATTAGTTTATACTATTGTGATTCTGTGAGAGATTATTCCACATATTTTATCTCTTATTTCCTAACAACTTCTAACTTCACGTCAATGGCATCAAGAGTGTCATCAACCCAATTTCTTTTGACTTCAAGATTTTCCTTGATCCCATTCAAGGTTTCCACTCTAATTTTTGATAACTCTTCTATGGCATGTTGACTTCCTTTGAATTCCACTGGCACAATATTTTCCTACTCAACCAATTCATCACTGAGTTGAGTTATGTGGTCTAGTTTGGGAAAAATTCCCTCAAAGTAGAAGATCTCATTGTCACATTGTTCAATTATCTCATCAATCTCATTGAGTCTATTCTTGAGCTCTTCATACTTTGATCTAGCTTCATTAATTTCTTCTTTTCCCTTTTTGATTAATTTTCAATCCATGTATCTACCACCTGAACTTCTTGATAGCTTTGTTAATCTTTTTATTCCCTCAAGGGTATCTATAGAGGCACTTGCTTGAGTGTGACTATGTTGCCCAATCAACTACTACAAACTAGAACTCAAGGCTTTAACTTGTTCTTTTAATTGATTTTTGTCACCCTATCTTTGTCCACCTTTTACAAAAGGTCATTCACTGCCTCAGATACTCCTTGTTTTAGTTGGTCTCTTGAGGGCTTCCCTAAAGGAATGATCTGAACATTATAATCATTAGTTGTCACATCTTCTCTAGTTTTTCCCTCAAAAGGGATTGTTATTTCCATAGTTTTGGCTCCTAATGAATCAGTGTGAGTTTTGGTGATAATCCTAGCCCTTTTTGAGGCTCTTACCACCTTTGGAAAAGACAAAGCAGTAAGGTCAATGGCTTGAACAGGGAGGACCTCCTTTTCCTCATTCGAAATTAATTCACCAATCCATCCTTTTGTCAAACTTGTTCCATCCTTTTCTTCTTTTGATTCATGTTGGGGTTTCTCAAGGATAACCACCAATTTCTTGAACACCCCTTGTTCATCCTGAGCCAATGATTTTTCCGATCTTCCTCATTTATTTCAATAACCACTTTGCTACTCTCACCCTATGCTGAAAATTATTTCAATTGTCCTTCTCCTTGGTCTAGAACCTAAGATTGATCATTCTTTTCTTGATTTATATCAGTAATTAAGGGATATTCCTTCCTTATTTCTCCTATTGATGCCACATTAAACTCAATTTCTCCCCGACATTTTCTTGTACCAATGATTGGCTTGCAGGCTCTTCCTTCCCCAAAATTTGTTGAGTTGACATCCTACTATCCTCATGTTTTGATGATACATCAGGTAATGTCATGGTGGGTTGTTCTTCTGATGTCAACTTCACATTCCCATCTAGATGTTGTATATCGTATCAGAAATGATTTTCTCTCTAGCAGTTTACATCTTGTGCCATTTCTGTTTTCTCTTCAAAGATAGATTTTCTACTTGACAAATCTCATCAACTTTAGTAACTTTATCGAATGGGAAATAGTCTCTTCCACTAATATCTCGCATTAATTTCCTCTCCATCAAGAAACTCTTGTTTCTCTAATTAAAAACCACCACATTGTGTAGGAGAAGCTTTTGTTGCTTGGATTTTCTCTTCACTAGTTAGTACATGAGTAGTCCCTTCCAATTCCTTATTTTTTTGAAGGCCATCTACTGGTGTCATTATTGGTTCACTCATAGATAAATTAAGTGCATCTAATATAGAAAATTCTTCACCAGTATCAACATCAATCACATCAGTTTGAGTCTTTGCAAATTCATGCAATGTTTCAACCGAGGGCATATTTTCATCCTTAGCAGGTAGGGTCTCAGATGTTTTCATACCTAGACTTAAAAATTGGCTTCCTACTAGATTAGTTGCAACATTTTCTTGGGTTACTTGATCCTGAGTGCTTCTCATTGTTATTTCCTCCAAAGACAAAGGTGGGAACAAAGGCTCTGATTGTTCCACTTGTGGTAGTGATGTAGCATGTTGTGCCTAAAAACATCATTCCTTTCAAACTCAAGAGGATCAATTACCATATCTCTATGTTTGTGTTTTTTGGGCATGTGGGAACCCACCCTCACCAAAACTGGCTCATATACCACCTTGTGTTTCTTGTGTGCTCTTTCAAACTTCTTCAAGTCAGGTGCTACCTTTCACTCTTCTTTATGTAGCTTAGACTGAGAATGACCACTTGCTATAGCTCCGCTCATTAATTTTTTAGCATTGTGTGGTTTTGGCAAAACACCCAAGTGAACCCCATGAGATGCCAAACCTTTCCCCTTTTCTTGAATTGGCATTGCAAAAGTAATGGGGGCATTTTCCATGGATTTGAGGAGCATTTCCTCAATATTTTTCTTCAAAGAAGATATAGAGGTGTCGGTCCCACTAGTAGCTGAGGTCCATTCATCTATTAGTTCATAAGTGGGTCTCTTTGATGGCAGCTAAGGAGCCTTTCCTCCCAATGGATCAATTCTATCTCGCACCTTCTCTCAAGGGCGGAAGATCATCAGCTAAGCAACCCAAGTCTCTGAAATTATTTAGAACTCTTGTACTCTAGATTGACAGATCAATATTCTTTTGGGCTAACCAATTTATAGTCCTCCTCATTACATCAATTATCCATATGTAAGAATCATCGATTCTATTTCATTCCAATTTAGAGGGGCTATAGGTTGTCCTTCCACCTTCTGATCAAGGTAATATTTACTTATTGTATGTGGATCATCCACAATTCCCTCCAGGATAACTGTAATTTTGAAATCTATGACTTGTGCAAGGGTCATTCTAGAGAAATATCTTAGCCTGACCTCTTCTTCATCCCTACAATTCATCCAATAATATTCAAAATGAGGCTCATGCTCAAAATTATTTGCAATGTTAGTGAATACCCATCTAATATCATAATTGGCTCTTGCCTCAAAATTTTCCATATCAAACTTCTTCATTTCATCCTCAATTAGTTTGGCTTTCATGATTGAAGGGCATGAATACCTTCCAATTCTAATGGGGAACTTAATATTTTTCTTATGTCTTCTGAAATCAGTTTTTGAACAGGTGTTAGCTACCTTACCAATTCACATAAAGCTAATTTATCATCTAAATATCTGGGAAATTTACAGGGTTTACCTTCAAAACCACTAGCCCTTATGTATGTGAATTTCTTGTATTGAATGAAGTAACACCCATACTCAAAAATTACTTGCCTGGCCTAGCTCATAAATTCTATACTACCCCCACTCGGTTTGAAAAGACAAATAATTGGGGCAAATAAAGCATCATTGACCAACCTCACATTCCCACTCCAATTGACTAGTTGCATCTCGTGCATTTGGCACTGCTTAAAATTAGCATGTGGTAATAGACCCGAGAAATGTCTATGCCCTGCAACATTGTAAATTAGGTAGGTCATCATGTAGAATTCCAGCTCTGAAGTGTCACCCATCTCAATTTTTGTTCTGCTAAAGTAACCATGTGACTATGGAGTGCTTCTGCAATAAAATTAGCCCAACAGATGTTCCCTTTTCTTTCCAAAATGATCCACATGTAGGTACACATCCATTCCTTGAATTCATTTGAAGTTTCCAACCCTACCATTCGACTTAATAACACAATAATATCTTCAACCTCTTCAACAAATTGTGCCCTAACTAGCCTTTTAGGGATTCTAGTTGTTTCCTTTTTCTCCGTGAGGAGCCATTTTGTATTTATGATCTTAGCATAGTATTTTTCTTCTTTTCATAATCCCGTAAAGCTAATTTGATACCAATGGTGATTGGATTTTTGATTACAAGAAATTTAAGCATTATTCTAATAGTCGTAGGTGTCAATGTCAACACTGCATCACCACTTCCATCTAATACTTCCCTTTTCTCTGGGTCATAATTCATAGCACAATGCCATACCAATTTTGGGAACTGAACCAATGGTGGGATAGCACCAGATAAAGTGATGCAACTATCCTTAATTGCTTTCAAATACTCACTTTGATTAGGGCCATTTAATTGTTAAGAAATTCCTCTAAGTCAAAGCATTCATCAAGTCTGTGTCTGTAATTCTGTCTAAATCACTTGTAATCCCAGATGAAACTAAGAATGAAGATGGCATGGTCTTCATCCTTGAAAACCCTAACTTTACCTCAAAATTTCTTGCCAATAATATGAAAAGTACAGGAGTTTTCAGTTCTTACTGATTTTGCATGAATCCTTGAACCATTCAACTTTAATCCAATTGTCTTTTGATCTCTGATTCTCAAAACAAGCTCCACGATCAAATTTCACACTATTGCACAATGTAAATATCAACAATGGCACTCGATCTCGAAAATTTGATAATAAAGGATCGAAACACTTGAAATATTTTTAAAATTTGTCCTTGATTTGTGCAAAATACATTAATGGTAGCAGAAATAAATGCAATGCATCGTGGCCATTCATTCCACTTTTTCAATTTTAAAATGAGCCATCCATGTGGAAAATTATTTCATTAATGCGGGCTCAAGGAGACTTTTTGTATTTTTTCCATGCTTTAAAACTCATACACTTTTGGCCATTTGACCCACCCATCCACTTTTGACTTTCAACACGGGCTTGACACATGGTCACATTTAAGTGATAAGCAGAACTGCAAGCCCTTTCGTATTTTTATCCCTTTCCAATTTAAAACCAAAAGTGTCAAAGTTCTCCAACGACCCGCTTCCCCACTCCTTGCATAAAAAGAGCCATGTGTCCTTTGCAGGGTCTCAAGAACCTTTTTACACTTTTATAATTTTTCTCCTTAGTGCGTAAAAATACAATCATGCACCGCTTCCCGCATCCACTCAGTTTGTGACAAGTGTACACCTTCAGAGGTGAATTGAAATTTTTTTGTGTCACTTTATGATTATGAATATTCAAGAATATTCATTGGGTCATGGGACCAACTTTGCATTTTGTGAATGTAATAGAAAGTTATAAGTTTGCAAGTTACACCTGCATATACCGCATTCAATTGGGAACCACCACATACCAATGGGAAAAGGGACAAAAATGAAAAAATAGAGACATGACCAAGGAACATTTTATATAGGTGATCCTTTAGTATTTAGACCTAAATCACAATTGGTTTCCATGAGAATTTTCAAAAATAATACATATCCAAACATGATCCTCGACCAAAAAAGAGGAAAGACAAATCCACATACAGGAGAACCAAAATATCAACTCGCACCCCCATGGGAAAATAGAAAATACAACAAACATTGAAGGAAAAGCTTAAACAAATAGGGGTGAGATTAATTCAAGCACCAACACTAGCTCTGACTCGGGATGGGCACTCCTTGCGAGTGCCTCAAGAACAAACCATAGTACAAATATAGCAGACCATGTGCCAAAATCCATTGGGCCATGGAGTCAAGAAGTAGTATACTAGGTTAAGTGATAACAACCCACTCTCCAGAAACAAACCAAGAAACCCAAAACAACCTGTCCCCAAAGACCGAGACAAACAAAGACAAAAACTGAAAATAAAAATAAAAAAATTATACATTGTATAATAGTGCGTACCTTGATTTGAGAAATCAGTCAAGAAAATGTTTCAGTGTGCTAATCATTAATAGGAAACTCAAGTAATTTCCCATCTAGATCCTTTAGAAATAATGTATGCTCACCAATTCTGATGTCAATGGAATAAGGACCCATCCATAACACATCAAATTTTCCATGTTTTCCTTTTCTTCATGTTTTTATCCCATAATAACACAAGATCTCCCACATTGAAAACTCTAGGAGTCACCTTTTTATCAAATAATCTTTTCATCTTTTCCTGAATTTCAAATGTCTCTAGTGGGACTCTCTTCTTTCTTCATCCAATTCAACAATTTGATTTATTCTTGCATCATAAGGGATGACTTCTTGATCCTCAAGTTGTCGAATAAATTGGTAAGAAGATAATTGCATGTGCAGGGGAAGGAGGGATTGAGTTCCATATACCAATTCAAATGGGATTTTTCTAGTAGCTCTCTTAGTAGTGATTCTATCTACCCAAACAAAAAACTTCAATTGTTCACCCCATCTTCATTTATTTATCTCCAATGTCCTCCTGATTATCTTCAAAAAAAATTTATTGCTTGACTCGGCTTGTCCATTACCTTGAGGATTGTAATTAGATGCATATGTTAGATTTATCCCATACTCTTGACACATGGCCACCAAGGGTTTAGCTTGAAAACTCATAGCATCAGCAATTATTTTAGCAAGCACTCCAAACCTGTAAATTATGTGATTTAAGATAAAATCCATAACAATCTGATGAGTTGATTTCTTAGTAGGGATTGCCTCAACCCATTTGGTGAAGTAATCAGTAGCCACCAATATCCATTTGTGGCTGCACTTGAAGGATCTGAAATTTCCCCAACAAATTCCATACCCCACTGCTTAAAAGGGGATTCAATTGATACTAGTTGTAAAGGGAGAGCACTGAAGCTTTCAATCTTCCTGAAAATTGTTGACAACTTTCACATTTTCTTACTAAAAAAGTTGTATCTTTAAAAGTGTGGGCCACCAATAACCAGCCCTTAAGATCTTGTGGGAAGTTACTCTTCCAACGAAATGCCCCCACAAACTCCTCCATGAAAATCTGCAATTAATTTAGGAGCTTCATCCTCAATAATACATCTTAGGAGGACTCCTTTAGGATTCTTCCATGCCAATCCATAATCAATGATGATGTATTTCTGGGAAGCTAACTTGAGTGCCCTCTTTTGGTTTTTTCTTAGATTCCCAGGACATTGCAAATGTTTGAGATAAAATATGATGTCCTTGTACCACGGGAATTACCAATCTCTCATGAACATTCATATCTCCTTCCTCAACCTCATTTATCTCTATTACTTGCAAATTGATTTCTATCATTAGCTTTGCCAAGCCTAGACCTCTAACCAAATTTGTAGTTTGGATATCCATGTCATATTCTTGCAATTTTTCACCCATCAACATCTTTTACTTGAGATTTCCATTTCTAACAAGATGTCCTTGACCATAGTATGGGGAACATAAGTTGTGATCTTGGAACTCAAGATATATGGTCTGAAAAATTTTGTAGCTCTAACCAAAGAAAAATCTTATTTTTCCATGATAGTATATTTCAACTCGCCTTCCCTGTAATGCTTTACTAAAGAAAGCAATTGGCCTTTCACTTCCTTCCTCATCCTTTTGCAATAGTACAGATGCAATGGTGTTCTCAAAAGCAAAGGAAAACATTTGAAAATCCTTTTTGTAATCAGGAGCTACCAAAATAGGAGCATTCTTCAGTGCTTCCTTAATTCCAGTAAAAGCTTGGACAAATTCCTCCTCCCATTTGATAATATGATCCTTTTTAGCATACTCGTGATAGGGATAGTCATTTCAGAAAATTTAGAAATGAATCTCCTAATAAAATTTATCTGTCCAAAGAAGGATTGTATTCCTTTCTTAGTTTTGGGCATAGGAACTTTTCCAATAGCCTCCACTCTTTTAGGTCAATCATGACCCCCTCCTTTGATACAATATGTCCCAACAACTTTGCTTTTTGAACCCCAAAGTGACATTTTTAGGGTTCAATGAAATACCATATTCTCTGCATCTTAACAACATCTTCTCCAAGTGTTGCAGGTGATCATTTCTCTTTCTTGAAAATATTGTTACATCATCCTGATATATAACAATGAAATCATTTATGTATCCTGAGAATGCTACATCCATAGCTCTTTGAAACGTAGCTCCAGCATTCATCAGGCCAAATGGATTCTCACATACACATAAGTACCCCATGGAGTGGTGAAAGCGGTTTTGATTCTTTCTTATTGTTTCACTACTACTTGGTTATATCCTGAGAATCCATCCAGAGTAGACAATAACTCAAAGCCAGTAACTAACTGACATGTTATCCATATTGGGAAGGGGATAATTATCTTTGATTGATTCCTTATTCAAATTCCTAAAATCCACACACAACCTTATATCTCCATTCTTCTTTCGAACTGGTACTAGATTTTCCACCCATGAAGAATACCTTATGGGTTGTATGATGCCCCCATCCCTTAACTTCTTTAATTCTTCTTGAATTTTAAGGGAGAGAAGCAGATTAATTGGTCTTTTCTTTTGCCTAAATGGTTTGGCATTAGCCTCTAATGGTATCTCATGCTAGAAAAGGTCTTCCCTATATGCCTTCAATTCTGAATATGACCATGCCAAGAAATCCTGGTACTTTTTCAACAACTAGACATATGATTGATTTTCTTCTTTACTTAGGTTACTACCTAGCCATATTTTTCTAGGTTTATCATCTTTCCCCTAAGTTGTGTTCCTCAACATCTCTTGAAGCAGACATATGTCTATTAACAATGCGATCAACATTATCAAAGTTTGACTCTAATGCAACCAAACCTCTTGGAATGGTATTGGTTTTTAATTGAATAATATCCTTACCAAATAAGGTCTCTTTACCCTCATTAACACAAACCATTGGCTCCCAATCCACATTCTGATTTGTGAATTCTCCTTCATTTTGTAAAAACCTCTGAATCTGGGCATCATCTTCAAAAACTTGCCAATGTTTGACATTATCAGGGACAAATGGTCTTGTCAATATTTCAATGTCATACTCACAATAAGGAGACACTTTGTATAATTTTCAAACCTAGATCCCAATACTATTAGTCTATCTGCTATATGGTATTTTGTTTTCTATCATGGTGTATTATGTTGAAAGAGTCAAACATTTCAATAAAAT
The DNA here is from genome assembly GCA_018340775.1 of Taxus wallichiana var. yunnanensis. NCBI lineage: Eukaryota > Viridiplantae > Streptophyta > Pinopsida > Cupressales > Taxaceae > Taxus > Taxus wallichiana. Next base: position 391,334,000 of record CM031238.1, read on the forward strand.
CCCAAACTACATGCTTATATTGTTTCATTCTTTTGTTTTTGGTTGCATACAACTTCCTAACTTGTTTGAATACCAATTATGAATCCCCTTTAACAATAATGTCCCTAATACCATACCTCTAAGAAATCCTTAAACCCAAAATCAATGCTTCATATTCTACAATATTATTTGTGCATTCAAAATTGAGTTTAAAAGAAAAATTGAATTCTTCCTGATTTGGAGATATCAGGACAACACCAACACCATTCCCAAATTTATAGCAGCTCAATCAAACATCAAAATCCAAGGGGAACCAACCTACTCAGATATTTGCATTTGTCAATTTCATGCTCCTTAAAATCTGCATAACCAACAAAATTATCAACATCTACATCTGCATATAATACTTCATAAGAAGCATTGTTAGGATCTTCAATCATATGTAACATCTTCTTTTCACCATACAATTTTACAAGATTTCCTTCTACTAGTATGGTTGCATATGACATATCCATCTGTACACTTCCCCCACACTAGCAGCCCATTTTCTTGACAATAGCATTCCCCATTTGGCTAGGAAATCCACAATAACCACATTCATGGTTAAGCACTTACTCGAGTTAGTTGCCAATTGCACTATCAATCCTTTAACATATCCAATCACCAAGTACTTCTCTTGAATCCATGGCAGTGCACTTTCCAAAAGTTGTTACTTTGATATTTAATTCATTCATTACCTCAAGAGGCATCACATTACATGAGGCTCCTGAATCAAACATACAATTGTGCACCAACCTATCCTTGATGATTAGAGTAGTATAAAAAGGATCTACATCAAGCTGAGACTCAACAAGTGAAGTACCCAAATATACCTCAGGTGATTCTCCAAATTCTTCCAAGGCTTGTGGTACTTCTAGCTCTATGATGATAGGGGAACATCCACACCACTCACATTTTTTCCTTGGGTTATCATTTCCTCTTTAAATCCCAAATATTCAAATGCCTTTTTCTATGCTCAGGGATCTTGAGAAATTCAACAATAGGCATAGTAACTTTAATATGACTCAAAAGTCGAAAGAAGATAGAGGGTTTGGTTTTTCGATTCATCCAATTTGGAGTTAGAGCTCTGCATGTGGTTGTTTTTGTTTTTGAACCTCCAGTTTGATTTTTTCATGAAATGTGGCAATGCATGAGTTTTCCTTCCTTGCATGGCATGGAAGAAAGAGTTGGCACTGTGAGACTATAAGGAGGAGATAGAGGAAGTTTTTGTGTGGTTTTTACATTTTGAAAGGAGGATTGAGGCTCTTCTTGGATACTTCTATGAATCAGTGAAGGTGAAGCACTATTAGGCATGATAGGCTCTATCCATTAAGATTTTTCTTTTACTTAAATGTTTCGTAAGAACAACTATGCTCTTTGGAATAGACTAGTTTATGGTTTTGTTGATAAGTTTACTCTACTTGAGATTTTTGTGTTGTTTATTGGGAATGATTTTTGATCCCGTTTGAATGATGGAAAGTATGATCTAGGTTTCGGTTTCTTGTGTGGATAGTTGGGTTATGCTTTAATATTTCTACATGGGCTTGAGATCAAAGTCAAAAAAACTGTATGTGATCTTGTTTGAACTATTTAAATCTTTTAGGTAGCTTGGGTTTGCTTTAATCATGGAACTTGTTCTAAAATGATCTTGTTTCCTCTCTTTGTGAAAACTACAGTTATTAAAATGTTTTAAATACCTTGAATTTTGATTGAATCTTACATGATTCTTTAGGAAGATAACATTCTATGATGTCTGCTTATACATATTCTTTAGTACTGATGGAATGCTCAAAATTGGTGAACATGTATGTTTTCTTATCGTTGTCTGTGATTGTGAATCTAGGTTTTGTTTGTATTCTTCTTTGCATACTTCTTCCTGTTTCGTGATTATAAAGGAAAGATAAATTGTTGTGGGTTTTTCTTGGAAATTGGTTTAACGCCTCCATGGACTTGTTTAAGTTCTTCCAATTATTATTTTTAAAATCCTACAAAATTATACTTCTTCTATTCTCTAGAATTGTTTAGTTGTTTTCAAAGCCTGATTTTTAGAAGCCCGTAAGGGAATGATAATCCATTTTCTACTCTATTGGGTCATTGGGTAACCTATGAAATTATGGAATTTTCTCTAAGAAGGGAAAACTCCCTTGGGTATTGGTTTACTATTTTTTGGTTATTGTTGTCAACTTGAACTTCTTGATAGCTCTATTGACATTGTGTTGATGTATTGTTTTAGCATGATTCTAGACCTTGGGCCTTCAAACTTCGATTTCAGTTCTTACAGAACTTAGGAAATGTATTCTTCGTGAAAATGGAATGATGACCCTATTTTGGTTAAATCATATTGATTACTTCTTCTCCTATACGGATCTGAGTTAGGAAGATTGTTCAGACTTACCCTTCTGTTAATCTCTTCTTTTCCTCTTTGTGTCTGTTGGGAAATGGTTTAATTGTTATCTTGTGGTAATCAAGGCTATATTTACCATCTCCTTGAATGATGAAAGGTAATGGAATGTTGTTGTTCTTCATTTCTTCCTTTCTCTGGTTGTTGTTCATTCAATTCAAACCCAGATTAGATATTTGTTTGGGGATTTTGGTTTGAAACATTAGATCAATGACCTTGTCAATATAGGTTATTGGTTTCTTAAGGTTCTCTTTTAATCATACTAGATTTTTGGGGTAGTGATCTCTCTCCCTCTCCTTCCTTTAATCTTCTTTCAGCTTCGAACTTGGTGAAGATGTTGTCTTTCTTTAGTCTGTTTTGTTATGCAACTTCTTGACTATCTGGTAAGATTGATTGTAGAATGTTGTTAGGGAAGTATAACTAAAGTTGAAAATAATTGGATGGAATATTGTGTTTGGATGGAAGTATTTGGATGGTTTAATGAGTTTGTCTAGAGTTTAAACTTAACCATTCTAACCACTTAAGGTAATGATAGAAATGGTGTATCTTTGAGATTAGAGTGTAACTCTTTTTCTTGTTGGAAGTAACCTTACCTCTTTAAGAGGTCTAATTTATCTTGTTTGGTTTTTAACTTGAATTGGTTCCTAGTTCTGAGTTTGAGTATTAGGATACTCTAATCCAAGACACTTAAATGTTACGATGATTTGGGTTATCCTAACTTATTTCTTATGATATTTAAGTTCAATTGTTGGCAGCTCATATTTTAGGATGAATTTAGGTTGATGAAATATTGAGATGGAAGTATTGTTGTAAATGATCTACTACTGAACTATGCCTAAAAGATAGTTAGGATAGTTACTTTCTTTTGTTAAATGGATTTAACTAAATGAGTAATCATGAAAAGAAATGTAAGAAAGTAGTAGTGAGATTCTGATGAAATGTTACTTATCTGAATTACTGTTTAAATTCTTTTGATAAAAAATACAATAGTATGGAAGGTTGAAGTTGTTATATTTCATGACCTAACCTTACTTTTGATTTGTTGTATATTTTTTTCTCTTTTATTTGAGTATTGTAAATCCTTTTGGCTAAGTCTTTTGAATTACTTCAGGACTTTGTTTCATAACAAAAAAATTATTTTTATGAAACAGTTAGTTAAAAGCACATCATTTTAATGATTTAGTGTTTATCATGCTTAGTTCAATGAACTAACCCATGCTAGCAATTTTGTAGATGGACTTCATAAGTGATGAAAGGAGAAAGATCTTTAGGAAGTTACATTTGTTTATCAAAGAGACTGGATCTTTTTATGATGAAATATGGTTCATTACTAAAATGTACTTGATGGAAAATAAATTTGTATCTAAAATTGATTTAAATATTGTTGTTTGATATTAGTAATGTCTGAAGTGTTTGGACTTGTAAATGTATAATTCCTCCTTGTTGAATGAAATATGTGTGAAATTTGTTTGTACTTGATGTAATTCCTTTTAGCATGCAATGAGTGGAAATAATGAATATTACTCTATTTTACAAATAGTAACATACTTTTATGGTTTGGAATGGAATAAATAGATATCTGAGGTGTTAGATGTACTACCCTCTCTAGTGAAGATGTAACTTATAAAGTTGACATTCTTACATTGATATCCAACTATATCACTATGACTATATTTAAATCAAATGTTTGTATGAGAATTAAACTTTGATAATAATTTATAATGTGCAATGGGATTATAATATATTTTAACCCTTAATAAGGGAAAGAAAAGACAATTCCCTTGAAATGAATCATAGTCTTAATTTAAGACCTTTTTGATATGAATCTTGATTGTTATCTGTAGTTAGTGAAGGTGTGCCTTCTCATGTAGACTTCCTTAACCAAAATAGGGATGTAGGGAAAGAAAAATAAAAGGGAATTAGAATTCATTTCAATGAAGTCTAATATGGAAAAGGACCTGCTCAAAACTTAAATAAGCTAGGGTTGAATTAAGTGAGTAAATAAATGACACTTCCATGTGTGTTGGGCCTTTAATATAAAATTTGAATCAGGATGTTAATAGTTCAAATCATAGCATGTGAATTGGATAGAAAGCATATTTATCTGCATAACTTCATCTATTACAGTTTTAACTCTGAATCTTAAGGATTAAGGAACCTAGTTATTCAGTAGGGTTGTTGTAATTAATCTATAACGAGGAAATTAATAAGATATAACTTTCTATCTAAGGTATGTTCATCCAGATGAGGAAAACTTAGTTGGATGTTGACACATGCCAACTACAGTGTAGTACCTTCATGATGACAAGGGTCTTCACAAGGATACTATGTTGTAGTTGACATGTTTCAACACCCTTTAGAGTTTGTTCAACTAGACTAACATAAATTCTGACTTGATCACAGTTTTCCCTAGGTAAAGATGGGGGCATGATCTAGTGTCGGGGTCAACTCACGATGACTTAGGATAAATATACATGCCTAATCAACATAATTCGATTGATATGTACAAGTAACCTTATTCTCTCAGTACGCGATCGTCCACACTAGTCCATGTTGCTAACCTTGGTTAGGATTAAACCTTGAACAAGTGGACTAACGAAATCAAGAAGATTATTCTAGATAACGAGATCAAGTTAGGTGAAGGAATTATTTCATTTGACTAGTATCTCATCTAGGAATATAAAAATGAACAGTATGTTTAAAATCTTTGGCCAAAGTATTGCAAACTATTGGTTGTGTTGTCCTATGTCACCTAGTTTAAGAAGTAGGATTTCAGATGAATATCATAGTGTAGATATATAAATAGGCATCTTAAACAAAATGTTTGATACCTCTAAAAGGGTAATGAACCAAGTATACTTAGTATACACATTAAAAAGTTAACATGGGATATCGTAATGATACTGAGTCATGAAATGAGAGATTGGTGTTTCATCGAGTCATTTACAGCTTGCATATGGTTTTCTGTTATGAGATAGATTGGATATGGAATCTATGTTCTAAATTATGTTAATTTAGAATAGAGAAAATTATGCAAAAAAAAAATCCCTTATTATGAAAGTCTTAAAATGGGAATGTTACACTCTGGTTGTTACATGTATAGATCATCCTCCAAATAACCATGGATAAATGTAGTCTTTACATCTAACTATTATAATTGCAAGTCTTATGATGCCACTATTCCAAGAATAGTTCTAATAGAAGTCATTTTTACTATAGAATAAAAAATATCATCAAAATTTATACCTTTTTCTCGTGTAAACCCCTTAACCACCAACTAGGCCTTGTATCTTTTCTTTCTATGTCCTTCCTCTTTAACTATGTACACCCACTTGTTTTGTAATGCTCTTTTTCCTTCAAAAATCTTCATAGAATCCTAATTTTGGTTCCCATGAGAGACTAATGCTCCTCATTCATGGCTTGCTCCCACTTCTTCTTAGTATCCACCGCATTGCTTCATCAAAACTCTTTGGCTCTCTCACAATGAGTAATAAATAATAAAGAGAATGAGAAAATTAGTCGGTTATCTTCTTACCCTAGAATACCTCCTCAATATATGAGTTTGGATTTCATGTTGAGTAGGTTCCCGAATTGATTCATGTTCCACTTTCCCATCCTGGAAGAACCTATACCATTGGATAATATTTCCCAAAGTCTTCCTTGTTTTCCTATGATTTTGTTTATGCATAACTTTCTCATTAAAGACCACATCCCTAAATCAAATGATTTTTGTTTCCTTAATACTCCAACATTTATATCCAAATTCATGACCACCATAACCAATGAATTTATGAAAGTAATTTTTCTAATTTATCCTCTAGCTTGGTCCTATTATCCTTGTCTATATGAACAAACACCTCACATCCAAAGACTCTAAGAAAGGAGTAATTAACTTTCTTACTAGACCAAGCCTCCTCAAGTATACCTCCATCCAAGGAACTTGACCTCTGTTTATCAAGTACATAGTTGTGCTCACCACTTCTACCCAAAAATAAAGAGAAAATCCCACATGTAACCTCATGCTCATAGCTTGTTCCATTATTTTCTTTTTCATCCTTTCTCGACAACCCATTCTACTGCAGAGTTCTTAGATCCTTCTTTTCCTGCAGATTCCATTCTTTGAACAATAATCATCAAACTCATTTCTGCAATACTCCCCTCCATTATCTAACTCCGAGACATTTTAGATTAAGACATGTTTTATTCTCTAATGAGTCTTTCCATTTAACAAAAGTATCAAATACATTAAATTTATTTCAAATACAAAAGATACCCAAACTTTCCTTGTTGCATCATCAATAAAAGTAATATAATAATTTGAGCCCCCAAGAGATGATACACTCGAGTCAACCCCACACCTCGAATGTACCAGCTCCAACAAACTCTTTCTTCCTAGGTCCAACCATGAGAAACTTTAGACACCTATGTTTCCCATATACACAATTCTCACAAAAATCCAAACTGTTTCTCAGTAAATCCGGAAAATTTTCCTTTATGATCTACATGCCCTTATGACTCATATGACTGATCCTATAGTGCCACAATGGTGTATCTGCATCTAAAGACATAAGATTACAAGCATTAGTACTATCAGTGGTTAAATACAAGGTTCCAACCTTCTTACCTCTTTCCACCACAAGAGCACCCTTGGTAACCTCCAAGAATCCACTTTAAATATCATAATACAACCATCATTTCCCAACTTCCTCGATGATACCAAGTTTTGTCTTAATGTAGGCACATGTCTAACATCCTTCAATAGCCATGTATTCCCATTCTGCATCTTAAATTGAATAGAACCTTTTCCAACTATGTTGCAAGGCTCATCATCACCAAGAAAAATATGCCCAAAATCCCCTTGAACATAATCAACAAAATAATTCCTATGTGGAGTAACATGGAAAGAAGCCCCTGAATCTAAAACCCAAGATTCAACAATATTATGCAAAGAAAGAATCAAAGCATCCTAGAAGACATTACCTATTGCCACATTCACCTCCTTATTTTCTTCTTCTTGTTTGTTCTTGTCCCGAAGCTCCCAACAAGCCTTTTTACATGCTCGTGGATTTCTACAAAGTGCCGATACCATCTTGCTTTTGGATTTTAACCTTTCTGGATCTTTTGATTTTCCACGGCTTCCTCTATTCTTCTATCTCCCTCTAGTTTCCACCATCAAAGCATTCCCTCAAGTACAAGTTCCCAAATATTTTTATTCACATTTCCTTGCTTAGAATCATCACTATAATGTCCTCAAACTTCAACTTTGAGTTAGTTGGAACCAAGTTTCTTACCACCATTACCATGTTATTCCAACTCTTAGGTAAGGAACACAAAATTATAAAATCCCTAACTTATTTATCAAATTATATTGTAACCAAAGCTAGTATATTCACAACCATATTAAAATCATTCAAATGATCTACTATTGAACTATTCTTAGACATATTCATATTAAAAACTTTTTCATTAAAAATATCTTGTTAGAGGCAGAGGGCTTTTCATATAACTTCCCTAATGCATCTATAGTATTCTCCTTTGAAACATTAAATAATACCAAAGATGCAAGACATTACCGAATTGTTTCAAGTGCCTTCCTATCCAGAAAAATCCCACTCCACATCCATCATGGTCAAGGGTGTTTTCCTTTCTCAAGCAATGGAATATAAATATCCTTCGATAAAGCTAATCTTCCATCTGCATCTTCCAAAGAATAAAAATTTTCCCATTGAATTTATCAACCTTTGATCTTCCATCATCTCGCCATAGCTCTAGTTGAAGCTAAAACTTTCCCTATGATTCAACACTTCAGCTAACGAAACTAGGATCTTATACCAATTGTTAGGAAATAAGGGATAAAATATGTGGAACAATCCCACACAAAATCATAATAGTAGAAAATAATATGTAAAAAGATATTACAGATCTAAAATAAAAGTGCAAAAAATAAAAGAACAAAACACAGAGACAAGATTTAATGTGGTTCACCCAATTTGGGCTACATCCACCAAGAATCACTTTCTCATATTTTATTACAAGCCACCTCTTTCTCTCAATACAATACCCAGATCTATTTGGAGTTGTGCTCAACAAAATCTCTTGAATTCACACTTGAACTCACACACATCTACAATGATATGTCTACCCTATCAAAATCCCAAAATCACATCAATAGGAAACTTCTTAAGCAATTTTACAATACCATGGGTACTAAAACCATGGGCCAAAACCACCCCATAAACCTATGGTTCAAAAATCCCACCCATATGAGAAGAGAACATTTCCCGAGATATTGGGCACATTTTTCAAGTCCAAAAAATTTCTTAGAGGTTGTTCCCTTGATCCCCGATGAGAAAACTGTGGAGAGTGTACAGTACTTTTAGTGTACAGTATTCAACACTTCCACACATAAAACATACTCCAAAACATAACAATAAATTCTCTTGATCCAAGAAGACTTAGATGGAGCTCTAACTCTTTCCCAAAATTTTGATAAGTCAATATGGCCAACATCAATATCTCCAACATTATCATTATCTAATGTGATACTTGAAGGGGGAGACACCCATTGGAAATTATACTTCATTTTTCCCTTACCTTTTAATGAGGATTCAAACATTTTCCTTGGAAATATTTTTGAAATCTTTATGGAAGTCTCTCTCGATACGATGGTAGAAATAGAGCCCTAAAAAGCAATCAGTAGGACACTAAATTACACAAGGCCTAAGTATAGTGTTGAAAAACAACCCTCAACTCCCGGTTTACTCTTCGGTGGAAGTCGATCCTTGTAATTTAATACCCAACCTCTAAATTGAACTAAGTGGAAGCCATTATTTTTTTTACAACTCCAAACTCCCGGTTGCACTTGGCGAACTTGACCCTTGTTTTATAGTCCTTGACTCCGAAATGAAATAGGTAGAAGTCGGCACATGTTTTACAAGCATTAAGTTCTAAAATGAAACTCGAGCGTAAGTCAAAACATTTTTTGCAAGCCTCAACTTCTGATTTTATCTACGATGGAACTTGATGTTTTTTTAACTCCTAACACCTAAAAATCGAGCGAAGTTAAAAAACTTACTTTTCACCTATGAATCTCTAACTTGGGATTTGTGATTAAAAATCTCTCTCGCTTTTTCAAGAAAATCCATATCAAAGACTAAACTTCACAAAAACCACAACAAGTAAAGAAAAAATAGCCACATGGACATCAAACCAAAATACAAGGAAAAAACCCCCTTAAAACCAAGCCAAAACAAGACTTAAAACATGAATACCCAAGAAACCTAGAGAAAATGGAAAAAAATCCTTACAAGATAACATAAATTCTTGCAAAAAAACATTAAAACACTAGATCTTACCAAAATATTATATGTGTTGAAGGAGAAAACCTGAAAATCATCTGAAAATTTATGAAAAAGGTACAGATTAGCTACTTGGGGTTTGTTAGCAAGCTCGGCATATAAATTTTCAAGTGAAAATGACCTAAAATTTCTGACCTTAAAAAAGGGAAAATTAATTACCACATAGATGACACGTGTGGGTTGGTGGCAATTAATGTGTCATAAGTTGACCCCACTTTTACAACTCACAGTTTCAAGTTTCAGAAATCAATTGCAACTTTACATGTAATTTGTAATCATAAACCTGAAACCCAAAATTCATTGTTCCCTTTAGTTTTTGGGTTTCAAAAGTCGATTTGAAATTTGCATGTAAATTGTAAATCATAACCCGAAACCTAAAATGCAATTTTGGGGTCGATTTCAAGTTTTGGAAGTCACTTTGCAATTTACATGTAATTTACAAATCAATTCCCGATTCTCGAAATACACTATTTTCATTTCATTTCAAGTTTCAAATTCAAGAAGAAATTTACATGTTAATTTAAAATTGTTTCCCATACCCGAAATCCAAAATACGAAGAAATTTTCTCGATACTTTGAAAATTTTGAAGAATTTCTCAAAAGAAAAAATGGAAAAAGAAAAAATTGTAATGAAGTAATCAAAATAGAAGGTAAATTTGCAAGGAGAATTGAAAAGTCAATATTTTTACAACCTCCAAGGAATGCTTGCCTACTAAGAAATTTTCTAGTAGCCTTAAGCAATCCATTGGGTACAAGAGTCATCAAAAGCCTTAAATCAAGAAGAAATGAAAGCCCCCTAAGATAAAATGAAATAAAACAAGACAAGGAAATGAAACAAGAAAATAGATGATGTACAAAAGCACTTGGAGGAAAGGAAACTAGACTACTACTATAAAAGGTAAAAATACCTCAATAGCAAGATTTTTGGTGTATCCCATTAACTGGGATAGGCAGTATTTCTCCATTATTTCTAGATTGGTAAAATGAGTTTACATATTTGCGAGCTAGTGATCGGTATGGCCCACTCCAAATGACGCCAAATTTTTATGCATCTCTCGGCTTGGCCCTATCTCGCATCCCATTTAAGAACTAGATTTCCCTCCTAAAAATACTTGTCAACTACTCTCTTATCAAAAAATTTCTTCATTTGAGCTTGATGCAGCTCAAGGGTCTTCATTGCTTGGTTCCATGTTTCCTCCAACTCCATCAATTCACCCAATCTCACTATCATAGGATCATTTTCCATAACCTCCAATTGTTGTGTTAATTCCATAGCCGGTAACTCCAAATAAAAAGTAAGTTTTGTCTCCCTCCCATATACTAGCATAAATGGTCTAATGGCTCTTTATGGAGTAATTCTATTTTCCCAAAGGGAAGTTTTAAGTTGAGTATGTTAGTTTCTCTAGTTTCTCACCATAGTCCTTTTGATAATCCTTATTAAATTCTTATTACTATAATCAGCTAATCCATTACCTTGAGGGTAATAATTTGATGAATTATTTAGATAAACAATGTGCTTCATGTCCCATTCACTAATCCTCATACTCATGATTGCCTTGGCATTTTCATAAATAATGGTAAAGGGCACACCAAACCTTGTCATGACTCCTTCAAGGAAATCCAAAATGGAATTCTCGCTAGCCTCCTTTAATGCCACCACTTCCATCCATCAGGTGAAATATTCAGGTAGTAGTCAAGCACTCATCTATGACCAGCATTGGATGGAGGATTTATCATGCTAATAAAATCCAGGCCCCATTACATGAAAGGTTGGTCTGCTTGGGTCAAACAAAGCGGAATAGTGGCTAAATTCTTCTTCCCTATGAACAAAGCACATGGGGCCTGGATTTATGGGCATCCTTAAATGATTCAAGTTAGTAGTAAATAGCCCTTATGATCTTTTAGTGGCAGATGTTCTTGTTGAGTAATGGCCTCCCGATAACCCGTTATGAAATTCTTCAAGTAATTTTTAAACTTGGCATGGGCAGATACATCTTATAAGAACTCCAACAAGGTCCTTCTAGAAGATACATCATTGATAAGAACATGAGGAATTGTTTATATCTTAAAGCTTCTTCTTTGGGATCTATCTAGATGTGGCGGATATTCACTTGATTGCAAAAACAAATCTCATATGGCACATCCTATTAACATGGGCGTGAGCTTCATATGTGTGATGGTAGTGTAACACTTGGTTAGATGCTTCTTTTCTTCTAAATTTGAAGAAAGTTGCTGACACAATCCCTTTCCTTTCACTAATTTTGTGACTTTAATATGAGCATCATACTCCATGACCTTGGTAATCCATCTAGATCTCTTTTCATTTATATCCTTATTGAATAAAAATTCCTTCATGCTTAGATGTGATACCATCAACCAGATTTTTTGTTGACAACATGTAACAAAATTTCTTCAATTCCCTTACAACATTGATAACCTATTTTTTAACAAATGACTACTTGAGTTCATAATCCTTAAGGGCTTGAATAAATAATTCAATTAGATGCTCCATCTAGTTGTTATTCTATTGAGTCGGAATTCTAGAAATGCTTTCTAATCTTGTGAAGGTATAGATGATGAATTCTTTTCCATATTCAGGATTTACCAATATGGGAGCCTAGGAAATTTCTGTTTAATTGACTTGAATTTATTCTTACCTTACTTGTTCCAACTAAAAGGTATGTTCTTCTTTAACATAGCATTAAGTGGTTTTGTCAAGATAGAAAAATGAGGTATAAACCTCCTTACAAAGTTAATAGTCCCCAATAAACTTTGGAGACCCTTCTTGTGGCTTACAAGATAAAGGGATAAAATAACATGTATTCTTTCTGGATCAATTAAGATTCCTTCCATTGAAAGAATATGTCCCAAAAATTTGCCTTCATGGATGGAAAAAATACATTTTTTTAGGTTCAAGGAAATGTCAAATTTTGTGCATCAATAAAAAAAATGCATATGATCTATATGCTAATGTGCATGCTTAGAATATAGAGTTATAGCATTAAGGTACACAAGGATCTTATAATTGACAAGCCCTTGAATGTCATGTCCATATCTTGTTGGAAGGTAGCACCGGTGTTAGAAAATCATGGCATCTTATTATAGGCAAACATGCCCCACTTGGTGGTTAAATCCATTTTAAATTGATATGATTCTTTGACAAGTACCTGGTTATAACCATAATATCCATCAATAAATGATAATCTTTCTTCTCCCACCACAGTTTTTATAATATGTTCCATGGATAGGAGAGGATAGTGGTCCTTAATAGAATCTCTGTTGAGATCTCTAAAGTCTACACATAATTTGATTTCTCCATATTTCTTCCTTACTGAACCAAATTGGCCACCCCTGGAGGAATGCTTTATTGGGAAAATAATGTTGGGTTTGATAATTTTAGAGAGTTCTTTTCTCATCAATGGTTCAATCTTGGGGTAACCGGTCTCTATTTTTTACTTGATCACTTGGCATTAGGGTCAAGTTCAATGGTATGTTGGGCTAGGCCTAGGTAAAATCCTCTGATATTTTTATAACTCCAAGAAAATATATCATTTTACTCCTAAAAGGATAATAAAATCTTTCATTTCAATTGGGCTATATATTTTCCAATCTTCAAGAATTTTTCCTCAACAACTTTGACCTGTTCAAAATCATCTTACTTGATGGTCATGCTAGTTTTTTCCCTTTAAACTGAGCATCCAATTGAAGATATATTCTAGAGTGACAAAACCCTTTGGTAACTTGTTTCCCTTCAATTGGATTATTTTTTCATCATAAGTTTCTTGTAGCCATGATTGATTCCTCGATGAGAACTCAACCTCTTCTTGAAGAAAAAGAATGATTTGTTGATCATTGTAAAAAAATTTCCAATTAGTTATGTTATCTAGTACTTCCGGCCTTAAAACCATCTTGAGTGACTCACTTTCTTCTTTCATAATGTCAACAGGGACATCATATTGATATCCTATGGTTGTAATCATTTTCACATCTTGGTTTTGATTCCTACGAACCACCTAAATGTCAAAATTCAAAACCTTCGATCAAGTACAATACCATACTCTTTTAGGACTTTAATAGATTATTATTTACCACAATATGATATCTAACTTGATGCACTATAATCTCAAAGTGTCTCGAAGACCACCAATGCCTTGATTCCTATTTTTTGAGCTATTTGAATTCCTTGTACCAAAGGCTTTGTATTTGGCTATGTTATCATTGAAGCTGAACTAAATTCATAAATTTAAAAAGTATTTCTTACCTTGCAGGGAAATCATCATGACATTGGCACCAAAGCACCATTCCTTCTTCTCGAACCCTCGAAGAAAAATTTTCATAATACTTCAAGATCATATTGGGATTTGAGAATATTGGGAATGGTAGTTCCTTCTTCATGAATATAATAAGTTTCTCTAGTGATTACCTCGGGGCCTTGGTTCGTCCAATAAGCTCCAATTTCGTATCTTACGATCTGGAAAGAAGTAAAATATCCATAATCCTATATGTTCCAATTCACGGACATATGGTTCAAATCAAGTTTATCTCCCCAGTCATCAAACAAGATATTTGGAATTTCTTCGACATGGGTAGTGGCTTCATGATCTTCAATATCTTCCTATTTTTCATGCAATGTGAAATTCATATTGATAAGCACTTGGGGTATAAGATTTGACATGGTCCTTAAAGATTGAATCATCTATTATGGTTACCTTAGTCCTATACCTTGTTTCGAGAGGATCATATGTGACCAGTCAACAAACAAATATCTACTCATCTTGGTTGTGAAATCTCTAAAGAGGCATATGGAAAATAATGGAGGGAGATCTATAATATATATATCCCTGGGTAATTTATATACTTGGGCATGCATGAATGATAAGATTCAAATATTTTATCAACCCAATAGTTTGAAAAATAGTACCATCTAATTGGACAACTCCCCTAATTACCGTGTATATTGAATACCCAATACATTAGCAATCTACTAAGGCATTACAAAGCTACTAACAAAAAAGTGGATCATACAGTTATGAACAAGGTTTTTACTAATGATTAGTGAGATCTAGAAAGGAGGTGGCTTTTTGGTTGTACAAAAATTCCTCCCCTCGAGTGCTAGCACAAGCTAGTAGAAAAGACACCCATGCTTTCTTTCTTCGTTTGGTATACCGAAACTCTTCAAAGCTTCTTGTGGAAAGTTCTTTTGTGAAGGAATATAAATTTCCTCCCACATAGTGACATTGAGATTTTTCTTTTTCATTTTCCCTACTATGTTGAAGGGAATACTTTCTACCTTAGATGGATTTTTCATTGTTGTTACATCCTCCTTATAAAGTTGGGTTTTTGGTGTTGTTGTGTTGGATTGATTGCCTCTTCTTACATCTTGACTAACATGGGCCCCTAATGGTTTAACCATGGTATATTTTCTCATAGTTTCTTACGGATGAGGTCAGGGAAGTGGACGCTTGATCAACCTTACACAGCTATCCTTATATCACTCTCTTGTTTGATTGTGTATTAGATATCATTATTGTTGTATATTCCACATTAAAACCACAAAAATATTCCTCTTATCGATTCAACAGGTCAACTCCCCTTGTTTTTTTGGTTGACCTACATCTTCTTGTAGATAAGCTTCCACTTGTTGTTATGTGGGTGCGATATACTTTGAACCATGATTTCTTGGTTGAGCACTCCATCGAGGCACATATTTTGGTTGTTCAATTGAGAGCATGGATAACACCATTCATAATCTTGAACAAGATTATTTTTCACTGGAACAATGGCTCTAGAAGAGCTAGCAACAAGGGGTTTCTAGTGTTCAAAGGTTTCACATTGGCAATCTGATTTTGAATTTGGGCATTACTCTAGAAAGGTTACCGATTGGGCTGATATGGTTTATTGGGAGGTTGGTAGGGGAACTTATATTGAGAATGTTGTATTTTGAGAGAAAATAATTCATTACCAAAACTCTGAAGAAAATATTTGACCTCATAGAGATCATTTGAAGTAGGTACTCATTGAGCTCATTGGTTAGAAACTGAGGGAAGAGGGAAAATGGTAGGATGATTAGTGGAGAACTCATGAAAAAGGGGAATTGGTGGCCTTGGAGCAATCTTCCCCACTTGAATCAGAAAATTTTCAGCTCATATGGAAATATCGTAAGAGTCTAGGATATTTGTTCCTCCCATTGATTCTATCATGACTACTACACCACTATTCAAAGCCCACGAATAATAAAAAAATGTGTTATTCAGAGAGGGATTAATTCATGGTGGAATTCTATTCCATGTCTTATGAAAATAGAATTTGAAATCTCCCATGAATTACTGAGGAGCCCTTTTGATAGTAGTCAATTTCTCCATGAGAGACAGATGATCACTCATGTCTTCAAAATGTTTATAGAGTTATTCCTCTAACTCTTCCCAGATTGTGGATGGAGTTGGGTTTCATGCCTCGGTATCGTTGGAGTGTGTTTCCTTTTAGAGAAGTGGTGAGAAGCATGATTGCCACATTGTCTTCTATGATATTATGTACTGAAAAATATTATAAACATCTTGTATGTGCTTTATAGGGGTGACATTTCTTTTACGGTGAAGAATCATAAGTTTTTAGAGCCACCAAAGATATGGCATCGCATTAAGTGAGAACAAGAGGGTTGTCACCATTGAAGGTGGGAATACTTGGTTCCTTACCGCCATTATAATGATTGGTTGACGTCTTTTTGGTGAGGAGATCTTCCGAATGGAGTCATTGGTTGTGTTTTGCAATAAGATGATGTAGTTTCTCCTTTTCTTCTCCTTCACAGAGATAAGGAAAGCTTAATGGTCTACTAGTTTCCTTTCCGAAATAATCCCTTATTTGAATCATTCACATAAGTGCATGTATTGTTCATTGAAAGTTAGAGATATGGATTCATCAAGTACCTTTGATTAATACAAATGCTAAGAGAAGTAACAACTCTTAGCTCTCTATTTCCCACTAGCCGTGCAAAAATTGTTGTCACTTGGATCGAGAACCCGCCAAATTGTTAGATGATCTAGTGCAACATGGGAACATCCCCAAGGTGTGGGACCTTGGCTCCTTGGGATGAACCTCCAGAGAAGGCCACTTCCTACTAAACTAATGTACATCTTATGAAAGGCCCAACCGCAAAACCTATGGTACTTTGAAATAAACTACAACTATTAAACTCTTTCTCAAAAAGGGGCAAAAGATAACTAAAAATAAAAGAAAATGGTGATGCACTAATAGTTAAGGAACATAGATTAGCTTATATAAGCACAAAATATTTAAAATAAGGATAATAGCATACACAACTTCCCAATTTTTTACCTCTTAACATAAGTATTTTGTATGAAGGTTAGAAAATAAAACAATAAAATAATGGATTCATACACGATTCCACAACTATTTCAAATAAGATTTATTTTTCACAACATACAACTTTTCAATAGAAACATTAACTCTATATGAAGGTAAAATAGATTATGTGAGTATACACAAGTACAAAATTCACCATGAATATACACAACACATAGAAGTGGAATAAGGTTAAGTATTAGTTCTGCAAAAATAATATCAATTATTAATCTTGTATATAAAATGCTCAAAATGGCAGAGCCTCTTTATACAATAGATCAAAAATTCCTTGAATACATAATGCATCCTTCTATATATAGCATATGAAGGTTGAGAAATATTAAATACTCTTCTTAACTTTTACATTCTAAAAATAGGATAAATTTACAATTATGGAAAATCCTTCCTCAAAAATAGCTAGGTGGTTGTGCAAATTTGACTGGGTTAAACCTGCAACTCAATCGGTGGATTGTGGCTAGAAGAATCTATAAAAAATGGCAAAAAAACTCAGCTAGGAATGGCACCACCCTTTGCTTGTGTGCATAATTTTGAACTAGTTCCTAAATTTTCCTTTTCATCTTTCCTTTTCCGATAATAAATAAATTATTTGATGATTTATTGTACTTATTTATCATTAGGTATGCATGCATAGTGATCCAATACGTCGGCAGAGTCAACTATTCATTCAGTTTTCCAAGAATCTTCTTGACTCGATTCATGATTTTTGAATTTGACTTAAGAAATTTTTATGCGATATCATCATGTTAATATATTCAAGACCAAAATATTGGGTCGCCCTAGTATCTTCCTTGACCAAGATCTTGAAATTAGTAACAATGTTTTCTACGTAAAGTATATTAAGATCATAATATTTGAATTTGTAATGGATCTTATCAAATTCATCACTGATATTATCAAGGCCATCAATCCCTTCATTTATTTCATTAGTTAATTTCATGGTTCCTCCTTAGGAATTCGAATGCGGAACTCAATGGCCTCATTAAATTTAAAAAAATTGAAGAGTAGTCAATGATCACTTCTTTGAGGAGAAGATCATATTTGAAATTTTGTATCTCTCTCCAAGCCCCAATGTGAGTTCCAAATTATCACATTATTCTCTCATAATGTCATAAATCGTATTCACCATATATTTTTCTAGCTCAAGTTTGGTATATAATCCCAAGACATCTTCGATCACATGTTTTCCTTCTAGGACCAGACATTCAATCTAAGCTCTGATTGTCTGTCATTGTTGTCCAATTTTCTCAACTATTAGAAATAAGTAGCATCGAGTGTATTGATATTGTGAGAGTAGTTGAATGAGCGTCTTATGTGATCTTATGAGGGATATCTATAAATTGTTCCACTTTACTCTTCATCTCATCCTTAGTAACCTTATCATTATCAAATTTGTCCGAAGGTTTCCAAGATCAATTTGAACAACTTTTTTTGCTATGTCATCGGTGGCCTTTCCTAGAGAGATCTTGGAAATATGATAGTCCTCTATCATGATGTCTTCTTTAGGTTTATCAGCAATTGGTGTCATGATCTCAACAAATATTTCCACTATATGATCAACCGATAGGTGAGAAATGACCTTTGGCCTCTTTAACTAATTTTGGGGAGTTAGATCCAAGGTGTTGAGATCAAAATTTTCTACAATGGGTATCTTTTTATTTTTCTTGATTCTTCCTCGGATTATCCATGAAGGAGTGGAAGAAGAAACCAACCGCTAAGAGGATGACAAAGTAAAATACATCGTGGTGGTAGAAATAATGGTGATGATGGGATAGTTTTCATAACACTCACTAGTGGCAAAGGAGTGACGAGTGGGGAAGGAATGGAAAGGATAGTTGTAGGAATAGATGAAACATGAAGGGTGATAAGAGAGGAAATGGGAATAGGTTGTTAAGGAAGAGGATTCTTTAGAAGAGAACCTAGAGGTATACCATCTTCAAATTAGAGGGAGGGATAGGAGGAAAATACCTGAGCCATGGTAGGAGATGAAGTGGTGAAAGTAAGAGTAGGGAGATCGAGTAGAAAATATGGAAGATGTGAGTCAAGGAAGTGTGAAAGGTGAAGGAGATGGAGCAACCAAAAATGGGGAGGGAGGGGGAGGTTTTAAAGGTTACTATTGTACTTGAGTGGTGGATGATGGCGAAACATTTAGATCTAGTACTTTTGAAGTAGGAATAAAAGAAGAAGCTCCAACACCTTTGCTTACAAACTTGATTTTACGAAGATTAGGAGTGGGCTTTTCTCATTTTTAATGATAGGGTGGCCCACCACTATTTGTACTTGATTTATATATTTTTTGGAACCTTGGGTGGTATTCCCAATGAAAACAATCATTGGTGTGTCTAGTTGAGAATGTTCCTTACACGCTCCTTATTGTACATTTTTTGAAGCAACCAATTGATCAAAGGAAGTGGTTGATATTTTATGTTCATTTTCACTTAGACAAGATCCAAGATATCTTCATCATCATGGAGGCATTCGGGTACATTTGTAATCTGATACTTGGTTACCTTCTCAAGATTAAGCCTACAATAACATCTTTAATGTACGGCTACTTCATCCTGCAATTGATCTAAATATCTTCTAATTTCGGTATATATACACAAGTTGGTCTCGATTCGCCAACTATACGCCAAAGATAATCAAATCTAACTCATCGGTGATAGGTTTTGACCATCATTTGATATATCTCACCCTTGAAATTTTTGGCTTTATATGATGATGCACATATGTATCGACCCAAATTTACTAGGAACCGAAAACCCCATCTTATGCCTACTTTTTTATACTTATGGAGGTGTAGAAAATTTTAGACAAATTCCATTAAAACCAATTTATTTGTAGGGAATCTTGGTAGTTTTTAGGGAGCACCCAAAAATCCTCCTACTCCAAAGTACATGAAA
Organism: Taxus wallichiana var. yunnanensis; assembly: GCA_018340775.1. Taxonomy (NCBI): domain Eukaryota; kingdom Viridiplantae; phylum Streptophyta; class Pinopsida; order Cupressales; family Taxaceae; genus Taxus; species Taxus wallichiana. Next base: position 391,354,057 of record CM031238.1, read on the forward strand.
TTTTTGAATTGTAAGAATATACACCCCCAAATCCTAACAACATTTCATGCACTATCCAAATTTTTGTGATTTTGAAGCTCCTTGTCAAAGATACACTTGAGGGAAAATAAAAGGCATAATTTACTCTCCTAAAGTGCTTTGATCCTTCCTTCATCATCAGCTAAGGAGAGAAATCATAAATTTATGATGATTTCCTTGCACCAACGGATGTCAATACATGATAATTTCTCATTCCTATTGCAACATACACAAGATAGGAGGTCATATAGATGCATCTCGTGGTTTGGAGCTCTAGCAATTGGGTGTGTATGGCATTATTGATTTTTTCTTCCCATCGATGAGATCAGTATTCTTAAAAAGAGTGGAAATATATTGATACATCTACTCTTGGAAGTATTTTGAAGAGGGAAGTCTTACTAATCTACTCAATAATGTAATCAAATCCTTGACTTCCCGTATAAATTTTGAGAGAGGAATAGTTTTTGGAAATCTAGTTACCATTGGCTTGGGCTTTGCAAGGTAACTTTTGTTAAGGAATTTAATGTAAGCATTGGAATTTCCTTTCCAATGCTTGAGAGCCATTTTGGGTTAGATTTATGTGTATCCTTTAAAATTGGGGAAAATTAAATGGCATTATTTACTCTCCTAAATTGTTTTGATCCTTTCTTCATCGTCATCCGAGTATAGAATTCATAAATTTGTATTGATTTCCTTGCACCAACGAATGTAAATCTAGGATAATTTCTCATTCCTTTCGTGGCATACACAATATAGGAGGTCATGTAGAATTTTTCCGTGGGTTGGAATTTTAGCAATTGAGTGTGTATGGCATCAAATGTGTTCCTCCCATTGGATGAGATTGGTATTCTTAAGTGGAAATATACTTGATAAATCCACTCATGCAAGTATTTTTAAGAGGGAATTCCTACTACTCTACTCAATAATGTAATCAAATCATTGACTTCCTAGATAAAGTGTGAGCAAGGATTAGTTTTCGAAATCTAGTTACCATCATCTTACGCTTTGTAAGGTAAATTTTGCTAAGAGCTTTAATGTAAGCATCGAAATTTCCTTTCCAATTCTTGAAAGCCATTTTGAGTGATATTGATGTTTATCCCTCAACATCAGGAATTTTAAGCAAATCCTTGACGTATTCAACATCTAACTCAATCACAACTAGCACATCTTGATATTTTACCATTCGAGATTATAAATCGTAGCGTGTCGTTGTTGCGAGTACAAATTCTAGATATTTCATTGAAGGTGGAAAGGTAACAGCTAGGGAAATCCCACTATCATAAATTCTCTTGATCCAATCAGACTTAGATGGAGCTCTAACTCTTTCCTAAATTTTTAATAATTTGATGTGGCCAAGGTCGGTATCTCTAATATTGTCGATGTCTAATGTGATACTTGAAGGGGGAGACACCGCTTGAAATTGTAATTTATTTTTCCTTAACTTTTGACAAGGATTCAGAAATTTTCCTTGAAATTATTATTTGAAATCTCTATGGAAGTATTTGATACTAATGGCAAAAGTAGAGCACTAAAAAGAAGTTGTAGACCTCTCAATTACACATGGCGGAAGTAGAGTGTTGTAAAAAAACCCCGACCGCCAATTTATTCTTGGGTAAGAAGTCAATCCTTGTAATTAAATACCTAAAAATTTTAATAATTTGATGTGGCCAAGGTTGGTATCTCTAATATTGTCGATGTCTAATGTGATACTTGAAGGGGAGACACCGCTTGAAATTGTAATTTATTTTTCCTTAACTTTTGACGAGGATTCAGAAATTTTCCTTGAAATTATTATTTGAAATCTCTATGGAAGTATTTGATACTAATGGCAAAAGTAGAGCACTAAAAAGAAGTTGTAGACCTCTCGAATTACACATGGCGGAAGTAGAGTGTTGTAAAAAAACCCCGACCGCCAATTTATTCTTGGGTAGAAGTCAATCCTTGTAATTAAATACCTAAAATTTTAATTGAACCGAGTGGAAGTCGCTATTTGTTTTACAATTCCAAACTCTTTGTTTTCACTTGTGCGAAACTTGACCCTTTTTATAGTCCTTGACCTCTAAAATGAATTAGGCGAAGTCAAAACATGTTTTGCAAGCCTCAAATTCTAATTTGAATTGGTCAAAATTCAACTCATGTTTTCCAAGCCTCATCTTCTCGATTTGATCTATGGCGTAACTTGATGTTTTCTTTGTAACTCTCGACACCCGAAAATACTAAGTGGAAGTTAAACCTTTTTTCATTTGTGAATCTCGACTTGGGATTTGAGATTAAAAATTTCTCTATTTTTTTAGAAAATCAAGATCTAAAGCCTAAGCTTCATAAAAATATCAAGTAAATAAAAATGACCCACATGGACATAAAACCAAAATCAAGGACAAAACCCCTTAAAACCAAGACAAAACTAGACTTCAAAAAAGAATACCTAAGAAGCCCGGAGAAAATGGAAAAAAATGCCTTAAAAGATAACATAAATTCTTGTAAAAAAATTAAAACACTAAATCTTACCAAAATATTAGATGGTTTGAAGGAGAAAACATGAAAATAGTCAAAAAGATACAAAAATGTACGGCCAAATGTTTAGGGGTCATTAACAAGCTCGATGTATAAATTTTCAAGTGAAAATGACATGTAAATTCGACCTTAAATAGAAAGGGGAAAATTAATTACCATGTAGATGACACGTGTGGGTTGGTGGCAATTAATGCATCGAAGTTGACCCCACTTTTTAACTCTTTCACGTTTCGAGTTTGATATCAATCAGTGCAATATTGCATAAAATTTGCAATCATAAACCTAAAACCCGAAATGCACTATTCCCTTTGGTTTTTTGGGTTTTGAAGTCGATTTGAAATTTTCATTAAAATTAAAAATCTGAACTCGAAACCTAAAATGTAATTTTAGGTCAGGTTTCAATTTTTGGAAGCCACTTTGTAATTTACATGTAATTTGCAAATCGATTCCTAATTCCCAAAATACACTATTTTCTTTTCATTTCGGGTTTCGAAGTCAAGAAACGATTTGCATGTAAATTACAAATTGTTTCCCAAACCTAAAATCCAAAATACAAAAGAAATTTTCCAATACTTAGATAATTTCAAATGATTTCTTGAAAATAATATTTTTAGTTAAAAAGTAAAAAATTACAAGTAATCAAAATAGAAGGCAAACCGACAAGGTCACTTAAAAAGTAAACAATCCCTACCTCCTTATCACGAGATAATGGTACATCTTTTAAAATTAAAAATTTCAAAGAGTTGTCCAAATGATTTCATATCCAACTCAAATGGGAAAATCCATACTATCAACAGTGTAATTGTCAATTTGAAGCATCCAATAAAATGATCAAATCAATATTTAAAAATATTGTTGACAAGCACGACCGAATTTGGCATACACAGCTATATCCCGCACTTTGGGCCTATCACACCTCATATCATACTCCAACTGGATCCACTCACTTCTCCCTTGTATACAGATTGTAAGGTGTTTTACCCATATAAATTAAGCTCCCATCCCTTCCCATGTTATTAGAACACCTAGTTCATGAAGATGATTATAGACAAGTGTGCCTTACAGATCTAGAAATCTTAGATGAGAAGTAGGTCCATGCCTTGGATCATTTAAAAGTGTATCAAAATTGACTCCACCACAGCTACAACAAGAAAATAAAACTAAGAGAGTTTGAAATCGGTGATCTTGTACTCAAATAAAATCAAAAGAATATAACCAAGGAGCATGAAAAACAAGGAAAAATTGAACCTAATTGGTTGGGACCTTACATTATTACTGCTAAATTTGGGTATGACACATATAAGTTATCCTCTAAAGATGGCAAATATCTCAAAGAACCCATAAATGTGGTTCATCTGAAGAAGTTCTATTCATGAATCCTTTATGAGTATACCTTGTGTTGGGGGCATATCGGCACAACCACTTGTTTCATACCTTCATTCTATTCCACTTGTTGCATCATTCCAAACCATTTTTGTCACGTGTTCCTTATAGTTAGGATGTGTATCCTGTGTTATAACAACCATGTTCGGCCACATTCATCATATTTCATCCCTTGGTCTCAATGAGCTTATTCATTTGTACAATGCTTGGTATGGTCTAGGGCAACCTTGTCTTTCTCATTTACATTTGTAAAACATAAAAAAAAATCCAAATACATTTAAAAACATCAAAAAATCCAAAAACATTTAAAAAATTTGACAAAATACAAAAGCATTCAAATAATCACAAAATCCTAAAAATTTACAAAAACATCAAAAATCCCAAAATCAACACAACTCAACAAAATCAAACTTTTAACTCCTATCCTAGTATTCGTTTCGATCATATTATGACTATCATAAAAATCATCCAACCCCTTACATTTATCCTTTCTTGGGGGCAATTAAAATCAATCATCTCCCTCGTGTGCATCCTCACTTAGGGAAATCTCATCTCTCATTCTCTCCCTTGCATGATAGTATCCTTGCTTGGGGAAATGGCCCATTTTAATCTTCTATCATTCTTCGATGTGGATCAAAAAAGAGTTTCATTAGGATTTTATTAACTCCACTCTTTATTCTAATTTAATCCCCTTGCATGAATCATTTCTGGGAATTCCTAGATGACTTATACAGTCCTAGACCAACACATCCTTTAAATTTTATTTCAAATTGATTATATTTTTTGGATTGTTTCATCCTTCTAGGTCAGATTTTTCATAACAATTTACCTTTGGAACCCTATATAAGAAATTTAATATCACTTCATTCACCTACCTGTCACTCTTATGAGCTCTCATTGTAAATACTAACACTAAAGACACTCAATCATCCCTACACCTTTCCAAAGATGATGAAAATTCATTATGGAAGTCACTACTACATTTCTAAAACACTCAATCAGGTCAAGGAAATCAGCTTCCCTCATTTCCATGCATCTGAATATCTCAATCCAATGTCTTAACAAGAGAAAAATCACCTTGAAGATTTTTCAAAGTGGTTCAAGTTTCAAAAATAGTTACATCTATATAGATAGCACATGTTATGTGGAGAACTACATGTGGTTTAAGGCCTCTTCTGAGTATTTTCAACATAGACAATGTGTGGATTGCACTTCAACAAAAATAGTAATCTTTTTGTAGGTCTTTCACCTATGGTTATGGTTTGAGTTTGATTCAAATTATTTGAATGGTCTTGTAGCTATGTGACACTTAGGGTATGACAATGACATATATTTCCATGCAAGTGAAGGGTATAATAAGTTAATATATCCACACTCTAAGTAGGTTGAAAACTATACACTAGGGTCAAGAGTATACAAACGTTCTGTAATAATTATACAATTCCATACCAGAATTTTCCATATATAGTATTAGTAATGAAACAAATTCAATTCAATCAAGTTTATTATTAAATTAATATCTTCTTTGTAAGAATGTGTAACAAGTCAATTTTGATGTGGAAGAGATCAAAAAGCACTTAAATTTGACATGCATTTTTCACTTGAAAACAATAGGGGACTTCCTAAACCCTTTTACAATTTTTTACCTTCATAAGAACCTAATTTTTGAAAAGTGAAAAATAAACGCTTTAAAACATTTGATTGTTGTAATCAACGTATTTTTTCTCTTCAGTTGAGTTTTTAAAAGCTTAAAAATGGGGTCTAATCACTTTAACATTTACAAGATGCAGATGTTAAACGGGACAAACTACAACACCTAGAAAATTAGACAAGGCATAATTCATGGCACATAAGCTCTAGACTGTCGTAAATGGTATGGAGAAGGAACTGACTAGCAAATGGGTAACATGAGACAATGTATCTACATATCAACAAAAGGTACATGAAGAAATGTCCATCATATTGTGGAGCATTCAGGATGACTTCCTACTTCATATAGGGAATCAAGAAATTATGATTGAGGCTTGGACATAGCTAGTATTAATGCATAAAGGTACATGTTTATTGAAAATTATAAAATTGATTCTTGAGTTACTGATGACTCCCATGAAGGGAGATGAAAAGTAGTTAATTTTTAACAAAAATTAAAGACATTAAATCTCAATTAGATGGATGTAACAGTAACTTGATTCATGATAAACTATTGTATTTGATTATTCAAATGAACATCCATGAGAGATTTAGGAATTTCATTTCAATTCTAAATTTTAAATATCAAATTGAACAAGTCATATTTTTCCTCTCTACTCTAAGTGTTCTCTTGATCCAAGAAGAGCAGGTCATGTCAAATTTTGATTCAAAGGAGAATTCCACACAGGCACTTCTCACATAGAAATCTAAGAAAAACCCTTCTAGATTTAACAAGAATCAAAAATAAAACTTTAAAACACCTAGTAAAGAAAATAAATTAGGGAATTTAAGAGTCAGTTTTGATGGAAAATGTTACAATTGTGGGAAATTTGGACACAAGAAGGAAGATTGTAAAGTAAACAAAAACAAACCAAATTTCAAAAATAAAAAATGGAATAAACCAAATCAAAATCAAAACAAGAATGAAGAGAATAATCATAAATCTAATGTAGTTACCTTGTAAACTGCATTAGTCACTACCAAAGAAAATGAATAGATATTAGACAATGGTGCATCTAGGCACATGTTGTATAAATCTAATATTCTAACTAATATCAAATGATCTATCTAAGTGATCATTCCATTCTCGATATTTAGGGTAAATGAAAAGCAAATGTTTTTATAGGTTTTATAAATGATGTTTTGTATGTTCTTGAATTGAAAATGAATTTTATTTCTTGTTCACAACTAACTCAAAATAATTATAGTGTAATTTTGTTAAAAGATAAATGAGTTAGATGTTACTAGTTTCTAAAGGAATAAAAAAGAAATGGATTATCTATGTTTAAATGTTTTACTTATACTTCTTGTTTGTCTATTCAAAAATAGAAGCGAGTTCAATTGGCATGAAAGACTAGGTAATGTTAGGAGCATGTATGTCATGTCTCGACTTAACCTAGTTTTTGTTATTCCACCTATCTCTCATTCTCATGAAACGTGTGAAGGGTGCTTACATGGTAAACAGTCACCAAAACCCTTCCTCAGTCATCTTGAAGAAAACTCCTCATAATCCATGGAATTTTTCCACAAGTAATGTTAAAGGACCTTTAAAAATTCCATCCCTAAATGGTTTAGTGTATGTTGTTACTTTCATTATTGATTATTCTTGCATGATTTGGTCATTCTTGCATATATGTTATCTATCAGTCTTATCACAAATTTAAAAGATTAAAGTAGATAATGAAGATATATATGTTGATAAAACATTTCTAAACTCTAAATTAGTATGTGATTACTAAAAATAGTATTATATGCATATCAAATGACACTTGGGGATGCCTTTGTGTCTGTATTGGAGACATCCAATACTAATTGCACCTAGTATATATTTTTTCAAGATTAAAAATGTGAAAATTGTTCAACATATTGGTAATATGACATGGTTAGTTATCATACAACTTGTTTTGTAACCTATTAATGTAAGATTTATAAATGGTTAAAAATGAAATCAATAAATGATTTATATTATGTTTATTATGATAATGCATGTTTATATGAATATTGTGATTCTAACCATGTTGATGTTGTGTTAGATAGAAAATATACAACTGGATATGTGTTCAAGTTTGGTACAGTGTCATTACTTGAAGCAATAAAAATTAGTTGATAGTATGCATCTCTTCTACTAAGGCAGAATATAGAAGTACGATGGAAGTAGCAAAAGAAGTCATGTGGCTAAAGTGACTATTTGAAGAGATTCACATGAAAGTTAAAGAAAGTAATCCTCATCTATATGATGATCATATTTTCATTGATCTTGCTAATAATATAGTTCAACATCCAATAATGAAGCATACATAGATTCATATGTAATTCATCTAAAAGAAGGTTTTATTTGGTGATATAGATCTCAAGTACTACCCAACAGAAGATCAAGTTGAATATATGTTTACAAATCCATTTTGTGTTGTAAAGTTTTGTAAGTTTCGTGAATGCTTGGCTTTTCAAAGTTGTCGTTGATGGTGGGTGTGCAAGAAAATGTCACCTCCTGATGGTTGGTCTCATGTTTTTCCTTCTCCTCTATACATATGCTTCAATTTGAAGTATTGTAAAAGATTTTTATGATCTTAGTAATATTATAACTCTAAGTTTAATGTGTACAACCTAGTGTGTTGAATCTATTGTAAAGGATTCCCTTATTTTATAAAAGGCTAATATAAATGTTGGTAGAGATTTTTCATGAGAAACTATGAGATGTAGTCTCACAAATCATGCTTAGCCTAAATCATAACTTCTGATTTATGGATTCCAAATCCTTTTGTACCAAAAGGTAAGTTGAGCATGATGAAGGTGTATAAATCCTTCAAAAGTGATATGCTAGCCTAAACCTTAACTATGGTTTATGGATTTGTAAATCATGTTGTATAAACAAGTAACTTTGGCATATGTTCCCCACTTAATATTAAGGGGGTGTTAGAACATTTAATATTAAGTTTTCTTATATAAATTGTAGTTTATAATTAAATAATTTAGAATATTATATATTTCAAATTATTTAATATAAACTATGTGTTTATGGTTGAATTGATTTATTATTAAATAAATGGGGTGTTTCACGAGAAGTCACACCCTATCAATTTATTTATACTTGACTATAAGGTTAATTGAATATGTGAAATGTAAATTTGATTTTACCAAAGTGGAGAGAAGTGATGGGATGAGATTTACTAGACTATAATTATTTCTCACATAAATGGAAATCTTACTGAGAAGTTTCACCGTGGTTTTTCCCATTTGGGTTTTCCAGTAAAAAATTTGTGTTCTATGTTCATTTCATTTATTGCAATTATTTCAAATCCTTTTGCATAATGTTTAATATAGTTAATATTTAACATGGTTAATTTATTGTCAAATCCCTCATACCTCACAACAGGTCATTATTCTTTTATTCTCCAGTTTGTGCACTCATATATCTCCTATTTCACTCTATGCATCTAAATGCATCTCTTCTCTTTGTTTTTGATATTATAGCATAATGCTATTAGTAATCGCAAGTATTAATGTGTTACTTTGATATTGCATAATTAATGTTGGAAATTAATTAATCAGAATAAGCCCATGTAACAAAATTTACATCCTATTTTAGTGCATTCATGGCATTTTTAATGTAATTAAGGTGTAAATAATGACTAATTGTTTTTTAGGTCTATAAACTTGTTTTTTGTGGTTTTGTACTTGACTACTCTCTTTGTATGCATGTTTTCCTACGTAGATTATTCTAATTTTTGCATCTATAATATTTTGATCGATATCTTTTAATTATATATGGCTTCTCCTTACTTAGAACACTATCCTTGTGCCCTTGAATTGAAAAAGAGGTTAGCATAGATTTGTGGGGCTGCATCACTACATCCCCATTGATGTTATGAGAACTACACTATATACCACTACTCCTTGAAGAGGATGAATCCACTTGTAGCTCCCAAAACCTATGATGGGATGCATTAAAATGTATATATAATATAAAATGAGCCCTTTATTTGACCCTCACACTTTGTAGCATGCACTTATACTTTAGATTTATCCCAACACTTGATCTAGTGAAAAAATAAACTTGAATCTTGATGTTTTTGTGATGTAATCTAAGGGATATATGTTTCATTAATTTTTTTGACATTCTCATAGTGTACCTAGATATGTTATAATTCCTACTAATAGGTTTTATTTTTTTGCATTTATAGGTTTCCTTCATTAGTTTTTTCTCTCAACCCGAACTAAAAGTCTTGCCTAGGAAGACTAATCCAAGTAACCCTTTCAAAAATGTGACCATAAGAATGTAAAGGGACATGTTCATATGAGAGGGACATGTTTAGATATGAATATATTCAATGCCTACAAATGTATCTAGGCTGTTCCAATATCCAAGTTTGAGATAGGTGGGGGTTTATACATATGTTCAACTGCATGTGCAATGAGTTCTACAAATATGAACTAGAGAGTGGATTTTGTCTAGTGGATATAAGGTGCATGATAGAGAAAGAATGTGCCTTTAGTTGTTCAAATAATGTGTAAATTGAGGCTATATTAGAATAATTTTTAAATGTCATATTACTAAGTGCCTTAACCAAATTTAAGGTATGTTAGCTTGATTTTCCGCATAGCTAAAAACCTAGTCATGTAGTCATGATATAAATCTCCCTCATTTAAATTACAAAGTCTTGCCTAGGCTCCAAGTGTAATATGTTTATCAATCTGGTAATTATAAATCCTAATAACTATTTGTGGGGGTTTTACTTTAATTACAAAGCTCATGAACCATAGCTAAGCAATTATGAAACAAGTAAGCAATTGTTTATGAAGTATTTTTAAATGTCGTGCCTTAACCAAATTTAAGGTATGGGAAATAATGGAATTCTCCCTCAAAGAAGAAAGGAAGATATGTAATTCAACCAATAGTTTAAACATAGTTGGTTTATTTGCATACGCATGGATTAAATAAACAAGTAGATCTCACAATATTCAGAAGTAAAGGAAAAGAAAAAATTCTAATCTAAATCTCAGATAACACAAAGTTTATCTAAAGATCCACACAGAAGTAAGAAGAAAATACACCATGGACAAAAAGTTCTCTGGAAATATGCCTTTATTCAATTTCTCAACTTTCACAAAAATGACATCAAGGGCTACAACACAAATTCTGGAACTCAAGAATGTTGATTAACAAATTGTTATCCTTTAACTTTCATTAGCTCTTCCTCTATTTATAGTGTATAGAGGGAAATTACAAATATGAGGCTTTCAATGAAGTGCCACATGTGGAAGCTATGAAAAGGGAAAGTAACTAGTAGTATTCTTCCTAGAATTCCTCTTTGCATGACATACATGATTTATAACTGAAAATAGAACCTTCTATTTTACATGTCTATCACCTATTTCCAAGTAATTGAATTCTTCTAGTAACTTGAAGTAACAACTTTTATAGCCAATTACCTAAGTTTTACAATTTTAATTGATTGCTCAATTGCTTTGTCGAAGAAAATAAGAGAAAGAAGAAGAAAGAGGAGAATAAATTAGAAGAAAGTTGCAACGCTCTCAGTCTTGTTCTTCTTCCATACTCTGCATGTTGATCTAACCTATATTGCACTTCTGTTTCATTCACTTTAGCAATGAATGATCTAAATGATATCTCTGCCTTGAATCTAAGATGTTTTTTTCTCCCATATGTTGTTGAATCCTTTCCTTTGATTCTCACCAAACTGGATCTGGAAGTAGTTGATTGAGATTTATTTGTGGGTGTTACCTCTGACCTGTCTTCCCTCTTATCCTTGAATAATTTTTCATTCTTCTCCAAGATTGAACCCGGTGCAATGTTTTTCGTAAACAATTCAGACAAAACTCATCACCCTTCATCGTGCCTGAATCAACCTTTGTCTGAGATCTTCTTTTTTATTTCTCAGAAGACCTTGCAAATATGAGAGCTAGATCTATTTGTGCAGAACCTGTAATTTCTCCTTCTGATTCTGAAGATATATTCAATGTATCTGACATTGATTTTCCTTCTTTTCACCAATATGAGCACCAGTGAAGTATTCCTACAAATAATTTAGAAAAACATGGAATCCATGGCATGAATGCTTAATTCCTTCACCAAAATCTGATTATAAAGCTTGTTGCCCTCTATTTTTAGACTTTTCTTACATGCCAAGCAAGCTAAAAATATTATTTTAATTCCCCTATGCACTCACATCAACATGTAGATAACCAGAATAATAAAAAGAATGCCTTTCTAACCCTATGCGCAAAAACTAGATGCTTCCCGACAATTAAAAAAAGTCATCTTTTAGGCATTTAGCTATGCCAGAATGAGTCACACTTTTTGGATAGAAACCATGTTAAAAATAAGAAGGAAAGTAAGTGGGAATTTTTACCCTTCCAGGAAGCTCAAAAATTCTCATCTTTCACTTAAGTGATTTAAGTTTAATGATGGAAAAAACAACCTTCTAAGAAGGCTCCAAATTCCCATCTTTCACTTAAGTGATTTAAGTTTAATGATGGGAAAAAACAACCTTCCAAGAAGCGCTCCTAAATTCCCACCTTCCTTTAACCACCAAAATTCTCATTGGCACTTAAGTGATTTAACATTAATGATGGGAAAAAACCTTCCAAGAAGGCATCAAATTCCCACCTTCCTTCCACCACCAAAATTCTCGTTGGCACTTAAGTGATTTAACTTTAATTATGGGAAAAAAAACCTTCTAGGAAGGCTCTAAATTCCCACCTTCCTTCCACCACCAAAATTACCATTGGCACTTAAAATCTCTCCTTCCAAAAAATGTGACTTGCATGGAAGAAAGATTCTTCCCAAAAAGTGCAATTTGCATTGAGAAATTGCTCTTCCCAAAAAGTGCGACTTAGAATAAAATTTTCCATTTTTGGAAAGGGTCTGAGAAGATGTAGCAGCAAAAACTTGCAAGTGGCATAAATTTCACTCCATGGCATTGTTTTAAGTGTCATTTTATCTAAAAGTGCATATTTTCTCAAGTTCTATGCATTGATGGAAATATTTTCCTTATTTTCATAAAATACATTTTTCACCTTTTTGAACCAAGCAACTTCTTGCAATCTCCTGAAAGAATCATGAGCTCTGATCACCTTTAGATAGATTAGTAATTACAAATATTGGATAACTTTTCAAACCCCTAAGCCTCGAGAAAGGTCTAGTAGGAAGAATGAATAGGCTACGGGAATTTCTGGAGAAAACAAACCAAAACACAGACTAAAGAAATAAAATAAATCAAAAGAAGCTACAGGTAATTTCTCGAAAAATTTCTCCAATTATTTGATCTGTAAAAATTATTCCTCCCGAGTGAATGTTCTATGGTAATAATGATGGGGTGAAGTGTTTAATATAGCCTAAATCCTCCAATTTTATCTCAATCTATTTTTAAAATAACTGTATTTATTTAATAAATAAATAAATAAAACACTTGAAGATAGATTCTGGTGAAGGAATTGAGTGAGATTTGGCATGTGGGTATTTTTTGAATTTGGATTTTATGACTATCTGGGGATACCCTAGAGAAATGCAAACAACTGCAAGAAAAACAAACACAAAATGACCCATTACATTGTAAAGAATAAATAAAAATTTAAAGGGTAGTCTCGATTTCAAGGTGAAATCTTGGGGACACCAGTTGGCTCCATCTGTGGACATATTTACCTCTGTCAAAATGAAAGGAGTGAAGATGATATCCCAACATCTCTGGTTTCATGTCTTGTCTATTGGGTTCGGGGTCAAGCCACAAAACAAAACAAAACAACAAAAAGTTTTATTTATATACAAACAAGTTTTACCTTGTATCTCAGTTTTGAATAGCCTCATATGTTTCCCATTGAAAGGAAGTGGTAAATCAATTCCATCCTAGTAGGAAAGGAAGAAATTATCCATTCCAAGTAGCTCTCTTGATCATGAAGGGCCCTTTCCAAAGTGAATCAGATTTGTTGTGCATGCCCTTCGGTTCATGTCTCTTGTCCCACAAGAGTACCTAGTCTTCGATCTCGAACTTCATTTCTGTGGCATTCTTGTCAAATACCTTGGGAAATTCCTTATCAACTTCATCTTGTGGTTGTTAATCCTTTCTTCTCTCTGTGGTGAGTAAGTCTTCATCAACTTCCTCCATTCCAAGATTTATCGGCTTTGCATTTATGAGGAATAACTATCAACATATTTTTTTCTTCTTTAGGTCTTGAGCATTCTTGTCAAAAATATCCACTAAGGAAACTAAACCCTCGGGGATTTTATTACCTTTTGGTTGTATTATTCCACTACTATCATCATAATAACCTAGATCAGTTTTCCTGTGATTGTTTTCATGGTGGTGATTTAATCCCTTCAACACACAACCTATCAAATTTGTCTTGTTCAAAACATGCAGATGTTTGTTTTTCATCATTGAAATTCTACCACTGTTCAAAACTATCATAGAATTTGGGGAGGTAGACCATCTCCACTTTATAGTTTACTTGTTTGAATATGGATGGCGGTCTATTTGTATTCAATAGTGTAATTGTGATGACTACCAAAGAGTCTACCTTGGAATTCTGATTTATCAAAATGAAGTCGATAGAGAAGGCTGCAAAATCAAGTGTGGCGAAAGCACTCTATTTTTGTAATGCTTCATCTTATCTAATTTGACTTGATTTTTCCCTTGAACTAGGCATATTTTTAGTTCAAATCTCCTTGGGCTTTGAGGATTTTTACTCATTTCTTTTTAGTTTGCTCCATTCCTAGCAACAATGCTTCATATCATGTATGATTAGTGTTCTCAAACATCAGCTTGTGGGAGTATGGGAATATCTCATGATCTGGAGATATTAGTAGAACGTCGGATCCTGATCCAAAAGAACAACATGTTCCTTTAAACTCCAGAGTCCAAAATTTTTCTTCTTCTTTTGTTGGCTCTAGTTCTGGTTGAAGTTCCAGGTTCTGGTACATTTTTATCCATTTCCAAGAAATAGACCCCACGGTTAGATTCCTAAAAAATATGAGATCTAGGATCCTCATATTTTGTAACCGTGTACTTGGACTTATTTTCTGGCTCTAGCTTCTGATTTATTCCTTTGATAGGAATATGAGCATAGGACCAATCCATATTTACTTCTCCTCCCAACTCTTTGCAAAAGTTTCTACTCAACAACATCCTGTAGGAGATAGGAATATCTGCAACTAAGATTGTCATCTTTAATCTTTTGTCAGTGAAACTACCAAAAAATCTTGTGCATATTTTATTTTTCTGATTAAAGGGACTTGTCTCTCCATTGAATAACACCTTTTAATGGTTTTTTCAAGGTAAGCCCAAGAGCATCTACAACTTTAGCTAGCATGACATTGTCAGAAACACCCGAATCTAGAATGCAATTGCTTAAATTGAAACCATTAAGCAATAAGGAGACATAGAAAGGTTCTAATTTTTAGAAGATAATGAGGGTTTAAAAACTGTAGCATTAATGTAGGGAGGAGTATCTTTGGGCTTAGGAAAAGGCCTTTTGATGTATTAGATTATCTTGGTGATTGTACATATTTGACTAGCCTATTTAACTACTCATGAAAGGCTCTCAAGTATTCATCTTCTGACATTTGAACTCTAGTTTTCTTGACATGATCAATAATGTCAAAGGAAGGAATAGATTCAGATACATGAGTTGCTTTCTATGATTAAGATGAAGAACTCACATTCTTATCTCTGGGAGCTAAAGAAGAAGGTAAAGGGCTTCCCCTTCTTTGTTCATCAACTAATGCCTCAGCTTGGTGAGTTTGTGATCTTGTAAATACTACATATGTATGACCATGATCATTTTCAAGAAGCTCTTCATAGTCATGTTCAGATTTGTAGTTTAGGTAATTAATGTTGGAGTCGCCAGTAGGACCTACAAAATCATCATTCTCGATCCGATCGATCGTCAAATTCCTTGTCTTCTTCATTCATCTCTATGTTGTTTCTTAGATAAGCTTCAATTTTTGATCTTTGGAAACCAGCAATGTAGTTCATTTCTTGTTGTTGAAATTATGAGCAAGGGCAGTGTTGTTTCCCTAAGCCATTTGAGCCATTTGTTTCTTCATATGTGACATCTTATTTGCTAAATTTTACAATAGTGAATCAGAAGTAGTAGTAAAGGATGAACTTTCATATCTAAAATTTTTGTTCTTTATCTTTCCAAATGCCATGATAAGGTCATCTTCGATTTCAACCTCCATGTTTTGAGCTTTTAACAAGTCAAAGGGACATGTTCTTCGCAAGATTGATAGCTTACTTCGTGAAGTAAAACATTAATGAAGAATACCTTTTGATTCTTTTCATTCAAAGAAACAAAATCCAAAATTTTGTAAAGTAATCTTTGGAGTTTTGCAATAAATTCCCGCATGTGCTCATGTGGATCCTTCTTCAACTGAGTCAGTTGAGTTATCAATGTACTGGAATCTCCAGCTGCCTTGAACCTTTTTAGGAATGTATCTCACATAGTAGCCGCGTTGTTTATGGTCTAGGAGCTAGCTGGTAGAAACATTCTCCATCCAAGTCATGCAGAGTCTCTATGAAGAGTCTGACAAATACGTCTTCATGTTCGATTATGAAGCACTCCACAGATATAAACAAGGCAGCTAGTGATCATCTAGCTTTTGCTTGTCATCTAGAAAGAGTTTTGGAAAAAAATCTCATCCCTTTAGGTAGATCATGCATAGGAATTAGATTCGAGAGGTCCAAAACTATGCCTCATGGAATAGGTGTTATAGGGGCAAGTGGTTGATTTTGCATCATGAAAGAAGCACGTCTTCTTTGAGAATAGATTGGGTGAATAATCCCAGCTACTAGATTGTGTTGCACATGATCCGGATTTGGAGGAGTTTGCACTCTTCTTCTTGGTGAAAGACTAGATCTGCAGCTTCTAACTTGAGGAGGATGATTGAAATTGAATTACTCCTATAATCTATAAAAATGATCAGTCCTTCCTTGAGCTCTTCTAGACCACGTGAATGGGCATTCTTAGCAATATTGAACTTATAATATAAAAGGAACCTGGCAAGAAAAAACTCTGGTCTACTAATTTTTGTTGTTCCCCAACGGAGTCACCAAAAATTATTGGCTAGATTTTCTACATATCTAAAAACCTAGGTAGTCATGAGATAAATCTCCCTCATTTAATGGTGAGGCTCCCATGTAAGATGTTTATCAATCTAGTAAGTATAAATCCTAATAAATATTTGTGCGGTTTTACTTTAATTAGAAAGCTCATGAACCATAGCTAAGTAATTCTACAAAAAGATTAAGCAATTGTTTATGAAGTGTTTACAAAAGGGAGAAATAATTAAATTCGAAAGAAGAAAGGAAGATATGTAATTCAACCAATAGTTTACAAAGTTGGTTTCATACACATGGATTAAATAAAAAAGTAGGTCTCACAATATTCGAAGTAAAGGAAAGAAAATATTCTAATCTAAATCTCATATAAGAAAAAAATTATCTAAAGATCCACATATAAGTAAGAAACAAATGCACCGTGGACACAAAGTTCTTTGGAAAAATATGCCTTTATTCCATTTCTCGAGCTTTCACAAAAATTCCATCAAGGGCTGCAGCATAAAATCTGAACTCAAGAATGTTGATTAACAAATTTTTATCCTTTAACTCGTAGGCTCTTCCTCTATTTATAGTGTATAGAGGGCAATTACAAATATGAGGCTTTCAATGAATTGCCACATGTGGAAGCTACGAAAAGGGGAAGCAAATTGTAATAGTATTCTTCCTAGAATTCCTCTTTGCATGACATACATGATTTATAACAAGAAATAGAACCTTCTATTTTTCATGTCTGCCACCTATTTCCAAGTAATTGACTTCTTTCAATAACATGAAGTAATGGATTCTATAGCCAATTACCTAAGTTTTAAAATTTTAATTGATTGCTTGATTACTTTATCGGAGAAAAAAGAAAAAAAAAAGAAGAGGAAAGAAATTAGAAGAAATTTGTAACACTCTCGGTCTTGTTCTTCTCTTCCATACTCTGCATGTTGATCCAACCTATATTGCACTTATTCTTCATTTATTTTAGCAATGAATGATTTAAATGATATCTCTTCCTTGAAGATGAGATGATTTTTTCTCCCATATGTTGTTGAATCCTTTCCTTTGACTCTCACCAAACTGGATATGGAAGCAATTGACTGAGATTTACTTATGGGTGCTACCTCTAACCTGTCTTCCCTCTTATCCTTGAAGCTTTTTCAGATCTTCTCCGGTATGTGCACTGGTGCAATGTTTTCCATAAACAATTCAAACAAAAATCATCACCCTTCATCATGTCTCTGAATCAACCTTTTCCAACCCTAGAGATCTTCTTTTTTATTTCTGCCAGAAGACCTTTTGAATATGAGAGTTGGATCTATTTGTACAGAACCTGAAATTTCTCTTTCTATTTCTGAAGATGTATTCAATGTATCTTACATTGAATTTGTCTTATTTTCACCAATATGAGTGCCCATGAAGTATTCCTACAAATAGTTCGGATAAACATGGAATCCATAGCATGAATGCATGATTCATTCACCAAAATTTGATTATAAACCTTATTGCCCTCTATTTTTAGACTTTACTTGGATGCCAAGCAAGCTAAAAATATTATTTAATTCCCTATGCACTCACATCAACATGCTAAGTTTAATGATGGGAAAAAATAACCTTCTAGGAAGGCTCCAAATTCCCACCTTCCTTCCACCACCAAAATTCTCATTGGCACTTAAGTGATTTAACTTTAATGATGGGAAAAACAACCTTCCAAGAAGGCTCCAAATTCCCACCTTCCTTCCACCACCAAAATTCCCATTGGCACTTAAGTGATTTAACTTTAATGATGGGAAAAAACAACCTTCCAGGAAGGCTCCAAATTCCCACCTTCCTTCCACCACCAAAATTCCCATTGGCACTTAAAATCCCTCCTTCCAAAAAATGTGACTTGCATGGAAGAAAGATTCTTCCCAAAAAGTGTGACTTGCATTAAGAAATTTCTCTTCCCAAAAAGTGCAAAGTAAAATTTTCCATTTTTGGAAAGGGTCCAAAGATGTAGCAGCAAAAACTTGCAAGTGCCATAACTTTCACTCCGTGGCTCTGTTTTAGGTGTCATTTTCTCTAAAAGTGCATATTTTATTGAGCTCTACACATTGATGGCAATATTTTCCTTATTTTCATAGAATCCATTTTGCACCTTTTTGGATAAAGCAACTTCTTGCAATCTCTGAAAGAATCATGAGCTCGATCACCTTTAGATAGATTAGTAATTACAAAATCTTGGATAACTTTTCAAACCGCTAGGCTTGAGGAAAGGTCTGCAAGAAGAAGAATGAATAGGCTATAGGAATTTCTGAGAAAACAAACCAAAACACAGACAAAAGAAATAAAACAAAACAAAAGAAGCTACGGGTAATTTCTTGAAAAATTTCTCCAATTAGCTGATCTACAAAAATTATTCCCCCAAGTGAATGTTTTGTGGTAATAATGATGGGGTGAAGTGTTTTATATAACCTAAATCCTCCAATTTTAGCTTAATCTATTTTTAAAATAACTTTATTTATTTAATAAATAAATAAATAAAACGCTTGCAAACAAGGTCAAGTGAAGGAATTGAGTGAGCTTTGGCATGTGGGTATTTTTTGAATTTGGATTTTATGACTCTCTGGGGATACCTTAGAGAAATGAAAACAACTGCAGGAAAAACAAACACAAAACGACCCATTACATTGAAAAGAACAAAAAAATTAAAGGGGTAGTCCCATATTTCAGGGTGAAATCTTGGGGACACCAATTAGCTCCGTCTATGGACATCTTTACCTTTGTCAAAATGAAAGGAGTGAAGATGAGATCCCAACATCTTTAGTTTTGTGTCTTGTCCATTGGGTTCGGGGTAAAACAAACAAAAAAAAAAAACAAAACAACAAAAAAAAATTATATACACATAGGTTTTACCATGTATCTCAATTTCTGAACAACCTCAGATGTTTCTGTTGAAAGGTAGTGGTAACTCAATTCCATCCTGGTAGGCAAGGAAGAAAGTATCCATTCTAGCAGCTCTCTTGATCATGAAGGGCCCTTTCTAGAGTGAATCAAATTTTTGTGCATGCCCTTTGGTTCATGTCTCTTGTCCCACCAGAGTACCTAGTCTTTGATCTTAAACTTCCTTTCTCTAGCCTTCTTATCAAATACCTTGGGAAATTCCTTATCAACTTCATCTTGTGGTGGCTCATCCTTTCTTCTCTCTGTGGTGAGTAAGTCTTCATCAACTTCCTTTGTTCCTAAACTTACGTGGAGAATGAACTATCACCATATTCATTTTTTTCTCTTCGTATTGAGCATGTTTGTTAAAAATCTCCATTTCTCTAGCCTTCTTATCAAATACCTTGGGAAATTCCTTATCAACTTCATCTTGTGGTGGCTTATCCTTTCTTCTCTCTCGTGGTTTGTAAGTCTTCATCAACTTCCTATGTTCCTAATTACCATACATTTCGAGAATGAACTATCACCATATTCATTTTTTTCTTCTTCGTATTGAGCATGTTTGTTAAAAATCTCCACTAAGGAATCTAAACCCTTGGGGATTTTGTTACCTTTCGGTTGGATTATTCCACTACTATCATCATAACTTGGATCAGTTTTCTTGTGATTGTTTGTCATGGTGGTGATTTACTCCCTTCAACACACAACCTGTCAAAGTTGTCTTGTTCCAAACATGCGATGTTTATTTGTCATCATTGAAAGTCTTCCACTATTCAACACTATCAGGGAATTTGGGGTGGTAGACCATATCCACTTTATAGTTTCCTTATTTGAATATGGATGGTGGTCTATCTAGATTCAATAGTGTAGTTGTGACTACCAAAGAGTCTGCCTTGGAATTCTGATTTATTGGAATGAATTCAATAGAGAAGGCTATAAAATTGAGTGTGGCAGAAAGCACTCTATCTTTGTAATGCTTCATCTTATCTCCTTTGACTTGATTTTTCCCTCAAACCTTTGCTTTACTAGAAGTTCAGCATCTCCTTGGGCTTTGAGGAGTTTTACACCTTTCTTTTTAATGCATTCCTAGCGTAATGCTTCATAATCCGTCGTATGATTAGTGTTCTCAAAAATCAGCTTGTAATAGTATGGGTATATCTCATCATCTAGAGATATTAATAGAACGCCGACTCTGGTCTAAAAGAAAAATAGGTGCCTTTATAGAATCCAAAAAAATATTATTCTTTTGTTGGATCTAGCTCATGTTTAAGTTTCGGTTACTCGTACATTTTTATCCATTTCCAAGAAATAGACCCCACAGGATAGAAACTTCGAAAAGAATCTAAGATCTAGGATCCTCAGATTTTGTAACCGTGTACTTGGACTTATTTTCTGACTCTAGCTTATGATTTATTCATTTGATCAAAACATGAGCACAGGACCAATCCATATTTACTTCTCCTCCCAAATCTTTGTAGAATTTTCTACTTAACAACATCCCGTAGGAGACAGAATATCTGCAACTAATATTGTCATCTTTAATCTTTTTTCAAGTGAAGCTATCGAATGAGCTTGTGCATATTTGATTTGTCCGATTAAATGGACTTGTATCTCCATGGAATAACACCTTTTTATGGTCTTTTTCAAGGTAAGCCCAAGAGCATCTACAACTTTAGCTAGCATGACATTGTCAGAAGCACCTGAATCTAGAATGCAGTTGCTTAACTTGAAACCATTAAGCAATAAGGAGACATATAAAGGTTCTACTTATTCGAGATATGAGGTTTAACAAATGTAGCATTGTCCTAGGGAGGAGTATCTTTGGGCTTAGGAAAAATGCCTTTTGATGTATTGGATTGTCCTAGTGATTGTACATATTTGACTAGCCTATTTAATTGCTTAGGAAAGGCTCTCAAGTATTCATCTTCTGACATTTGAACTCTAGTTTTCTTGGCATGATAAATAATTTCAAATGAAGGAATAGATTTAGATACCTGAGTCGTTTTCTATGATTGAGATGAAGAACTCACATTCTTATCTCTGGGAGCTAAAGAAGAAGGTAAACGGATTCCCCTTATTTGGTTCATCGGTTAATGCCTCACTTGGTGAGTTTTTGATCTTGTAATTATATCATATGTATGACCATAATCATTTTCAATAAGCTCTTTATAGTCATGTTCATATTTGTATTTTAGGTAATTAATGTTGGAGTCTCCTAAGAGGACCTAAAAATTAATCATTCTAGAGATGATCGGTGTTAACTTCCTGGTCTTCTTCATTCATCTCTACGTTATTTTTGGGAGAAACTTCAATTACTAATATTTGGGAACCAACAATGCGGTTCCAATTGTTGTTGCCCCGAGCCATTTTTAAGCCATTTGTTTCTTCATCTCGTGACATCTCATTTGTTAACTTTTGCAATAGTGAATCGGAAGTAGTAGCGAGAGGATGAACTTTCAGCTCTAAAAGTGTTATTTTTTATCTTTCCAGCCATGATAAGGTCATATTCGATTTCAACCGCCATGTTTTGAGCTCTTTAACAAGTCAACAAAATGTGTTCTTCATAGTTGATAGCTTACTTCAGGAAGTAAAGCATTGATTAAGAATACATTTTGATTCTCATCATTCGAGAGAAGTAAAAGCTGGAATATTGTAAAGTAATCTTTATAAATTTGCAATAAAATCCTACATGTGCTCATGTGGCTCCTTCTTCAACTAAGTCGGTTGAGCTATTAGTACTTGAAATCTTCAAATACTACCTTGAACATTTTCAGGAATGCATCTCGCATAATATCCTAGTTGGTTATGGTGCCAGAGCTAGCTAATAGAACCATTTTATAGCTAATTCATGTAGAGTATCTATAACGAGTTTGACAGATACATCTTCATGTTTGATATGAAGCAAGTTCCAAAGGATATAAAGAATGCAATCAAGTGATCATCGGATTCTAGTTTCCATCTCCAAATAATTTTGGAAAAACATTCTCATCACTTTAAGTATATCTTGCATAGGAGGAGTCAGATTAAGAGGTTTGAAAACTACGCCCCATGGAATAGGTGTTGCAGGGGCAAGTGGTTTATTATACATCATGAAAGGAGCACGTCTTCTTCGAGAATATACTAGGTGGATAATCTCAGCTGTTGGATTGTGTTGCACATGATCCGGATCTGGAGGATTTTTCATTCTTCTTCTTAGTTAAATATTGGATCTATGGCTTCTAACTTGAGGAGGATGATTGAAATTGAATTGCTCCTACAATCTATAAAAATGATCAGTCCTTCCTTGAGCTCTGTTAGACCGTGTAAATGGATATTCTTTCATATTGAACTTATAATATAAAATGGAACTACCAAAGAAAAATCTTTGGTCTGCTAATTTGTGTTGTTCCCCAGTGGATTCACCAAAAATTGTTGGCTAGATTTTTAAATAGCTAAAAACCTAGGCAGTCATGAGATAAATTTCCCTCATTTAACGGTGAGGCTGTGTGTAAAGATGTTTATCAATATGGTAATTATAAATTGTAATAACTATTTTTGGGGTTTTACGTTAATTACAAATCTCATGAACCATAGCTAAGTAATTCTGCAACAAGTAAGCATTTGTTTATGAAGTATTTACAGAAGGAGGAAATAATGGAATTTGGGAAAGAAGAAAGGATGATATGTAATTCAACCAATATTTTACAAAGTTGGTTTCATACTCATGGATTAAATAAACAAGTAGATCTCACAATATTCAGAAGTAAAGGAAAAGAAAAGCTTGTAATATAAATCTCGTATAAAACAAAGTTTATCTAAAGATCCACAAAGTAAGAAGCAAATGCGTCGTGGACACAAATTTCTCTTTAAATCTCTCTTTATTCAATTTCTTAGCTTTCACATAAATGACATCAAGGGATGCAACACAAAGTCTAGAACTCAAGAATGTATATTAACAAATTATGATCCTTTAACCCATAGGCTCTTCCTCTATTTATAGTGTATAGAGGGAAATTACAAATATGAGGCTTTCAATGAATTGCCACATGTGGAAGCTATGAAAAGGGGAAGTCAACTGGTAGTATTCTTCCTAGAATTCCTCTTTGCATGACATGCATGATTTATAACTGAAAATAGAACCTTCTATTTTGCATGTCTGCCACCTATTTCCAAGTAATTGACTTCTTCCAGTAACTTGAAGTAACGAATTTTATAGCCAATTACCTAAGTTTTACAATTTTAATTGATTTCTCAATTACTTTTTTAGAGAAAATAAGAGAAAGAAGAAGAAAGAGGATAATAAATTAGAAGAAATTTGCAACGCTCTCAGTCTTGTTCTTCTTCCATACTTTGCATGTTGATCCAACCTGTATTGCACTTCTGCTTCATTCACTTTAGCAATGAATGATCTGAATGATATCTCTACCTTGAATTTGAGATGTTTTTTTCTCCCATATGTTGTTGAATCCTTTCCTTCGATTCTCACCAAATTGGATCTAGAAGTAGATGACTAAGATTTACTTGCGGGTCTACCTCGACTGTCTTTATCTCTTATCCTTGAATATTTTGCAGTTCTTCTCCGAACATGCACTAGTGCAATTTTTTTAGTAAACAATTCAGACAAAACTCATCACCCTTCATCATTCCTGAATCAACCTTTGTCTAGATCTTCTTTTTTATTTCTTCTAGAAGACCTTGTAAATATGAGAGTTGGATCTATTTATATAGAACCTACAATTTCTCCTTCTATTTCTGAAGATATATTCAATGTATCTGACATTGACTTTTCCTTCTTTTCACCAATATGAGCACTAGTGAAGTATTCCTACAAATAATTCAGATAAACATGGAATCCATTGCATGAATGCTTGACTCATTCACCAAAATCTGATTATAAAGCTTGTTGCCCTCTATTTTTAGACTTTGTTTGCATGCCAAGCAAGCTAAAAATATTATTTAATTCCCCAGTGCACTCACATCAACATGCAGATAGCTAGGATCATAAAAAGGAAGCCTTTCTAACCCTAGGTGCCAATACTAGATGCTTCCCGATAATTAAAAAAAATTAGCTTTTAGGCATTTAGTTATGCTTGAATGGGTCACACTTTTTGGATAGAAGTCGTGTTTAAAAAAAGGCAAGGAAGTGGGAATTTTTACCCTTCTAGGCAGCTCCAAAATTCTCATCTTTCACTTAAGTGATCTAAGTTTAATGATGGGAAAAAACAACCTTCTAGGAAGGCTCCAAATTCCCACCTTCCTTCCACCACCAAAATTATGACTTACATGGAAGAAAGATTCTTCCCAAAAAGTGTGACTTCCATTAAGAAATTTCTCTTCCCAAAAAGTGTGACTTATTATAAAATTTTCCATTTTTGGAAAGGGTCCACGAAGAAGATGTAGCAGCAAAAACTTGCAGGTGCCATAACTTTCACTCCGTGGCTCCATTTTAGGTGTTATTTTCTCTAAAAGTGCATATTTTCTCGACCTCTACACATTGATAGAAATAGTTTGCCTATTTTCATAAAATCCATTTTGCACCTTTTTGGATAAAGTAACTTCTTGTAATCTCCTAAAAGAATCATGAGCTCTGATCACCTTTAGATAGATTAGTAATTACAAATACTAGGATAACTTTTCAAACCCTAGGCCTGGGGAAAGGTCTAGTAGGAAGAATGAATAGGCTACGGGAATTGTCGGAGAAAACAAACCAAAACATAGACAAAAAGAAATAAAACAAAACAAAAGAAGTTGCCAATTGCTCAAAAATTTCTCCAATTAGCTGATCTGCAAAAAAATTATTCCCCTCAAGTGAATTTTCTGTGGTAATAATGATGGGGTGAAGTGCTTTATATAACCTAAATACTCCAATTTTAGCTCAATCTATTTTTAAAATAACTTTATTTATTTAATCAATAAATAAAACATTTGCGAAAAATTATGGTGAAGGAATTGAGTGATCTTTGGCATGTGTGTATTTGTTGAATTTGGCTTTTTGACTCTCTAGGAATACCCTAGAGAAATGCAAACAACTGTAAGCAAAACAAACACAAAATGACCCATTACATTGAAAAGAACAATTTTTTTAAATGGGTAGTCCCAGATTTCAAGGTGAAATCTTGGGGACACCAGTTGGCTCCGTCTGTGGACATATTTACTTCTGTCAAAATGAAAGGAGTGAAGATGAGATCCCAACATCTCTGGTTTCGTGTCTTATCCATTAGGTTCGGGGTCAAGCCACAAAATAAAACAAAACAACAAAAGTTTTATTTATATACAAACACGTTCTACCATGTATCTCAATTTTTGAACAGCCTCAAATGTTGCTGTTGAAAGAAAGTGGTAACTCAATTCCATCCTGGTAGGAAAGGAAGAAAGTATCCATTCTCGAAAGCTCTCTTGATCATGAAGGGCCCTTTTTAGAGTGAATCTAATTTGTTGTGCATTCCCTTCAATTCATGTCTCTTGTCCCACCAGAGTACCCAATCTCCGATCTCAAACTTCCTTTCTCTGGCCTTCTTTTCAAATACCTTAGGAAATTCCTTATCAACTTCATCTTGTGGTGGCTCATCCTTTCTTCTCTCTATGGTGAGTAAGTCTTCATCAACTTCCTTCATTCC
The DNA here is from genome assembly GCA_018340775.1 of Taxus wallichiana var. yunnanensis. Lineage (NCBI taxonomy): Eukaryota > Viridiplantae > Streptophyta > Pinopsida > Cupressales > Taxaceae > Taxus > Taxus wallichiana. The sequence goes on from CM031238.1 coordinate 391,380,236, forward strand.
CAAATTTATCGGCTACATTTCTGAGGAAGAACTATCACCATATTCTTTGTTCTTCTTCAGGTATTGATCATGCTTGTTAAAATTCTCCACTAAGGAAACTAAACCCTTGGGGATTTTATTACCTTTTGGTTGGATTATTCCACTATTATCATCATAACTTGGATCAGTTTTTCTTGTGATTGTTTGTCGTGGTGGTGATTTACTCCCTTCAACACACAACCAAGGTACTAGAGTTTGTGATGTTCTATGATATTTATTCATTTTACAATACATTTATCATCTTTAACTAGTCGGTTAGAAGTGGAACAACAATGTTGTGCTAGAGAATACACATGATTTGACCATGAACATGTGCTTCAATTCTGAAACATTTAGCATTCTCACATTTGTAATCATAATATACTTTAATAATTAAAAATATTTATTAATCATCATATTTTCACATCTCATACCTAGATATTTGCAATCTTAATATTTATATATTTTTGGCTTAGTTGGCATCTTCAAAGGCCTGAGATATTTCTTTGTGTTTAATTCTTGTTAAAGGAAATTATTTAAATAGATCAAAAATAGCATAGAAATAACACCAAATTAGAGATAAGATCATAATATGTAAGAAAAAAATTACTTAGTCACTTAAAGGAGGAAACCTCCATACCTTATAATAAGACTCAAATGCTCAATATGATGATCAACTACTAGTTACTACCTTATATATACCTTAGTTAGATTATGTAAACCACCTAGGATTACCTACTAAGCATGTGAAAGCATAAATAAATGTAATATGAAATATTAAGAGATTAACGTAGCCATATTTCAACCATTCATATCCCAATATATATTTCTTCAAACATGTGTAGTCCTCCAAGGTGGTGACATCTATATTTTTGGTACGGGACATATTCCTCCTCCCATGTTGCAGCTTCGTTATCTTGATTTTTCCACTTCATTAGATATTAATTAATTACTCTCTTATTCACCCTCTTAGTATGTATCTAAGAATTTTCTTAGGTTTGAAACTGATTTAGCCTTCTTATTTCAGCTAAGGTAAATCTATCTCGACTAAAAATTATATGAAATGACATTCTACAAACTAGAAATATAATTGTTATGTGAAAATTGAAAACTCTATTTGATACTAGAGAGTATCTTGTGTTAGTGTTCACCGTGTACTTTGGCTGCTTGAACCTTTGGGTGGATATTCGAAGTTGAGATAGTAGAAGGTGGCTATAAATCAAGAGATCTTTTGGAAAACTTTTCTCTCATTGGTGGTTTGGCTAATGGTATATCCTCAACATTATCTAAATAATTTTCCACCCTTTCCTAAATATATTGTGGTATGTGGGAAAGTGACTATTATTTTTCCAATGGAAATAATTATATAGTAGGGACCTTTATTATCTACATTTGATTAGATATATCCCTTTTAGGAGACTTTACACACAACATTTTCAACTTAAACATCTTACCTTTTTGAACAAAAATGCCCGAATAATTTGTGGAAGTTAATTTCAATTCTACCTAAGATTTTGAACCATTAGACTCCCAAAATAATATCTAATCTACCCATTGGAATAAAAAAACATGGGGAATCTAAATTGTAGTATCCCATTTCAATTTTGACACTATGGAATTTCCTTGAATAATTTGTTGTGCCACCATATCCAATCATGACCTAAAAATTTGGACATGGGTAAATAAAACAATTCAAATGTGCCAATAATTTATTATTGATAACATGTGTGTACTCCCTAAGTAAATCGATATTGTTACCTTATGTTCCTTTAGAATACTCCTTTCCTTTATGGTTTGTGGTGAGATAACCCCTGACATTGTATGGAAAGAAATAGTCAATTGGGAATATCTCCAAACCCTAGTTTTTCCACAATCTCTAATTCTTTTTCTTCATCATTAGTGACCTCAATGTAGAACTTTTCATATATGTCCTTTATTGTATTTTGTATCACAATTGAAAATTCCTTTTCTCATTTCTCTTCAATTTGTTTAAAATTCAGTCTAGTTAGTTGAGGGAACAATTGTGTTAAAACCATAATATCTTTGTTAGTAGTGAAAGTATTTTGTTTGACTAGACCTCTTTCCTCCACCCAATGAAAAACTACCATATATTTTGATACATAAATTGGATTGAGTAGGAAAACATCAAGTTGGATGTTATCCTAAACCACCCAAGAATAGATCATTTTGGTGATCCTTTGTGATGTCATCCACCAATAAGGATAGGTTTTGGAATTGCTAAATCCAATCCTCAACTTTATCTTTTTCCAAAACTTTTCTATCTAGCTAAAATAGTTCTTTGTAAACTAATTGTAGTACATGCGAGAGATCATATATGAACATTGACCGAGTAATAGGAAGACCCCTTTTGTCTTATGTTCGCACATCCATCTATACCAAATGATTTTTCTTGGAACTTGATGCACATCAAAAAAATTATCCATTTGGTTAATCTATCTAACCATATTGTTATCATCAAAATTATGCACATCCACCTTTGGGAATAGGTTCCATGGCCTAGAATTAATGTTAGCCACATAGGAATGCAACACGATATTTGAATCATGATTGGGATATCCACTAGATCCACATTAAGCTATTTGATAGGATAACAACTCAATGTTTTTGGACATCTTAGCCATATCTCCTTTCATTTCATCCATCTCTCTTGGCATGTTATGACACACCATATATAAGTATCCTTTTGTGTTGTGGCAAAGACTCCCAATTGAAATGCATTGTTTATACACACTCTTCTAAGGATCATATTTTTCATCCACCAAAGAAGACATAGCATCAAAATTTCCACCCCATTCAAAATTCAAATCGACCTCCTCTTTGTTAGGAGATTTCCCCATATTGGTTGATCATTTTCCTTGGCCTGAAGTTGATCTCTCTTTCATGGTGATTAGGGTTTTGTTTTTGGGATAATTTATGCCAAATAGTTAAAATCAAAGAGAACAAGCCACCCTTAAATTTTGAAAATATTTCCAAAAATAAATAAATTAGAGAAATTCTACAATTTAAGCCCTACGGAGTAAATTTGTGAAGAACCAAAAATGGAAATAACTTCAAAAAATAGATTGGAATAAGATAAAATTTGGAAGGTAATCTCCTTTAACTATGACACAAATCTAGTAAATAAATTTTAGAAAAAAATCTATTTGTTTGCGAGATATAGATGAATCCACAAAAGTAGGGAAAGTAGGGATAACCTAATTTTGTCCTAAATTGAAGTTCTAATACCAATTGTAAGGAAAATACTAAATATATCATAATAATAGCATAAATAGAACACCAAATAGAGATAGAGATTATAATATGTAAATAGAAATTATTTTGCCACATCGAGGGGGAAACCTCCACAACTTATAATACCTTACCTATATATACCTTACTTATGTTATGTAAACCACCAAGGCCAGCCTACTAAGAATATAAAATCATAAATAAATGTGATATGACATGTTAAGATATTAGGCTTGTCATATGTCAATTACGTAAATCCCAATATATGACCAAGGATTAAGGGCATAGCATCTTATCACTACATGTATAAAATGACATTGTATACCTATTTATCTTTCCTCTTATTTCATAATGATACGCAATCCTTTGTATTATATTCTCCTAAGAATTTATAGTACACATTTTGTGGGAAATTTATTGTTGTGTGATTCATTTCACCACGTATATAGTAGAGAATATTTTTTTTTATTGTCGGAATCCTTGTCTACGGGATGGTATCCCTTTTGTCAATATGAAGCACCCCAACCTTGTTGTTGGTTTTGATATCCCTTATATTATCTATGTGGTTATGGTGAAGCATTAATGTTTTGATGATGTAGGGAAGGCGAGCTCATCCCTATTTGTGTTTTCAAGATGGTAGATCCCATCCTATTTTGAATGAGGAAACAGGGGTGTCGATCCTCCATGTTACGACATCTTCATATCAAGTGATGGATTTTTTTGGTGTGTTATTAATTTGAAAATTTTCCTCATTATGTTGGTTGATGTAGTCACGATTAGAGGTCCCAATGAAGGGATTCCTTAGACCACACAATTCACAATGACAAAGTTAGATCTCATTGAAGCAAGATCTTAGGCACAATTTAAGCAAGAAATGATAAAGGTTTCTTCTATTAAATTAAGGAAAGATTAAATACTTGGGAATAATGGCTCCATACTCAATTACAATCTTACAACAATTGTGCGATAAATATCTAACAATTCCAATTAGATAACCTATCCTATCATAAGCTTGCAAACTCTAAAAATCTTCTACAAAACTAGATTGGGCTCAATTCGAAACTTTCGATGGAGATATCTACATGATCCCCTCAAGATAGATGATACTTTGATCTCCATACCAAAAGGGTGGTGATTGGAGAAGATTCATTTATGATTAGGGAGGATCATGTTGAACAAGTCACCTAATTAGAATAGGAGATCAAACTCAAATGAAAAAGGAGGAAAAAGTAAAAAATAAGGAAGAAAGGGATGTCAAAAGATAGGTGAGAGTAGTAGTGGAGACCCGATAGAATTAAGAGGAAGCATGAAGAAGATGAGAAGATATTTTTGTTGTTATTCCTCGATTCTACCCCTCCAAGAGAGAAGTTAGAAACATAAATCAAGGAATGTAACACATTTGAGTATAATTATAGTTTCAACCACAATCAAAGCAATAATTTCAATCAGTTGAAGTATAATATTGATATTGGTATGACAACCCAAGAATAAAGGTATTGGAGTTGTTTAAACTACCTCCCTTATTTTGAAAATCCATCAAATTTGATCAAGTTATGCTTGATGAGGGAACATAGAGGGAGAATTTGTATCAGCATTATTTGAGAGGTACATCGCATTGAATGCAAAAGTCCCAAAGGAGATTCCCATCTACAAATGAGGGGAAGGATCTAACATTACAATTAAGGATTGAAATAATTAAGGATGCGATAAGCGGTATATGAAGTCGAGCACCAAGGAAAAAATTAATAAGGTTGAATCCATCAAAACCACGCCAATTATATCCTTTGAATATTATTGCAAGATTATTTCCTTTGAATATTATTTCCTTTGGATTGTCACACGATTATTTCCTTTGAATATTATTGAGGAGGAAACTTCAATTATATCCATCAAAAGTGTTGTTACCAATTGCGTGAGTGGGAAAGTGAAAAAGAATAGAAACATTTCCATATATGTGACAGAGGATCTCAACAACCCGATTGACGGGGTGTGTGAAAGCGGTAGTGATTTTTGATGGGGAAAAATATTAGTAATTCTTTTGTTGGATGAGATTGGATTTCCTCAAGAAAATAAGTTCATGAAGAAATTGAATATATGAAACATAAGGTTTATGCATGGTAAAGAATCGACTTAATTAACAAGACCTAACATGAAGTAGATCTAATAAATAAGATAATTAACCATTAACATCAAGATAAAACCCATTTAAAAGGGAAGCTAATTTAATGCATCTAACATTTAGAACATAAAATGCTAAGCTATCCTATAATTTTTTTGATGGACTTTGGATTGTAGACACATCCTTTGGTGAGCCATACTAAACCACGTGCAATCAAAAGGATTTCTCCAAGGAAGAGGAAGAGGTCTCACCAATATGGCTTAGTGGTCATTTTTGGTTTTATTCTTACTACTCTTGCCAAGTATAATATGGTTTGGGGTTTTTCTAAATCAATGAGTTTTTCAATTGGGAAATGCTCTTATCTTATGCTAATGTCTTACCAAGGACATGGGGTGTAAAAATGTAAGGGAGGGGTAAGCTTCTTTATATAGTTTTCCAAATGGGAGAAACTATCATCCTCATGAATGTGGGATAAAAAGAACTTTTAGGATTAGAAAGTGCTAAATAGGTTTTAAAATGGTTAAATATGATTAGTAAAAGTTTAATTAGATTTTCTAGCTTAAGTGAGTCGGTGTGATTTAAATTAATCGATTAGATTGATTAATAGACCAAGTCTAGGCTTGTAAAAGCCAATTGGAGAAATTTTGATGGATTCTAAATGATCGAGAGGGGAATAACCCAATAGGAGGGTAAATTCTCATTTAAAAGATTAATTAATCAATTTAAGATAATTAATTAATTAATTATAATAGAATTATAACTAATAAAGTAGTGTTGATTTGCATCCAGAATGAAGGGGGAGACTAGTTAATTAACGAACTATCGTTAATTGACGAGATTAAGAGAGTGTTAGCTAATCGGCAAGAAAGACGCTAATTATAACCAAATGATAGAAAATAGGATAAGAAGTGCAATTTTAGTGTTAAAACTATGTAGTTAGATTTAGGTGTCTACATTTTCCCCTCTTTGATGTGGTGTAGTGTAAGCAATGCCATTTCAAAGATAGTAGACAATTACAGACAATTAAATTTTGCAATGATAGAAGAAAAATTAGTAGAATGGAGGAATCCCCCTTGAGTGCGATGGGGTGATAAAAGAGGTCGATGGACGCTCAAAAGAAGAATAGAAAAGATCAAAGTGGAGGGAAATCCCATCTCGGTGGTAAAAGAGACGATGATATACTAGATATGAATATAGAGAAGAGATGTTATTAGTGATCCCTGCATAATACTAGTATGAACTCTTTTGTTGAAAAGTTCATTTGGTCCTCATTGTGGATTGTAAGGTATGTTTTTATTAACAGCTCATGAGGAAGAAAAATAGGGTCATAGTGAAAAAGGGATCAAGTTGGATTGGTTGGCCATTTGTTCAAAGTGAATTGATTAGAAAAGATATCTCAAGCCTCTTCCTGTGGAAGAAACAAGGGAGGGTGGGGGAGAAAATGATCCCTATTACCCCAGATTGGATGAAAGAAGTGAAGATAAGACAGAGACGGGAATGGGAATATTGTGACATAGTTGAAGTACCATCTTGGCTTGAAATGGCTATTTATTTGATATAAGAACACAAAAAAGGGTAAAATGACATGAAAATCCATAATATTTATTTTTGTTCCATGATAAAGAACAAATCAAAGAAATATACGTGAGAAATATAGTACAAGAAAGTAAACAAGCGAGACCAAAAATAAAAAGCGAGATACATATAAACTTAGACAAGCAATGCGCAAGAAATTTGTACCAATGTTTTGTTATCCAAATTCAGTTCCCAAGTGTTCAAGTTATACGACACAGGTTGAAAATGATTCCCAAGCAAGGATACATGTAAGGGAATATACAGAGGACATAGAAGTCTTATGAAAAAGTAATCATGTGCTACTTCTGAAACTTCCTCGAGAAAATATATATGCAAGGGAAGACAGAAATAGCAAGAAAACTAGATTTGTTAATGAAGGAAGATCACAAGATGATCTACATGTCATGCGCTAGAACAAGAAAGCACTGAAGTAAGATGTTTTGTAGTATAGTTTCCAATGTTTAGTGTTTTTATTTTTCAATGTTTTTGGATTTTGTGATTTTGTATGTTTAGGATTTTCATGGTTGTTTGAATTTTTTTTTAATTTTCAAATGTTTTTGGAAACTATGTACGGGGAAGAACCAAGTTCCAATATGACCCCAATGAGAGGTGATATTATACAAAGAAGAAACCTACACATATATACAAAAAGAGGATTAGCGAGATCAAGGCCCAGAGGGATATATTCAATCGTATAACACACAAATGATGAATGGGGAATTTAGGAATAATTGACCATGCCCCAAATATGTGGTCCTTGTGAAAAATAGAATCCTCCCGTAGCATCGAAACTGGTTTTCACCAAAGACTGTCCCAAAGTTCCACAATTGCGTGGTTTTCACACTTGGATGAATTTATTTCTCTTTACTTTTTTTTTTTTTTATTTTATTTTCGGATAGGTCTCCATGCTTAGGTGTAGAAGCACTTGAGATACATAACATTCATATATTCTGGAATTTCATCACCATCGAATAGGAAAGATTATAAGCACTAAAACCAAATTTAGCCACCACAATGTATGGCCCTAACCAGTTAGGCTCAAACTTTCCTTTCTTTTCACATTCCTTAGTGGTATTGAACTGATTCTCCTTAAGAACAAGGTCTCCTACCTCAAATTCATGAGGGATGATATGCTTTTTGTAGCTCTTGCAAACTTGATTATGATACACTTTGAGATGATCCAATGCATGGAGGCATCTTTCATCAAGTAGTTCTAACTATGCTAGCCTATCTACTCTATAATCCTCATCATTATCTAGATAATCTTGCAAGGATATGCGCAAAGAGGGAGCTCGATCTCAAGGGGTATAATGGCTTCAATGCTAAATACAAGGGAATATGGGTTGCACATGTAGGTGTGTGGGTAGAGGTTCTATAGGCCAAGAGGGTTGGATGGATTTGAAGATGCCAATTACGGATGGTTTTACCAACCATTTTCTCCATGATTCGAACAAGAATTTTATTAGAGGCCTCACTTGTCCATTACCTTGAGGGTAATAGGGGTTAACTACTTCTGGAAAATTTTAAAGCGTTAGCACAGTGCTTTCACATGTTTTTCTTAAATGATTTACCATTTTCAGATATAATGGCAGAAGGGATGCCATAGCGGCGAGATGATATGGTTCATGATGAACTTGGATATCTAAACACTAGTAACAAAGGTGAGAGGAAAATCCTCTACCCATTTGGTAAAGTATTCATGGCAAGTGATAATGTGTTTATGGTCATCAAAGGAAGTTAGTGTGAGCTTCCCTATGAGATCGAGTCCCCACTTTGAAAAAGGCCATGGTGTAGTAATAGGTTGCAAAGATTGTGATGGAGCATGTATGATATTACCATGTTTTTGACATAGTAGACATTTCTTTACATACTTGACAACAATTTGTCTCCATAGTAGGCCAATAGTATCCAATGCACAAAATCTTCTTTGCGAGGACCATGCCACTAGTATGAGCACCATAGATGCCTTCGTGTACCTCTTTGATTGCTTGGATAGACTCTTCCAAATTTAGACAACATAACAGAGTCCCATCGTAGCCTTAACAATAGAAAGTTCCCCAAGTAGGGTATAATGCATTATTCATTGGATAAGGGTTCATTTTTGGGAATGGGAGATATCGGGAGGGAAGGTACCATCTTGTAAGTAATTAAATATGTCAATGTACCAGGGGGAAGAAAGGACCAACAACTTCACATACCAAACATGATTATGGCATGTCATATTCGTGTACCATCAAATTAACAATAAGGAAATGAAATTCCCATGTATTTGTAGATGGTCATAGCAAATATTCAATGGTGGCCATGACATCTCCTCAATGGTTTTTGTTCTTGGGACCTTTTGAAAGGTGATTTAAACAAAATATTCCTTCAGGTGTCAACCATTCGTTTATAGGAATGATCTTCTCATCCTTAACCTTATACTCATCATTTATGTGTTTAATGATTAGCAAGGAATCTCATATAACCTTAACTTGTTTTATATTCCATCTTATAATGACTTTCAATCCTACATTGAGAGCTTCATACTCAGCAATATTATTGGTATATGGGAAATCAAATCTTGAAACTTGAGGAATAAGATCACCTGTGGGGTGATAAGAACAACTCATGCCCCTGAGACATTAAATGTAAATGAACCATCAAAATATCTCTTCCATGTGGTAGATTATTCAATATATTAAACATATGCATCTGGAAGATCCGGACTTAATGGTTTCATTCCGGTAGCGTTGTTTCGGCTAGTTGATCGATGTAAGCACTTTTCCTTTAACTACTTTTTGGTTGACATACTCAATATTAAATTCGCTAAGCAAGATGATCCAATTGGCCATCCTCCCAGTAAGTGCATGTTTAGATAAAATTTACTTGAGAAGGTCAAATTTGGATATTATCTTGGTTTTATTATTCATTAGGTAGTGGTAAAGTTTTTGAAAGTAAAAACAACATCCAAACAAGATTTTTCAATTTTCGGATAATTGAGATCATATGAGATTAATGTGTGGCTGAGGTAATAGATGGATCTCTCTTTGTGATTGAAATCATATTAAGCTAAGAGCACACCTATAGAAAATTTAGTGGATAAAATCTATAGAAGAAGGGTTTCACCAGGGTAGGTAGCCCATTTTCTTGACAAAATCATACCCCATTTGGCGGGCGCTTAACAATTACAACATCTAGTTTCAAATTCTTACCCGGATAGGTTGCAAGTTACACTACCAAACCCTTCACACAACCAACCACCGGCACTTCCCTTGAATCCATGGTAGTACACTTCCCATAGGCAGCTATCACCTTGATATCCAACTCATTCATGACTTCTAGAGGCATGACATTACATGATGCACCGAATCAAACATACAATTGTGAAGTAGTCTATCTTTTATGAGAAAAGTTGTAAAGAATGGATCAACATTCAATTGGGAATCAACCAAGGATGTCCCCAAATATACCTCAGGTGCCTCTCCAAGATCTTCCACTACTGGTGGTGTTTCAAGGCCAGAAATGATTTGAAGAGGAGTCTCAACAACATTTACATTTCTACTTGGGGTGATCTTCTCTTCTTTCAACCCCAAGTACTCAAATGCTCTCTTCTTATGCTCAGGAATTCTAAGCAACTCAATAATTGGAACACTCACTTTAATTTGGCTTAATACCTGGGCTATGTCATAGGGGACACTCTTTGGCAAAACAACATTGGAAGGGATACAAGAAGATTCATCAGATGGCAAAGGATTCTTGGCATCCTGGGCATGATGAGGACTGATATTTTTGCATGGGACAGCAGGGTTCTTGGAAAGTGTTTCTCTTTTAGGAGTTTCTTTTGGAATGCTTGTGAGCAAGGGTGTCTTAGATTTGGCTTGAGGACCAACTCCCCTAACAACCTTTCTTCTAGTGTTATAGTCCTTCTCTTGAGCTACAACGAACATTCATCAACAATTGTCTATCTTCCTCCGAAGGGATACCACCATCATACTTCTTAATCATCAAAGCCCTCAAGTATTCAAATTTATTGTTAGGAATTTCAAAATCTTGAACTACATCAACTTCAAGAGCATGAGGGGGAGAGAAACTTGTACCCGTTTGATGCAATCCCAAAAGGTAGCAGGTAATCCTAGCACTTATTACTTCGATAGATGTTGCTCCTCCTTGTGAGCTTAAAGAACAGCCCACCATGCAAATATCATCATCAGTTCCATGCTCATTATCAGTTTCATCAACTTGTTGGTCCATTTCACATGGAGGATGAGGAAGAAAACATCTATCACACCAATCCATATCAGCAACTTTAGCAACCGCAACAACCACGCGAGTTAGAGGGTTAGGAACCAATCTATGTTCACGTGTTTGGGGTTATCTATTTACTGAGACCCAATAATCCCTTTACCCTTATCATCAAACCTCTGCTCATTCCTATGGTGATTGTCAAATCTATCTTGTGCACTGTTGCCTAGGCTAACCTTGTGAAGTCTGCCCAATTCCCTTTTCAGCTCTTACCAACTTGTATGAGATTTCTTTGACAGACCCTGCCCAAAGTCTTCACAACCTCTTCTAAATCAGCACCTTTGCTACCTTGAGGTTTTTCGGGGTTTATCAATTTTACACCATCTCTCTTAAGAGGTTTCTGATAGCCTTGATATTGTTCTCAATTTGAAGTGCCATGGTGAAGGCTTGTCTTATATTGGTTGGGTTCTTGTCTCTTAGGTAGTAGGTTGCCTTTTTATCAAATGCATATGCATATTTGATTCAAAAGATTCATCACAAGGCCTCAAACCAATAGGAAGCCTTCTCAAATTTTTGTTAAACCTTTTGTTGAAGTCATGGACTGATTCATTAGGGTTCTTCTTGATATTCTCAAATTCAGATAAGAGAAATCTAGGGTCAGTCATGTCACCATATTGCAACCTAAATGCATTTTTCATTTCAGTCCATGAATCAATAGAGTTATTAGGCAGATCCTTGTACCAATCCCTAGCATCTTCTTCAAGTGTATGAATAAACAACTTAATATACACATCTTCAAGCTCTATCTCAAAATCTTCCATCATATTATCAAAAATTTTGAGATGTTGATCACCAGTAATGGCATTGTTACCTTGGAATTTTGGCAACCTATTTCTGACATCTTGTGGGACAGCATTTGGGAAACCATCCATTCCTCTAAAATTTATAGGACCAAAGGTGTTAACAATAAAAGGAGGTCTAGGTTGAGCCATATTGTTTGGTGGGGGTGATCTTGGAGGTGAAGCAAGCTGATGAGGAGTGCAATATCCTTGGGGCTCAAAAATGTGATTCACAAGACTGGTATCCTCTAAGTGTTGATTTTTGTGGAAATTTTAACTCGAATTAAAGCACGAGGTGTAGATTGGGGAAGGAGCTTACCAGTGTAGTAGAAGGACCTTCACTAGTGAGGCAAACAATTTTATGAGAGGATTGCTTGAATCAAATCACTTGAATAAGAATGATAGTCCTCTACCAAAGGTTGATCTCTCTCACTAATGGCTATATCTTTTCTTGATGTCGACCTTCAACCACTTTCCAAAATTTTCTCCATTCCAACTCTGAATTTTTCAAATTTGAGAACAATTTCTTAGCGAGTCTTTAAGGAAGAGATATCTTCTTCCTCCAATTTTGCAGAGATCAACAAAGACACAAAAAAATGACAGAAAGCTCAAGACACTGGTATTTCTAAATTCAAATCAGCATGGAGTCGCCACTAAGGAATTTCACCTCAGTTGTGCAAGAATGCACTAAAATAATCCTGTCAAATATTTGCTAGTACAGATTACTTTGCAAGGCTTTATAAACCAGACCATCTTCTTCCCAAATCAACCAAACATAATGCAACAAAAATGTCTAAACTGCTAGGAAATGAAAAAGGGTAGGCTGAGCTTGAAACCTTTGCTTTAAAACTTGTAGATCTGAAAAATAGGGTGATACCTTGGCAATGCAACAGCTCAAATACTTGAATACACAAATGCTCAAACCCTTCAAATACTTCAAAACCACCAAGAAATTCCAAGAATTCCCCAGAAGCGGTGCCACTCTGGTGTTGGTACCCAAACTTAATCTCCTTCACAACTCAAGTAGCATCATGGATTTGCACAAGACACTCAGAGGTAGATAAATGATTTGTATGTCATTTGTAGCCGGGGAGACATCTATCTGACTTGTTAGCACTCAATATTTGAAGGAGTGGGTAGCACCTCAGAAGGATTTTGATCTGATCCTCACTATTTTAGGTTGTGCCTATCAACCAAGGCAAGAGAACCTATATTGCAGCCTTTGTTTGGTGAAGGAGGTGGAGATATCCTTATATTTTGCATATTGTATGGAAGGGGCCTTGGGAAAACATGATCAATTCTCCATTATTCAAACTCAAAAGAGTTGTCACTACTAAATGATGGAAATGTTTTCAAAACAAGGTTGAGGTTGCTAGAGACATAGTATTATCCTGATTTTCTTTGTGCATTTTTGTAAATGGATTGTATTCTCTTGCTAACACACAATGCAATGTAGGGGTGGTATAGGGTAGGGTTAATTATTTTGAATGAAATTTTGTTGGGGGATGTTAGACAAGACCAGCCAGAAATTACCAAACTCTTTGAGGGCCTCTGCAAGAAATTTGTAATACTTAAATAGTAGGAATGCTTCAAAAGGTTTACAATACCCTTCAACCAGGATATGTGCACAAATGGAGGCCCAGATCTGCACTCTTCCACACAATCTTTGACAACCTACTACAAAATATTGAAGAAAATATACCAACAAAATATCCAAAAATCCCTATTTGATCATGACCTAAGGTACCCCCAAAGGTTTACAAATAATCTCAAGATTCAAGGACAGTAAAATGATTTTAAATTTGTTTATCTTCTATCAGATGAAGGCTCTTCTAGATATAAGATTACAGATGTCATCAAACCATCAACAAGAAATGAGACCATGTATGATCAAAGAGATCCTAAACACAAGATTGCAACATGAGCAAGAAACACAAATTGAAAACATTCTGAAACATAAGTATATGCAAACTTTGCCAAGAGAATAAACCAGATAATCCAGAAAATGATCAAATATATCAGTAGGGGAATGTCATGAGAACAATCTCAGAGATTTTTGATGGATTTACAACTTGAAACCAACTCAACATGATAAAATATGATGCAAAATAGAATTGAAAATGGATCTCGGCGCTTTCCTCATAGAAATGGGCTTCTTCCGGTTTTCCGTGAAATTCTACGTTCTTTTTCTCCTCCCTTTCTCAAATTCTCCAAAAATATGATATAAACCCTATGCCAACTTGGAGTCTTACTTCCAAAGCAAATAATATGCTTATGGGATCAAATTTGTTACAAAAACTTCATGATTTAAAGATAGTGACACCAAACGAGAAAAATAACTCGCAAGTTTCCAGTATGCATAAAAATTAAATCATTACACAAATTCAGATTATTATCCACCCTGTGGTCACGCTTTTATCATTAAGGAATGCAAGCATATTTCACTTGTCATTTTTCACCTTTTCACCTCATCATTTCATCTCTGCAATTTTTTGTTTTCATCTTTCACGTTTTTTACGGGCCTGAGAAAAAAATGTATCAAAAACATCATAGATCACCGAATTATGTCATAAAAATGTCACTAATGTTCTCAAAAGGCTGAGACAACCCAAAATCATATAAGGTTCGATGCAATTTGATGAAGAAATGATGAATCCAAGCTTCTTGGAGCTCTCATGGCGGCCAAAAGGGTGAATTGTACGAACTGGCAAGTCGATTTTAGATAACTTTAAATGCCAGCCCTCCATGTGGAGGATGAGATCCCTGAATATTCCCTTTTTTACCTTTGGATAAGGTGGGACACGTGTCAAAACATGATTGGATCGGGTCCCCATCTTTAAAAAAGTATTTGTGACCTTTTTAATTTTGGAAAATTTTGTAAAATTTCCCCGCTTCTCCCCTAGACCCGCCATGTGTCCATATGTGGGCCCCATGGAAGATGCAGGCAATTCCATCAATTTTGACACTTTTTTGAAAAAGGAAATTTTTCTCAAAATTCTCCGTGGGCCCGAACACCCCATCTCTTCCTCGCCATGTGGCGCTCTCCCATTCGTTGCGAGGCCAGGCCTCTAATTCTTCCCTCAGACCTCCCTGCCAAATTTGCAAAATTTCAAAATCTTCCCTGGGCCCGCACTCCCCTTTTGACTACTTAGGACATGCCATGTGTCCTTTTCTTATTGGTCCCGGAGCTTCGGCCCAAAATTTGACATTATACCATTTGAAGTTAAAAACTTCAAAATCATCACAAAACCCACTGCCCCATTTTGGCTCTCTTGGACACGTGTCGCCTCGTGATTTTTGTGGAGCTTCAGCTCAAATTTTAACTTTAAAGTTTTGAAGTTAAAAAACTTCAAATTCATCAAAACCTCTGCCCTCCCATGCTTGACTTTTCTGGACATGTGTCCACCTATCATTGGATGAGGGCCTTTGGGTCAAAAATTTCCCTTGA
This sequence comes from Taxus wallichiana var. yunnanensis, assembly GCA_018340775.1. Classification (NCBI taxonomy): domain Eukaryota; kingdom Viridiplantae; phylum Streptophyta; class Pinopsida; order Cupressales; family Taxaceae; genus Taxus; species Taxus wallichiana. The sequence continues at coordinate 391,395,708 of CM031238.1, forward strand.
CACTTTGAGCCAAAAAACACAAAAATTCACCAACTCCTTCCGCCACCTACATGTCCTCCATGCCATGTGTCTTCTCTCTATTCGGTGTGGGCCTTCAGGCCAAAAATTGAATTTGAAAATTTTGCACAATGAAATCAAAATTTTCTTAAGGAAAACCCACCAATTCTCTAGCCAATCAAAATGTGCCACGTAGACACCTCAATGCACAAGGCGAAGTCGCGGATCAAAATTTTCCCTTTTGCCAAAATTACTAGTTAGAGATATTTTCCGCCACTCCTTGGCCAATAGGAACCTTCCACGTTGCAATAATGTTGTGATGATGAATTTGACAGCAGATGACACCCATATGACCGTCAACGCTCAAAAATTCACAGGATGCCCTAGAAATCAAAATTTTCAACAAGGCAGATTTTTTTATTTTAAATCAATTAAAACATGATTTGACGTTGTTTTCGACACGGGAGTGGGATTTTAATTGCAAAAACAACTCGGATTCGATCAATTTCAACTTTTTGCATGATTTGCACGGAAAATGATACACCCAAAAATATGGAAAAATTAGGAAACGAAAAGGGGAAAACCTATAGAATTGTTTGATTAGGGAAAAACAACACATCCTTAGGCACCTTGAAGCATTCAACTAGGAGAAATGAATTTCAGATCACCAAATCGAACAATAAAATGTTTCGAGAAAAATTGGACATGAAAAATTAGGGCACATTAAGAAAACTTAATAATGGGACCAACAGATCACATTAGGATTTGACTCATCTCAGTAGTGTTTCCCAATTGTTTCACAAGCTTTCTTGTGTAAATATTAAGACCAGATTCATTGTCCACAAGCACCCTTTTGATCTTTTTACGAGTAATGGTCACTTTTATATACAAGGGAAAATTATGTGTTTGATTATCCAGTGGAATCTCATTTTGGATAAAAATAATGTGTTCGGATGGAGTGATTTTCACAACCAAGGATTGGAAGCACGAACCGTCAATTATAGAAGGAATATTGACTCCTAGAGGTCTTTATAGAGGATTTCCTTATGAACAGTAGATATCTTGAGAAGGTCCAAGATAGAAATTGTGGTGGTTGTATTCTCAAGTTGTTATAGGATATCGTAATGAGCATCGAAGGATAAGACAGAGGGGGTCCCGATACAATAAGATGAGTGCATTGTGTTGTAATGGCACACTCCTGAGATTTAATTCGATGGTATGGATATTGGTGTCAATGGGATGGACATAGCCAATAAGAGAATCAAAGGGATTGGAAGTTTGACCAACAACATGATTGGTACTTTTTCCTTGAGAGGATTGACATCAATATGGATACTTTTTGTATTTTTATGCTTGGGGAATGACTCCTTATAAATTCCCAACTATTTGTTAGAAGTTTTAGAGGACTCTTTTGCATCAAGCTCAATGTCTCCTCGATCTAGGAGATCTTGAATGAAGTTTTTCAACTTCATACATTTTTCTGTAGCGTGTCTTTTAACACAATGATACGCACAATATCCATGGTCTTTATACCATAATAGTTTAGGTGAATCCTCGGAAAAGGGTGTGGTGAGCGGGAACATGACCATGTTAGTCGAATCTAGGCGTGTTCGGATAGATCGTAATGACTCTGTGAGTGGAGTGTATTCCCTAAGTTTCACTATGGGTTTAGATGGTGCATGAAAAAATTTTAGGTATAGTGTACTTTGAACCATCATGCGTGCTTGGAATCAATGATTCCATCTCCTACGACATTCTTATTTTTGTTGAAGAACTTGGATTTTTCATTAGGTTTCAAGTCGTGATTGTCTCTTTGAAAGTGTTTTAGAACCCCTTTAGCGAGTAACACTTTTCGATTTGACTACCTTTTTCTATGACCTCTTCGAATGTGCTAACAAAATGCATCTGTAAGTGAAAGGATATCTCAGGGTGTAAGTTAGGTACAAAGATACTGACAAGTTGTTTCTCTGGGATAGAGCAAGGGAAGCACTAGATAACCCTTGCCATCGTTGTAAGAAACCAAGAAGTTTTTATTATTCCTTTGTTTTGCATTACAAAGGTCTATCATAGTGACATCACTTTCCATGTTAAATGAAAAGTGGCAAACAAAATTCTCAACTAAGTCTAAAAAGGTAGTGATGGACCCTTTAGGGAGATGGAGAAACCATTCAAGTTCCTGGCCTCCAAGACTCCTAGGAAATAAGTGAATGAGATAATTGTCGTTGTAAGCTACTTTTATGAAAGCCATGGAGAAGTCTTTGACATGGTCCCGAGGATCATATTTTACCCTATATTTATCAAATTTAGGGAAATCAAAGCTTGTGGAAAATTTGTGTGCAACATTTATCAATCGGATGGGTAAGGGCACGGTTCTTCAAACTGATATTTCTTGTTACGCCCTTGGTTATTTTCATATAGACTGATGAGGGCGTATTTCATAAACTGCCATTCTTGGTCAAAAATTTGGTCACGCAATGGTGTGGCCGATATGTAAGTGTGGTTGTATTTGGAGGCTTTGTTGGTGCTCAATTTGATCTCACCCCGTTTTTCCTTGAAATTTCAATTTGTGGGCTTTTTCATCTTACATTATTTCTTTTGTAACACAATGTTTCCAATAAACAATTTTTATTCCAAAATAGAGTTGCAACAATTTCTTTATGAAGAGATCTTTCATATCTATTTTACAAGCTTACTTTTCCAAGGCAAGGGTTCACATTGGTAAAAATATGTTCAACTACATAGCTATTCAAGACAACCATTTTTTTACAAGATCCTTGCACTATTGAAGGAAACTTTCTTAAGCAATATGGCTTAAGTTTACAAGTAACATCACATACAAAGTGGATGTTTTACAAGAAAAAGAAAGCTTCACATAATCACATTTATAAATATACAATAAGAACCAAGATGAATAGGGAACTCCAACTATCTCCAACTTGAGCTCCAAACTCCAAGAGAACATGGCTTGTTTACCACCCAACCAATAGGCATCATCACATGCCTTTCCATGGTTGGAAGTCATGCTAGCCTCCCCCAAGCCCATGGGAGAGAGGAACTAGCTTCCACAATGTGCACAAGTAAATGGGGATTAAACACACAACAAGATAAAAACATAAGACCATTCAACCTCTTAGACCTACTATAAAATGAAAACCACAACATGAGGAGAACAAGGTCAACCTCACAAGGGGGAAGAGAGGAAGAAGGATGCCCAAATCAAGGTGTCCAACCATAGGAGCACCAATAAATATATATATACAAAACTCCGTATACCTCCTAATCATTCATCCTCCTTATTCCTCCTTATGATATAGAAATCCTTCTTGGGAGGATTTTCAAACCCAAAATGGTTTCCTCACCAAGAATGGGGAAAGGTTCAAGCCATATGAACCTTTCTCCCACCTCAAACCATATGAGGAGATGAGAAGGGACCTTTATGGCTTGACCTACAACCATGAGGTTTGAGAGGGAAATCCCTCTCTCTTCCCCTACATTCTCCAAAAACCATCATTCCAAATGATGGTGGAGAGAAAACAAAGAAAATAACAAGAACAAGCAAACAACCACATTCACCATACAACTTCACAACACATCATTTCACACACTATTTTATTGATCAAACATAGTTTACAAGATAAACAAAACTAAGAAGAAAAGGTTAAGAACCCTACCTCTATAATGCTTTCCAAGACTCTAAGTTTTTCCCCTTTGTCCAAGCTCCCCTCCAAGCTCCCAAAATTCTCCAAGTGCTCCAAAAAAAATGAACCAAGAAGACCCATTCCTTCCACATGAGGAAGAATAAAAAGAGGAACCCAAAAGTTTCCTCACCAATGAGAAAGTGACAAGTGTCACCCCCTCTCCTCTCAAGAGTCAAAGATTCCAAAAACTAAATAAGTAAGAGTAAACTCACCTTTTATCCCTTTTCACCCAAAATACCAAAAACTAAAATAAAACAAAGTGGAGCAACTTTTAACAATTTCACACAACCCAACCATCTTACATGGATGGTGACTAAAGAGGGCAAAATGGGAGGGAAACTCCCTCCAAACCTTGGAAATAGGCCCCCCTACCTATTAGGTAGGGTCCAAGGGCCCATTTTCATGCTAAGGGAACCCCCAAACTCAAAAGGGGTCCCTAAAAATACCCAAAATAACCCAATTTCGGGTTTGGCATGCTTGGGCACAAGGGTAGAGGGTGTGGGGTCCACCCAAGACTCACATGTGGTCCCCAATCCCTTCTACCAACACACACACACTTCCCAAAACCAACACTTAACTTAAGATAAGATCATTAAACCCCTAAGCTAGTTTACTTAATAAAACACACCCTAAACCTAATTAATTTTTACAAGACATAATTACATTACAATTGAGGGGTTCACCCATGGTGCCCAATTAAATACATCTAATCTAAGGCCTCAAACATTTAGCATGGTTAGGACTCAGCCCATGGGCCGCTTGTGCACAATTGCGTAGCTGCCCTGAAACCCATGCTCTCCTATACCACCTGCACACTCATTGCACACATTAACCGCATCTGTCCAATATAATAAACATCATCTACACATCACAAATTCAATCTAACTTATAATGTCCTAACATTATTAAACAATTGATAGTGCAATGCATACAATTATTCACATAGTTTGCCATGAATCACCACCAAATAAAATTGCAACGACATACACTTAGGTTAGCATGAAAATTACCATCATTAAATCCAAAACACTATATCATTAATCAAATCAACCACAAGAGACTAACATCTAACCAATAAGTCTATCATATAACCATGTTAGTGTCATCAACATCATAAGAAATATATCAATATACGAATCTAATCCAATTGGTGCTACGCGCCCAAAATGCCATAATATCCATGAGGATAAAATATCATAGTAAAATGTCCAAAGTCTATCAGAGTTTCAATCAAAACATGTCTAGGAATAAAGGAACCAACAGATAACCTGGAGCTATAAAAATGTGGGCACTACATCCCCTCTCTCCTAGAATTAGACTTCCTCCCGGAAGTCATTGGAAGAGATTGGGATATCTAGCCCTCGGTGGTGTAGCATCCTCCCGTATAGCCGATGACTCGTCATATCGGTCCCACCGCACTCTAACCTGGTCCAAATCTCGACCTGGAAGGGCCAACCTCCGGTGCTCCAAAGATGCGTACGGGCTCCAATCTCCACTGCCCTCCGTCCTCTACCTGTAATGCCGACCAATCCAAAACATGAGAAACATTTGGTACATATCTACGTAGTACAGAAACATGAAAACGTCGTGGGCCCGTGCAAGGCGTGGTGGCAAAGCTAGGCGATAGGCAACTAGACCGATGACCTCAAGAATATCAAAAGGCCCCACAAAACGAGGCGATAGCTTAGAACCCTTTCCATAACGGATCGACTCTTATGAGGACGAACCCTCAAGAAGACTTTGTCACCCACTGAGAAGTGACGATCGATCCTCTTGGTGTCTGCATACGCCTTCTGGCGTGCTCTAGCCTGCTCAAGACGCTGCCGAATCAGAACAACCTGCTGCTCTAAATCCTGAAGATAAGCTGGCCCCAAAATAATCCTGTCATCTAGTCTATCCCAGCTCAAAGGTGTCCTGCAAGGTCGTCCATACAAAGCCTGATAGGGAGCCATGCCAATGGAGCTATGATAACTGTTATTGTAGGAAACTCAACTAAATGTAAATAGTCTTCCCACTTCTTCTGCTGGTCCATCACGTACATCCTCAACATGTCCTCAAGAACCTGATTAACCCTCTCTATCTGCCCATCTATCTCTGGGTGATAAGCCGAACTGAAATTTATCTGTGTACCCAAGGCCTCCTGAAAAGAAGTCCAGAAAACTGATGTGTAGATGGTGTCTCTGTCATTGATGATCGTCTTCGAATCCCATGCAATCTGACAATATCCTCCATAAACACTTTGGCGATGGCATGTGCATTATAGGTAACCTTGGTTGGCAAGAAATGTGCAACCTTGGTCAACTTATCCACAGTGACCATAATGGCATCATGACGATAAGAGGACATAGGAAGTCCTACTATGAAATCCATGGAGATCACATCCCATTTCCACTCGGGAATATCATGAGGGTATAAGAGTCCTGCGGGATGAGAATGCTCTACCTTGACTCTCTGACACTCAAGACACTGTGCTACAAAATCTGCTATGTCTCGACGAAGACCCGGCCAATAATATAACTCTCTCAAATCGGCATGCATCTTCTTCACTCCTGGATGTGCTACGTATGGGGCTCGATGAGCCTCAGTAAGGATGAAACTACGCAGATCACTTGCCTTAGGCACATAAATGCGCCTATGGAACCGAAGCAAACCATCTGACTCTAGCATGCATCCTGAATATCTGCCCCCAAAAGAACCCTGAGAATCCAACATCTACCTAGCACCCTCATAAAACTTGTCCTCTGGAAGATGCTCAAGTATCCTGCCTCTCAAATCTGACTGCAGTGTTAAAGAAGCAAGCACATGCCATCATCTACTAAGTGTATCTGTAACAACATTTTCCTTTCCCTTGATATACTACACCTCCATGTCATACTCACATAGGAACTCCATCCAACGCCGTTGACGAGCGTTGAGGTTCAGCTGAGAGAAGATATGCTGCAAGCTACAATGATCTGTCCTCAAGATGAAAGGTCTACCCAAAAGGAAATGTCGCCAACGCACAAGTGCATGAACAATTGCTGCAAGCTCTAAGTCGTGAGTAGGATAGTTAAGCTCATAGTCCTTGAGCTTACGAGACTCAAAAGCAATAACCCGACACTCCTGCATAAGAACTGCTCCCAAACCCTCTAGTGATGCATCGGTCTGAAACAAAAAAATCCTCTCGTCAGTCCTCCGAACTCGCTAAGATGGGCGTCGTGGTTAGCCTTTCCTTAAGCAACTGAAAGGCCTGTTCACATTTTTCTGACCAATCAAACTTCTTCCCTTTCCTCTGAAGAGAAGTAATAGGGTGAGCAATCCTAGAAAAGTCATGTACAAACCTGCGGTAATACCCTGCTAAACCCATGAAGCTCCTCACCTCAGTGAATCGATGTGGGTGCTAGCCAATCCAAGATAGCTTGAATCTTAGAGGGATCTACAGAGATACCCTCACCTGATATGATATGACCCAAGTACTGAATCTCTGTCTGAAAGAAGCTGCATTTTCCAAGTTCCCATACAACTTCTACTCTCTCAAAACCTGAAGTACCTGCCTCAAATGCTCCTCATGTTCCTCCTCGAAATGAGAATAAATCAATATGTCATCAAGGAACACTAAGACAAAGCGATCTAGAAATGTCCTGAATACTCCATTCATGAGGCTCATGAAGATAGTTGGGGCATTGGTCAAACCAAATGGAACCACTATGAACTCATAATGCCCATAACGTGTGCGAAACGTTGTCTTATGAATGTCTGCATCTGAAATGCGCAACTGATGATATCCTGACTTGAGATCGATTTTGGAGAACACTCTAGCTCCCCACATCTGATCAAACAAGTCATCAATCCTAGGGAGTGGATAACGGTTCTTTATTGTGACTTTGTTGAGCTGTCTGAAATCTACACAAAGCCTGAGAGAACCATCCTTCTTCTTCACAAATATGACTGGCGCTCCCCAAGGAGATACACTAGGGCGAATGAGACCCTTCTCTAACAACTCCTCTAACTGAATCTTGAGCTCATGAAGCTCTGAAGTCGTCATCCGATAGGGTGCCCTAGAAACTAGTGCGGATCTAGGCACTAAGTCAATGGTGAAATCCACCTCCCTACTAGGTGGTAAACCTGGAAGCTCTCCTGGAAACACATCTGCATACTCCCTCAAAACTGCGTGATCATCAAGGGGTGAATGCTCTGGAGTACTGTCCGAACGATCACTGATAGTGATAGCAAACAACTGGCAACCTTTACACATGCTCCGCTTGAGTTGCTTAGCCGAGATCATGCGCAAGGAAATGGGTCTCTACATCCCTGAAATCACAACTGCACTACCCAAATCATCCTGACACTCAATGACCTTCTCTCTACAATCCACCTTGGCTCGATGAGCCTCGAGCCAATCCATACCCAACACTACCTGATAGGATCCTAAAGGAATAACTCGGAGGTCAAGCGTAGTGGAGAAGACTCCCAAATCGAGTACACAACTCTCCACATACGAGTCCACGGCGAGTTTAGCCCCAGAGGCCAACTCAACCTGCCAACTATCTGGCTGCCTAGCCACCACTAGCCCACACTGGTCCACTATAGAAGGTGATATAAAGGAATCTGAAGCACCTGAATCAAAAAGTACTGAGACAGAAATACCCCTGATAGTACTGCTCTTCTCAATGATCGTGTGGCTCGATGCTCATCTGGCGGGTTGTCAACCGCTACATAAACACAATGGGTGTGTCCCCACGCCACCCACCGTCTCGCTCGAATCTAGGAGCTCTCTGCATATCCGTAGTAGTGGGCTTGTGCGGACACATACACACATAATGATCTGGAGCCCCAAAAATAAAACATCCTCCTGTACTCCACTGAGATGGGGTCCCTCCCGTATCTCTGCGAACTGAACTCGCCGGTCCAACGCTAGCAGATCGCCGCGAGCGGCCGGCCCGAGAGTGATGAGTACCCGGCCTCCTGTCTCTAGATCCACCAAAACCACCTCTAGACCCACCTCACCGAAAGCTCGAGTCTATCTACCCTCCGATGTTGGTGTCCCCGATGCCGTGTCTCTGCTGTGTGATGGGTGTGGAGGAGCTCTCGATCTTCTTTGCCGAGAAGACTAGAATCCTCCTCTAGGGTGTGGTACTGCTCCCCGTGCACTTTGACTTTGGAATGCCCGAATCCCGTCCCGGAACTTGCTCTTGTTTCTTTCTCTGTGCTCCTGAGCCTTGGTCCTATTCTCCTCAACCAAGTAGGCCTTCTCAACGGCCTTCTTGAGCGTGGGAGGAGATAACATCCTAACAGCTCTCTGCTATATCTGCATTCGGGCTCGAATGAACTCGTTTACTCCGAACTTCTCATCTTGCAGTAGTCTACATACTTTGCGCAAGAGATCCAAAACCTTCTCTCATATCGCGCCACCGAGCCGTAACCTCCGTCATAAGTCGTGAAACTCATCAATCCTCTTCGCACAAAATGTTCGACATATATCGGGCTCTAAACCGCTCCTCGAACAACTCCCATGTCATCAGTATCCCGAGTCAAATGGAGCTTTCACTCCTCATTCCTCCACCAAACACCTGCTGCATCTCGGAGGAGGTGTATGGCGAACCTGGCTTTGACGTTGCTCTCATGAGAGTGCAAACCAAAGCAACTATCCAAGCTAAGAGCCGGGACTCCGCCCAAAGCCATCTGTCACAACCAAGAACGTAGGTGGTCAAGGTGAAGAAGGTCTCGAATCACACTGCATGTGTCTCGATCCTAACGGTGTGGTCTAACAGGTGAGAGGGGTCGCATATCTCCAAAAGGTCCCTCGAAGCTGTGTGAACGGCTGTGATGAAATGAAGCCACCCTCTCGCCAAGGATGGAAGGGTGCGTGACCTCTCTTGTCTCGGAATGTCGTGCTCGGTGGCTCTGATGTGCGTCCTCACCAATCAACTCCTCATCTCCTAACCGAATGTCCTCTTCTCTCGAGACCTGCGGTGGTGGAAGGCGTTCTGTACCACACCTATCGCCTCACCGCAGGTCTCCAATATCTGAGGCCCAAAATCGGGGGTCGGCGGCTCCCGCGTAGGTGCACTACGTCCCGAACCTCGAACCGATCGTCCCCTCTTGGGTGCCATCCTGAACCCGAGATAAAATAAATAAATTTTAAACCCTTTTTTTTTTAAAATAATTTATTTATTTATTTATTTATTTATTTTTATTTTTATTTTTATATAAAAAAATAACACTATCCCAACATTAATGTAACTATTTTACTCCATTAAACTCCCTAGGGTTATGATTAAAAACCTATACCCCTAGAAAATAAATAGCCTTTCCCCCCTTTTATTAAATTTATTTGCCCTCACACCTCACAAAACTTATTCTCCCATTCCCATAAAATGACTTAACTTAAAAGGTGCAAGATTTAACATGAGCCTTAGGATTAAATGTTTCTTAGCCCTTGATCAAAATTTGTCCTATGAAAACCCTAAAATTTGCCCTAAATATCTCTATGTTGTTTTTATTTTATTTTTATTTTTTTCATTCCTTTGTTCATTCTTTTTTTTTTTTCTCCTTCCATTCTATTTCCCTTATTTTGTTTTATGTCTCCTCATGCGCAGTGGAGGAGCTATGGAAAGTTGGCTCCATGAATTTTTTTTTTTTTTTTGAAGAGTCTCCTTTCTCTTCCCTTTTTTTTTTTTTAATTTTATTTTTGTATTTATCTATCTTGTGCATGAAGGGAGATATATGTAAAAGAACAGAAAAAAATAGTGACAGCAGGCGGCGTGCCGTCATCTGTCGCAATTTTTTTTTTTTTATTTTGGTCATATATGTTTATATATGTATTTTTGTTGTTTTTGTGCTTGGGGCGCAGGCGGCGCGGTGCGCAGAAGGGCAAGGGCGCGGACGGTGCGCAAGGGCGGGGGCTACGCCGGTGTGTGGGGTGGACAGGGGGTCCGGGGCACGGGGACAGGGTGCTTTGCGCAGGTCGGGGTCCGTGGGGCGGTGGTCGGGGTCCGAGGGGGAGCTCAGTGCGCGAGGTAGCGGGGTCTGTTGGGCCGTGGGGAGGGACAGGGATCCGGGGAAGGGGCGCGGGACAGGTAGGGTTTGGGCGCTAGGCGGGGCAAGGTCCTAAGGGGACGGGGGACGGGGAATAGGGGACAGGGTAGGGTTTGGGCCTGCCACCATGGGACAGAGTCTCGAGCAGGAGGACAGGGGCGGCTGCAGGGGGATTGGGGTTTGGGGGTTCACCCCCAAACACAAATCCTTTTTTTTTATTATATATATATATATATATATATATATATATTTAAGCATAAAATAAAATGAATATATATATATATATGTATATTTTGATTTTTTTATTTTTTTGTAATTCATATATATAATTTTATATAATTAATTTATATATATATATATATATATATATATATATAAAATATTATATCTTTGCTAAAAAATCAAAGCATTTATATTTTTATTTTTTTATTTATTTATTTATTTATTTATTTATTTTTGTTTATTCTAGGAAAATATAGTTATAAATAGGAAGCAAAAAAATAAATAAAAATAAATAAATAAATAAAACAACTATATTAAATTTGTTTTCATTTTCTTGTTCAATACTAACAAACTTGCAGGCCAAAACTTAATTAAAAAAATGATAATATAACCATTTTAAAAAAAAAAAAAAAACTCAATGAACACTAATTTTCCTTAAATGAACTAACTAATTGGTATTTTCAAATTTTTGCAATACTAACTAATTAAATATTTCAGATTTTCATGCAAGGAGATTATATTAGAAACATCCATATATTTTTTTTTTGTGAAATGCAAGGCTAAGACATCTACAAGTTACCCAAAAGTCCGTGTGTTTGAACCACGGCTCGATACCAAATGTAATGCCATCAAAAAAAAAAAAATCATTTTTACAAAGAAACACATTAAATTTTCAGTTTTAACATGTAATGCATAACTAGATAACTATTGCAGATTTCTACAAGAGAGTTATTCCAACAAACATTATTTCTTTTGTAACACAATGTTTCCAATAAACAATTTTTATTCCAAAATAGAGTTGCAACAATTTCTTTATGAAGAGATCTTTCATATCTATTTTACAAGCTTACTTTTCCAAGGCAAGGGTTCACATTTGTAAAAATATGTTCAACTACATAGCTATTCAAGACAACCATTTTTTTACAAGATCCTTGCACTATTGAAGGAAACTTTCTTAAGCAATATGGCTTAAGTTTACAAGTAACATCACATACAAAGTGGATGTTTTACAAGAAAAAGAAAGCTTCACATAATCACATTTATAAATATACAATAAGAACCAAGATGAATAGGGAACTCCAACTATCTCCAACTTGAGCTCCAAACTCCAAGAGAACATGGCTTGTTTACCACCCAACCAATAGGCATCATCACATGCCTTTCCATGGTTGGAAGTCATGCTAGCCTCCCCCAAGCCCATGGGAGAGAGGAACTAGCTTCCACAATGTGCACAAGTAAATGGGGATTAAACACACAACAAGAGAAAACATAAGACCATTCAACCACTTAGACCTACTATACAATGAAAACCACAACATGAGGAGAACAAGGTCAACCTCACAAGGGGGAAGAGAGGAAGAAGGATGCCCAAATCAAGGTGTCCAACCATAGGAGCACCAATAAATATATATATACAAAACTCCTTATACCTCCTAATCATTCATCCTCCTTATTCCTCCTTATGCTATAGAAATCCTTCTTGGGAGGATTTTCAAACCCAAAAGGGTTTCCTCACCAAGAATGGGGAAAGGTTCAAGCCATATGAACCTTTCTCCCACCTCAAACCATATGAGGGGATGAGAAGGGACCTTCATGGCTTGACCTACAACCATGAGGTTTGAGAGGGAAATCCCTCTCTCTTCCCCTACATTCTCCAAAAACCATCATTCCAAATGATGGTGGAGAGAAAACAAAGAAAATAACAAGAACAAGCAAACAACCACATTCACCATACAACTTCACAACACATCATTTCACACACTATTTTATTGATCAAACATAGTTTACAAGATAAACAAAACTAAGAAGAAAAAGGTTAAGAACCCTACCTCTATAATGCTTTACAAGACTCTAAGCTTTTCCCCTTTGTCCAAGCTCCCCTCCAAGCTCCCAAAATTCTCCAAGTTCTCCAAAAAAAAATGAACCAAGAAAACCCATTCCTTCCACATGAGGAAGAATAAAAGAGGGACCCAAAAGTTTCCTCACCAATGAGAAAGTGACAAGTGTCACCCCTCTCCTCTCAAAAGTCAAAGATTCCAAAACTAAATAAGTAAGAGTAAACTCACCTTTTATCCCTTTTCACCCAAAATACCAAAAACTAAAATAAAACAAAGTGGAGCAACTTTTAACAATTTTACACAACCCAACCATCTTACATGGATGATGACTAAAGAGGGCAAAATGGGAGGGAAACTCCCTCCAAACCTTGGAAATAGGCCCCCTACCTATTAGGTAGGGTCCAAGGGCCCATTTTCATGCTAAGGGAACCCCCAAACTCAAAAGGGGTCCCTAAAAATACCCAAAATAACCCAATTTCGGGTTTGGCATGCTTGGGCACAAGGGTAGAGGGTGTGGGGTCCACCCAAGATTCACATGTGGTCCCCAATCCCTTCTACCAACACACACACACTTCCCAAAACCAACACTTAACTTAAGATAAGATCATTAAACCCCTAAGTCGGTTTACTTAATAAAACACACCCTAAACCTAATTAATTTTTACAAGACATAATTACATTATAATTGAGGGGTTCACCCATGGTGCCCAATTAAATACATCTAATCTAAGGCCTCAAACATTTAGCATGGTTAGGACTCACCGTGTGGCCGCTTGTGCACAATTGCGTAGCTGCCCTTCAAACCCATGCTCTCCTATACCACACACTGCACACTCATTGCACACATTAACCGCATCCGTCTAATATAATAAACATCATCTATACATCACAAATTCAATCTAACTTATAATGTCCTAACATTATTAAACAATTGATAGTGCAATGCATACAATTATTCACATAGTTTGCCATGAATCACCACCAAATAAAATTGCAACGACATACACTTAGGTTAGCATGAAAATTACCATCATTAAATCCAAAACACTATATCATTAATCAAATCAACCACAAGAGACTAACATCTAACCAATAATTCTATCATATAACCATGTTAGTGTCATCAACATCATAAGAAATATATCAAGATACGATCTAATCCAATTGGCGCTACGCGCCCAAAATGCCATAATATCCATGAGGATAAAATATCATAGTAAAATGTCCAAAGTCTATCAGAGTCTCAATCAAAACATGTCTAGGAATAAAGGAACCAACAGATAACTGGAGCTATAAAAATGTGGGCACTACATTGTTCTTCCTATCTCTATGTATTTGCATGCCAAGGATTATTTTTGTAGCTCCTAAATCCTTCATAGAAAATGTGTGAGCTATCTTTACCTTAAGCTCATCAATGTCCTTCATACTAGATTCTGCAATAAGCATATCGTCCACATAAAGTAACAAAATAATATAGCTCTCATTTCCAAGCTTCTTGAAATATACACAATGGTCAAATTCACATCTCAAGTAACCATACTCATGCATAAAACTATCAAACCTCATGTGTCATTTGCCTTGAACTTACTTTAGCCCATGTAGGCTCTTTTTCAACCTACACACTAATTTCTCCTTACCCTCTACTTCATACCCAAGTGGTTGTTGCATATAAATCTCTTCATCCAAATCACCATGAAGGAAATTCGTCTTCACATCTGGTTGCTCTAAATGAAAATCATGAACTGTAATTAAACTCACTACAATACGAATAGAAGTCATCTTAACAACAGGATAAAATATTTCACCAAAGTCAATACTTGCTTTCTATGCAAATCCCTTTTACTACAAGCCTTGCCTTGTATCTTTTATGTCCACCCTCTTCTTCCTTGATCCTGTAAACCCATTTGTTCTACAATGTCCTCTTACTCCGCTAGTAACTTAACCAAATCCCAAGTCGGTTCTATTCCAAGGAGTCCATTTCCTCATCCATGACATTCTCCCATTGCACATGGGTCTCATCCCCGCATTGCTTCTTCAAAACTCTTTAGTTCACCATTATTAGTCAATAATAAATAAAATAGAGAAGGTGTAAATCTTTCTGGAGGTTTACTTACCCTTTGTGACCTTCTCATAGGAGTTTGGGGTACCAGAGGTTCATTCTGGACCTCATGGACATTTGTATCCAAATATGTCAGTGACAGATGCTGTTCACCTGAATCGATGTCCTTGGGTACCAAAATTTGAACCCTATACATTCTCTTTTCATTTCATTCAATATCACGACTCCAAATAATTTTAGAATTTTCTAAATCCCAAAAACGAAATCCGAATCACCGGATCCATAACCAATGAAAGTGCATCTCTTGGATTTTACATCCAACTTTTTCTCTTTTTCTTATCAATATGCACAAAAGATTCTAAACCAAAAAAATTAGAAAAGAAAGATCTACGTATTTTCCAGTCCCAAGCTTCCTCTGGTATTCCTCCATTTAGTGAACTTGAAGGCACACGGTTAATCAAATAAATCAGTATCAACCGCTTCGCCTAAAATCGCAAGGGCAATCCGTAATGTATCCTCATACTTCTAGCACATTCCATGATTGTTTTATTCATTTTTTCAGCAACAACATTCTCCTGTGGTGTTCTTAGAACCATTCTTTCTCTACGTATCTCATTCACTAAACAATAATCATTAAAATTATTGCTACAAAGATTCACCACCATTTTCGGATCAAAGGCACTTTAACTTTGAATTTTATTCATTCTCAACAAGGTCTTTCCATCTTTTAAAAGTTTCAAAAACGTCAAATTTATGTTTAATACAATAAACTCGTACCTTTCTTGTAGCATCATCAATGAAAGTAACATAATACTGGGATCCTCCATGAGAAGCTACCCGCGCCGGTCCCCACACATCCGAGTGTACAAGCTCTAATTTTTGCTCCTTAGTTGCCCCAACTTTGAGAAATCTCACTCTCTTTTTCTTTCCAAAAATACAATGCTCACAAAAATCAAGATCTAAATCTTTCAAATCCGATAACTTACCATTAACCTTTAAGATCTCGCATTCCTTTTTACTTATATGGTCCAACCGATTATCTCACATACATGCATCTCAATATTAAGTAAATAATACGTAAAAGGAGCCAAGAATAACATAGGTAGATAAATATAATGTTCATACCTTCTTACCTCTTTCCACAAAAAAATCATCGTTGGTGACTTTCCAATAGTCTCTTGTAAAAGTAACCATGCAACCAGCTTTACCTAGTTTCCCTACGAAATAAGATTCCTCATGAGGCTTGGCACATACCTCACATATTTCAATACCCATGTATTTCCATTCGTAATTTTAGATGAAATTCCCTTTACCAAGAATACTACAAGGTTCATCATCACCCAAATAAACAAGCCCAAAATTACCCTAAACATAATTTTTGAAATAACCTTTATTAAGGGTTGCATGGAAAGAAGCTCTTGAATCTAAAACCCATGATTCAATTTTATTATCTAAAGAAAGAATAAAAGCATCTTGCATTACCTCTACTGCAGCAAGATTTTTTTCTTTACCTTTGTCTGGTTGTTGGTTCTCTTTATCCTTTGACCAACCATCTTTCTTTACATGTCCTTTCTTTCCACATTTCCAACAAGTAATTCTCTTACCTATGGATTTAGATCAGCTATCCCTTGACTTTGATTTCCCATTACTCTTACTCTTGGATCTCTCCTTCTTCCTACCCCTACTTTATACATTCAAAGCATTCCCAGATGACGATTCTTATGTACTCTTCCTGCAAATTTTTTCATTCAATATTATACTAACCACATCATCAAACTTCAAAATATTATTAGCAGGTGTTGTAATACTAACAACCATTACCAAGTTATCCCAACTATCAAGAAAATAACATAAGAATAAAATTGTTTTCACTTCATCATCAAACGGTATATCAACCGATTTTAACTTATTTACAATAGATATGAATTCATTCAAATGACTAGATGCAAATCCACCTTCATGCATCTTAGAACTAAATAGTTTCTTTATCAAATAAAAATTTATTTAAAGCACTAGGTTTTCATATAAATTAGCAATAAATTTCACTAACCTTACCATAGAAGTCACTTCTATAATATTGAAAGCCACAAATGTTGTCGCTCATTCTTATAGATCTCAAAGTCTTTTTGTCAAGAATCTTCCATTCTTCATCACCATCTTCGTAGGTCTAGAATTCTCATCCTACAAAAAATACAAATCTCTTTGATACAGATAATCCTCAATATGTATCTTCCATAATTGATAATTTTGGTTGTCAAAATTTTCTACCTTGTATTTTTTTCTTCTTCGCCATTATTGTAGAGCTCCCACTCAATCGAAAACCCTCATGAATAAATCACAACACACAAAACCCTCAAACAAAACTCGATACCAATTGTTGGGGTTAGCACACTTTGGTTGTCATAGATAATACATCGATCTAAGCATACATGCAAATAAAAGTGGATATTCTATCGGAAGAAATATACAAAACAAGATACATGAATCAACACCATATTTAATGTGGTTCACCCAAAGGTGGGCTACGTCCACCAAGAAACAAGCCAATCTATTATCCAAAGCTTTCACAAGATTTACAATCTTCCACACCTCTCAGATGTACAAGTATTGTCTTAATCTCAAGTTTTTGCTTCTTCACCAAGAATTCTCTCTCTCATAATTATTCTCACAATAATCATCAACTTGTGCAAGTTCTTATTAATTCTCACTTCTAAACCCTAGCTTTCATGCTTATATAAGCATATACAAACTTAGGGCACTTAGCCATGTAATTACAATCAATAGATTTGTTTTAATACTAAAAATAGATCTAATTCTCGTGAGTTAATTAAAACACCCACACACACGTAACCGACGTCGGCTAGCTCTAACCGATGTTGGTTCCTCCTTGCCTGACCGATGTCGATCATAGGTGATCGATGTCGGTCCCTCCATAACCGATGTCGATTACTGGGTTTTCCAGCAAGTTTCATATTGCATGCTAATCTAGAGTAATTGAGCTCCACAACTCAACACAAGTTTCAAAGAAACATGATGTAAGTATTGAAATTGGTTTGGTACAATGCGAGCAACGTAACGATGCCAAGAAGAAACTACCCTTGGGTTGAAATCTCCTAATGTTGGTCTAAGACGACTACTAAAATATGAAAACATAACATCACTCTTTTAACACATACATCAAATTCACAAAGAGGAATGGATTTAAGTGGGTATAAAAGAGGTTGACACAATTTTGGCAGCACTTCGAGGTGTTCTCTTTTGACCAAATAATGTCAAATAACAAGGGAATGTATGAGTGGTGATGAAAAGTACTTAGTGTAACTTTGGCAAAGTTTCGCCTTGTTCGAACAACAAGGTTTTAACTTCAAGGAAGTTTGGCTAAGTATGATCCATGATGAAATATATATGAGGCGCAACTTCAATGGAGTCTCATCTTGTTCGAAAAACAAGGTTATGACTCCAAGAAAGTCTTGCTTTGTAATAGCTCTTTGAAACATGAATATGGATATGGTCAAGTTGGCCCCAATGCCAAATGGCTCCCTAGGATTTTGTTCTCAACACTCACTAATAACTTGTCTAAGAGAGGTACGCTTTTCTAGAATAAATCCTAGACAAAGGACCATTACCCCATAATCAAATTAATGAAAGAGGCCTCATATGAACAACATTTAGCACTCCTCACGAAATTTCTAGTCAAGTAGGTAGTGGGGCACTTCTCATTTCATCAACCAGTTCCCTCAATGTGTTGACTACTTTGGGGTTCCTGTGGTAATCCTCACAATGATTTTTATGGCTTATGTTAAGATACTTCCCACAGTTAAAGCGATTGGGTCTTAGCCTTCTCAATCGCACTGCAAATACAATGTGAATGAATGGTGTGTTTTTTATCTTGATCTTAATGTGGTTTTGCATGACATTGGCAACTTGTACACAAAGTGTAGTTAGTTTTGTTTCAAATTTGATCTTTGAAAAGTGATTTGGTCCTACATCAAGTGGTTAGTAGTTTGTCCATGCAAAAAGAGGATCGTGGTTGCTTTTGATTCTCAAGGTCGCCAAAGCACAAGAGAAGAGCATACACAACACGAAATCCAACTAAGTTAGAAAATGGAAAAACATAACTAAACAAGTAAATGCCTTGAAATTTACTTTTAAATGACAAGTTTTTAATCCATGTAAACCAAAGTGTTAGAATGAAGATCAAGGTTGTTTTTGATTCTCAAGGTCACTCAAAAGCGCAAGAGAAGAGCATACGTGATGTCTTAATCCTACTTAAGAAATGGATAAACAAAACTTAATCAAAAATTAAATATAAGTGTTTTAACCTCAAAATTACTTTTCTACCCAAAAACTACAATTTAAAAGTTAGAAAAGCTATAAAACAGTAAGAAAATCCAAAAATTAGATTCTAGAAATCTTGAAAAACAATCCAAAATTTTACACAGTACACTAGCGCATGAAGCAATGACGTTAGCGCATGAAGGGCTAACATAGACGCAAAAACACAACAAAAACATACATATAGAATGTGCATATGCAGTAAAGGCGACACTAGTGCGTGAAGGCGGGATGACAAACACGTGAAGTCTTTGCAAGCACATAAAAATACTGAAACTCTAGCGCATGGTTGGAGAACGATAGCACGAGTTACAAAACGGTAGCGCATGAAGCGTAATGCACCAAACGGTAGTGTAGGGACTTCGCCGCAGATGCAAGAAGAGTAATGGAAATGTAGGAAAGTGCATGCGCTAGCACAACAAGTCTATGTCTTTTCAAAAAATACGGAAATGTAGGAAAGTGCATGCACTAAAGACAACAAGTCTATGTCTTTTCAAAAAAATATGGCAAAATTTGTCAAATTTCTTTAAAATTTTAGTTTTTGGACATTGAGCTCCAAATTTGGCATCACTTCACCTCCTTTCCACCTGCAATAAACACTTAACACATGCAACTCAACACCAAATGTTAAGAAACATTAGTTAACTCAAAATATGCAAAAAGAGAGGGTTAGTATGCAAAAAGAAAACTCAAAATAACGTGTGTGTGAGACAAAGGGGTGTCCCACCGAACGTGCCATATGTATGCATGATAAAGAAGCTAAGTTAATTAATAAGACCTAACACCAAGTAGATCTAATAACTAAGCTAATTAACCATTAACATCAAGATAAAGCCCTTTAAAAGGGGACACTAATCTAATGTATCTAACATTTAGAACATAAAATGCTAAGCTATCCTCCGATGTTTTTTATGAACTTTGGATTGTAGACACCTCCTTAGGTGAGCCATACATAACCATGTGTGATCAAAAGGATTTCTCCAAGGAAGAGGAAGAGGTCTCACCAATATGGCTTAATGGCCATTTTTGTTTATCCTCTTACTACTCTTGCCAAGTAGAAGATGGTTTGGGAGTTTTGCTAGATCAATGAGCTTTTCAATTGGGAAATACTTTTATCTTATGCTAAGGTCTTACGAAGGACATGGGGTCTAAAAATGTAAGGGATGGGGTAAGCCTCTTTATATAGTTTTCCAAATGGGAGAAACTATCATCCTCATGAATGTGGGACAAAAAGAACTTTTAGGATTAGAAAGTGCTAAATAGATTTAGCAATGGTTAAGTATGATTAGGGAAATTTTAATTAGATTTTCCAACTTAAGTGAGTTGGGTGTGATTTAAATTAATCAATTAGATTGATTAATAGACCAAGTTAGGCTTGTAAAAGCCAATTGGAGAGAAGTTGATGGATTCTGAATGATCAAAGAGGGGGAATGACCCAATAGGAGGGTAAATTCTCGTTTAGAAGATTAATTAATCAATTTTGGATAATTAATTAATTAATTAGAATAGGATTATAACTAACAAAGTAGTGTTAATTTGCATCCAAAATGAAGGGGAGACTAGTTAATTAACGAAGTGTCGTTAATTGACCGAGATGAAGAGAGTGTTAGCTAATCAACAAGAAAGACGCTAATTATAACCAAATGATAGAAAATAGGATAAGAAGTACAATTTTAGTGCTAAAATTATGCGGCATTGGATTTAGGTATCTACATAAGTTATGTGGGCTAGTTCAAAGAATGTAGTTTTGAGGGAAGCATATCATCAACATATCACAATAGAATACAAACCTTGTGGTATGAAAAGGTCAAGGATCTTATTGAGGAAAAGGAAAGGATGCCTTAAGAATTATTAGTTGAGTATTTCGGCTACACAAAATTTAGGTTTGGATACTCCTATGTCATCCTCCTTCAGATCTTGCAGTACCATGTGATCTCATCCTCCTGATTTTTTAATCAACGTAAGTTACATAACACAGTACAATTTTCGTATAGTATTTTCCAAGTGCGGCATATCTCGCACTATTACTTCCATTTGTAGCAATTGTTCTAAATCCAAAAACTCGTAGACATTCATTGCAATGATGGCTTTCTTATATGCAATGTATACACGATATTGACATCTTTTTCTTTTTACCCTCTTGCATCTCTTCCTTCTTGTGTAGTATTGCATCTATTTTATCCATGTTTTTCACATTGACTGACGAAATTTCTGCACACTCATTCATCTTTTCAACTTGTATCACAATTGCAATTTCTTCCAGGTTTTTAGTGAACTGTGTCTGTATAATAGAAAGATAGATTTTATTTAGTGTCCCTTCTACGAACAAGGTTGTTTTCCTCTTCTCATCAGATGTGAAATCCATCTTATTCATCATGTCTGAGAATATTTTATCATAACATAGGACTATTTCTCCTTTTTTATTGATTTCTTTTTTAAATCTTGGATAGTTTGGATATCATATGTATCCCTCTTGGATTTGACTTTACATCGTTGAATGATAACTTGATGTCGTTTTTACATATGAATTTTAATACATGGTCAATTATTACACCCGTGAGTACGCAATGTTGTGTGTTATCCATTATACCTTTGACACCCCATATCTTGTCCCACATCATAAGGTAGTGCTCTAGATCGATGGACCCTCATATGGTGGCAACGCAAAAAAATACTCATGGAGGCTACACCATATGAGGTACATCTTTCTTGTTTATCATTGCTTTGTTTTCAGTTGGTATGTACATTGATTTACTAATGTTTGTTATGTTCATTCTTGAAAATGTTTGCGTAAGATAGGTATCTAGTGCTTGGAGTTCCTTCTAAAAATATAATTTTCTTCGCTATATTTACTCTTTGAGCTATTTTTTCCTCATTACTTTCTTGTATTAAACTTAACGAATTGCGGCACAACCTTTGTTATGAACAACTATTTAGATAGTAGTCTATAAAAACATGTGGGGTGTATCTCTCTTGTGTGAATGTGGAGTATCACTCTACAGGGTGTACTCTTAATCATATTTTTCTCTTGATCTCTTCAACATCCTTATCTTTCTAGACATACGGAACACTAAACACCCCAAAGAAAATTATCAATATACTTGCTCAATCTCTTCTTCTATGGTCAACAATCACTTTCCCAACCTAGGGCTATCTTCTTCTCTTTGCTCATTAATATGTACCTCTTATACACACGGTTCTTCCCGTATCTCTGACACTTTTGCTATTGGAACTTCTACACATGTCGTTCTTTGTAATCTTACATGTCTACCTTTACTCATAACTTTCTTCAATCAATCTACTTTAGAAGGATTTTTCTTTTCCCATCTACTATATTGTCTCAACTCTTGCTAGAGTTTGAGGAGTTTATTTTCGCTATCCATTTCGATAGGGATTTCCAGTCACCTAGTCATAATGGTTCATTAACCTTTATCCACATCCCATGAGATTGCATCCCCATGTCGCCACGTGAATTAACCATATTTCGCTTCATTTCAAATTAAGCAACACGAGAAAGAAAAATACACATTCTCTTAAATATAATGAATCGGGATATACTTGTAAACAATCATGTTTGTTTTTGTGTCTATACAATATTTATAGTTTTCCTCATGAATCCATCGTTTTGTCTTTTTGTTTTAACTTTTTTTTCTTCTTTCTTATGGAAGCATTTGAGTTTTCTTTTTCCTACATTATTGCATTTATAAAGATTATATCTACATCTATACTTTAGGTCTCCGGTGCTAATTCTGATTTAAGGCATATCAAAGGTCATTTATATGCCCATTTAATTCAACAACATTCTTGAACTCCCTATCACTTGGGGTGCTTTGGACCCTCATATTTGTATGGAGGACAATGGCCTTTAGACGTTCCCCAACTTGACCCATGGGGTGTTTACACCTCATGTCAATAAAGGTGTGACAGATAATGAATTCTCTCACGACAAGGAGAGGAGGCAAAAGTATGAGAGATAATGAACCACTCGACCTTTATGTGGACTCGACCACACACGTCTAGGTTGGTGGATTGGGATCGAGGTGTATTATTTGCATTCTAGTCAACAAACATCCAACAACAATGCATTTATGCCCCCTCCCAAAAACAAACTATATATATGTGGGACATGACCTTTAGGCACTCATCCGGCATTAAAGCATTTATGCCACCCCAATTGTTTTTGATATAAGTTGGAGGAGGAAGATGCATGCATATATAGAGTCAACTCTCCTCGATGATGACATGTTATATATTACCAAGGGATGGTCTCAATTACCCATACTCCCGCCAATAAAGTTAGGGAATCTTCTCCTTAACATTTTATAACCCATAGCTTACCCCCAAAGACATAAAGCGCAAAGTGTTGTCCTTTATGCTTCCATCTTGCTCATCATGGTACAAATCATATATAGTTGCCCTCAACCTCCTAATGTGAAGGACATAAATGTCCTATAAACCTCGACTCTTAAGGCCCTTTTTCCGATCAAGTTCAACACCCTCCTTCGTGAGGGGAACACCGAGGAGCTTCTTCTATATAACCTTTTCTTTTCACAAAAAGACATTCTAGCACTACAAACATCCTAAGGTATCCTAGTCTTACCAAACATAGTACACCATTATACAATTTGATATTCTTTCGATTTACTAGAAGTTGGATTGTTTTGAAAGAAGACTTCCGCATTCAAATGTGGTTGGGTTCCTATTGTGTCTCTCCTTGCACAATCTATAGCATGTAGCATGTCCCCAACACGCAATGTTGTCCTCCCCACCATCGTCTTGAGCCCCATGGTGCAAATCATATATAATTGCCCTCAACCTTGTGATGGGAGGTGCAAAAATGCTCTAAAAGTCTTTATTATCAAGGTTCTTTTACCAATTGAGTTCATCACCCTCCATCTCAAGAATAGCAAGGACTTTCTCACACAACCTTTTTTTTCCTCAAAAGGCATTTTATCGCACTGGACATCAAAAGGTGTTAGTATAACAAACATCACATCCTATATTGATATGCATTCAAAAACCTAGTATTCACTTTTCCACTAGAGCAATCAATCAAGAGTAATTTTCCCTTTACCAAATGGTAGATGTGTTCTCAAGAACAGCTCTGTTCTACCTAGCGTCGCTATTCAATGTGGCATTAGGATTATGGTATCGAAATTCTTCGCAACATGTCAACCGACTTATCTCGCCCACTTCCCAAGATGGATGAAAAAAACCCATAGTCCCATAATGTACCCTCGTCATGAATTAGTGAACCAATAAATCCTTACTTCCTCAACCCGTCGACCCCCTCTTGTCAACCAAAACCCCCACCACCATATGTACAATTATATATAGTAATTTGTTCAAAGTCCCTCTCCCTCCATCGAAAGAGATCATAAGTGCCCTTATATATCCCTATAATTTCCCTCATGTCAGTTGAGTGTCTTAATGCCTTCATTAGATAAAGAGGAATCGATATCTTATCAAATCAATAGTTCTAAAACATTCATTTGTGGTATTCACTTATTTGAAAGATTCAATTCATTCCTCGCCTATATCCCTTTGTTCTTATTCAATTAGCAGATCTCTTTGTATGTGTATGTGCATGTGCGTGTGTGCACGAAGGTTTTCCCTGAACTTTCTACTCTATATGTTGCATCCAGCGATTATTTATCTGTTTCAATCAAGCACGCTTCTATCAATCATAATCATACATCACATGGCATGAAAAATGAATTTTCCTACACTTCTACTCTGTGTAGGAAAATTAATGGCTATCATCGATCTTCTTCAAATCAAGCATACTTCTATCAACCGCAATCATACATTCACCAGCCTGCACTTCTGCACCCAGGGACCCTTCAAGATATTGAATATTATGAATGATTAATTTTAATCTTTATATACAACATTTTAAAAGCAAATCATTTAATTCAGTGGCCAAAGTTTTTAATGTTGCTTGCATTGTCAGGACAATAAGTTCCCTTGGAGAATGTGGAGGCATGAATCAAAACTGAACTTCCATCTTTTCCTCTCATACTCAGACCATTAAGTTCCCTTGAATGTCATGAATTGTACCCGTCTGGTGGAAGCTCAATATATTGAACCCTGATTTCTCTTACAAGCTAGAAAGATGATAAAAAAACCATGAGTAAATGAATTATCCTGTAAAGTTTCTGTGAAACATATTTTTAGCAATTTTAGATTTGTCCATGAGTAAATGAATTATGCCGTAAAGAACTGTTTACAGAATGTGGATCTGTCATTCTTGCATATCAGATCCACCAAGGAATCAAATAATCACATTCAATATTATTCCGGTGGAATTGCTAAGATAATTATGATATTATCAGAAAGCTCGTGGCAATACGATCCTCTGTAATATCAGTTTGTTTCTCTAGACTTGAAAATTTACGAGCGTACTTGTCCAAGTTATATACCCTAGATACAAATTCATAAACCATTTTAGAAATATATAGTATAACCTTCCACAAAGCTTATATTGTGTCCTTAATGTCTATGAACAGATTGTTCACCAACCTTCGCAATGCCATCAATTTACTCTGTTTTGCATTTGAGCAAAGCAAAGTGTTTTACTGAATTCATAATAAATTGGAATCCCAACCATCTTGTAGCTGCGGTTGGGTTTGAAACAATGATTTAACCTCCTGAATTCTTAACCCGTGCGTATAAACAATAGACAAAAGATGCAAGATAGACAAAAGATGCAAGACTCTGTTTTACATTAGGGCAAGAAACCTGATTGGCCAATCCATTAACCACCCACAATTGACATATAGCCAAACAAAGTGTTTTACTGAAGTCATAATAAATTGGAATCCCAACCAACTTTAGCAATAGTTGGGTTTAAAACAATGATTTAACCTCCTGAATTCTTAACCCGTGTGCGTAAACAATATACAAAAGATGCAAGACTCCTCTTGTGAAACATTCATTTTAAGACGATAAACACCACACAACAGAAAATGGCTGAATACAAAAAAATTATACCTCTAAAATCCAAGCACCAAGTCTTGCATCTAGCAGCATCCGTTAGTTGAGATATGATACTAGAAAAAGATAAATGCAAAATGTTATTACGAAGGAAGGGATATGAACATACACACTTGAAAAGCAGTGCAGCTAAGCTTTCCATGGAAGTTATTTTTGACTCGGGCATCAAAGAGAGTAAATATATTTTACTTTTGAAGCAAACATTCTAAATTATATACAATTAAACAACCCCTGACCCAAAAGGGAAAATAGGCTATTTCTCATCAAATAACAAAGACAGTGAGCACCCAGCCATCTGCCGGGCAATAAAAATGACAAGAAACAAAGGCTTCTGTAACTAGAACCCAAGCTAGTATTATGTGCATTGGAACTGTCAACATGCAATTATCCTTACACATGGCAAGCGGACTAAAATGGTTACATGAAATAAATACAAATTATAATGAAGTAACAGAATAAAGCAAATGTCGTCGGTGCAATAACAAATGCAATAAGACCAAACACATGCTCAAGGGTGTTGGTCAAATGGATTGCCTGTGTTTCCAAATGAGTTATGTTCTATAGCTGCTGCTATTTTCTGACGAAGATTGAATTTCTTAGCAATGATTGGGCGGACATCATCAACTCCTACTAATGTTTCCAGGAAAGGAAGCAATGCAATCAAAGCGGAATCTGAACGATCATCAAACCAGCTCTCAATAGGAATACCATTGTCCACCTGGAATCCAAAGGCCTGTAGTAAACATCAAACAAAAACCATGCAGTAAGAATCTGCGAAAGACATTCTCGGAAATATACATATAAGGAAACTACTTGTTAATCAACTTCAAATATACAAATGAGCATTAATTTATGTTATAAGCATTGGCAATAAGTAATAGCCTATAAATGCTTGTACAATCAAGACAGAATTTCTAAAAAGAATAACTACAACCTTAAAGTTACCTGAGGTGAGTTGTCAATAATTGCTATTTGTGCAAGATCGCGCCCCAAGACTGACAAATCCTTTAGATAGTTACCGTCTACAAATACGCATGATTCACGATATACACGGTGGCGGATAAGCTTCCGTTTAGGATCCAGAACATTTAAGAGTTGCTCTGCATAGATGCTTTGACTAGCTGTGAATACAATAATTTCAAACATATCTGCCACCGTATCCATAAACAATTGGAGATGAGGCCTACATCGTACATACACTGTGTGCTCTCTCAAATTGAAATGAACCGGAAAAGTGAAGTCTGCATCATCACATTGCTCTAGTGTTGAGTGTACAAGGGTCTCTGATAAAGCAAAATCAAGTATAATCATCAGCCTTGTCTACTTGCTACGTTGTAACATTAATTTAATAGAACTCCTAAAAGTAAATGCAATATACATACGACAAAGTCACAATAGAAAGAAGCAGTCTTGGGCTTTAGCTGGTCACAGATAACTAGTTTGAAAAATCAAAAATATCAATGAATTTATTTTCTACAGTGTCGAGAAAGCTCACAATGTCTATGGTTTAAAACAATAAAATAAATTACATAGAAATATTAAGCTACGAGAGGAAATTGAGATACGTATAGCAGTATTTGAGAAATAGTAGACCATTTGAATGAATAATTTACACAATGAACAAGAAACTTCTATTACTTTAAATTACAATACAATACAATCCAATATATAATGTAATGCACACTCGTATGCACCAACAATGGAAATATAACCATCCAGCGGGTGTGACCAAGTGCTAAAGATGGAGTGACGCCACAATGAAGATCCAGGTTCAAATCTCACCCATACAAACCATTCGCTCCCAGTAAATGCGTACCCCCATAATCCCCACTCGGCTTGCTCCCATTTGTATTCCAAGGTTGAGGGATACTATAACCTTCATTGACCAATACAAAGAACAATGGAAATATCTGATCACCATCCAGCGGGTGTGACCGAGTGCTAAAGATGGAGTGACGCCACAATGAAGACCCAGGTTCAAATCTCACCCATGCAAACCACTCACTCCCAGTAAATGCATACCCCATAACCCCCACTCGGCTTGCTCCCATTTGTATCCCAAGGTTAAGGGATCCTATAACCGTCATTGACCAAATACAAAAACAATGGAAATATCACCAACTACCATGACAATGTTCTCAACACAGTACCTAGGCATTGTCTAAATGCCAACCAAACATGTTAGAATACGAAAAAGTATCTACATACCAAACCTAAATTACAATGTTATAAATACTATTTTCCTAATGTTTACCTAAACAAAATAATTCCAATATTCTCATCCTAAATGATCTGTAATTGGCAAATTGCATATCCTGCGGATGTTACTACTCATTGATACAAATCTTTCGCGGAAATAAATGTTGCATTAAACTATCAGTGCTTAAACATTAACAGATTATGCTCCACCCACAACTAATCAATTGAATTTCATGCTACCCAATTGAAATTGAACAAGCTCAAGAGACGAAATAAAATTATTATAAAACAGATCCACAAGAGATACCAAAATTACCATGGAGAACCCACAGAAAAAACACCATCAATTGATAAATGACTTTATCATTGAGAAGGATACAGACATTTTGCAAAGACTTTATTCCCTCCTGGAGCTTGAAACCGTTCTGCTCTTCTCCAACATGTCTGTCTGCAAACATATTAAGTATCCAAATGAATGCCCTTTGGCATGAAGAAGAATGTGTTTGATAATGATAGAACTTCGGCCTCCCAGCTTTTAATTCCCAAGGTGTACGTACATGCTTGCCCTTCATCTCCCATATGTTTTGGGGATGGCCTTGTTTTTTCATTTCAAATCACAAAGGACAAGAATAAAACTTCAGGACTGATACTGTTTTAATGTCTTTAGGAAGACCAAATCGATGAATTTCAAACTAGTTTTTGTGGGTAGTTGATCAATGTGTATCGCTTCTCCAGTTCAGAATTCAGCTCAGATTAACATTATATGACCAATTTTTAGGCAGGCAATAATTTATTTTCAAACATTTGAGGGATCAAACGGATGAATTTTGACCTGAAACATAGTGGGCATGTGGATAAGAGTTTCCAAGCTATAAATCAAGTTCAGAAAAGCCTATATGACATGACCATATTATAGCCAAAACTCGCTCTACCCGTTTTCTACATTTTGGGTGGTCAAACAAGGAATTTGAGCCAGAAATTGGTGGGCATCTTGGGGACTGTGAGGATGCCTCCTGTCAATTTTTGTGCCGATATGACTTTGAATGAGATTTTTATGACCATTTTGCAGACTGTCATTTTCTTGGCCATGACTTTGATTCATTTCAGATTATTAAAAAAATGTTCATTTTTACATTCTCTACACATAGTAAATACGTTTGTGATGATAATGTTCATTTTTACATTCTCTTCACAGTAAATACTTTTGTAATGATAATGTGTATTATTTCTTTGAAAATTATGTCCACAAATATCTTAACCACCACAAATGCTAACTCAACCGAATCCTACAGCCAAACTTGTTCTCTCATATCACATATGTAAACCTAGGATTAACACTTCAGGAGTGAAGTATCTCTATTTCATCACTCTTACTTCAACATCTTCAAGCAATGATCCAAGATGCATAACCTGCCACTTAAAATCTTTGTGATTTTGACCCTTCAGAAATGAGCATACTGTATGGGTGACCTAGCATATCGTGGAAGTAAAGGACTTATGGAGGAGACGAAAACTTATAAAAGATTATAATTGGCTATTTCTTGAAATCGAGGGAGATTTTAAAATAATCTTAGATGCTCTTCGAAGAATCAAGTCAAGAACTGGCAGTTAGCCCGAGTCTTGTTGGATTGCAAAATCTTACTAGTAATCTTTGAGAGACTAAGATCACTCATATTGGCAGAATCAGCAACAAGGTGGCTGACCACCTTGCCAATCTGGGGGTGGGTCTAAATTCAATGTAAAATCAATTTTAAAAAAATTACCCACTCAGAAAAAACTTCAATGCTCTCATCTCAAATGATAGCAGCACCATATAATGATGCAAATATAAGCCTACAGCTCTTTCGAAAGAGCAAAGGCATAAAGAAGGTTCAAATCTGCATATATTTTGGAGCAATCATGAGGAGTGCATGCGGTGGAGGCTTGAGGCCTGTGGGGGCATTTTACTTGCATTCCCATCCCTGCACCTGTAGCAAATATAAACATATAGATAATATAAATAATATCTATCATTTAATAATGGTATATGATTCCCCTAATAATAGGGTTGGCAGAATTAGAAAAGCAAAGGTTAAATGCCATCCCCCACTCAAACTGAACTTTGATGGCACGGCTAAAGGCAACCTTGGTTAGGCAGGGGCTAGCAGGATCTTTTGTGATTCTAAGGGCTCAGTTTTGCTTGAATTTTGCAAAGCTCTAGGGAATTGCGCTATCAATCTTTGGAAGTAAAGGCACTGTGGTGGGGACTACAACTTGCAAGAGATTATAAAATAATCTTAGATGCTCTTCGAACAATCAAGTCAAGAACTGGCAATTAGCTCGGGTTTTGTTGGTTGCAAAAATCTTACAAGCAGTCTTTGGGAGATTAAGATCACTCATATTGGCAGAATCAGGAACAAGGTGGCTGACCATCTAACCAATTTGGGGTGGATCTTAATTCAACCAAAAATCAGTTACAAACATTTTACCCACCCTCATTAGAAAAACCTTAAATGGTCTCATCTCAGACTCAAATGATGGCAGCACCATATAATTATGCAAATATAAGCTTGCAGCTCTGTGGAAAGCGCAAAGGCATAAAGAAGGTGCAAATCTGCACATATTTTGGGGCAATCATGAGGAATGTTGTCAGTGTAGGCTTGGCGCGTGTGGGGGCTATTTACTTGCACTCCCATCCCTGCCCTTTCCAATTTGGAATGAAAGCGGACGGAGCAGAAGAAGCAAGAGCTCCCCCACAAGTATGTCTTGTTTCTAATTTATGCTTTGATTTTTACAATTCCTCTCTTCGGAAATGAATGAAGCAGTATTATTTGGTCTTCTCCTTGATTTTTGCTAAAATAGAGGCTGGTTTTGAGGGATTTTGATTAGTTTCTTTGTATACCTCCTTGCTATGTTTCAAAGATAGCATTTTGGGTTTCATTTGCAAATTTGCAATCAAAACACTCTCCTTTCCAGTTGTAAATGGGACTCTCTCATTTGGGTTTTGGGAATTTCCTTATTTCGTCCCTTTGAGATTTTGGGGCTTTCAGGCTTTTCCAAGCAGAATAGCTAAAGGGAATACTTTTGAGATTAACCTGTCTTAATAAATCCTCTTCAAGAGCCATGGCAGATGAAGGTGCCTCTAACAAGAACAAAAGAGGAAAAGGCAAAGAAACAATTGTTAACACTTTTTAGGAAATGCAGAGAGCAATGATAAATAATTTCTCCCTCGATGACATGCACAGTTCCTTCATTGGCTTGGTCATGACCTCAAACTCAGACAACTGCTGAATGTTGGAATCCTGCTAGACAAAACTACAAGAATTACAGTAGAAGAAGCAATGGCATTCTGTAAAAAGACTCTGTTGGAAGGGGTTAAGGATGAAAATCTCTTGAAATGGATGGCCATCAACCTTCTACAGGCACAATTAGCGCCTTGTATGGGGAGGGCCATCGGTGGACTGTATTTTGCAAGCTATGAAGAACCTAGGCAATCTACCACCAGACTTGACACACTGAAAGTAACCCAATTAATTGGCATTCCAACTGTTGTCTTGGGGGCAGTAACACTTTGGTTGTGCATGAGGATGTGGACCAATTAGAGATCAATTTGGGGTTTGTTATCCTATAAAATTGACAAGGGCAATTTTGCAGATAACCATACCAAAATTCCGTTTTGGTCCCCTGAAGAAGTCTGACAACGTTCAAAATGGCCTAAAAACTCCCTTCCGGAAATCAAGTTTTAAGAACTTAGCCATTTTCACCTTTTTGAACTGGGCACAAGAAATGTTGTGTCGACACAATGAAATGTGCGCCCCTTAGAAAATCCTTTGGCGCCCTAAATGACATGTCAACATCAGAGAAGTTGCGCCCCTTTGGCGCAGGGAATGACATGCCAACATCATTAAACATGTGCCTAAAAAGTGCGCTAAGGCGCTGAAAGCATCATGTCAACATAGAAAAATGTGCACCTAAGGCGCGGGAAATTGTGTTAACATCATGAAAGTTGCGCTTAAGGCGCTAAAAACGTTATGTCGACATTAACCAACTTGCGCCAAGGCGCATTTGCACCCATGTCGACACTCTAGAACCCGCGCCAAAGAAAGTTGGTGGCGTAATAAATGCTAAATTTTCTATAAATAGCGCTTAACACCTGTCATTTTCACAAATTGAAAATTGTGAAAAATATTTCTCTGCACCTGTCAACTATCCCTGTCACACCCGCATTCCATTTTTTTGAGTTTGTGGACCCCAACGTCGTCCTTCGTCCTTTATAAAACTGGGTAAGTGGATTTTATCACTCTTGTTATTGTTTGTGGTTTTTGTTTCTTGGTTATTGTTAGGTTTTAGGGTTGTTATAAACCAAAAGGTTAAATCTAAAAATAAAAAACCTAACAATCCATAACCATCTGGGAACACCTTTTCCTCTCCTTCCAGATCTAGCAAATCTGGAAGGCCCCTTGCCTCTGAAAAACCTAAAATCACGTTCCTGCTTATTATCTTGTTGCAAAACCTCTCTTTACCATTTGAAAAACCAAAAAGAGAGAAAGAAATCATGGAAATTGCAAAGAAATCACTTAAAGCCTCTGCGCACTATTTTTACATGTTACACCCCACAGTCACGCCTTGCGCACTGTCCCCGCTTGCAACATACCTCTAACCTGTGCCCAGTGTAATAAACACTTAGCAAACTTTTGCAAAGGCGCAGGCACATTCTGACAACATCAACATTGGATGTTGTGTCCTTCGAATCTGCGCCAAGCAGTTTTCCTTTGGCGCATTGAGCTCCTTTGCAACATCTTCTCGAAATTGCGCCTTGGGCGCACTTAAAAGTCATGTAACACCATCCTTTTCAGTGCCTAGCTAAAGCAATTTTTCTAAGGCACGCAGCGCATGATCCTTGACATCAACATGCCATGTTGTGTGTTGCAAAACCGCGCCCGCGCCTTTCTCCTTAGCGCTAAAACCTTTTGTGCAACACTCCTAAAAAGTGCGCCCTTTATAACCTTGGCGCAGCTTTTCTCCTGTCAACACAGGCGCACCTTTTTACATGTTGACATCCCCAAAAGTGCGCCCAGCCTTTTTAAGCCTCTACAACATGCTTGTGAACTTGCGCCTTGCCCTAAGCCTTATAATTGCTCATTCTTCTTTCTGCAAGCTTTCATTATGAATAACATGACGGTTGACATGGCTCTTCTGTGTTTGACCTCCTTGAT
This sequence comes from Taxus wallichiana var. yunnanensis, assembly GCA_018340775.1. Taxonomy (NCBI): domain Eukaryota; kingdom Viridiplantae; phylum Streptophyta; class Pinopsida; order Cupressales; family Taxaceae; genus Taxus; species Taxus wallichiana. The sequence goes on from CM031238.1 coordinate 391,429,264, forward strand.
TCTCCTTGCAACAACAACAACCATCCTCGAGCTCACACATGTCTTCGTCAAGCAAAAAGCCAACAAAGTCTAAAGGTAAAGCAAAGTTGATAGAACAAGAAATGAAGTACAAATATCAAAAAGTCAGGATGCCTGACTCATATGCAGAGAGTGATCTCGATATCAGAGACTCCGAGCTTGGGCACATTGATATGGAAGACTTCTGGGCGAGAACCAACTAGCCACTAGTGGCCCCTGGATGAACAAACTAGTGGGCAGTGGATTGCACTTTGCAGCTGGGCTGCCAGTAAGTGCTGTAAACAATGAATTTATCATGTTGGTTGCCCGTTGCTATAACAAGGACACAAGATGTGTCGAAGATAAGGAGGGAAAGATGATCATCGACCTCACAACTCGTCATTTTGAAATAACTCTGGGCATTCCTCATCACAGGCAATACGTCGCCATAAGCCTAGAAGACTACAAGAAGGCATGGGACGACAATGAGGACAAATGCATGCAAATGATGAACGAGCTATATCTTAAGAACAAAAGCCGGTGAGCAGATGGCCTCAGACCATCCACCGCAGTGATTTCAATGAGGAACTGAGTGATACAATCACCTTCCTTAATAGAGTATTTGGGCTTCCTGATGCCCATTATTTCCATAAATGGATGTTGAGGTATTTAGAGACCATGAGCAAGAATGTGCCTGAGCAACGTTTTGGCTGGGGAGAAATCATCAGCGACACCATCTCTCAACAGCTCCAACAGGTCCTCACAACTAGGAAATTCTATATGAATTCTTATGTTGTATACGTTGCAGCATCAGCGAGAGATTTCACAGGCCTAACTCGAAATGGGGTATGGCCTCAGGTCAAAATATATGAATACTACCTAGAGCTAAGGCTCGAGAACAACATCCCCGCTTCTCAAAATCAACGACGCCTTCTTCTATGAGGTGATCTGCCTATTGAGGCCAAATATGAGACACGGTCGGACCAGCCCGAGCGTGACTACTATCACAAAGAAGTGGGGAGCATTGTTCACGCAATTTCCCACGTCCACCTATCTCAAAGGCAATGAATTTCGAGGTTGAACCGACAAAGCTACCAAGGTATGCAGGGCCCAAGTTGATCCTCTTGGAGTTGTCAAGGCAACTAATCACATACCACGAGAGGTGCATGAAGAGAAAGAAGGGAGGAACTCCATTCCCCCTTACAGTGGGCCGATACACCTACACCACACTGGCCAAAGCACGGAAATGTATGCCGAGCTCGAATTGCTTGAATCTAAAGCACAACTTCCCAGCAAGGCCCACCTTTGATTGTCGGAGTTTCCTCCCAAGGGCCAAAATTGATCCCATTCACGTCCCTGAGATCGAGGACATCTACATCGACCTAACACACGAAATAGATCTCAGGAAAAGGATCACTCCCAGCTGGCTCTGGGAGATCATCCATTATGGCGTAGCCATCATTCCAAAAGGATTCCAAGAACCTGATCAAGAAATTGATCAAGTTTACCTTGACACGGATGGGGACGATTGGCCGTTCACAGAGATCGACAGAGCCAAGGCGCTGAAGACCATTCAAGAAAGGGTTAAACCCACGCTGCAGCACACCAAGCATTGGTTAAAACATAATGGTCTCACCTACCTTGGAGTAGATTTCTCTATTTCTCCTTTAGGTAGAGCACCTCCAAGGCCGGCCCAGGCGCCAAAGGAAAAGGAAAAGATAAGGAGGGAGAACCAAGCAAACAAGAAGAAACTCCTGAAAGCCCTCCTACTACTTCTGAAGAGCAAGTGGTCGACCTAGTGTCTCCAGGTAAAGAAGAAGAGACCACCGAAGTTCCAACGGATACATCCACCCAGGATGTTATCCCAGCTACAACTACTGAGGTACCCACCATTCCTTCTTCCACTCCTCCTCCCCCTGTCGTTGAAGCATCTATTCCAATGGATGTTTCTTCTTCTCTCCCTTCCTCCATTCCATCTCCCACCTCTTCCATCTTCTCCTCTCTCATGGATCTGTCACCCAGTGTTCCCTCCATCCCATTACATCCCTTCCGCCTCCATGTCCTTTTCTTCCCTGTAGTAACTCCAAGCCCTACAAGCAACAACGCGTTGGACTCCTTGTCGATGCCACCACCAAGTGTCTCAACGTTCTTCCCTGCGGCCTCTTCAGTTGCTTCCCCTTTCACTCCCATTTCTTCTTCCATTCCCTCTACTCCCTCTCCCATAAGTCCAAGTTGGATCTTTGACCATCTGGGTCAACTCAAGAGAAAGGTTCCCATCGCACCCATGGACTTCTCTGTCATTCCGAAGAAGGGACCCAAGAAGCAAAAGCTATAACTCGCTTCTCTAAGAGCGTTTCGGGAGAGAGAGTCATGGAGATTGCATACCCGATCCCACCAAAGAGAAGAAAGATTTGTCTCCTACAAACTTTACAGTGACCCAAGTCACAATGGGAACCTCATCTGAGAGCCTGCAAGGAGAGGCCTTGTCTGCAGTAGATGCCCTCTGCAAGAAACTTCAAGAAGCAAAGGAGGAGAAGAGAATACTCAAGGAACAGAAAACAAACATCTTCTCCAAGCATTGCAAAGAATGGGCAACGCACCTCCGTGACTACCGCCGAGCCTCCTGAAGTTCTCAGTCAGGACAAGATAAATGAATACGCCAAGATTGGTGAACAAGGCGCGGCAGTATCTTCCTAGATAGAGTGAATCCTCAAAGATAGTGAGGAAATAATCAAGAAATTCACAGGCTCTACCAGGATATAGATCAGGCAAATAAGGAGCTACAAGCAATAGCAGGATCCCTCTCCGAGGAGTTGGACAATGCCAGATTGCAACATGAAACATTTCAAGCAATGGTCGACCGCTTCGGTACCGACAACCTATTAAAGGTCAGTGTCATTGATCACCCGCGGGCACATAACAAAGCTCTCGTCGCATTGGATTATCGATTGATCAAATGGAATTTATCTTGGAGAGGATAGATAAAATCAAGGACGAAGCCCTGGATGCAAAATACAACATGGAGCAGATGGTTACAAAGATGTCTCCAGGGATGCTCAGTGAATCGTTCACCTTGAGGGAGGCAAACGATACCATCCAACTCTTTAAGGCTATCGCAACCCAAGGTTTGGCGCCAGAGGTCACTTTTGACCGAGAGTCTATCAATAACCTTCTGGCTTGCCGCGATTTCATTAGATACTTGATTGAGGCATGCGAAGAGTACACCGGATTACCAGATAAGCTCAAAAATGAAAAGGAAACTTGCGAAGTCATTGGCGACCATTTCAAGGGTCCTGATCATAATCAACTTCAGACCATGATCAGCAAGTTTATGGAATACCGAGCTCAATATCACATCGCCTCTCCCGATCAGAAGCAAGACACTCCGTTCAAGCAAAGAGATGATGAGTAGTTTCTCCTCTTGCGTACGCTTCGATCTTTTTGTAAAAATATTTAAAAAGTATGTTGGCATTTACAATGACATCATCCATGTTGCATCATGGGATGTTGCCATCCAAAACTTGCCCAAAGTCAACTTTTGACTTTTTAGATATTTTGTAAATATCTTGTAAGATATTTTGTAAATAGTGGTTGGTTTGTTTTTGTCCTCTTCCTCCTCTTCTTCTATAAATACTGGAATACTTGTTGTATTCCAAGTGGACATTTTTTGTATGAAAAAGAAGTGAAGAAAGAAAGACTTTGTGTTTTTTTGTAACAGAAGAAATATTAATATATATGTTCAGACTTTGTGCTCAATATATGTGTTATTTACATCAGATCTTTCTTAAGTTAGATCTATGTTTTTATTCTATTGGATTCATTCCTATTATCGTCATATGTTCATCAATATTGCTTTATTTGTTTATGCAAGTAAGTTTGGCTCTGTTTACTACCAACCCAAAGCATAAACCTTCTGACCTTTTTGTCTTGGAATTCATTTCTTTTCTTCCTTCAGATCTACCTTCCTCCGTTCCTTCCCTCTTACATTTCTGTTCGCAGTTAGAACTACCTCTACTGGGATGAGATCCCAAACCCCCGAAGTTAGAATAGTGTAGATTTGCATAGATTCCTACTTGATAGAATAGCAATAAACCAGTTTCGCTTTGTTGTCTCAAAGAGGGGCTATGCCCTGCACACTGTTGGCCTGTTTCCCCACGACTGTCTAACCGACAAATTTTCAAACCAACAGGGTTCAAGCTAGATCACATTGGACCTTGCTCAAGGCCAAGAGGATTGAAGATGTAGCACATGAGAAAAAACTGGACACCATTTGTGGCAAGCTGGGGATAGACACTGCTGGCCACTTTCAGCTGGCTGAGACTCTTGCCTCCCTCTCGGAGTAGGATGAGCATGAACGCGGTCCTACCATTGTGGTTCTTGACACCAACGAGGGGGAGGAAGGATGATATTTGGTCGCAAATAGTTCCCAGTTGTCACCTTCTGGCTTAATATTGTAATTAGTATATTTTCATATGTAGTCCGGTTATGTCTTCAGTTGAAAGGCCAATATCTACCTGACTTGGTCATGATTTTCATAACATGACTACTATTATAATTTATAATAGACAAACGACAGCCCTCATTTTGGCTGATCAAAAAAAAAATAGTATATGATTATATTATTTTAATGTAGTTTTACATTTATGGATTGCCTAAAACATAGCTTTACTGATATTATGTGTTCGTGTTGTATTATATATAGGGAAATATTAATGTTATTTTCATACTCATTCATAAATTTTATAGTTCTTGCATATTAATATAAAACCCCTTAAAATGTTTCTTCTCCCCAGAACTTTGAATTTCAGATTTTTGCTTCGATCCCATTTCACACATCTCGTAACATGTCTTCATCTGCCCACAGCCTCTTTCAGCTGTAAAACCCCTTCTCCTTTCCATCCACCACCTCTTTCAGTTGCAAAACACTTTTTCCCTACCACTAAATTCTCATTTAGCTTTCACAAATCTTCTCCCCAAGCACATACCTCCTCTACCAGGTAAAAACTGCTTGCTATGCACTATCTATATTGCTTGCAAATCCTCTTAACAGGTCTTTGAATGCACGTTTTTAGATGCTAAATGATGATAAATTAGAGTGGCGCCACTTTTAGGGCATTTTTACATAGAAAGCGTCCTTCACAGAATTTATCAATTAATGTTCATAATTTTTTGTTGTTTTTTTACATAATTAGTTTGCCACACTGGGACCTGCAGAATTTGTGGCTTACCATAAATAGCTAGTAATAGGCAGTTCCCCTAGAGAAAAGGGTCATTTCCTGCTGCAGACAACCCAGCCAACCCCTAGGGGCTCAGTCTTGAAAATATTGGCTTCACCAATATTGAAAGATATGCAGATTAAAGAAGTAAATTAAAAATGTGATCAGGCTAGGTCAAGCTTCTGTAATCACCACCAAACTGAAAATTTATAGGTCAATTTCCCATTTCATGCATGGGGCCTGCAGAATTTGTGGCTTACCATAAATACCTGAAATAGACAACTTTTCTACAGAAAATCATCGTTTCCTGCTGCAAACAACCAAACCCAACCTACCCCTACGTCCTCATTCTTAAAAAATATTGGCTTCAGCCAATATTGAATGATATGCAGATTAAAGAAAAATGTGATCAGGACAGGTCAAGTTTGTGAAATTACCACAAACATAAAGAATGTATTAAGTCATTTTCCCAGTTCATGCATACCCAAGCATCAAATCAAAATATACCCTCCAACTGAGGAGGAACACTATTTAGTACCCATGGTCTTTAACAAGAAGAAAGGTAGCCTAAAAGTTATAAAGTGTACCCTACCAAACATATTAAAATGCACTCTTCCATAATAGTTTTTAATGAAGAGGCATCTTGCAGTTAATCAACTTGAACATGAACCACAGTATCAAAGTTATAAAGTGTACCCTACTAAACATATTAGAATGCACTCTTCCATAATAGCTTTTTAATAAAGACTAAGAGGCATCTTCCAGTTAATCAGTTCCAAGATAGTCAACTTTAAATGAACCACAGTATCAAAGAGGCACTCATCAATATGGTTTATTTGCTTCAACAAAAGGAATTATCTGATATCTTATCTCCTGTTTATTGGCATGTTTCAGCATCTCACCTACGTTTGAGCATCTCAAGAGTAACCCAACCAGAATAATAGACTGATGGGTAATCAATCTGCATAACTAGCATGGTTCAAATATATGACCATACCATCAAGAAACTGGAAAATCAAAATTACACCGAAGCATAGGTGCAGTTTTCTACAAAACGATCATGTGAGCTAAACAAAGGAGATAATAGTCTGAGCCAACAATATCGCAAGGAAGGTGGAGCACGACTGCATGAATGACAACGTAGAGTGGACCTGAAGCTCAGATATATATCAAATGCACTGAAAAAGGGACCAGAGCGCACAGAAGGGTCCGAACCACAGAATCATGCATAAACAAATTGGCAACTGTGGACCAAGTATCATATAAGACAACACAGCCAAAATATGTCTTGGAAAATAGCCAACTAACAACAACCAATTACAAAATTTGGAGGGTACCGTATCTATGCTTCAAAAAAATACATTAGGCTGAACAATTATAAAGCAATACTTTTTTAGGTGCATTCTAAAAGTCATTATTGTTTATTTTTACAAATTGTCCCCAATAGAGAATTACCATACAACCAAATGTGAACCGAAAGGCAAGGAAATGCATGATATTGAATCTTAACCAAATCTAATTACCTATTAAACACGGTAAGCAACATACATGTTAGCTTGCTCCACAGAAGTGATTCAAATAAAATACAAACACAAACACAATGTTTCTTTGCGTTTAGACTCTTTAAATGAAAATACAACAAGTTCATCTTTTGAATTTTTGAAACAAAACTGCAACACAGATGGAAATTAGGTTGGAGACAAAAACTTTTGAGAAAGTAAACCAACAAAAACTTCCATTAAGAGTAAAATAACTGCCTTACCATCCAAATCTAAGACTAGTGTGATAGGTGGGCATCTCCGTGTTTGCTTTGGTAGTAACATAGGCCGGAATGATGAGACCACTTCTGAAAGGTGTGGCAAATTTTTAATGAATAAATATGGATCAAAGTCCTCCATTTCTTCATCCTCATCTGGAACTCTCGACTCTTGGTTGGTTTCATCGTTGCACTCCAACGACTTGTTTTGTTGCATTGCAAGAAACACAGATGCCCCAACAGAATTCAGCAAACCCTCTTCAACTGATTCTGAATCATGCCTATGAACAAGCAATGTGCTTTCATCCACAAATGGCCATTCAATGTGATTCTGATTAACATGTAAAGCTGCTTGAGAGCTAGCCAGCTCATCATCACGCAGACTACTTGGATTACTTGAAGGAGCTTGGACCACCTCTCTTGTATCAGTAGACAGCCTAGGCACAGTTTCATCTTGTAGGCTACCTGCTCTTGATGTATCCTTTGCACACCTTTTATGTTCATGTAAAGAACCATTATCGCTTTCTGCTGTCTGCCATGTGATTTTTCTCAGCCAGAAGTCCACTTTGTTCAACTGCAAAAGAATATTGATATATTGATATAAGTTTGAGGTTCAGAGTATCATCCCCAAGCATAAAAGCGACCCAACTGCATTTCTCCTCTAATATTACCTGTTCTACTAAACAAACAATGTAAGATATCTTCCAGATCCCAAGAAGCCAGAATGAAAAGATTCACTAAGTTTGAAATTTAAAAGAGGAACCAGTGCCATATCCACTACAAGATTAAAAAAATGGACAGCACACGAACATGCAATCTTATTTTTTTAAAATGGAAACCTTATCTTTGAGGTCAGTGGATAATATCATAGTTATAAGAATGTTCAATAAATACAGATAATATAACATTTTTCTTTCTAACGCTCTCCTGAAACACAATCCATTAAGTTATGACATTTTCAACAGGCTAAACAGGCTACTGAATTCAAAATAAAGGTTGCAAATCAAATGTGCTACATCAATTTGTCAATAACAGATCTTTTAGCTTTAAATCACCATCATCCATATTCTTAAAACCATAAGAATCCTTGGCTACTTGTAAAGGAAACTGGCATCACTGCATTTGAAAGAGTGTACAAGCAACAAAACTTCCTTGATTAATAAGATTTAAATTAGAAGACAAAAATAAAATAAAAAACTGCGCAATCTATCATATACTAGCACCTTGGGGGAAATGAAATGAAATAATTGTTAATATCCTTAAAACGATGAGCGGTCAATATGACTGCAGTTGGCTTAAAAACTAACAATGGCAGCCAAGTAGTCTTTGCATCTCCAACAGGAAACTAAAAACATAAGCTAAAGAAACAAGTAAAGAACCTATGAGACCCATGTGCTCACTAAAGTACGCAATAAGCAGGAGAACATTAAGAAGAAAGGGTAATGCCATCTGTTAAGCCATCATTTTCCACCATGAGCATGAAAACCAACAAGAAACCAGTAACTGAAGCTCCCTAGAGTGGTTTTCTGGGGTTTTTGTATAGTCTATCACACAAGTAATTTGGTAAATAAAAGCTCGATGCACGGCCACTTGCATACTTAGACTAGTCAATCTTGAAAGAAGTTCCAAGACATGTACTTCAAGGGGGTCACCATTCCCAGTCACTAATATATTTTATGAGCCACTTGTGTGGGAGCTCATTTAGAGTAAGGTAAAACTGAAAGTAACTATATAGCTTCCACACCTGCCAGCACACCTGCTTGGCATTTGAGATCCCCTTGTGGGAACAAAGGAACTTAACACAATATATGCATATTGCATATATGTTTGATTTACTCCCACACTAATTCATTAAGTCGAAACCCAGGGTACAGAATTTGAACTTTATATAAGGTAAATCGAAAGATGCTGCAGGAGCATCCCTGGCTCTTAGCATTATATTGATGGTAATCTATGAAAGGATCATTGTTTGAATTTTCTTAGACAAGAGTATGTTCATGTACTCTGTTTTATACTTCCTTCAAAAGTTTAGTTGCCTAAAAATGTTTATGTTCTTTCAATGGTTAATAAAAAGCTGAATATAGTAAGTCATCCTCACAGACATTTGCAACAATAGATACTATTACATTATACATACTATTGATGTTGAGATTATGTTTAACTATTAAAATATTTATGTATGAACTTAGACCTCTAATAGAAATGACTTTTCAAATAGTTGGTATCATGCATGAATGGAAAATATCGTGGGAATTAAGGGCAGTGTAGAGATAACCTCAACTCCTTCGGTTTACTTCACTTCTGTGGCTAACTCCATTATAGAGGATAAAACAGTATTATAATTGTAGCTGTAGCTTTGTAGTGCAAAAAGCATGAACCAGATTGTATGAAGAAAGAATAATTTATTGCAGTTTATTGTCTACTTCATACAAAGCAAGGGATGAATAAATGAAACATGTTGTGTTGTATCTTGGTATTTCTTTTTACTAGTAGAATGTACCCCCAGTCTGAATCTTGCATATGCGCTTAGGACACTGCACCCACTGGAAATCATTGGTTTAAATGCGAAGACTTCTAGTGAGCATGTCCCTCCCAACCTATGTACTCACTCAGGCAAATGGTACTAGCATACACGGAACTAAAGGAAATATGGCAAACAAATGCTTACATGAGCTAGGTTTACCATTATGGTTGGAGTGGTTTGTAAAACCGGATGGGTTCCTTCATTATCTTTAGTATTGCTTAAATTGGGTTAGCTGGCAAGAGTATTGTTGGGACTGTGTTCAATTTCGAGCTTATGAGATACAATAGACAATAACTCTGTTAATGGTGGAAAGTAGATACCAATCTTGGATAGGTATAAACAATAAATGTTGATTCTTATAGATGTGTAGCTTGAATGAGGAATTAATATCATGAGCTTCGTCCAAGTGATTTAGAGGACCAAAGATTACCTCTGCAGACTGCTCAAGTAAGGGTTATACAGAACATAATGATAACGATAACCCTAGCATAGCTATAGTCTCTAGCTATAGGTAGAAAACTTAGTAGGTTGACCTCCAGTAGAATGGGTGCATTGGGCTGAACTCTAGAGGCTTACAGCAACTAGATGTGATGTATTGGATGAGGGCAAGCTCAAGTAAAACCTAAACAGAAGTATTGGGACAGAAGTATTGGGTACTTGAATGGGAAATGTTTCTAAAGGATTATGAACTTATTAAGAGCTCAAAGTGAATTAGACAACAATCTACTTGAAATGACATAGCTATAAAATTCGAATAAACCCCAACTATTCATCTATGAGTCTTAGTGACATACCTGTAATGAAAATGATGCGAAGGTATCTCATGTAATCTTACATTAAAAAGTCTTATTAAATTAGAAGAATATTGTGGCAGGATTCTCTGAGAGTAAGGAAGTTCAATGATAAGAAACACAATGAAATGGGGCAACTTTTCAACCTGAAGATAGTCTTGGCAAAGGAATCTGGATATAAGAATCGAGAGTTGAGTGAGAGAGAGAAAATCAATACGAGCAAGTTCTCGTATAACTTAATCATCAATCGATCAACTCGATAACGTGCAAGCAAGAAGATGCAAAGTTGTAGAGCAAGTTGTGCAACGGTGTGAAATGGGTCCAACCCATAGGACACCAAATGAACTTAAGATCGATTAACAATTTAACCACGAGAACTTAGAAGATTTAAACAACGCAAATCTAAAATGAAGTTATTAGGTGAATTCAACTCCAAGTTAAACTAGTATCTCTCTTTTGGTGCATGATATAGAACAAAAAAACAGAAGTATTTTTCAGAGATCGAAGAGGGGTCGCTACAATTCTGCAAGAGGGTTCTCACACCAAATTGGCATCTAGCATGGTCATGACATAAGAAAGAAGATATGTATATTTGTGTTATTAGGTGAATTCAACTGCGAGTTAAACTAGTATCTCTCTTTCGGTGCATGATATAGAACAAAAAAAACGGAAGTATTTTTCGGAGATCGAAGAGGGGTCGCTACAATTCTGCTAGAGGGTTCTCACACCAAATTGGCATCTAGCATGGTCGTGACATAAGAAAGAAGATATGTATATTTGTGTATGTGTTTGGATCAAAATTTTGCACCCATTAAGTTCAACTTCATAACCAATAGTAAACCAGCCTTACCAATCCATCCACAAAAAATATTATTATTTTGTGAGATAATTCCTCTCCCTAAGATCTAGAACACCAAACATAACCTTTTTCCGTTATTTTTAAAGATAGGACAGGTACAGCACCTTGCAAAATGGCTCAAGCCTCAAAAACAATAGTCCAATGAAATTACTATGAAAAATCACAAAATATGACTACCTAATAATGTGATATCTCATTTACACGCCAGACTTTTAAAATAAATGATAAAAGTTTGTAATATTGTTTGAGGACATTTTGAATAATGATGATGTAATAATTAAATGACTTTTCTTTCAGTTGTCATAGTTATAACAATATTTTGCATCTTGATTATGTTCATCGAATAGTTATGATTTGTTGATTAAATTTGCAAGTTCAATTTCGATTATTGTTGTATTTTATTTCTCTTGCTGATGCTGCTGACGTCACTGTTGTGGCAGGTACCAGTGCATGCACGGGATGGTCTCGAACCAGCTATGTCAGCATCTACACGGGCATCACATCAGAAACACTCGTGCCCAACTCATGCGACAGTTAAAACTTGGGAACTTAATTTGATCTTGTCGACTCTTGCTGTTGCCCGGTACACATTGTTGTGGTTTGGTCTTGACGTTTTCACATAGGGTCTAGTACGGATGACCACCGTACTCCTCCATCTTTGCTCTTTGTCTCGCTTTTGCATGGTTTGTTTCCTAAGTGCTCTGACCAGTGGGGTTTCTTTCAGTGTTTAATTTGCCAAGACACAATTCATTTTATTTGATTTTTGCTTAGTTTAAGAGGGGTCCTCGCTTGGTGATTGTCGTGCCCATACCTTGATGGCAATGGGCATTGGCAATGTCTTAACTTTTATCGTTCAAATTTTATCACCCCTTTTTGTTATTAGGAACCTCACTTAAGAGGAGGGGCATCTGTGGTTTTATTGTGATATAGAAATGAATAAAGGTAAATATGTGAGTTCTGTTTGGCTTTGGATTCACACTCCGCATAGAGATGGATGTTGAATAGGCATAAAAGTAATAAAATAAAAAGTAGAGTTACCCCACAGTTAGGAGAGGGTGTGACTGTAAAAAAACATCATCATGTTTTTTAAAATGAGATGAGCACATTCAAACAGTGGTTGGCTGTGGAGGTTCGGGAAGTAATGATTGATTACGGATTTTGTAATGCTTTTGGAAATTTGTTAGAGAAATAAGAGAGGGAAGAAGAGAATATGTTGAGAATTTGAAGTTGATTTTTGGCTCACCGCACATAGTATCTTCAGCTCTAATAGTGAGTCTATAGACTTCCTTAGTGTAGTCTTTTACACTTAGCTCCTATCGCAGTTGCAACTTCTTAAATAGGCACACTAATAAGTTTCTTCAACGGAACACACTTGAATCATGCCAATCGCATTCTAGATGGATATGTGCAATTTGTTTACTTAGTACGAGATCTTCTTGGCATCATCTTCAACATGACCTCCTCTAATAACGAGTCTAAAGACTTCCTTAGTGGAATATTTTACACTTAGCTCCTATCACAGTTGCAACTTCTTAAATAGGCCTAACAGAAAATCGGAGAGTAAGAATTTTTCTTTCGACTCTGTAACCAATCTATCCCAATTCTTTATATTTACCCCTTCGTGGAACATTCACCAACCATAAGGATGTGTGACCTCTCAACTTGGTGTATGCAAATTTAACTTTCTTAGGATCTTTCATGGCTTCATACTCAGTATCTTTCTAGCTCAGCAATCCAATCAATGACTTCTTCAGAATTCAAACTCCCAGAATAACTCAGCTTTCCAACTTAGGCTTACTACCCATTATTACGATTGCACACAAGAAACTATCCTCTTGTCAATCAATATGTTCTTTTGCAGCATGGCCTTCAAGCAATCCCATCATTCGCCTCATCTTCCACCTCAACTCTTTTCCATTTAACAGTCTTCGTAGCCTCCCAACGGGCTTGCATTCATGTGATCAACTCTGCCAGTTCCACAACTCTTGGTGCTCTTGCCAATCTAACAGCAAAATCTACTATTGACCATTTATTTTCCTTGAAACCGATGTGTGGGTACAACCTTAACATCTTCTACACAACACTCTTCATTGGAAGATGTCTTCATTGTTTTCTACGTACACTCACAAATGCAAAAATAGACGATTTGTGCCCACAAGGAAGAACCTTGCTCTTATACCAACTGATGGAGCCACGGTTAGGGAAACCAATTAAAGACGGCCTCAGAACACACAGCATTCCAAACCAGCACAACTTATGACTAACCTGCAGCCTTACACATGGAAGCAATTGAGAAAAACAAAACTTTATTTGATATCAATAAAGAACAAAGTTTAGATAAACATGAGAGCGGTCACAAACAGATACAGTCTTCAAAAATGCAAAGGAGATACATTATCTTTTCCTAAATTCCCAAGTTTAGGATGAATTCTCATCAAACTATCTCGCAAGTGTAAGCATGGGTTCTTATAGAATCAAGCACCACCTACTTGCAATATTAGTTCTCAGCCACATGCTCCATATGACATTTATTAAAGCCTCCTATAATATTAAATGCATCACAATCCATTGTGCACGATAAGGCCTGAATATTTCTTAACGCATCACAAGCATAAAAACTCAAGAAACTTGAGTTGCACAACTATTAGATTAGGTGAATCTTTGTCCACTCCTTCAGTTTACATTCCCTATGCAACAAACAATTTGAATGCAAACAATTGCAATCTTTAAGATCGCATGTACACCGTACACTCATGCGCACAAAGACTATGCACAAGACTTCCAAGCAAATTTTGCTCATTTTATCAAATGGTATCTAATGACTGTGGTTTCAAAAGCAGCTTTGCACCATCAAGATGAGCCTCTCGGGGATAACACGGGCCTCTGAATGTGAAGTATGTGATATCGTGTCCAAGGACAACGTGACAAAGTTTTCAACTATTTGAAGACTCCCAATCTTGTGCCAAATTAAATCTTGTGCCATGCCTCAAAGACATTGTGTTGTCTTCTCAAATAGTGTAAGCATGGTGTGGAGCTAAGTTGCCGCATTCGAATTCGTGTTCGAATTTGCCAATGATTAAATTCGTGAAAAATTTGCTGGTAAAAAAATCAGCGATTAAATTCGTGATTAAATTCGACCAAGAGAAATATACATTTTTATTAAATATATAAAAACAAAAGATAAATTCACATTTCAAAAGAGAGAGATAATATCACATTTCATTGATTTCATAAGTAGCTATTACAATAATGTGATTGAAAGCAAAAACTTTAAAAAAATGTGCTCGCAGGTTGCGACCGAGCTGGCAGGTGGGACGATTAGTCCGAGCACGGAGAATGCTCGCCAAGTTTTGGAAAGCTATCCAAAGATTTTTAATTACTAACTGCGTATACGAGCAATCAAAGTTCATGATTCTTTCAGAAGATTGCAAGAAGTTGCTTGGTCCAAAAAGGTGCAAAAATGAATTTTATGAAAATAAGAAAAATATTGCCATCAATGCGTAGAGCTCGAGAAAATATGCACTTTTAGAGAAAACGACACCTGAAACGGAGCCACAGAATGAAAGTTATGGCACATGCAAGTTTTTGCTGCTACATCTTCCCGGACCCTTTCCAAAAATGGCAAAAAAATTCTTTACTTGTGTTTTCTTCACCAAAAATCCAAAAAAGGAAAGAAATGCCAAAAAAGGAAAGAAATGCGAATTAAATCGCGAATTTCAACGCATTTAATTGGGCCTGTTAAAATCCGGCGAATTTCGATTTTTTTCCTTGTAGTTCGCCGAATGCGGCAACTTAGGTGTGGAGATGTTGCAATGTATTTGGACCCTTATTTTACTACACATTGCCTTTCAGCCACACAAATTCAACTTTTGTGTTGCATTGTTAAGTGAATGCTTGTGCTAAGTTCTTAAGACTATTGCTACTATCCGAAGATACTGCGAACCTTCTAAACTCCTCTTCTAGTGTCACAAAACAAAACATATAAGAAAACATGCTAAACTACTATCTATTTTTTATTGATGCAAGATTGCTTGTAAACCCGATGCTCCTACATCAAAATAGTCCTTACAAAAGTAGCTTAAACTCGTCAAGCATTATTTCTTTGCATCCATAGTACTAAACTACTTTTTCCATATGGTTCTCACCAAAGACGCTTAAGCTTGACAACCATAACTTCATTGTGTCTAGCATAAATAATAAAGTACCTCACTTAAAGCTCACTCTTCTTAGAAGTTTGTGGTGCCAAGGCTTCCTCTACCTCTATGCAACTTCTCTAGACTCTATTGATCAACTACAAGAATATACCAAAATGGTCAATGATGCGCTCATAATGAAATTGTTGGCAATTCAAATTGTATGATTGCAAATATGGAAAAAGAATTTTTGACCGAGGATGCCATGGAAAATATTTTTGTGGGTTGTCTTGGAGATGAAGGAAGGTTGTTGGTCATTGATCGAGGAGGAGGATAATCCGACATGGATTGTTTTGTAGATTTAACATCGTGTTACGGGAGGTTGTTTTATTTTTGTGGTTAGGATTTGTGTAGGTAGCACACTCTTCTCTCCACTAAAAGCACTTCCATTGTTCTAATATCAAGATGGCGAGATGACATCAGCAAAGGAAATAAGCTTGAGCACACTTTTGGAGGTTGAGTGTCCCTTGTCCCTTGGTGCAAGGGGACATGAGGGACAAGAAAGTGTGCTCCCACTATGCATTGACATGTTTCGTCACTTAAGTGACAACTTATGTTGTTAGGGAAGTTGCAAGTGTTTGCTTTACTCAAATTTGGCCCCTCTCCTCATGTTGAGCTGACCCTTGCGCATTTTTGGAGCTTGTGTGTCCCTTGTCCCTTGTCCCTTAGTACAAGGGGACAAAGGGGATACAAAAATGTGCTCCCCCTTTGTTGGAAACTTCTTCATCACTTAAAGTGACAACCTTGGTGTTAGGGAAGTGGAAAACATGCAAACTTGTCCCCAAGTCAAAATTGTTCCCCCTCCTCATGTTACATGCACCCATGGCACATTTTTGAGTTGTTGTCCCTTTGCTTTGTCCCAACAGCCAAGGGGACAAGAGGGAAAAGAAAATGTGCTTCCCCCTCTCTTAGTCAGCCCTTGGTCACATGTGTAACTCTATCGCAGCTCCCGGGAGCTTGTTTTTGAACCCTCTCATCTCATCCTCATGCCACCACATGCTGCCACATGTCAAATCTAGTGCAAAACACACTTATGTCTCACTCATGTCCCTTTGCCCCTCTTGTCCTCTATTTTTTTAGGGTGCAACCTCACTTCAACCTCTATCTAACCTCAGTTGAGCTTGTTGGGTTAAAATTGAGTTAGAGTGTGCAAGTATAATGAAATAGCTTTGTAACTAAAACACTTAGAATATTTTCATATTTGAATGCTCTTCTTTTTCTCCCCAACTCCATTTTTGCACAAGCATGTTGCTGAATTTTTCCTGGAACCTCAAGCTTGAAAACAATTTTTTGCTCATAACTCCATAACCGTGCACCCGATCTCCGTGAAACTTCACTAGTGCATTCCTTCAGAAAACGCCTTTACATTGACTGTAAACTCATTACCATTGATGCTCTGTATAATTTGTAGCAGTCAGAAGAAATTTGCAGCACACCTACCTTTTCAGATCTATACAGTTCTGGCAATTAAAAACTCTAAAAATTGGAGCAAAAGATCCCGAGAAAAAACCTAAACTTTTGAAACCGGTTTCATTCTAAAAATAATAAGTTGTGACAAGTCGTCTTTGTCTAAAAATAGTAAGTTTCAGAAATAGAAAACATTCAATATCCACGTCACTCCTTGTAAGTTAGACACATAAAAAGGGTGACCATTTTGGAAACTTACTAAAAATAGCCATCCGGAATAGGACTTGCTAAAAATAGAAAGTGTTGGAATTGGGGTCAAACTTTCCATATCTATTCATTTCCCATCTATCTCACTATTTCCCACATCATGAAGATCAAATACTCAGGCCTGGAACCAATTTCCACTTTGAACACCGAGTATCCCAATGTGGGGGACAATGATGTAACCCACATGGACCTGGAAGATTTAAAGGCAAGAATGTTGAATGAACCATGGGAACAACTGCAGGAGAAGATCTTCTTGAGTGGACTATTGAGAGCAAGTGGTCACCCTTTGTCTGTTCAAAGCACTTGAGCTAGTTCTAGCTTACGCACAACACTATGATTCTAATTCCAGAACAATGGGCTAATGATAACTCAATCCTCGCAGTCCTCACACGAAAAAGGCTTTTCTCAATGCCTGCAATATATGGTTATCATCACCAGGGAGTTTATTTCACAAGAATGGGCGAGGACAAACTCATACTTGCAAGGCCTGGCAGTTGGTTCATGGCTTAAACAGGGAAGGAAGCCCTCTCGGATCCCTAAGTATTTTCTCGAGTGAGTTTCACGAAGCATACTCTAATGCTATTGTCCTACTGAACAAAGTGATGGGAGAAGAAACAACAAAGGACTTCCAAGATTGGATGGCTCAGTTCATTTTGGTGGTTACAAAAGGAGACCAAATGGTGGACTGGGCAAATCATAAGTAACAACCTTCATTAGCAACTATTGCAGTTTGCCCACCTCTAAGAAGTTCACAATGACTTCTTATCCGTGTACTAAAGACTGTCTAAGGCCTATCCACCGCTGCTCTAATGTCCCACGTGTCATCGGCCTAGAAATATCCACAACTCACACATCGGAGAGTAACTCTCACTATTCTAGGGTGAATGATGCATTCACCATGTGCATCATAAGGTTACTCAAGAGATCCCGAACAATGAATTTCATCTCAAACAGTTTTATTAATCAAGAAGTATGGAAGCCACTCCATTCAATTCATTTGATTTTGCTCCTCGTAGGTTACTGTGCACCCGAGTGATAAGATCATCATGTTTGAATTGTGTAAACAGTTGTCCCATGTTCATACCAGTGCAAGAATGCTAAGAAGAAAGGTGTGTCATTTCCTATCTCTTTGGGAATCTACTCATGCAAGAGTATCACGAGATGTAACCAACATCAAAACATCATTCATTGATCTCAATTTGTATTCCTACATATCTCAGTCTGACTTTGAAGACTTTCATCTTATCAAGACTGCATCATGTTTCCACAAATTGAGGATTATTGGATCAACTTCACAAATAATTTCGAGGTCAAGAAACCGGTTTATATGCGAATGACGGTGGATCATATGAGACTTCAAGTTTGATTGGTTTATGGATGGAATAAAAGATGATGGGTCGACCTTTTTGATCCTGAATACCAAGCGGTGCAATCTTCCCCTCTTCTTCCCACTCCATGGAACATCCGACAGTCAGGTGACATCAAAGAAAGAACCATGGCAGTAATTCAAAGGTCAAAGGATTAGTTCAAACGAAAGAGGGCTTCTTTCATTGAGTTTGGTGGTCTTTTGTCTTCGTCTAGGCAAGTGTCTCACACTTATTCTCTCAAGGCATCTAAGAAAGCCATGGGATCTACTCATTCAAAGGAATCTTCCAAGAGGAAACTTGTGGAAATAAAGTACATTGAAGTTTCTCCCCCTAGGAGGCTTCACAAGAGGGCAAAGATCATTGAAAATCCCATTGAGCCCCTTGAATTAGGAGAAATTGATCCATCACAGTCTCATGTCCATCCCCGCAATCCAAGTGTGTCCTCCTCGTAGCTGAATCACCTCATCTTGGGCAGGCTGTGATTCCTTATCAAGCACTTGAAAATTCTCCTATGCCTGACTTTGTGTCCACACCTAGGGAAACCTTCCCATGGGTACAAGAGTTTCTTGGAGGTGAATCAAGAATGGTGCATGAAAGCCATGACACCTAATTTTGAGGCCATCTCAAAATACATCAAGACCAAGCAAACTAAGAAAGCACGATAACTTCTCATTTCTTCACTGGGGCTTCTAGATCTTAGTATGTGGAAGTTGCATAACCGAAAGTTGTAAAACCCATGGGAGAAATGACACAAGATGACTATGAGTTGACTAGGGTTTCCTTGGGACAAGCTACGCACAAGGGAGATGTGTACCTATTGAAAGAGTTTGCAGCCCGCTTGCTTGCTTGCTTTAAACAAGGAGATATTATGATTCGCAACTTCATCTATAACATACTTGATGAAAGAAACAGAGAAACAGTCCTCAATCGTTCTGACCTTCAACTCCTAAAACCGATGCCTATGTGCCTCTAGTTCTCTCTTTAGGATGATGATGATGGGGAAGACTCACTTGAATGTCCCAACCTTGAAACTAATGTCTCCCATTATCATTTTTAAATTTTTGTCTACAACTTCTCAACATACTTTTAATTCATTCAATATTGTGTCCTTTTCAATAGATAGAGTTTTGGTTTCAACAAGATATAGTGCACACACATATGAAGTAGCACACCCTTCAAATGCATGTACATCCCCGCTAAACATAATTACTATCCATGAATATTTAGAAAGTTATATACAAGGCCCCAATCCTCACCAACATGGAGAAACTATACACAACTATCGATGCCCAAATTCACATGCATTGTCATTGTACTCGCACACCTATTTTCTTTTTACAAAAACATGTGTTGGCGCACTCTTAATCCCAACATCCCCAACCCATTAGAATGGAAAAATTTCACTAACCTATCAAAATGGAGCATTGTCTATTAGGTTTGTCCCCAAAGACTTACGTTGATAGTTGGCTACCCTCCACCGCGGCAATTATCAATAGAATGTCCTCCTTTGTGTCTACATTTATGTATAAGTGTTAGGCCTCATGTGCCCCTTTCTCATTCTTCACGGGTTGCCTAAGTATTCCTTGTATTTTCTCACATCATCCAATGAAAAAGAGTTGATCAAGTCCCATTTTGTACAACAAAGGGTTGTTTAACCATGGGAAGAACCTTAACAATGGTTTTGTTTCGTTTTTTCTTACTCATTCCTTATAAGAAGGTGATCATCAATAGAAATTTGTGATTGCTCACATCCAAGACAAAACACAATGATGTGCAATAGTTGAGCCTTTGAAAAATCATTGGGGAGTTTGGGTTTTCAAATTAACATTCCAATTTTGTCTCGTTTCTTACTAGAGAAAACATTCCTCTTGTTATTTGGCTTTCTTTTATTCTCAATTGAAAAAGTTGTATCCATGTATTGTTGTTTTCTATCTCTTCTTGCTCAATCTTCATAACATTGTCATATATACTATTGATTGTCTTCCAATTGTTCTTCCTAGTGGTTTTGCAAATCTAAGCGGTGAACAACAAGAAACCTAGTAATTTGATCAACATCCTCTTAACATCATTTCATAAAAGGTTATCACTATTAGCTTAGTTTTCACAACCTAGGGTTTTGCATTACAAGACATAAACCTTATTTGTGTTGGCACTTTCAATCAAGCTTGCACTTGAAGGTCTCACCCAAAGCGCAATAAAGCAAATAAGGTGACCTCAAATTTAGAGAATAATACACAAGAAATAGCCATGCACATGACCTTGACAAACATTTGTGGTCTATAGTAGGAAAACTCTCAAGTGAGTACTCGCCAAATCTATACATGGACGAATATTCGCCAATATAACTTGTGTCTTGGGCTCGTCGAGTATTGGCGAATATTCAACAATACTAGACAAGTTTCAGCCATATACTACTTTGGCATGGGACAGACGCAGAAACATCCGATACGCGAAAAAACGTTGAAACCTGTCTTTTCAAGCAAAAACACCCTCATTTCTAATCACACAGCCATTGAGCATCTTTTGCATGAGTTGAAGAGATTTTATAGCGAATTCAAAGAGCAAATTTGAAGAATTTCATTTGGAGGTAAGTTTTTTTCTTTTTTCTTTCTTTCAAGAATGCAAATTCATTCTATATTATTTATATATTGTATCTAAATATGATTTGCAATTTTAAATGCATTCAATTCAATTGTGAATGATTTTAATTGTTATTAATTTATTTATGTTTGTTTATCATCGTTAATGGACAAAATTGAAAAATTTATTTGTTGTAAATGTTATTTTCAAAAAAAATTGGGAATTTATTCTTGTTCGTAGGATTTACAATTACAAATTTGAAATTATGGTTACATAGGGTTATAAAGCCAATTTTTTAATTTTTAAATGGCTTTATAATGTTGTTTTTTAATTAAATTTACAATTTTTTAACTTTTTAAACGGTTTTATAAAGTTGTTTTTAGTTAAGTTTATAGTTTTTTTAATTTTTAAACGTACATTATGTTGCAGATTAGAGCTTAGCAATGGCATTAAGTTTAGCATCTAGGTCAACATCACTAACAAGAACTGTTCTCGTTAATGCCCGTACCATTGCTTGGAAATATGGTGTACATGGAGCAGTTCAGGGAAACATGGTTTGCAATTTCTACAATAAAACATTTTTGGAGGCATTAATCGCCTAAAGTATCATCTTACATGTATTGTTTGTCGGGACGTTGTGGTATGTCCTAATGTTAAAGAGACAAAACGAGAGATGAAGGCAAAGTTGGCAAAGCTAGAGGAGAAGAAACTAAAGAGAGAAAGGGTGTATGCAGACATAACAAAAGACATTAGACCTAGAATGGCAAAGGATTCAGAGGACTTGGCGGCGATGATTGTGGGCTCTACTCATTCTCCACGCATACGAAGCGAAAGAGACACATTAGCTTCATCAAGTTCAAGCAAAGGGATACATATCTTTTATGCACCAAGAAACATATCTGGGCACAACCTTCGCCATGCAAAGTACGAGCTAGAACAAGGATGCGCACGAGAAAGCAAATAAAGCATGTGCGAATTTCTGGTAAAACCTTCCCTTCAATGTGGTGAAGAGCCTATACTAGGAGTACTTGGTAACAACATTGACGGTTGTAGGGAAAAGGTACAAGGCACCCTCTCCAAACAACTTGGGGGGGAAATTGCTCAAGGGTGCAGTTGTAGATGCACCGACAATCCTAGAAGATCAAAAGAAGCAATGGCAAAAATATGGATACACCTTTCTTTTAAATGTATTGACAGATGGAAGGAACCACACCTCATCAATTGATGCCTCTAACATAGTAAAAAATGCAAATAATTTGAGTTTTATATTGGAGGAGGTCGTGTTAGAGGTGGGTATCCAGAATGTTGTGCAACTTGTCACAAACAATGCAACAACAACATATGTGGTGGTTGGGAGACTACTACAGGAGAGGCATCCATCACTCTTTTGGACCCCTTTTGCGGCTCATTGCCACGACCTTCTTTTGGAGGACATAGGCAAAATTGATTGGGTGAGGCCAATTATAGAAGATGCAAGAAATATAACCAAGTACATATATAATCACCCTTGGGTTCTTAGTTTGATGAGAGAACACACCAAGGGGAAAGAGCTTGTCTGTGGGTGTCACAAGGTTTCGAACTAACTTCTTCACGCGTTCTGAAGTATTTCTAGTTTGTTGTCATCATTAAAGGAAATGTTTGTGAGTCAAGCATGGTTACACTCATAATATTCAAATAAAGTTGATGAAGAGAGGACTGCAAAGATAGTTTTGGATGATGTCTTTGCAAAGAGAGCTATAGAGATCATCAACATAACTTCAAACTTCAATTTAAATTTCAAGTCGATTCCTTTATTTTAATTTGTTAAATGTATTGTTATTTACTTATTTACTTTATTTGTAAGTTTGTAACTTTAAAGTTTAATTGTGTGTAGGTGTTACAAATCGTTGGCAAGGATTTTGCCCTTGGTTGATGGGCTGCAAAACCCGATGAGTTACATTTTGAGGCCATGGATGGGGCCAAATAAGCCATCGAACTAGTATGGGGAATATCTCCATATTTGATCCCTTTTGGGAGATAATTGATCGAGGTGGAACAATCAACTCCACCAACCTATTCATGCAACAGGTACTACCTCAACCCCAGTGTTTGTCTTCTCCGATGGCTTCACGGATGTGAACAGGAGATTATGGCGGGTCTTTCAACATGAGTTGAGAGGATGATCCCGCATATTGAAATGAGGGACCTCAATATTTTAGAGCTGCAGAATTACAAGCATGTAAGGGGGAGGCTCTTTTCTTCAGCGTTAGCTATCCAAAGGAGAACCACGCAACCACCAGGTAACAAAAATTAGAATGTTTACTAAATTACTTATATGTTAGAAGTTACAAATTAAATTTTATTAATAACTTATAAACTTTTGAAGATCTTGTTTGTAGGTTCGTGGTGGGAGGATTGGGTAGGAAATACCCCGCATCTTCAAATTTTTATCTTAACCTTGTAGCGCTTCTGGATGTGAGCACAATTGGACTTTGTTTGAGGCCATTAACACTAAGAATCGCAAGAAATTGACTCAAAAAAGCCTCAATGACTTGGTTTTTGTGCAATACAATCTTTGGCTTCGCACAAGAAAGGTGGAGGCCACATTACAAGAGCTTATTGATTTGGATAAGATCAATCCATACAACGACTAAACCGAGCAGAACAGGAAAACCCTACGTTCACAGAGATTAAGATTGTTTCTTTCAACATGGAAGTTAAGGACGGAGAAGCACTAACATGAGATATTGGATTTGATGAAATCTTTGGAGGTGATGTTGAACATGCGGCGAGAGGAGCCATGTAGTGCCCGCTTCCCTTTGACCCCTTTGAATGCTTATTTTGATATTGTTGTTTACATTATGGACATTATTATGTTTTGATTTAGTATAATGTTAGACATTTGATCATGGATTATTGTTGATCTTGATTTGGTTAAGATACATGATTATTAGATACACTCATATGTGGATGATGATATACTATTTGACATGGATGTTTTATGGATGTTGTTCGTACATGTGATTTTGGATATTATGAGTAGATCTAAAAAATGGATATTATATGATGATGATATAGTTGTTGATATAGATGGTATGTGATAATGTTAAATTGCCTTAATGTTGTGATTCACATATTTAGATGATTTTGTGATTTTATGTATATTCATTTTGGATGTTCGATATGGCCACGAGGTGAACGAGGTATTTGTGTGTTGCAGGGTTAATATCACAACAAACAATGGGGGATTAGAGACCAACCACAATGGAATTCTAGGTGAATTCGACACGGTCACCATGGCAACTTGTTTTATTGTCTTGTGTTGTTGAATCATTTTGCAAACTTCTTTGGGCGCATTTTTGCTGTTTGGAGCTCTTGTGGATTGTGGAGGAGATTGGAGATAATTTCATACTTGGCATTGTTGTTTTGGGACTGTGTTTTTGGCATTGAAGCTTGTTGTTGGAAACAAAAGCTACCATGGAAAGGTAGGAGCTTAGCTCTTCTTTTGTGATTGTTATTTCTTTTGTGTATGAATGAATGGTGCATGTTTTTGATTTATTTGTTGGTTGGTTGGGTAGACTGCCATAGGAATGGTGTAGGAGAAGGCTATGGGGAATTCATGTGGGGGCATAAGGGAATGCCAGTGGCATCATTTTTGTGGAGGGAGTTTGGGTTTGGGATCCACCATGAAAAAGAAATAGCTTGCATTTCTTACCTTGTGGGGGCATAAGGAAATCATGGGGGCATAAGGAGGGATTGTGGGGGCATAAAGATATGTGTGGTGAATTTTTATTGGTGGTTTGTTCTTGGTGGATACCCATTCCCATTAGGAGGCATAAGTAGCTTCCCCCATAGTCCTTGTTCCTTTGGCTTGCATAATCAAGTCTCGAGTTTTGTTTGCATGGTTTTCAAATGCGGTTGTAAAAGTGTTGTTTTTGTTTGACCGTGTTTTTATATTGAAATATGCATGTTGAAAGAATGTTGTGTTGTGGAAGTCGGTCGTTGCCATGGGTCGAATCACACCTCTTATTGTATTATGGTTGGGGCTCGGGGGCCAATGATGAAGGATGGCTTCTCCTTTCATTGGATATCTTGGTTGGGTGGAGAGCCTTGCCTTTCCCCCACTTTTGTTGTGATCAAATTGAAAATGGAGGAAACTTGCATGTTGTTGTTATGGAGCGAAGAAGACAGGTTTTGTCGGCCTTGTGAAACAAATTTATTTGTAACCTTTCCCACTTCTTTGGATGAAATTGTAATATATATTTTGAATAAAAGATGTTGTAATTGGTTATGAAAGTTACTTATTCAAATTGTGAAAGACATTTATATTTTGTTCTATTTATTGGAAAGAAATAGAATTTTGTTAATTGCATTCAAGGAATGGAAGAATGTAAAGATGTAAAGTTGTATAATTGAAGTCAATAAAGAATTGCAAGATCTCCCTCATATGCATTCTTGTGTTGAATTGAAATATCATTTTGTGTTTGAAATCCTTGTTTTGGAAAATGGAAAAAGGAAGAAATGCACGTGGAAATAATGCAGTATTTTGTATCTTTGGAAATGTGTAAAATGGAATTCAATATTGCATTTTGATTTAGAATGGTTTGTGTAAAACAACTAAATGTATTAGATTAGATTAGAAATGAAATGCCACACTTGAATGATGAAATTGATATACAAATTTTCCTAGAAATGGATCTCTGTTGTAAATTTAAAACTGGCAAATAAATTTAATTAAAATGTATAGTTCGGGCCTGCACACATTATAATCAACTTGGAAATGTTAAAATTTAGCATGTTGTATTATCAAGGAACTCAAATTGACAAAGAACACTTAAGAAAACAATTTAAAACATTGCAAAATCGAGCCCAATCCCTTTCACAATCATTTTATCAATTGTTGGAAAAATACAAATTGGAATCAATTGAGCAAATTTACCTCCCTAAAACACTCTAAATCCTTCCTAGAACAATTCTCCATGTCTATTTGGCATGTTGAGTGAAGGAGGAGACCAAATTGAATAAATTTTATAAGTTAAAATTTACCAGTTGGTTGTTTAAAAGCCTGCAGGCCATTTTCGCAAAATTGACCCCTTAAACTTTATCAAAATGTAAAATTTATGATTCCTGTGCAAAGAGGGCATCGAGAGCTTTGCAGAAAGTTCTCGTTTGCCCAAAATTGAGCTTTCTAGCAGAAGTTATGAACCTTAAGAGTTTTCCCTCCTTGTGGGAAATTTGGGAAAATTTTCCCTGGCTGGCCCGCCACCCGAAAATTTCCCGTTAAAATCCTTAGAAAAATTGATTAAAAATCTTCAGGGAAAATTTTAAAAATTTTCCCCGCAGCCAACCAAAGGCTTCCACGTGGCACCTTGGGGTGACAACGGGGAGAACCTTTTGTTTTTGCAAAATTTTGCTTTGGGAAAATTTCCTTAAAACCTCCACGGCCCCGCACTCCCCCCGCTTCGGAGAAGACCCTTCATGGACGCGCGCATCAAACTTCTCCATGTTCCCTCCCTTTGGCAAATTTCGCGATTAACCCCACCGCTCCGCCAAACCAAAGGCTTCCACGTGGCACCTTGGGGTGACAACGGGAGAACCTTTTGTTTTTGCAAAATTTTGCTTTAGGAAAATTTCCCTTAAAACCTCCGCGGCCCCGCACTTCCGCCCTGCTTCAGAGAAGACCCTTCTGCGGACGCACGGACCCGCACATCAAACTTCTCCATATTCCCTCCCTTTGGCAAATTTCGCCAGTTAACCCCGCCGCTCCGCCCGTCCCTCTCCTTTTCTCCCCCGCCGTGGTTTTTGGACACCACGTGTCCCTAGCGGACCTGCAGACGCGCAAGCTCTTATCAAAATTCTCCCCTTCTTGGCGAATTTTCCACAACACCTCTGCCTCCCGCCCTTCCCTCTTTTCTCTCGGCGATGGCTCGGAGCCCGACACGTGTCCCTGGTGGCACGGGCGAGCTTGAGCGCAAATTTACATTTTCTCCCAGCGCAGGAAATTTTTAAAAGCCGCCCCGCGACCCGCCAACCCGAGAAGTGGACTTTCTTTCCCACTCGACACGTGTCCCTTTTGGGAAAATTTGACCCCAAAGGTCCGCTGGTTCATAATCGGAGTTTTACAAGGAGTTAGGAGGACTTCTTCATATCGTTGTTAAGGTGAGAAAATTTGCTATCCAATGGAAATGATTTAGGGAAATTTTGAGTGCGTTAAGGGTGAGAAAAATCAAGTTGAAACTCGAGCTCATTAGAGAGTGGGTATGGTGATATTTTACCCCCGAACATAATTGAAACTTCTAACCCTAAAATGTGGACCTTGTGACCTCGACAATTGTTAATAAATGAAAAGTATGTTCTGGTAATTTAGACTTGTTCCAACTGTTTGGGTCAACTATCATCTTGCAAGACACTTCTTATAAAAAAAATTATTCCATAATTTTCCTAACTACCCTAGGTTGTTTCTTGGGTCTCAAGTGGGTTGCTTTAACCGGCATCACAAGCCATCACCATCTACTACCATGGATGAGCCGAATCGAGACTTCTAAGAGTAAACAGGCTCAACCGAGTGTGGGAACTAGTAGAGTCATTTCTCTAGGATGGGGAAGAGAAAATGTAAATTATTGTCGATTGTAACTTGCATAGATATGAAATTTATGATGATAATTTTCAATGACAATCATCATAAATTCATAACACTTATCATCTGGTTGTTGTATTCACATGATGATGTGATTTTGTATTGTATTTGTATTCAAATTTAATAGAAAACACTTCTCCAACATTTTATAGACTCATTTGATACATTTTGTAGCTATATTTTGCATAAAATTTATGTTTTTCTAAAGAAATTTACGTATTTTTAAGTTGACAAATATTCCCGAATATTCGTCAAGTCTTGTTGAGTTTTTGTCGAGAAAAAAATTGGGTTTGGCGAATACAAGTATGTGAACTATGATTTATACTATCAATCAAACCCTAACACTTGCCACATCATACTCACACAATTATAAACAAACATCAACAAATCTAACTCAAATTCACGTGTAAACTCTTGAATTCATACAAGATTTACACAAACCCTTGATCTCAATTACATTCCTCAAATAATGAACTATTACATCAATATGCATAGAACTCAAGCTCAAATTCTAATAATACAATGTCTACATTGTATTTTTTTGCATCAGTAAGGACCATTACAGTTTGGACTCATGAAACCCTCACGAGATACATAAATGCACATTCCAAAACAAATATCCCGAGTATCACAACAAACTAACTACTAACAACTTGGATAACTATTTGACTTATGCATTGACTTCTTCTCGCCGATTTACACTTTATATAGTCGGCATGAATCCCTCGATATTCTTGTGATTCCCTTTCTAGAACCTTCCTTTGGCTCGGCTTACGCTCAACTAGCACACATATTCTTCTTATGACGGTGGTGCAGCTCTAGATTATCCACATCCTTCTTTCTATGCACCATGTGTCCTCACACAATATTCTTGGAATATTCTAGTAGGGTCGAGAACTCTTACAATTGGTCATGTGATCACTCATGTGGCTTGTGAACTAAACACACAAAATCATCCGACAACACTCAAACCACTTAGTTGAGGGAGTCTTTCTCTTGTCTAACTCTTAAACAATATAGTCGTTAATGACCTAATTATAGATCAAGTTTATAGACCAGCATATTAGTATTGTCATGGTTATCAATGTAATTACATATTTTAGTTTGTAATTAATCTTGTTGGTTATTGTTGGGCTTTGACGGTTTTGTCAACTATCAACCATAAGTCATTTGTCTTATAAATAGAAGGATATGCCTTAGGGAATGAGTGGTTGCATTAGGTTCTCCCTATGTTGTGCAAATTGTATCAAGACTTATCTTTTATGAATACAAGCCACTATCGGTCGTGGGATTTTCTCTGCCATGGAATATAATGCAATTCCTATTCTATGTGCATTGTTATTTATAGTCTAGTATCTCGGTAGACATCAATGTTTAATTCTTCAACCAACATATCATCTTCCTTATAACTAGCTTTCAATATTCATTTATTTATTCCTTTTAAATTTTTCTTAATTTTCCACTTTGCCACGATAGACACTATAGACAATGATAGATAAACAGCTAATATGGGTGTTAATGGAACTCGTGAATCACACAAACTAAGACTCGAAGCGAAAATGACAACAAAATGTTGGGATTGATGCCAAAGAATGTAGAATACAATAGAAATTGAACACGAAAATGTACCATGGTTCCATAGGGATGCATCCTTCGGATCAAGGTAACGTCCAAAGAGCAATGGGATGGGGGCAAGGTGTCACCCTTGCATACCAAAAAAATATTAAAAGGAGGATGTTACCTTCTTTGCAAGCACCAGGATGTGACATCTTCAACGTATGCAAAACCCAAAAAGAGATGATATAAAAATAAACATAAAAACTATGTAATATTGAGTTAGCATGTTGAATCTTAATGTACTCTTTTCAGCTTTCATTTTACATGTTTCATAATGTTGAGTAATTAAAACCATAATTTATAGTTTAGGATTATGGATTATTGGATAAATGGTTTTATCTCGGTAAATTATTATTTTAAATTTCAGCTTATTTTAGTTTGTTCAAAACTTTTACTTTAATGTTTTAATATTTCATTTATTTTGATAGTCGTCCCTCTGTCATCTCCAAAATACGGAAAATGTTTTATTGTATATGAAGCCACCCCATTCCCCGTCCTCAAGATGTATGGAACACTTGAATGTACACAATACAATGAACTATCTATAAAATATCGTGAACATCCTCATTATAGTTTGTACCGTAACATAAATAATGTGGAAATAGAATGTCTTCATTATGTATCAACTCAATGTACATTGGTCTCCAATCAGGCCTGCATTGCATGGTAAAATTGGGAAATAGACTCGGGTGGAGATCCATGATCGTCCATCTACAACTCATGCAAATAGGTGAGACGAGAAGTGTGATGTTTGTGACACCAATGACCTTTACAACTACCCAAAAAATACAAAAATTGATCAACTTATAATCTAAGTGTATATAATAACATAGGAGGTAATAACAATATTATATTCAAGCATTACATTATTACTATGGAATACACAATGATAATACAAAATACAAACCCTACATTGTTGTCATAGTTGATCTAATCTCACATAGATTTTTTTATCGTCTTTGAACACATTTTATATTGTTGTGTTCGTCAACACCTTTAAGAGCAAACAATTTCACATATCACCTCTTCAAACTAAAAACGAACAATGCTCCTTGCACATTCTATACCCATTTATTTGACAATAACCACTCTTTTAATGTTTATGCTCAAAAGTATCATTGTGTAAGCTAAGATCAGCAATGTTTTTTTCCTTTGAGATCATTATGTGAGATTAAGTTTTTGTTTTTAGAATCACTTTCGAAGCCAACGTTCTTCTTCTTATCAGCATCCTCTCTATGAATTTACAATATAATTTTCATCTCATCCAACAACAAACCCTTTGTACTCTCTCTTCACAGTTGTCGACTACTGTTTCAATGATTTCAGCTAGCACACTTACACATTCTTACTTTCATCTTTATCATTTTTTGCAATGTAAACATTATTAACCTTCGACATACATGTATCAACTAACTTTGTAGCATCAGTCTTACAAACCGTTTGAATAATTTAGCCAATAAACAATATAACATATCTAGTTGGCTTATTGTTAAATTGTTAGTGACTAATTGGAGTTGTTAGTCGCGTAGTTTTACCTTGAGTTAACTTTAGCCAATGGTTATTGTTATTGCTATGGCTCTTCTTGTTTGTAGCATTTCTACAAGCTATTTACATAACAGTCTTTGTGACACGTGTAGTGTCTTGATGCACCTGAGTCAAAATACCACATTCTTGACTCCGTTGACTGATTTTGTGCCACCACAAATGCAAACTCACCCGCTGAACTTTGTTCATCTTCTTCAGCCACATTTGCAGATTGTGACTTCTTTCTATTATTTGCCAAATCATATTGTCACTTACAACAATCTTTCTTCAAATGACCAAGTTTCTTACAATAAAAACACTTCCATTTAGATTTAGAAGTACTTACATTGTTGTTAGAGGATTCTTTTGAAGAACTACTAGCACTCCATTGTTTACCCTTGCTATTTGATCGTGCCATGAGCACACTTTCTGTAGATTTTGATGTTGAGGCAACTAAATGTTCTTGCCTTCTTTCCTTCTGCATGAGAAGTGTAGACAGCTTCTCAAAATCAATCTCCTGTGTCTCTGTGATCATATGCAATGACTCAACAAATGAGTCAAATGATGCTGGCAGGTTTTGCAGTACCAAAGCAATCAAATCTTGCTCATCTACAAGATTTTCCACTGCTTTCAACTGATCACAAATGTCCTTCAACTGCAACAAGAATTCAGAGATCGAACCACCCTACAGGCTTCTAAACCCTGATACTTGGATGTTAGAATTTTCCACAAATCTGAAGCACTAGTTGCATTTCTAACTTCAGGAATCAAATTATCAGCCACTGAAAGTTTTAGCAACATCAATGCTTCTCTATGATGCTTATCATAGTCTTCAAGGTCATCTTCTGGTCTTGTTTCTTTTCCAAGTATAATTTGATCAATATTTCGATACTCACAGCTAGTATGTATCTTGCGACTCCGTAAACTAAAGTTTTTTCCTATCAATTTTTGTGAATCTGGCAACAAAAGGTGTTGTAGACTAGCCATTTGGACCTAGTTTTTCACGAAAACAATTAAATCGGAAAAACTATAAATGCTTTTACAAAAATTCCTTTTGCTCATTGATTTTATCCTTAAAACAGACAAATTGACCAATTTTCAGCTCAAAACTCCTGACAGTTTGAGAGATTTTAATTTTACAATTTCCTATAAAATTGCCAAAAATTATGAAAAAAATAAAATCTTGGGTTTTACTCGTTTTCAAAAATTCTTGTTACGTGCGGACAAGGGCATCAATCAAGACAATGCGGAAAAATTTTAGCTATCTTCTCCTCACGGTTTTTTGGTTAAGGAATTAATTGTTCTCCCAGGAAAATATTAAAAGGATTATATAGTTCTTCTAAAGTTTAAAATGAGTAAACTTGTAAAATATATAAAGATATTCCTTAAAACATCATTGCCCTAAATCATTATTGGGTTTAATAGACTTTATATTAAAATGAGAAAATTTTAATCATCCAATAAGAAAACACCTGTGCACCAGCAAGAATGGCATCCTCCTCCTCAGCCACGGGTTTCAAATCTGCAAAAAAACGTAGCATAGAATGATAGTTTTAGTGTTCCTTGGGTAGCGCCATTCTTATCCAGCTTATTATCTTTCTCCTTTGGGCAGCACCTTTTCCACCCAGCTCAGCACCTCCTGTGCCTTCCTCCTTCCAGCATGTCCCTACTTAGATCAAAATGCCTCTCTCACAGCTGCATCTATTTTCTGCAGTCAGGCTCTCAGGTCTGATTCCAATGCCTTCCTTCTCACACAATGGTGCCACAATTCCAACCAAACAACAAAACAAAATTCTAGAGCTGCCATGCATTGCTGTTGGTTGATTACACCTCTTTCCTGAAGTTGGATGCCACACCACAAAGAATAACACAAAAACATGCTCACCGCGTCCTTATGCCTCCTTGGGGCACTTCATGAGATAAGCAAAACGCTAAAACTCCACACAGATACAGCAAAACGCCTTGCTTCAGCTTAGCAAGCTTCAAATGCTTAAATAGAATTACCACACCTTTCTTCATACCAGAAATGGCGCCTTCCCTCCTCTCAACACCTCCTTTCTCCTCTTTACCGGAGATTACTGGATGTAGATAGATTTCTCGGGTACGTGTTGCATTACACACTTCCTCCCTCTCACAAAAATCTTGCATGCCACAGGTTTCTCTCTTGGGCTCTTCCAACCATTCGCTCTGATTACCAAAAAAATTAATGGAGAAGCCAACAAGCTGTAATTACATTACAAATTATAAGCCATATAAATAGCTTGTAGAAATGCTACAAATAAGGAGAGCCATAACCATAGCAATAGCCAATAGCTAAAGTTAGCTAAAGGTAAAACTACATGACTAACAATTCTAACAAGTCACTAACAATATAACAATAAGCCAACTAGATACGTTATATTGTTTATTGCCTAATATTATTCTAACACAAACGCTCTTCCAGTCATACGGGAAGACTGCCTTTCAACAGGTAGCAGAAATTGCCAGAAAATGAAGTTGCGTGAATTCCTGATGCCTTTGAGGTTATATTTTATACGCATGCTTGTCTCGATTCCTGGTCATCATTGAAGGAAATCAGTTTGGATGATTTTCCCTTTTGAGTTTATGCCATGAAATTCTACATTGATGTAGGAAGCCCACTACCCACATCTCGACAAAAAGTTTTTGTCCATGACATTTTTCCAAAGAATAATGCAGTCTAAAGGTAATTATAAGGAGATACTAGGAACACTGCCCTTTTGCTCTTTCCTTTACGCACTAATAATACTAGTGTCATAATCCAATTACCCAAGACCGCAACAATACTTAACCCTAGCCATGTCACACTCAGACCATCTTTCCCTCCCTCTCTCACGACAATTTTCAAATTCTGACCAATTCCTCCTATCAGTGATCACACAATAAAAGAAGTTTGTCATGGCTAAGGAAATCACTGTTAGCAAGTCCAAAACAAACAAACATGCATTAGGCACCATGTTCAAACCCTAAGAATTTTATTGTGATCATAAACAAAATCCAAGAAATCAAGTTCATGAGCAAGGCCCTTGAAATAAACTCGGACGGTTAACAGTTGTAATCCAAGGCATCCCCGCTACCACCAGAATTAAGAAACCACAAGTCTGCACCAAGAAAATCTCATTGCAATTATGTCAGCCATTCAATAATACAAATTGGAAATCCTAAAAGTCTGATTAAAGCAATACTAATTTGACCTTCACCTACAGCCCTAAGGTTACAGGTTGTTACAAAAATAGGCTTCCTTTTTATGTTCCCTTCACAATTGAGGATTTATATATCAAAAATGCAGGGATTCTGGAGAAGCCAAACCCATTTTTGCAGTGGGAGCCAAGTGAATCAGATCAGTGTGACGCATAAATATCTTCAGAGAGGAGACGTATCTAGGGTGACACCGTACAGAAGGGTTCACAGCAGCTAATGTTAATCTAAAAATGTCGACGGTGATTTCACTAAATACTTAAGATTATAGTGTCCTTTATATAAATAAAACTTTTCCCTGATGATATACATTTTAGTAAACTACGAAACAAGAAGCCTGGTTTGCTAGCCAGGGAAACACCTAGTGAAGTTAGATAGCTACAAGCAATGCATGCCTAGCCCTTCCAAATTATTTCCTCTGAATTTCTTTAACCTGTTCTTCAGGTTTGGGAATTAATATGTAATAACAACCATTTCGATCAGGAAAAGAATCTGGCCACCTTTAGTCACGCAATGCATAACACCAAAAAATGATAGTTTAACAGCACATTGAAACCAAAAGTCCTGTATGTCTGGTAAATAACAATAATCAAGAAATTGTTTTGCCAAAATTAGCATGTCAAATAAAACTTATATTCAATATTACCTATATTGGTTGAACTTGTCAATGATCCTCCAGCAGAATCCATTGAGATATGGAAAACAGGTGAAAATATGGTTTCCACGACTGGTGGATGAATCTTTGGCACACAAACCTGTAATTCATTTTTCATTACTCTTGCACACAAAATGCATTTGTTAAAAGAATGTAGCTTGATCATTTGAAAGAGATATGATGTAATAGATTGCCATGCCATTATGCTTAATCAGTAACAATTTAAGAACGTTGGCAACACAAAAACCAAGAGTGAGCCTACTAATTGTCAGATCTTTAAATATCAGACATTGTGAATAGAAATCCTGAGTGTTTAAATTTAGATGCACATCGTGAATTTGCTGCAAGTTCCTGAATTTTGTTTTCCCAGGTACTTCATCCTTGGTCCAATACTAGGAAAATTGGCAGCAGAGAACACCACGAACTGAAACCACAATAAGAAGTTCAAAGCATGTTGTCTTTACAGCTCTACCAAACTATTTTACAAAGTAACTTCAAATATCTTGGAAACATTAACATGCATTTAGAAGAGAAAAACACCATCCCTTCAAAGATTAACTATTCTACCTGTTGCGTTTGGCGATTATCACAGTAAACAAAATGACTTTCTCTTGGTATGAACTAGCATAAGAAATTCTCAAATGCATTACAACGAGACACGAAAAAGCATAGAAGTTTGGCTGCTAAGAGAAACAAGCACATCAGTCTACAGCCAATGGTAACATAAAGTAGTACACATTACATCCAACAATATGGATAATGTTTCACCCAAAATAATAGAAGACAACCTCTCTGTAGTCAAGTACAACCCATATGCACCATATTTATGTATATGGTACGAAACTAAAAAGTCACTTGAAAATGTATTCCAGGTTGAAACATTTCACCAACTAAAACCTTTTACCCGATCACTGTCCTAGGACCCTTGCAAGATCATTCAGTCGTCATTCACATCTCTACTCGTAATTACAAAAGAACTTAGCTTTCCCAAAATATGCATGGTAAAAATTCAAGGGTAGCTGCCTGATTCTAGTCTTATGAACTCTTCCATACAGTATGATGCACCAATATCTACCAAATTCAATTGTACAATTCATGAACATAATTTTTGTAGAGGAAATGTAGTGCCCAACAACAGTTTCACAGAATCCACCAAACAATCCATGTTTTCTTTAACAGAAACCTCCATTAATATGAACCTGAATATACAAGGACTGCACACCATTTACAAACTACCCTTTGTGTTACTAAGTCTATAAGTGCCAATATTTATTCAACTCTGTGGGAGATTACAATTACAGACTACCCAAATCCAATAACTCGGTTACAAAGAAATCTTGAACCAGATTCTTGGGATGAGTACCAAGTGTCAGTATCTCCCTGGGTCAACCACTCTTCTCATGTGTTGAATTGTTTTTGGCAGTGAAGCTGTATTTGGGGCTAATCAGTTCTTGGCACAGAGTTTAGCACATCTGGCCTAAAGATCCAACTCCTTTCATGCACCAACATGGTTCTTGGTTCCGCATAGTCACTTCCTTCTCTATGATGTCAACCTCTAGTTTCATCCGATGACTTTGATGCAACCTTCAAGTTTGGTAACACCTCATACACTATGGTGCAAGGTCTTCCTTTGGCACACTATCTCTTGCACTACAGAGTATTTATCGTCAATAATTATAAGTCCAGGGTACTTGGAGTTGGACCAGTTTGATCGTTTCTGAATAGGGTATCCACCCTTAAATTATTGTTGGTCCCCACTATGTTTGACAACTGATCAAAGTCTTAAGATTCGTTCAGTCGCTATGTAATATATGAAAACGTTTATGCCCACCTATAATGTTAAATATCATCGTGCCAGATGTAATACCCTTCTTCCTAATATTGTACAACTTGAGCCTTACACTCTAGAATAGTGTCTTGAAGTGGTATTTCTAGGAAAGCGTAACTAATTCCTGTACTTCAGGAAAAACCAGCTTTAATCTTTCATAATCATCCGATAATGCAAACTTCAAACTATCTTAATTTACCATAGAGCACATACCCATGTATCCTACATGAGAACATCCTCTCCAACCAGCTGTATGATATTCAACAGACCATATCAGATTGGTCTTCTCTTTTGATGTCCACCCTTGAACACGGTTTACCCACGTATGGCAACATCATGTCCCCTACACTAAACTTTTGAGACACCAAGTAATGGTTATACAAGCATTATACTTTGCCTATGCCTTCACTAAATGGCCTGTCAATTGGGCATGAATGCATTGAATCCACTC
The DNA here is from genome assembly GCA_018340775.1 of Taxus wallichiana var. yunnanensis. Taxonomy (NCBI): domain Eukaryota; kingdom Viridiplantae; phylum Streptophyta; class Pinopsida; order Cupressales; family Taxaceae; genus Taxus; species Taxus wallichiana. Next base: position 391,466,128 of record CM031238.1, read on the forward strand.
GATAACCATGGTTGGTCTTTTTGTGTCATTGCCATCCATCATAGTTTTGTACCCACCTTTCCTAAATACCAAATTGAAAAGTGCTTGATAAAGACATTCTAAACAAAACCTGCAAAAGGTAATTGATACGATTTACATGCACTCCACACTACTATTATATCCTCACAAGTGATAAACTAGTGTTTTTGTCACACCCCATTTTATCGTACCTGTTGAACGTTTGTTTTGCATTTGATTGACATTTGGTTGATGTCATCTCTTGCATTTGATTGGCATTTGATTGATGTCATCTCTTGCATTGTCTTGCATTGTCCACATATAAGTCGCATGGTATGCACCATTCACTGTATGTTTCATATACGTTGTCATTAGATTGTATTGTTGTTTGTGATTAACTGCTTGTTGTGTGACGGAATTGATATTTTGTTGTTTCACGGTGGGTAGCATGTGAAATATCCCTTATAGGATACCACTGTAAAATATGCAAAAGATAGACAAAACACAGCCAAACAGAAATCTGGTTTTTTGCAGAAAATTACAGCTAGGGCAGCGAACAGTAAAATATGAATAACTCCCAAAATATCCGCTCAAATCACTTGAAAATTTAAAGAGAACTAGATAATAATATAAAGAACACAAGGAAAATATTTTTGGAATTTTTCAGTCAATATAACGCTGCCAAAAAATTACAGCGTGCCCTAAACAGCTGGAAAACTTCTAAAATTCATATCTTCCCGAATACAAGTGCAAAAATTATGAAACTTGGGAAATAACATATATAAATATAGAAGATGATTTTCCAACCTTCAGATCTGAAAACGGCCAACTGAAAACCCTCCAAAACAGGACTGCAATTTCCCAAACAAGTCGCCCTCTTTGGTAGATGGCCAAAACCCTTGTCAAAACCTCTAAAAATGATGCCAAATCCTTATCGCTGCCGTAGGTCTGATCCGAAAACCAGTTGAGTACTCCACCAAAACTCACCAAAACCCTCAAAACCCTATCTCTGAAAACCCTGAAAATATCTCTGTGAATTAGCCCTAAAAACAACTCCAAATGACAAGCTAGGGTAGATCTTTCACTACCGAAGAATGTCCTGCTAGCTAGGGATGGATCTCTCACCACCGAAGCTAGGGTTCCCGTGGGATCTTACTCCACAAGCTAAATAGTTGCAAACAGCAGTTGCACATGAAAAGAAAGATAAGTGTATGCATGAATGAATTTCCTTTCACCCCTCTTCTCCTTTTATAACTTTTCCCACGCCAAGGAAACCCTAAAACCCCCAAGTCGCACTTTCTCCTAGAGAAGACCCAAATAATAAACTAACTTAAAGTTACTTTTTCCCCTTCAAGTCGCCATGGCCCAAAAAGGTGACCCCACGCAAAATTAGAACATTAGGAGTTAAGAGGCCCCTCCCAACGACAAAACATAACATCTAGTCCCTTCAAAGCACTTTTTAACCTTGTTAATGGAAAAATAATAACTAGACTATATATTCATACCCAATAGCTCATAGCGCTCCGTAACCCCTTGGGCATGACTAGGGTTTGGACCCGTGTTGGCCCTCGGGCACGTGGCGAGGAAAGGGGACATTACGGTCCTCCTTCCCAAAATTTGCTTGTCCCCAAGCAAATGCAAACTAGGATCTTTGTAGAATCTGCTTCTCCTTCCCAAGTAGCATCCTCGAGGCAAACCCTTCCAAAGTACCAAGTATTCTGTAATATCCCTACTCCTGAGCTTCCTCTGTCTGACCTCAATAATAGAATCTGGTTCTAAAACCAGCTTCCCCTCCTCGTCCAATGGTGGCAACTCTGTAGAAGGTACAATGTGTTGTCCTAGTGCCTTCTTAAGGCATGACACATGGAAGACATTATGTATCTTACTGTGCTCTGGAAGATCCAACTCATATGCAACTGCACCCACTCGCCGGACTACCCTGTATGGACCATAAAACCGTGGTTTCAGCTTTTCTGCCCCCTTCTACTTGAGTGATGACTGCTGTATGGCTGCAGACGTAGGAACACCAAGTCTCCTACCTCGAAGGACCTCTCTATCTTGTGCCGATCTACATAAACCTTCTGCTGATTCTGCACCTTTTGGAGGTTCTCCTTAAGAGCTCGCAGGATATCCTGGTTCTCCTGTAACCAATCCCGAGCTTTGGGAGCTCGACTATCTGATAATACCAAATCAGCAAATGACATGGCATCGTATCCATACAAAGCTCTGAAAGGAGTCATGCCGATGCTCATCTGATATGTGGTATTGTAGCAATACTCGCCCATATGCAACCATCTGATCCATGCTGCTGATGTCCGATCACATAACTCCATGCAAATAGCCCTCTATCCATTTGTTAACAATCTTCGTTTTCCGTCGGTCGAGGGTGGTAGCTCGTCTTTAGAGTCACTCGATGCCGTGCAAGTCTGAATATCTCCTGCCAAAAGGTGCTCATGAAGATCTTATCCCTGTCACTAATAATATTTTTAGGCAACCCATGAAGCCTAAAAATCCTATAAAAATAATACAGAGCCACGTCATGTTGCCTCATGCTTCTTAGGTAGAGAAAAAAATGTGCATACTTGGTCATCGATCAACTACCACATAAATGCAATTGTGCCCATGCACCATAGGAGTCTGTGATGAAGTCCATCGATATGCTCTCCCACTTCGCTCGGGGGATGGGAAGAGGTGAAGTAACCTACGCGGGAAAAGAATGCTCCGATTTGGTTTGCTGGCAAACCATACACTCTCTGACATGATTAAGGACATCGTCCTTCATCCCCTTCCAAGTGAATCTCTCCCTGATGTACCTGTATGTTTTGAAATATCCGGGGTGTCCAACTAGTGGCGTATCATGTCCTGCACGAAGGATCTTGTCCTTCATCTTAGACCCGTCTGAGGAAAATCCGATCCTTGTAGAAAATGAGATCATCTACCACCCTATATCGGTCATCCTTGATAATACCATCCATGATCTCGCATGCAAACTGATTCTTGGAGTACTCAACAAGTATGTGAGCCTTCCAATCTGCTGAAATCTCAGACATAGAACTCAACATAGTAGTAAGGTAAGGCCTCCTAGATAAAGCATCAGCAACAACATTATTCTTACCTCTTGTGTATTCTATGTCAAAGTCATACGTTTGTACCTTGTTCACCCATCTCTGTTGGCGGTCGTTGAGATCCTTCTGCCCCAAAAAGAACCTCAAACTATTATCATCAGTACGTACCACGAATCTGCTTTGCCCCACAGTCTTGTCTGCGAATTTGGCCAAGGCATGCATGATGGCCAACATCTCCTTGTCGTAAATCGAATACCCTCTCTCCACTGGGCTCAATTTCCGACTCTCATAAGCAATGGGATGCCTATCCTGCATAAGCACCGATCCAACCCCCTCACCTGATGCATCACACTCTAGAATAAATGGCCGAGAAAAATCTGGTAATGCGAGGACGGGGCATGAACTCATCACCTCCTTGAGATGATCAAAAATCTGTTGTGCCGCTTCTGACCAAGCGAAAGCTCCCTTCTTGGTCAAATCTGTCGTGGGGCAGTCAACCGTGAGAAGTTCTTCACGAACCTCCTGTAATAGGTGCACAGTCCCAAGAATCCCCTCAGATGTGTCAATGTCCTGGGTGGTGGCCAATCCAAAATTGCCTGTATTTTCTCTCTGTCCACCTTTACTCCCCCTCCACCAATCACATATCCCAAATATAACAACTCTGTCATGCCAAACTCACATTTAGAAGCTTTTGCATATAGCAAATTAGCTTCTAATATTCCCAATATCTCATCAAGGTGGCGGATATGGCTCTCCCAAGTCCTGTTGTAGACCAATATATCATCAAAGAAAACCAATACAAACTTCCGCAAATGGCGGTTGAACACGTGGTTCATGCAAGATTGGAATGTAGCTGGTGCATTAGACAATCCGAATGGCATCACTAGAAACTCAAAATGTCCATAATGGCATCTAAAAGCGGTCTTATGCACATCCTGCTCCCTAACCTTGATCTGGTGATATCCTGATCGCAAATCTATTTTAGAAAAATAGATTGCCCCCTGTAGCTCATCTAGTAGCTCATCAATACGCGGCACTGGATATTTGTTCTTGATTGTCTTCTTGTTCAATGCCCGGTAGTCGATGCACATCCGCATGGTCCCATCCTTCTTCTTCACCAACACCACCGAAGAAGCAAAAGGACTGGAACTCGGCCTAATGTGTCCCATGTCAATAAGCTCATGGATAGTCCTCTCAATCTCATCCTTAAACCGTTTGGGGTGACGGTAAGGAGTAGTAACTACTGGTCTAGTGTCCTCAAGCTCAATCACATGCTCAAATCCCCTATCTGGAGGTACACCAGGTGGTATGTCACTAAAAACTGCACTGTGCTTGTCCAATAGCCCCTGTATATCCACATGATACTCTGGCTGTCCATCCTCTGATTTCTTGGTAGAAACCAAGCACTGTACTGCCCAATCAACCCCATTGTGCTGTGAATCCTCTCGATCCTCTTTGCTGAAACAACCCTGGGTGCATCTGAAGATAAACCCCTCAAGGTTACATTCTTCCCCTCGGACTTGAACTTGAGTTCCATCGTCTGAAAGTTAGCACAAATTCTCCAAGAGAATGGAGCCACTGTACCAGAGCACAAGGTTGGTCTCTCCAATACCAACCACATAGAAGTCATCGGTAACTGTATGGTTACCCATGGTGATACTCAACTGCGGAACTCGCTGCATACATCTCATGGACTCACCATTGGCTACCACTACATTGAAGCCCTCAAAATCTTACGCCTGTAATCCCCGCTTCTCTACCAAAGATGCATCAATGAAGTTGTGGGTTGCCCCACTATCAATGAGTACTACTACTCTCTGACCCTGTAATACTCCCGACTCACGAATGCCTTGTACCTCGAGGTACTCGACAAAGTAGCAATAGTCTCCTGGGGAAAAGTCTCCTCCTCCTATTCAATCCCTACACTATCCAGTGTCTCTTCATCTTCATCCTCCAACTCCTGAGCGTGCCGCTCCTCCTTGCTCTCGCTCTCCTCGAAGACCTCTATGAATTAGGCCTTCCCTTTCCCTCTACAATCATATCCTGGAACCCATGGTGTGCGGCAATCGAAACATAGTTTCTTTCGCCTCAACTCCTCCTTGTCCTCTCTCGATACGAATGCTCTCCTTGCGGTATCCTGCCTAGGTGGGGGCCCCTTCGGCTGTGAACCATCAGCTCTCGAAGGAAATACCTTAGGCTGAATTCGAGGGGAAACCTCAATTTTGGAGTGGAAAACTCCAAATCACGTGCTCGCCTAATCGCCTCATGTAGGGAGGAAGGCTCAAATGCCTTCACAAATCCTGCTAAAGCGTCAGTCAATCCTACCATGAAGTGTGAAGTCAACCTCATCTCTGAAACATCAGACACCATCACTGATAACCTCTGAAACTCTGCAATGTACTGATCTAGAGAACCTGTCTGTCTCAAGTGGGTCAACTCTCTGAAGTGCCTATCTGGGTCCCTCCTGTCGAACCTACTCATCAACCTCTGTGTAAAATCTGCATAAGTAGTGATATGCATGTGCCCCTGTGTGATCAATCCATGATGCCACCAGTCATGAGCATCTCCCTCGAGGTGTAGGATAGCAAAAACTTAATTGCATCCTCTTCGCGCGTGGGATTCAAGTCGAATTAAGTCTTCAACTTCTGAATCCAAGATTGTGCGGTACACTTCTTAGAGCCATCGAAGTGTGGAATAGAGATTTGTCCCAATCTCCTCTGAAACTTAGGTACCGGTGTCTGGTAATCTCTCCTAAAATGTCAATACTCTACTCATGAAATGGCATGTTGTCCTGAAATGGCAATCTTCATTTTGCAATACTCCTGAAATGGCATGTTGTCCCGGAAACCCTCGCTCAATGTCCGGTACTTCTCCCAACAAGATTCCTCATCCACAACGTCTGCGGGCTGTCGTGTCTGCGAAATTTCCGGATCCTTCAAGAAAGAAGGCTCGTGGAGTCCCAAGGGCCTGGTAGAAGCATGAGGGGACCCTTGTCCCGAATGTCCACTCTCACCTCTATTACCATGTTGTCCCATATTGCTAGCTTCTCCTTTCTCCGCATGAGCCTCAATCCTACCCTGTGCTAACCTCTCAGTGAGCTGGCTCAAATAGAGGTTGGTAGTCTCCTGCTGCTTCACCATATTGGTGAACAGTTGTTTCATCAGATCTACTCCCATCTCTTCACTGTCTCTGTCTCTGTCTCCCATCTTTCAACCCCAACAGGCTAGAGGAACAACAGCTCTGATACCACTGAAATATCCCTTATAGGATACCACTGTAAAATATGCAAAAGATAGACAAAACACAGCCAAACAGAAATCTGGTTTTTGCAAAAATTACAGCTAGGGCAGCCAACAATAAAATATGAATAACTCCCAAAATATCTGCTCAAATCACTTGAAAATTTAAAGGGAACTAGATAATAATATAAAGAACACAAGGAAAATATTTTTGGAATTTTTCAATCAATATAACGTTGCCAGAAAGTTTCATCGTGCCCTAAACAGCTGGAAAACTTCTAAAATTCATATCTTCCCGAATACAAGTGCAAAAATATGAAACTTGGAAAATAACATATACAAATATAGAAGATGATTTTCCAACCTTCAGATCTGAAAACGGCCAGCTGAAAACCCTCCAAAATAGGGCTGCAATTTCCCAAACAAGTCGCCCTCTTTGGTAGATGGCCAAAACCCTTGTCAAAACCTCTAAAAATGATGCCAAATCCTTCCTTTATTGCTGCGTAGGTCTGATCCGAAAACCAACCGAGTACCTCACCAAAACCTTCAAAACCCTATCTCTATCTCTGAAAACCCTAAAATATCTTTGTGAATCAACCCTAAAAAACAACTCCAAATGACAAGCTAGGGTAGATCTCTCACTACCGAAGAATGTCCTGCTAGCTAGGGATGGATCTCTCACCACCGAAGCTAGGGTTCCCGTGGGATCTTACTCCACAAGCTAAATAGTTGCAAACAGCAGTTGCACATGAAAAGAAATATAAGTGTATGCATGAATGAATTTCCTTTCACCCCTCTTCTCCTTTTATAACTTTTCCCACACCAAGGAAACCCTAAAACCCCCAAGTCGCACTTTCTCCTAGAGAAGACCCAAATAATAAAGTAACTTAAAGTTACTTTTTCCCCTTCAAGTCGCCATGGCCCAAAAAGGTGACCCCAACGCAAAATTAGAACATTAGGAGTTAAGTGGCCCCTCCCAACGACAAAACATAACATCTAGTCCCTTCGAAAGCACTTTATAACCCTGTCAATGGAAAATAATAACTGGACTAGATATTCATACCCAATAGCTCATAGCGTCCCAGTAACCCCTTGGGCATGACTAGGGTTTGGACTCACGATCGTCCCTCGTGCCCGTGGCGAGGAAAGGGGACATTACGGATGATGTCATTATACTTCTATAAGGTTTTAAAATGTTGAACTGCGGTGATGTTCTAAGTGGCGTCTCTTTGTGACACAATTTGTTGAACTTGAGAATTATTTGTTCACCTAAAGCCTTGATCATTACAAATAAATATTTATAAGACTTGCAAGATAATTAGATGTTTCAGATTTTAAAACCTGTGTGGTGTTGAGATTGGCTCATATGTTATCTTTGACATGTAGTAAGGATGGTGATATACACTAGAAGCACATTATAGTGCAAATGGCTTTGATAATATGCAATTAAAATAGGAATATGCTATCATATATACAAGTGTTCATGTTTAAATGGCACTTTATACATGCATGTCTTTTCCAGGTTTTAAATGTTTAAACATATTATTAAACCGGTGATGGATCAGTTGGCATGGACTGAGATTAAACCACAATCAGGAGGTCAGCATGCAATCCTAAGTCAATAAAATGATTATCTTTCACTTTACTTTTGAAATCCCTAACCCTAATTGTGCTTTTCTTTCCACGAAGTAAAACAAATGGAAATCATTTTCTATTTTGACTGCATCAGGATGTGAATGGACTGTGTTTTCCAGCTAGGGTTTTTTCATGGAGTTTTTGACTGATTGTCGCTACTTTGTCATAGGGTATTCAGTTGGCTTGAATTGTGGATTTCAGTTTGCATAAAGAAAATTAGATAGATTCTTAGCACCATCTGACACTTTATCATCCAATCCTTGCATGTCTGGACTCTTTCCAGCCATTTTATTCAGCCGAGTTAAAGATAAATGCATCATACGAACTGGTTTTGAGGGGGACTTCTTCTTGGGAAAGATAGGTACTGATAGAAAAAAAAACCTAAGGCAATCTTGTTGAGAGAGAAATGTAGGGTAAGGAGCCTTCAAGAGTTTGGCATTGGTCTCTTTGACTTGCAACAACCGTGAAAGAGAAATGTAGTGCTCAGCTGGTCATCTTCAGCTTATGTACTCTTCTTTTCTATCAAACATGCATAATAGCCCTGTTTTTTTACTGTATGGGAAATTTCTCATGATTGCTATAAGTTTAGCCTTTATTCATAACTCCCATTTGTTAAGTTTTTATGACATTGTTTACAAAAGTAAGGAATGTGAATTATGTATCAAAGTTCTTGAAGATCACTCTTGTTTAAGATTTTTCCTGATTTCTTCTCGGTAAATGAAATGTATGAGGGCACAGCCCTATTCCATTTGACTGGCTTAATAAACAAGTGGCAGTAGTATCATTTATATTAGAGCATTTTGGTTGAAACCCTTTATAGGTTATCAAAGATATGACAGAGAAATCTGTAACGGGACCCTCTGCCATTGTTGATGTATTTGTCTTGTTTATTCTCTATTGGGATATAAGCTACAAGCTTAAATTTAAGATACTAATTCGGCCCCTCCTAGTGCAGGACCCTACACCGGTGTGTCAGGACCCTACACTGGTATGTCCCGGGTACAGGGTACAGGGTACAGGGTACAGGTCTGGTTCTCCAGAAAAAGGGTCAAGGTTCGCCCTGTGCAGTCTGGATTTCTCAGGAATCTTCTAGAAAAGAACTTAGACGATTTCAATCTGCCCAGGGCGAATCAGACCAGACCCGTGAAGAACTCAATGCCAAAAATAATTTTTTTCATAAGATACTGATTAATCCCCTTCTGGTGCAGGACCCTGCCCGGTAAATCCCGGTATAAAGTACAGGTTTGGTTCCATGGAAAAACAGGCACGGCTTGCCTTGTGTAGTCTCGATTTGTCCGGGTTCTAATAAAGAAAATCCATATGAAATCAGGCTGCCCATGGCAAATCCGGACAGAATCCATGAAGAACCCAATGCCAAAAACCATTTTTTTCATAAGATACTGATTCGCCCCCTTCTGGTGCTGGACCCTGCCCCAGCATATCCCAGGTACAAGGTACAGGTCTGGTTCTACGGAAAAACAGGTAGGGTTTGCCCTGTGCAGTCTGGATTTGTCTGGGTTCTTCCAAGGAAAATCCAGACGAATCCACGCTGCCCAAGGCGAATCCGGGAAGTACCCAATGCCAAAAACATTCCTTTTTTTCATTTTTGCTTTAATAATACATAAAGTAACAAAAAAATATAATCAAAACACATTCAAACCCTAAAAGATAAGTCAAACACAAAAAGCAAAGACAAAAAAACACAAAACATAAAAGCAAAAGCTCCTACCTCTCATTTTCTCATTGCATATTTACCTTCCATTGCTGATCTAGGGTTGAAGCTTCATCAAACATCATTGTAATCATTTTCCTACACCGATTGATGAGCCGATTTTCTACCAAGGAAAGGTTTTTAACTTATATTGTTATGTTTTGGTCTTTTTTTTACAAGATATACTACAATGTCAACAAGTTCTACTTTCATGGGTCAACCCCAATTCAAATTTGATGCACAATCACCACTTTAGAAGCATGTGACAAAAGAGTAGATCTCAGGTGGTGGGGAATGTATTTGTAAATGCAATTGGTGCAATATTCAAAATGTTAGCTCACATAGTCACGTGAAAGCCCACTTATGTCACATACCTAGATATACTACAATGTCAACGAGTTTCACCTCTATGGGCCAAACCCTATTCAAATTTCATGCACAATCGCCACTTTGGAGGCATGTGACAATGATAGAGCAAATTTCAGGTGGTGGGGGATATATTTGGAAATGTAGTTGGTGCAATATTCAATATGCCATCTCACATAGTTGGGTGAAAGCAAACTTATGTCACGTACCTAACATGGGCATCAAAGGTTGCAGACGGGAAAGTTGGTGTTCCTATGACACAAACACAAATCCTTGAATTCATCAAGGAGCAAGAAGATGCAAATGCAGCCCAAGCCATGAAATCAGCTCACACTTTGTCAAAGAAAGCCAAAGGATCAAGGAAGCCACCAGTTTCCCCAAGTCCTTGTGGTTCTAGGTTGTGGTTGCGCCACATCCATTTTGGCATCACCCACCGTGCACGAAGAGGATTCTCCTCTTTCAAACAAGAGAACAAAAAGACCATTAGGTACGTACATCGCCAATGAACATATCATGTGATGTGCGTATCCAAATGGGTTGTCCTTCAATGTGTTTAGGTCACCATATCGGCAGCAAATGGTAAGAGCGGTCTATGAGCCCCCAAAGATTACAAAGGTCTAAGGTTTGAGAAGATCCATACTACCTTATTGGCAAAGGAGAAAAAACATATTGAGGATTCTTTGAAGCCAATTAGGAATTTGTGGACCGAAACTAAGGTCTCCATCATCTCTAATGGTTGCAAAGATGCAAGAAAGAGGTCTAAGCAATGTGGTTGTAGTTGTGAATTTTGGTTCAGAATTTTACATAGAATAAAACTCTTCACACAATAAACACTCGATGTTCATTATTTTTCATCAAACAATTACAAACATATTTATAGGAGAAGTAGATCCTATAATTAAGGAGTCTCTAATAACCTCCTAAAACTACTCACTTCACATATACGAGTTGTTCTAACAACTCAACCAAACAACTCCCTATTTATGTAAGTTGTTTAAACCATCCAAACAACTTACATAATACATTATAATAAACTCACACAAATATATATGCTCACTAATGTAAGCACTAACTAAGATATTCCTAACAGTAGTGTGCCCCAAAGGGGCTATGTTTTTAAAGTCTTCGATTGTGATTGGTGTGTGAAGGATGGTGAGCTCATTATCAACATCCTTTTCAAATCCATTGAGGAAGTGGGGCCTCGAATGTTATCCAAGTTATAATAAATAATACAAAAAAATTGCAAGGTTGCAAGATGTTGGTGGAGGCGAGATAGGGGCACTTTTTTCGGATACCTTGTGTTGTCTACCATTGCTCAACCTCATGCTGCAAAACAAGGGAAAAATTGAGTCAATTAAGTAAGTTTATGCTGAGGTTAAGGAGATTCAGATGTTTGTCACAAACCATCACCTCTCCCAAGCCATCTTCAAATCCTTCTCGTCTTTGGAGCTGTTGACGGTACTTGTAGATTTTTTTATTTTAACAATTTTATTTTTGTTTTTTAAAATTCAACTTTTTAAATTTTGTACTTGTAGATTTCTAATTTTCATAAGTTTTTAAAAAAAATTGTTTTTAATTTTCTAATAGGTTGTTGAGACTAGGTTTGCTTCTCCCACTATCATCTTCGAGGACTCATGAAGGTGCAAGAGGCACTTAAAATAATGGTCATCGGCCACTTGTGGACTATCTCGAAGGTGTCAAGCAAAGAGTAGGAACAAAGAGTGAAAAGTATGATCTTAGATGACGATTGGTTGGCGTGTGTAAATTATTTGTTGAGATTCATAGATCCCATTACAAGTATGATCAGTTTCATTGATATGGATCAGTCATGTTTGGGAGAAGTATATGAAAGGATCAACTCAATGATTGAGAAGATAAAGGCCGTCATTAATGCAAAGGAACTAGATCCCAAGGAGACATTTTACAAACAAGTGCATTTAATCCTCGTTGATCAATAGAACAAAATGACCACCCCACTACATCTATTTGCCTTTGGATTGACTCCTCGATTTTATAGCATGAACATCCTTCTTTGTTGAGGAGGGTGGCACCATACATGGATGTGGAAGTGGCCGAAGGGTACAAGATGGCATTCTCTAGGATTTTCCCGATCTTGAGGTAGAAGACATGGTTATGAGCGAGTTTGGGGCTTTCACTACCTCCCGAGTCATAGTCTTGGCGCTATTTGGGACAAATACAAGAAGGATGCACATATATGGTGGTAACTTTGTGGCAAAGGAACACCACCCTTGCACTCTCTTGCAATCAAGGTCATGTTACATGAAAGTTTTTATTTTAAATTTTTTAAACTTTTAACTTTCTTATTGTTTTAAAATTTACGTTTAAGACTTGAATTTTAAGTTTTTAACTTTTACTTATATAAATTTTAATATAGGTTGCGAGTTAATATTCTTGTGAGCGGACTTGGAGCACATACAATGTCATCCACTCATAGAAGTTCAACAAACTCGCAACAAATAAAGGCCAAGGAGTTGGTCTACATACACTCCAACTTGTGCCTTCTATCGCATAAGAATCTAGAGTACAAGGAGAGATCGTCAAAGCATTGGTAACATAGATCCGTAGGAATTTGACTTGAATTCTTCCATTTCCCACCACTTAGTTGACATCGGTGTTACGCAAGGATGCATCCCCCATTTCCCGGACGTTCGGAATGTTTTGAGGACTTGGAGACATTGGACAAAACGTCCCTACAATATTCCGGAAAAAGGAGACGTCTGGGGCCCCTTTTAAGGGAATGTCCCGACATCCCCCCCTCCGACAATTTTAATTTAAGGTTTCAATTCCTATTTTGACTGTAGCTTTTTTTCATTATGCAGCTGAAGTTAGAAAGAGCTTGCAGTTAGCTCTGTTCAGTTTATTCCTTGTGTTGAAGTAAGAGAGGATCCTTGTCATCTTGCTTTTTCAACTGTGAGTATTTGAAGAATAACAGGGTCAATATACATTTGCCAAGAGGCTCAAGCAGTCTCTACACTATTCCGGAAAAAGGAGACGTTTGCGGGACGCCCTTTTAAGGAATGTCCTGACATCCCCCTCCGACAATTTTAATTTAAGGTTTCAATTCCTATTTTGACTGTAGCTTTTTTTCATTATGCAGCTGAAGTTAGAAAAAGCTTGCAGTAGCTCTGTTCAGTTTATTCCTGGTGTTGAAGTAAGAGAGGATCCTTGTCATCTTGCTTTTTCTACTGTGAGTATTTGAAGAATAACAGGGTCAATATACATTTGCCAAGAGGCTCAAGCAGTCTCTACATATCTCTGGTTAGTTGTGCTTGGACAGGTTGGAACCTTGAATAGGAGATGAGAAAATAGTTAGGTGTTGTGGTTAACAATTATTGAATGGTTTGTAAGTAGTTGGAAAGTGATTGATAATCAGTCGTATTTTTGTGTACTTTTTTAATCAAGTATTGAATGTATACCCTGCTAAGACCTAATAAGGCTTGTCTTAATTATTGAAAGGTGTTTGAAATGTCAGGGCTCTGCCTTGTCAGAAAACCTACACTGTATCTTATTTGAAGGACTTTGTGATGACATTTATATGACTGTTGTACCTTGTTGACAAACTTCAAATTAGCTTGCATGACTTGTACCTTTACACAATGGTTGATTGAGAAGTTGGTAGACATGTATGTTTGGCATATTGTAATTAAACTAGCATATGACCAGGTTGGCAACTATTGCTTCAATAAAACCTTACCTGATTTGAGTAATCGTAACTACTGTTTTGATATGGGACTTAGTTCCTTTATTATTACCTAGAACTGCTATTTGCACAGGGCTTTGCCCTCCTTTAAACTTCTTATGAAATTCATATATACATGGGTGCTGTGATTTGATGTATGGTTGCACGCTATCTAGTCTATAATAGTTGTACTCTGTCTTGATTAAACTAAAGATTCATACTTACATTGTCATGTGACAAGGGTGCCATTGTTGTATATCTAGTTGGTTGGTTATGATGGTTGTGCCACATTATATCTATGTTTCCATTTCCTGTCAGATATGATCTAAATTCTAAAATATAACACATTATATAGAATGTAAAAACAGTTATGTAGTTGTTCGGTTGGTAACTGTTCAACCACCTCTCTCTCAATAAATAAACCTCTGCCTGTATCATTTGGACAGTGCAGTTTTTGCCTTCTGTATTCTTTCTTCTTTTCTTCTCTTTATTCCAACATTGGTATCAGAGCGACTTGCCCGAGGAAGCTCTTGGACGAGCACGGAGTGTCGTATGAGGTTCGAGGAAGCCCCGACATGGGTACGAACTGTAGAGAAGAAGTTTGAAGTCAATTCGAGGAAGCCCTAAAAGGCACGAATTTGGCAGAATCGTGGATCGTGGTGAAGAAAAACAAGGGCACAGAATACGTGGGTCATCACAGAAAATGAGGGCAGAGTCGCTGCAGTTCGAAGGCAGTCCTCATCCATTCGCTGGAGGAAGTGGTTCGTGGGCTCGCTGTGGGCACAGAAATCGTGCAAGTCTTTCACAGTCGTGAGGGCCTAAAAGTCGTGAAAGAAAAATGCAGTCGGTTTTTGCGAAAAACGTGAGACAATACAGTCGTTTTTTGTAAAACGTGAAGAATAGGGCAGAGGGTATCCTGCAAAATCGTGGCAGAGACAAGGGCAGAATCCCTTCACAATCGTGGGCACCGCAAAGGGAAGACTTCGGAGGAAAACGTGAGAGGAAAAGGACAGACTTCCATTTCGAGAAAATCGTGGGCAAAAAAATCGTTGGCAAAATCGTGGGGCAAATCACAAAACGTGGTCAAATCGAGAAAAACGTCAAGGCCAGCACCAGCAAAACGTGGGTCTCGTGAAAAAGCATGTGGGGAGAAAGAAAAACTCGTGACAAAAACGGGTCGCAAAAAACGTGGTTCATGCAAAAATTTCAAAAAGTCGTGGTGCAAAATTTTTAAAAGGTATGTTGGGTATTTTAATTTCAAAATTAAATTGGTGGTTTTGTTCCCAAATGATTTTCGGTGATTTTTTATTTACCTTGTTTTTGCGTGATTAAATTTGGAGGCATAAGTAATAATAATTGTTTTATTATTACTTATATTTGCTGGAAAATTGGATATTTTATTAAGTGTGAGGCAAAGTTATTATTTTATTATTTTCCGTTACTTTGGAATAATAAAATGGCAAATATATCACACTTGACGTTGCCGGAGACACAAAAATTAACGGGCACTAATTTCAATGTATGGAGTCATAAGATTTTAACAGTCGCGGAGTTTCGTGATTGTGATAAAATAATCAAGGGTGATGAAAGTCGACCAAATGATTGAACTTCGAGGATTATGACAAACGTCATAAGGAAGCATTATTGCTTCTCAAGTTATCGGTGTCGATGATTTGATACCGAAGTGCGGAATGCCACTGTGGCAAGCACATTGTGGGCCAGTCTGAGGGATAAATATCAGACGTCAGAGAAGAGTCGGGTTTTATACCTGAAAAATATGCTCTTTTCCGTAAAGTTACAAGAAGGTGGATCGCTGTCTGAGCACCTACTTCGGATGAAAGACCTCCGAGACCAGTTATCTTCCATCAACAAAAAGGTGGACGACGATGATATGGTGGCTCTAGTTTTGAACAACTTACCTTCTTCGTATGAGTCATTTGTGGAGGCACTCCATTTAATGGCTGAAAGTCAAACACTCACGTTTGACAAGGTGAGTTCCTACCTGTTGCAAAAGGAGCGGAGACAACTTCAGCAGAATCTAATTGTGACCATTCAGAGAGTGCTCTTGTCACTCACCAAAGGGAAAGTGGAAACGCTCAACTGGTGAGTCTTCCACTCAGATCGTCACATGTTATTATCACACAAGGTTGGGCACCTCAAGAAGGATTGTCGAAGCGGATGTATGATCTTTCGCGTAAAACAAAAAGCCATGTAATGAGGAACATGTGGCAGCAAGCAAAAGAACGGATTCGATGACGGGCATGCTCTTTATTGTCTTACGACATCATGCTCGAATGATAAAGGTACCAGTTGTTGGATCATCGACTCTCAAAAGTGCATCTCGCACACTTTTCATGTCGTAGGACTGGTATGTTTCATTTATCGCAAATATTTGTTTTGAATCGTAGTACTAGCGATGGAGAATCACTATAGAGAAGGGATAGGAGATATATGCATCAGATTGAATAATGCTCATAAATTGTTGGTATGGAATGTTAGATATGTACCTTCTTTACAAAAGAATCTTCTATCTATTCATCAATTGACTGAAAATCCCAATATTTCTGTGGATTTCTGTGGAAAGAAGTGTGTTGTCTCTGATGTGAAACAGAGACGGATAATTGCCCTTGGTATTGGGGTAGGTGGTCAGTATCGGCTTGTTGATCCGGCTGCGATCAACATGAATGCACGTGTGGAGGACAGCTCCACCATTCAGGATGTGCAGGGGGCTGCAATGCCTTGGGAGGAAGCCATTCCTCACAAATCTGTTGACTTGATACAATAACCTACATGCACCTATCAGGAGGGAGGGAATATCCACTATACTAGGTGTACGGGAGGCGGACATGCCTTGGGAGGATGGATTTCCTCATTCTGAAGAACAATTTGTTGTGGACGGAGACTCCACTATTCCAAATGCATTGACGGTGCATGGTGAGATGGCATGCCCAACCACTCACTCAGAGGTTCTTGCTCGAAGGACAATAGAGCATGAACAGTTTGCTCATTGTGTTGTGAAGGATCTTTCCCAACAGAGGGGGATAGATGAGCAAATAGATAAGACGGAGATGGTTATTTCTCCTGTTGAGACGGAGACCACTGCTGAGACGGAGATGGTTATTTCTCCTACTATTGAGGAGTTGGTTCTAACTCCTGCACAGATGGTCACATTCCTCTTCTTGAAAAAGTTGGATGAGCACTACATGGTGGTGCAAGGACGTGATCGAGGTGACTTCGATCACAGGATAATTGAGTCTTTGTACA
Source organism: Taxus wallichiana var. yunnanensis (assembly GCA_018340775.1). Taxonomy (NCBI): domain Eukaryota; kingdom Viridiplantae; phylum Streptophyta; class Pinopsida; order Cupressales; family Taxaceae; genus Taxus; species Taxus wallichiana. The sequence goes on from CM031238.1 coordinate 391,483,105, forward strand.
GACTCCAGCAGGCTACACAAGCCTGGAATAGATTTTTTAATCCACATCTTCGAGGTTCTGATTTCAGCACTCTGGAGATGGGGCTGACACTCTCAGCCATTGGTGATTCATCACTGGTCAATGAATCACGAAACAGAGAACCAGTGGACCACTTGCCATATCTTTTGTTCATGGGACCAGATTTTTGTTTTGCGGTTCGTCTTCATTCGACAACTGCATCACAGTTAAGGACTGCTGATTTTAAAGTACAACTTATGGCACAGTCTGTAAATGTAATGACTAAACATATGGGCTTTAGGAAATTTGTAAAATTTCGGGACAAACTTTGTCTTGTTTCCGGTTTAGTCATTAAGAGGGGGTGTTAAAATATAACACATTATATAGAATGTAAAAACAGTTATGTAGTTGTTCGGTTGGTAACTGTTCAACCACCTCTCTCTCAATAAATAAACCTCTGCCTGTATCATTTGACAGTGCAGTTTGCCCAATATGTTACCACTTCAGACTGTTCTCAAATTAATAAACAAATTGGGAATAAAATTGTGGGCGACAGAATTCGATGATTCTTATAGTTCAGTTATTTTGAGTTGATTATACAGGTGTCCCTCAACATGGGAAATCTTCCATACATGATGTTATAGATGGTTGAGATCAATATGTTACCACTTTAGACTGTTATGAAATTAATAAACAAATTGGGAATAAAATTGTGGGGCGTCGATGATTCTTATAGTTCAGTTATTTTGAGTTGATTATACAGGTGTTGTGTGGTTGTATGCCTCATTTATGTCTTTAGCCAAATCATGTATAGTAATCACTGTTATTACATTCATATTGTATGCGGTCTATGTCTTGCATGAATGTGTTGTATACTAGCACTGACATTGTTCGTGATCACATAGTTCTCTCACATTAGCCAATGCCCAAACAGATAGGACAACCCCTCTGTGCCGGGTACAGAGGGTGACGGAAATGGGGATTTATTGGGCACACATACAGGGAGCAAGATAGTGGCGATTCCCTTGCTTATGTCCCTATCTTAGTGAGATCTCCAGGTCAGCGAGATTGCATGCAGGCTAGATGTGACTGTTGCGATAGGGCACATTAGGGGGTAGACCTATATGTGAGCGTAGGGAGATCTCCCTAACGGTGCGAGGTTAGAACTCCAAGGAATGTAATAAGCCGGTGCATGCGTTATCCCAAGCGTCGCTGCTCAAAATCATTTACTAGCTCTCAGTATTTATTACACTCCTTGAAGGGATGGGCCATTCCCTAGCATGGGAGAATGTGCATTGAAGCCCTAGGCTCTGTGGTTGCAACTTGCAAGGTCATTCCCTAGTATGGGATGTGTGCGTGGGAGCCCTAGGCTCTGTGGTTTCTGCGGTATTCCCTAATATGGGAGGTATTCATTGGAGCCCTAGGCTATGTGGTTGTTGATAAAGTGCTCCAACAATACTCTCCGTCTCCTTACTCATTCTGGCAGCATTTACATTGGTCTGTGACTTCAGCAATGCTGTTAGATCTTACCTAGGTAGATGTTACAATATTTGGCTTTTAGCACACTTTATACCTACAATTTTTTTGCAGATATATGTTGTATAGTCGTGACCGTTTCAGCATGATATCATTACCATGAGATCGTTAAGTTGGGATCAAAGGTTGTACTTTCTAATGTATAACTTGCCCTTAGGGATGCAAGATGACATTGATATTAGTTATTGATGAGTTATCGTTACATGTACTCTTGTTCTCCTTATGTATGTTAATGATCATTTATTGATGTGTATTTGAATGTTGTGGAAAGTTTATGCAAATAATTATGGTAACAGAAAGACTTAAATTAATACTTTCGTTGGCACTTCATTATGATATAATGATTTGTACTTGTAAAAGAGCTGTTTTAAATTTATTCTTTAATCATTTCTGAAACATAAGATTAGTTTGGTATCTTTCTAAATTTGTTATAAATAAAATTAGCTTAATTGTAGAACATAATCTTTTCATGTTAGTTATTTTACATTTAAGTTATGATAGTTATCATAGCTGTGGGAGGATCAATCAGTAAATTGATCTCCGTTTTTGTAGGAAAGACTGAAAGATCTGGAGGAAACAAAACAGCACATTTAATCATGCCCAAAGAAGGGGTTCCTACAATTTTGCCCACAACCTATGTTTGTCCATCCTTAAGTCATCAGTGATTAGTTAAACCATGTTTCAACCAAATACGCATTAGTTCCAACAGAACATCCAAATTTTAGCTCAAGAATCTATGGCCACAATTGAAACAATAGATTCTAGCAGTCCAAACAATACCCACACATGCTACAGAAACAATTGACAGCAACCTGACCACCACTAGTTTTCATGCAAGGTCCCAATTAGTCCATCTTGTTGAAGGTATCAACTATACAAAGAAGCAATCACTACCACACTAAAATTAAACTGTAATATCCCCTTCCCAATCGAAGACCTTTGGCCTATTTTGTCAGCCCGACGGCCAAAGGAAAAATATAAGGGTGACTTAAGTTTTATTAATTTTATTATATTGTGCAAAAAAATTAAAATATAATAGCACATATAATAAATTAATAAACTTAACATTAAAATAGAACCTAGAAAAGTGCATAAAAAGAAAAACACTTATTTAATTTGTATTTTCTAGGGAAAATGGCGACTTGCCTTGGGGGAATAATGGGAACTTAGAAAGGATAAAACATTTCTATTTTGTATTCCCTCTAGGGAAAAAGCGACCAGACTTGGGAGAAGAAAATAATTATTAAATGCCTTTTGTATTCTCCCTAAGAGAAATGGAGGGTGGAAAATGCATTGAAAGAATCATGCAAGCTGATTGGATATTTTGGAGGTTCCTTTGGGTCTCTTCTTCCTTTAAAAGGAGAAGTAGACTTGCTTGAGAGGCATTCGATATTCACTTGATAATTTCTGATTTGTGTCTTAAGCTTGTAGCTTTTGCATAGAAATATCTAAGGACGAAAACCTTTAGTATTTCCCTCTTGTGGACGAAAACCCCAAGAGTTTGAGAGGAATTTCCATTCAGGAAATTCTATTGGGCTTTCACAGATTTCTACTATTTTCAGCAGTGTTGTTGAAGAATAAAATTGCAGCAGTTGTATGTTCATTGTACCAGTTGGAGCGATCCATCTTTTGGCTGGTTTGCAGTGTATTTGAGACATTCCAGGTCTGAAATTTATTGCTGCTTATTGTACTGAATTTTGGGAATCAAAATAAATTAATTTCATAATTTTTGGAGCTGATTTGATGCCCTAAATGTGCTGGGCGACCTACTTTTAGGGCAAAAATTAGGGTTTCGTGTTTGTTGTGCGAAAACTAATTTTAGAATATTATTCTTCATATTTTTGTGGCCCAAGATCCAAAGTTTCAGCTCATTTGGACTTCTCTAGCAAAAGATATGAATTTTTGAAGTTATGTTGCAGACATGGTTTTTAAATAATTTATTGCAGCATTGTTTATATCAGAAATCTGCATTTTTATACATATTTGGGCTTTATAAATTAGTGGTATCAGATTTGCGTGGAATGATATAGATTTAGGGGCTGATTTGTGGTGGTATTTCACTCCACCCTAGTCGCACTTCTCATATAAAATTCAGATCTGCAGTGTTTGATTTGATAAGTAATTTATTATATTGCTTCTGGGGTTTGGATTTGCCCAAAATCCAACTTGGGTCAAATATGTTCATTTGGGGACATTACATAAACCACCCAGAAATCTATCAAGATTCTCTCACATAGTCGATTCGGCAAGAAACATACTAGCAACAAAGCCTAAAATCCCGATTTTCTCTTTGCAATCTGCTGGGAAATTAGTTTAGTTATTACATTATACTAGGACAAGATCAAATAATTGTCATTTAATCCTATATGCTACTTACTTGGGTGATTTGTTATGACACCCACGTAGACAAAGCTTGTTAGTCTATTCTAAAGAGTTGTTTACATGGCAAAATCTTATGTGCAGCAACTACTGGTCAAGATATCTCATAAGCAATTGCCGAGCACATAAAGACCAATACATATAAAGAAGCTATACAATGGCGAATGCCAAACATGAAAGATCATCAAAAATCGCCAATAAACAAAACACAAGGGTGAAGCAAATGAATCAACCGCAGACGCATGCACCTATGAATAGCACATCAAGCCACATGACAATCAAGAAAAACAGTTGGCAAACTAACGAACTAATTACACAAGTAATGGATGACTGGCAGCCAGCAATCGAGGATGATGTCCGACAAGCGCCAATAGCAGATCATGACCGCAACCACCAATTGTGGATCATAACTGGCATCCATTGATTGAGGATCATGACCAGTGCCCATTGATCAACATGCAATTAGAAAGCATGTCACTAGACATAAATAAAGCCTTCATGAACAACTGTGAATTTTAATATGAAAAAGTGCCACCTAACAGGATTATTAAAACCCAAATAAAGGAAAGAGTGAAAAATAATGTGTTTTCGAATTGCAGTGATAAACAAAATTACAAAGAACTTTTGTAGTGCAAGAGAACATCAACGCAGTGAAGACCAAAGTGTTAATCTGGTTAGAAATTGACAAGTGAACTGGCACAAGTTGTGGTTGATACCACGCAGCAGTAGCAATTTGAAAAGGTGTCTTATCTATTTTTTGGGGGTGATAGTTAAGGCAGCTTAAGGGGCACTTGTGTACACTTAGTACGTAGTTGGGCACCAAGTAGACTAAGGTCGATTTAGTTGCTAAAAATATTCTAATAAATTTAGTTATTAATTTGTTAAGGTACAATCAAAGGTTGACTTTACACCTATAGTTACGTGAACTTGTTTCAAGCTAGGAAAACAACAAGCTAGATCAAGCTATATATCATTTGCTTATTGTCTATTGCTGTTATTTGCTTAAATAGCAAATTATTCACTCTTGTAATTTTACGTCAGTTCTCTGCGTAGTTGTTAAAGAGCACATAGTTGTTAATGTTTCTTACTCAATATGAAATTGACATGCAAGAAGCAATATAAATGCAACACCAAGTTCAAATTCCAATGGGCCATTCAATCAAGCTGATCCTTTATAGACAATTACCATCACAAAAGACCATTAAGAATTATGGGGATTAAAAACTACTGAACCTAGAAAGATAATGTTATGAAGGGTTATAGTGTTCTCTAGTAAAAACAATATATTGAGTTTGATATTCAGCAGAAAATTCCATTTGATTTTTCTAACTAAGAATTTGAAGCACAATAAGCAATAACAGCGCAACACCAAGTTCAACTTCGAACAGACCATTGTCATAAGCTATTGTAGTTACGAAGCATCCCTAATGTACCACACTTTGTAATGTCCCCTTTTCTAGGATAGTTTGTTTGAAGACCTTAGGCCCATTCCACTTCTGTGGGCTTAAAGAAAAACAGCAAGGGAAGTGTTTAATGTCAAAATTTTCAGTTGTTTTTGTAGATTATTATTATTTTAAGTAATTTTCTAATTATAGTATAATGAAGTCAAGTCAGCTGGGAAAAAGATGAAAAGTCAATTGAAAAATAAAAGAAAAAGGGAACTCTTATGTCTCCAAGGATATGCTTGCTTGGATGGAAAAGGGATATGCTTGCTTATTTGGGTTTTGGCACCATCTCTAACTATTTAAAGGGGTCACTTGGATGGAAAAAGGATATGCTTGCTTTGGAATTCATTCTCTTGGGGTTGGAGCACGTAATCGCTTTCTCTCTCTTGCAATTGAGGACAAAAATCGTCTCTACACTTGGTTTATTTTACTTGTTTGGAATACTATCTAACAAAATTATTTTACTTGTTTGGAATACTATCTAAAGGTTAGGTTAAAATGGATGTGCAAGGTATAAATTAGATATTTCAAGTAATTCAGTAATAAGAGGTAATATATACCATTGAAAATGTAAGAATAATGACAAGGTTGATTCCAATGAAAAAGATTAGTTTTGCTCTGGACCAGACTCTAAACTCCTCTAAGCCAACAAAACATTAAAGACATCATCATAGCTCGTGTGAACATCCCAAAGTCAAAGGTCAAATCCTAGTTAATTCGGAAGTCATTCTCATATATTTGCATAATTTATAGCTGGTTTTACATTCTTGCATGCTCTTTATTACCAAAAACATTTATTTGAAGTTTACATCCAGGCACACAAAGCTTTGAATGCATTGTAAATTTGAGAAAATAAATGTTTTAAGGGACAGCAAAGCCCAAGGATGGTGGGAAGGGTCTCGATGTGGGACAACCATCAAAATTCGGGGACATCAAGACATCTATGCAATGTCCCCAATTCCGAGCAGATGGCCTAGGAGGCTTTTCATTCGTCTTAGCCTTGGTCATACCCGAGGGGCTAACGACACTAGAGGCTATTGGGTATGGATATCTAATTACCACCTTGCTTTATGTTATATTTTGTCGTTGACATTAAGTTGGGCGACTTGGTGGTAATAATTGTTATATTTTGTCATTGGGTGACTATATGACACTTTATTATTCTATTTCTTCGTTGGGGGTCACCTAAGTTACTTTTGGCGCATGGGGGGAGGAAGGTAACTTAAAATCATATTATATTTATGTGGTTTTCCCAAGGGGGTTGATTGGGGTCTTTTTGGGCCTCTTGTTGCATGGTGAAGTTATAAAAGGAGTGCTTGGGGAGAGTTATTCATTCATTCATACACTCACCTATTTTGATATTGGAGCAACTGTTGTTTGCACTTTCTTTGCTTGTGGAGTAAGATCCCACAGGAACCCTAGCTTCGGTGGTGAAAGATCCACACCTAGCTAGCAGAGCACTCTTCGGTGGTGAAAGATCCTCCCTAGTTTGCTATTTTGGAGCTTTATTCAGATTTTTGGATCAGATCTGGAGAGTAATCAGAAATTCAGTTTCAGAGTAAGAGGACAACCCTTCTTCATCAAGGGTTTCAGTTCAAATTTGGAACAACTATTTTCTAGGGTTTTATCTACTCAGTTCCGATTTGCAACAGTGTTTTTAAGGTTTCAGTGTCCATTTTCAGATCTGGAGGTTGGGATCATTTCTATATATTTAGTAGATGTTATTTTCAGAAAATCAAATTTTTATCAGTTGTATTCACATAGTTATGAATTTTTGAAGTTTTCAGCAGTTTAGGGCTTTCTGAAAATTACTGGCAGTTATATATTATTCAGAAAAATCAAAAAATATTTTTCTAGTCTTTGTTTTCACCTTAGCAAGCTCTCTATAAAATTTCATGTGATTTGGGCAAGTATTTTGCAAGATATCTATAAATTTCAGTTTGCTGCCCTAGTTGGTTCATTTCCAGAAATTTCAGAATATCATTTGCTGCAAATTTTTATTAAATTTTGTCAAATTTCAAGATTATCCCACAAGGGATATTTCAATCTAGGTCCCCTACATTGAGGACCGTGCCCTAATATATTTTAGAAAGACATAATTTGAAAATATCGAAACAGTACTTGTTAAGAAATGAATAGTCATAAATGAACACAATAAAATCAAACATCATTAAATGCAAACAGGGTAATCATGGTGTTTCTTGTCATTGAACCAAAACGAAATATGATGATAGCATATAGTCCATCCATTAAGATTCAGGAAGAAAATCCTTTTTCTCAGCTACCATCACTATTTTCTGCCTCCTATTCGTTGTTTTTCCAAAGAAAGTTTTCTGCTGGTTATGACCTATTTTTATTCGGTTACTGTTTTTAATTTTAATTTTAATTGGAGCCGATGTCTCGGATTCCCATTTTTTGAAAGGGGGAACAAGTCCCATGCCATTCCCCCATATACCAAGACAACAGGCTACATCTCCAAGACAAGCTCACAGCCCAGGAATGTAGGTGACACCTTCCCCCTACAACAGGGCATCCTCAAGCAACACTGTTAAATCATAATCTACATACTAAAGCCTAAACAAAACCTACTTTGGACAATGATAAATGATAGATTACATTATCATCATATAGCCAAATCGCTAAATAAACTAAAACACAACAGGAATATGTTTGAAAATGTGTTTCCACCGTCGAACAAACCTGTTTAATTTTTTTGGTTGACTAGTGCTACATGTTAAAGGAATAAACTTGCCTTTTCAGTGGCAAATTCTCCACATAAAAAGCATTCCAAATGTATACCGATTCATAGCTGCATGTCTCTTTTTGACTAAAACCACAGTCATCAATCCATAATGCCTCTATTGAAAGAATAACTTGATGAAAAAGAAAAAAAGAAAAATACAATATTCACCAGCCAGGCAAGCATTTCAAAATCTAATGGCAGAAAATAAAAAGATTACCTTTCGTTCAATGCATGGTCTATCAATGGTAGAAAACGCTAATCTCAGATCCCGACAAACATCATCAGCCAACTCGACAGTGTCATTTACAGCCTTGACACCTTTCCCTCGCACATTTTCACGCTTGGCGGAAACAAAGCTGGTTGATACATGAACTGGAACAGAAAAAGGAATGTTTGTCATTTCATCTTTTCCAAGTGAAGCAACTTAATAGCTCATGTGTGAGCTAAATAATGTGCATTAAATCAGAATATCATACACAGAAATTTGCATTAAATTGCCTGCCAGCATAGCATATTGATGCTTTATTCCAAAAGACAATAGTCTAGTTAACCTAGAAAACAGTATTCACAAAACTGAAAAATTTAAGTGATGCTTCAGGTCAAAATCATCCAGAACAGGTTTTAGCTCAGATTTATCACTTACTAGAGCCCTACTTGACCTAATCTTTAGAAGGCATGTAAGAAAAAAGAGTTCAAATTACAAGGTCACTAAATAGAGCAATGTTGCTTACCAATTCTGTGCTTTTGTGTAGAAGTTATCAATTCTGCTACTTTGCTGTCCTTTGCCTGAAGATCATGATGAGATTTTTTGTGTCTCCTGTTAGAACTGAGGTATACTTGATCTTCATTACCCACTCTTGTGCAAGACTTCCTTGACTTGGCCTTCATCCTTTTCTATAGGGGATCACTTTATGTATAGATGTTGACAAGCTATGAAGATGCCCAAAGAAAACTTTTGTAGAAATCACAAATAAATAGGCACCCGCAGCAATAAAATATATCTTTGTTGAGGCCACTTGCTGCTCAGAGAAGTACATTACTGAATAACATCAACATTACTCTCCTTGATCTGGAAAAGAAAGTTGCAATCCAACATTAGAAGGTAGAAAAAGAAGCATCAAATTCCTGATCTTATCCATCCCAAATCAGACAGTTTAGGTTTACTTCTTAAGAAAACCACTTTTTGTGTTCAAATTTTGACTAATATTTACCCTAATTGAAGACCTATTTAACAAATATGTTATCCCCCTCAAATTCTGCTCTAGTTTATAAAATATCCAATAGGTATTAGGAATTTAATTTAGTTACCAAAATTATGTGCAAGGGTATATCCCTTCAGATTTTATTGACAGTTGCCAACAGATCAAACGAACTCTCTCACATAAAAATAACTTAAAATAGCACACATATTATGTACAGAATAAACACATACAAAAACCCGGAGTCTTTAATTATAGGCTCTATACTCTGCACATGCCCAGAGTAAGGCCACTTAGTAAATGCCTATGCTCTGCTCGATTCCCTATACCCATTGCTATCATGAAGCCAATTAGCCAGTAGACCTGGAAAATCATGGAGCAAACTTGGTACTAGTCCCAAGAGGGAGAAGGGGTCGAAAACAATAGTAATAATACTAGTCAGAAAGGATAAGAGGCTCTAGTGAATGGGGAATGGAATGTTCCCATTCCCTATAGACTTAGCTCTACCTTTCTACCCTCATCATTGCCATTCTATATGCTGGTGAGGGCCTTCAATTTATCATTGGAAAAATAATAATAAGAAAATCTAGAAAGATCTTCGAGGTATAAATGTTTTTATTGCTCTGAAGTCTGATGACACATCACTCTTAATAATTTTCAAAGGAAAACAATGTTTAGCATAATTAATGGAAGGTAATTTCAAAGACACCACCCATTTGCCTTATCATTTGAGGTGTCATGTCATCTTGTGGAGCTTGGCCTTCGACCGAGTCCATGGGGCCCAAACTGAGTGCTAGACATGGAGGCAAGTGTGATGGAGGTACGGCTAGCAGGGGCAGAGGCAAGGATGTTCAGGGCACAACACGTTCAGGCTTCTTAACATCCTCTGATATCGGACATCGACCACCAGGGCGCTCCCTGCACTGACACGACTGTTGACTATCTCCAGCGTGCACTACCGCCCAGGTCGCTAACAGCCAGCATATGATCTGGAGGACCCGGGAATACTCTTAAACAGTTAAATGAGCTGGGGGTCCACCACTCGAGGCTGCTCCTGCTTGTCCCTGGTAAACCCAATTTTCATCACCTCTGTGTTCCCTGCAAGAAGGTTTGCACTACCTAACGAGGCGTTGGCTCAAAAACAGCCTCACATTAAAAATTTCATAATTAAGACTTCAGGCTCACGCTTGAGGAAAACTTTTGAGCCTGCCTTCCCTATTGTCATGTCTCTCATCATATTCATTTTGGATCATGTGGTGCTAACTCTTAGGGCTGAGAAAACCCAGTAGAGATACAAAATTAAGAAATATTTTGAGTGAAATCTGGCTGTAGCAGTCCCTCATTCCTTGGCCAGAGAGTTTATAAAGTTATCTGTGAAGAGGAAGAGGAAATGGGCTATGAGAAGTCATATTGACAATATCACCACTACCAGCCACTTTTTGGTGAAACTGGAATCTCTGACATTTGTGTTGGTGGCTCTCTCTGACAGGGTTAACAGCATGGCTGAAAAATTGGATGGCCAGTGAATTGGGATGGTAATGAGGTGAAGGTGGGACCCTCAGCTTCTGTCCCTTCATCCACCACTACATACAACTACAAAGGAAAAGTTGTGTCTACATTTGAAGAAGACGTAATGCATGAATGATGTCCACTCTCCCTTGTCTTTTATTGAAAGTATATCATGTTCAATGTGACTAAAAAGGACTATTGGAAACTTTATTTTAACCCAATTCAGAGAGAATCTGATCCTGACATGCTAGCAGAAAGTTAAGGCTTCTGGATTAGGACACACTCTTAGTCCTATTACCTTGAGAAAAACTTAGTTAAGATTAGGTTGAGGATGATTACGTATATTAACGCATGCTGCATAACTAAGGAATTGTTAAGAATCAAGATTAATAGGGACTTGTTTAGAATTATTTACCCCAACATTGCCTTATTTAAGTCTTATACCTGATTATTTTATTAGCATAATGACTGCATGGCTTTTGTAAAAATCGGCCCTTGATAACATCTATATATATTAGAATGACTTCTCTGAAGTACTTATGACTAATGTGGCATTAATATTAGAATGACATCATTGAAGCACTTATGACTCTAATGTGGCATTATCAGCATACATAGAGGGTGCGTTGGGATGATGAGGCACAGCAGCCATTAAGCTTGAATAAAACATCAACAAGATTAATGTATGTCAAATAGAAAGCTGCATTCCAAAGTATTGAATAGGCAACATGTGATAAACCAGAAACAAAGTCAAGATAGAATTTTTCAGCCAAGTCCTCAGATGATTTCTCTTTAAAACCTCGAAAACCATTTAAAATACTAAGGCTTCCAGAAGAGAAAAGATATCAATGCTTTATAAAACGTCAGCCATTCAAATCAATCTGTGAGATTGAAATATGTGTGACTAAATAGTAAATTTCCTACAATAATATTTACTCTTTTTTTTTTAGGATAGCTCCAAAGGGAATATTTCGGCATACCCCAAGAACCAGGTCAATTCTAGACAGCCCCTGTTTGTAGATGACACCACCCAAACATCCCCAAGACCTGCCCAAACATTCCCACAACATACAATACCTACAAATATATACCCAAGCAAGCCCCCTTTTGTGGAACACTAATGGATTTCATACACATCCTTAAAACTTGGGGACACGAAGGACATACACTCCACCTCTACTAGCTCATCTGTGTGTTTCATTGACAAAAAAATAACCCAATAGAACAAAAAAAAACTTCTTGTAAAGAAGAAAAAACACATAGGATGTACTACATAACATGTGTACTGAAGAGGAAGAACAATTCTACAAGCAATGTAGAGTATGCAGGGAGGTCTAAGAGGTGGTAGTATGATGGTACGATGGTAAAGGGGTGAATTCGTATGCAATTAACCAAGGTTCAAATCCCCATAACTTGCATTTTGGAGCAACTTGAACAATTACACCACACCTCCTCTGCCCCACCATCCCTGTAATCATCAACCATGTCCCTTACTGTTCCATCTTAAATGCATTTCTACGCAACACCAGATTTGTGAATCCATAGCTTATTTCTTTTACAGACGCAATAGCTGCTGCTTCTCTAAGTCTCTTACATATCGTGCATGCCTGCACTATCTCCTAAACCTTTGTCTATTTGATATATCTGAATTTCTGCTACTCTGTTGTGTTTCAGACATTCACCATGAACTCATCATTCTAGTGCAACTGAAATCAATGTTTACATATCCATAAGGCCAACTCCACAAGAGCAGGTAAATCTCTAATTATTGTTAATCATATCAAGTACAGACATACACATTTGAGAGGCAGAGATTGAACACAATGGATGTGACTTGTTATTCAGAATGATAAGTCTTCTTCAAGAGTTGCAACCATGCAAAAACACCTTGATAACTAATAAATTCTTGTATGTACACTACTGCATAGTAACTAAAAAGACTTACACAGACAATAAGAAAAAACAACTGCACAGAGATTCTGTACGAAGAATGTCTAATTATTGTCAACTATGTTTGACGAGGATAAAGTTTGCTTCAAGTTCGCTGAGGGAAAAAGTTCAAGAAAAAAAAACATTCAAGAAAGTTCATTTTTATTTTTTGGAAAAAAGCATAAATATGTCAGAGGGACAAAGCGGAGAGAGCTTTTTGTCTGCTACTTTCATTGTTATATGTATATATACACACATTTGTAAAATAATGCAAAATCGTGTCAAAAACTTCCCATGCAAAAATAATGGATAAAGTTCAAGTTCATGTTTGACAAGAGTAAAGTTCGGCAAAATTCAAACTTTTTTGATAAAATTCAGAGAACCTTGTGACATAGCTTGGATGTACATTACTGGATAGTAACTAAATTACACATATGCTAAGAAGAGACAACTGCAAGGAGATTCTACAGGAAGGATGATTGACACCAGATGAGTAATTATTACAAGAAGATACTAACTTCTGCTCAAGAACAAAAGCAGGACAGAATTTGGAGGAAGAAGTCAACGATCCATGGAAAAGTCTAATTATGAAAGCTTTGTTGAGACCAGGCAGATTCGTACAAGAAGATCGGGTACGATGATTGCAATTTTATGGGAAGAAAAGAAAAATTGAGTTAAATTTTGCGAACATCCACAGGTTTAGAGGAAATTCATGTTCTTTAAGTAAATTGAGAAAAAAACATGATCCAAAAGATACTTGAAACATGGTTCGAAGAAGAGAAAAGTGAAACTCAAAAGTAGCACCTAACCCATTTCCTCAAATTGTAAAGCTCCTATTCATAAAAGCAACCCAAATTCTCTCCCATAACAAGCACTTTATTTTTGCTAGATACAATTGCACAACATTGAGTGCTCCCTCCAAAAGGCTAAAGGAGAGAAATGGAAATACATTAAGATAAGTTTAAATAAACTGACACACACATTTGATGCAAGAGCATCATCATGGTAGCTTGGAGAGTACAATAAAGTTAGAACAAGCCTTTGAAAGGCATGGAGCAAGTACTAGGAGTGTCAAAGTTTTCCCTCCATTGTTCAAATTCAAATTGTATGTGCATTGTAGTAGTGAAGGTGAAAATCATTGTAATGAGGGGTAAATTGTCAAGTTTGACTAGGTGAGAGTGGTTGAATAGGTAAGAAATGAGTTGTCATGAGGTAGATAAGGTCATGAAGACCATAAAAAGAGATTTGTAACGAGTTGTGAGGTGTTCTTAGATGAAGATTATCCAAAATTCCCTATGTTTAGGATATGGTTAAGCTTCCTAGGGGTAGACTTAGTCAATTTAGGAGCTAGTTGAGCTTCTTAAGGAGTTAGAATAGGTAAACAACACACATTGGAGGAAGAATTCGAAGGAGAAGAGCTTGTAAGAGGTTGTTCAATGATGAATGAAGAAGGTATGATGATTGAAATAAAGAATTTGCTTTTGTTTCAGTGATTTTTGCATGTTTTTAATGGACTGTGCATGGAGGATGTGCCAGGACAGTGAGGTACAAACCCTCAGTCCTATTTATAGGTTAAATTTCTCTTGACTGTTAATATAGAAAGACTCTACAGGTGATGAGGAATGCCATCATGATTTTTGTAAGTTTTGAAAATGTGTAATTTGGCTTTTAAGGTAAATTGTTGGTTCTCAGGCTCGATATAGGGCTTCTCTTAACTTTTGTTTCCACCAGTGAATTGAGCTAATATTTTCAACATATCTCTGTCTTAGTATGAATTAGAGGTTCCCCAAGTTTCATGGTGATTGGAGAAGCACAGTCGGAGATATCGTTGACAGAAATCTCGAGCTAGAAAGAGAAAACACAGTGAACTGTATGAGGGCATTTTGATGCTAATTTGAACAAATTGGGATATGTCAAGAGCAAGTATGATCTGAGATGAGACCTCAGAGTCTATTAAGGAGTGGGAATGAGTTTAGAAGGAATTATGAAGATATTACCACAGTCATTTTAATGTAAACCTGACTGTACAGGGTTCAAGACTTCATTAGATCACTAGGAAGGATTGCAAAGATGGTGAGCTGGGAAAAATTGCCATAAAACCAGTGTATGAAAGCTTGATATCACTTCAAACATGATGAAGGATATCAGTAGAACAAGGATCCATGCTATGAAAACCTTCCAATTGCATTTAAGGTCTTGAATTTGGCATACAAGAACTATGAGAACTTTGGGACAGAGCATTAAGAACTCAGATTGAAGACCATTGCTTGAGTACTCACAAGGGAGCCTAAACCTTTGGATTGGGTGCCTTTAACATGTCCAACTAGGTATGAATGACCTTGTGACTCCATTTGCAGTATAACTCATTGTGGAGTAAAGTATGACTAAGAGAGCTTAAAAGGTATATGTGCTAGTAACCTGGTGGATGGATTTTGAAGTATGAAACAATCTTTGCATATGAAGATAGGAGGCTTGAACATTCATATAGGGCATTGATTCAGTGATTACAACTTGCTCCAGATGATAACCAAGGTACTAGTAATCTCAATACCTCATGACTACTATGGAAGGAGCTTATGGAACCAAATCTGTACCTACTACTAAACAGGGCAGTATTGCTATGGTTGGTGAATGATTCTTTATTGCATGTATGTGGAACAAGATCCATGAATGTGTATTGAATGCCTTCTTTCCATTGAATAGGGTGATATCCATACATAACTCATGCAAGGTACAACAAGGCTTCGAACCTCATAGCTTCCGTGGATTGAAATCTGATGTGCAGGGCAGAAAGAACAATTAAATGTCAGGGTCATGCATAGGCTTAACAAGGTTCTTGTATCATTTTGATGGTGTATTTGATAGGGTTTGAAGGGTCATCTAGGTGGAGTGAGTTAGGACACCTTAGTGAGGTTTGAAAGGCACAAGATATAGTCTTGTAGAAGGAGAACTAGCTGAAAGAAGTTGTATAGAAGGATAAGACAGAGTAAAGACAAGGTGAGGTGAGTTTGAATCCTTGTAAAGAAGGTTGCAGGCTAAAATCAGGGTTAAAGTAGACATTGAAGCATTGAATATGCATGAGAGTTGAGCAAGGACATAGTATGAAGGTGTGTGGAGTTAGTAAACTTGGAGTATGATAGACATGGAAAGGAACATATTGTCATGCATGTGTTGGAGCTGAGCAAGATGGCACACCAACATTACACAAGCAAAAGTTCACAACAAAATTATCAAGAGTAACAGATCACCTTTTAATGGCTTTTTTGTTTTTGGGTTGTTGGGGATGCCTACGGTTGAGTCCAAACATCAAAGAAGTAGTAGAAAGTATATATTTTGCTGTAAAGGCTTGATTGACAAACAAAGTTGCAAAGATGGATTTATCACAGAAGGAAATTAGTACATCCACATCCTCATGTGCTTGGGCATCAAATTTGCCTATAAACTTGCCTTTGGTCCCAATGTCAAGTTCCACGTTGAACAATCTATGGGAGCCAACATACATAACCTGATGTTCATAGTGTTGTAGCCACATTGTTTTATATATGCATCGTCAATTCAATGGAGGCTGTTTCTTATTTTAATTCATTTGAAAATGTTTATAAAGCTTGGAAATGAATATTTGGCCCATGGTTTTTAGTGACTATGGTTGAATCTTTTGAAGATTCAAAAAAGGTTACAAAAACGGACTTCCATCCGAAAAATGGTTCAAAGAAGAGAAAAGTGAAATTCGCAAGTAGCCCATACCCCATTTCTCCAAAGTTATAAACTCCTACCATAGATATTAAAAATTTAAGACCCAAATTATCTCCCATAACAAGCACTTTATTCGCTAGAAACAATTGCAAAACATTGATGAAATGGCAGACCCCCAAAAAAAAATCTATAGGAGAGAGTTGGAAATACATCAAGATAAAAAGTTTAAATAAGCTAGCATATACATTAGACAAGCAAAAGCTTACAACGAAATTATCAAGAGTAAGAAATCAAACTTTTGATGGCTTTTTTTATTTTTGAGTTGTTAAAGATGCCCAAAGTTGAGTCCAAACATCTAAGAAGTAGTAAAAGGTGTATATTTTTCTTTAAAGAATAAATTGACTACGAAAATTGCAAAGATGGTATTGCCATGAAAGGAAAACACTAGATCCACCTCCTCATGTGCTTGGGCATCCAATTTGGCTGTAAATTTGGCTTTGGCCCCATTGTCAAGTTCAACATTGAACAATCTTTGGGAACCAACATACAAAATCTGATGTTCATAATGTTGTAGCCACAATATTTTCTATACGTGTTATCAATTTAATAGGGGATGTTTCTTATCTAACTTTATTTGAAAATGTTTATAAAGCTTGGAAATGATCATTTGGCCCATGGTTTGAGTGACCCTGGCTAAATCTCTTTAAAAATCAAAAAAAAAAAAAAAAAAGATGATAAATAACTGACTTCCATCAGTTAATCTTATGAGGACACAGGTTGTGTAGTTTTAAGGAATGGTTGATCAAATCTCGCACAGGTCTCACAATATTGTGTTAGTTTCTTTCCCTCATGGTGTATCATTTTTAAGGTAATTGACACTAATTTTCAAATTTGCGAAAGCAGACCTAGATTGTATGAAATATGCTACATGTTATACCTTCTGTTGATCCTCTTCCTGAAGGATTTAGAACAATGACCTCTTATATAAATGAAAAATTGTATTTAAGAGGCTTTAGAATAAAACTTGTGTAAATCTTTAACCAGACTTGACCAGTGCCTTGTTAATTCCAAAAGATCATCCTACTGCTTGTAGCAAATGTATTTTTTACTTGAATCGAAAGAAGAAGATGAAAGATTACTATTATTTTGCATTTAAATGAGCTAACATAAAAGTTGAGATTCAAAATGAATATCACAAATGCACCGAGAACATAATGGTGTTTTGTAGTCGAAATTTCCCACAGTTGTACGAATAACTGATCCAGGTAGCAGTTCATGTCAGTCTTCTAAAAGACTAATGAAGCACTAGTACGCCACCTTGCCTAAGTCATAACAAATTTACCGTAGCTTGGAATTCCAACTTCTTATGTGTTGAAAAGATCACGAAAGGAACTACTTTTGATGTAAGTGGATGCTCCAAGACCAAAAATGCTTTGAAGGGCCTCAAAAATGAAAAATACAAAAATCTAGAAATATATCTAAAAATGGAAAATCCAGAAATATGTACTTTTAATAGTTTCAAGCCATTAAAAAGCCACTCAATTTCACTTGTCGCGAGAATTTTCACATTCCAAATAGAATCAATTCATATTCTATTTTTAATCTCTTCATTAACTGCTTATTTTCTAAATAGCTATACAGGAATTTCCATTCAAGTTGTGAAAATCAGATGGAGATAACATAGACAGAAGTCAAAGGGTGGACGGAATCTTGTAGCTTCTCATCTCTTCACAGAAATTGCTACGATTTTGTAATATGCAGAATAGAGAGTGGTAGCTCCACATCTCTTTTATTTTTAATCTCTTCATTAACTGCTAATTTTCTAAATAGCTATACAGGAATTTCCATTCAAGTTGTTAAAATCAGATGGAGAGAACATGTACAGAAGCCAAAGGGTGGACGGAGTCTTGTAGCTTCTCATCTATTAACAGAAATTGCTACGATTTTGTACTATGCAGAATAGAGAGTGGTAGCTCCACATCTCTTCTCAAAGATCACTACCTTCTTTTTGTAATAGCATAAGAGAAAAATCCCAACTCGTCTCATAGATAGTGATACATCGTACATACCTCGCATAACAATGAAGCAGGTAATTTTTACATCAAAATTGATTCTCTATATATATTCTTATTTCTATGCATTTATGATTCATTTTGCTACAATTCTACAATAGTATTCTATGCTACAATTGTTATAATTAAATCACTTCCACTTCCTACAATTTAGTGTGTTGTCTACCAGATTCCCAATCCAATCCATATCAATAACAATAAGAAATACTTTAATCAATGAATCTAATACAATCACTCGAGGAACTCAGTAAGAGAGCTCAAAAATGTATTCCTTTCATTAAAATAGTAAATGCTCAAAGTATTTTCATGGATCTTCATTATTTCAGTGTCTTTCACAAAATGTTACAAGTTCACCATTAGAACAAGCAAAGCTCTGTCGTACATCTCACAGAATATCCTATCTATCAACCTAGCCTAGACTGGACTCCAATAGAGCTCCTCAAAAGGTGCTTACATGCTACAACCTGAAATGAAGAATGGGAAAAGTATAACAAATGAAACAAAATCAGTGCATAACAGCAAGGGATTTAAATTGATGCCAAAACTGACAATAGTTGTTGAGGCTTTGTGCTCCTTATATAGCTGAAGTGGGTGACTGCAATCCACTTTAATTCTAATCATGTGGTTAGAGACTAACTCTGGCTGGGCAGTTTAGGCTAACTGCAGGTCAAAAATTGTGAAGACTTCAAGCTGGTGTGCCTCTATATGCACTTGAGAAAAGTGGCATGAAACAACACCTTTTCAAATAATATTTTTGAGCGAAGTACTACAAACCAACTTTCCAACATTCAGCACATGCCCACAACTTTAAGCCATGGTGGGAATACATTTAAGGTGTAGGTCCACAATACACCTCCCTGTGGGGGTGGTAATAATGCTGGCACAAGCCTTCCCCATAATTCATCATCAGGCTGGTCAGCGCCTTTGATATTCTGGCTATATGCCAGCAGGTCGCCCTTTATTCTTGACAGTTCTTCCGGTTGGTTGGCACCTTTGAAAGTGGCTGCCACGTTTAATCTCATTGCATTGCTTAGTTAGTTAATGTCCTTTTGAGTTCCATCTGTGATAGACTCAACATTAATGTAATTCTCAAATTATGTCAATGTCATATCAACTAAGCTCTTCCAATCTTCTTTCTTAAATCTCCGGGCCACAAATGGATTTGTAAACATCCTCCACCAGCAGTTCTTTCTCCTTGAGAAGTTTCCTTGCATAATCCATGAACTTGAGCATTATGGTCGCCTCTTCTAGCGAAAATCACATATTAATGGGATCAAAGCCCACCCCTTTCTATAACCTTATCAAATTCCATATATTGCACAGTTGCAGGATGTGACACAACCTCTGAGCATCATGCCTTCTATCTTTCCAAACCTGAGTAGCAAACTGAATAGTAGGTTTCACCTCAGACATTGCCCTCCTGATAGACCACAACTGATGTCCCACATTTTTATAGTGATCCTTGCAACACTAGAAATATGGGGAGTGGAGAGATATGAGTAGTTTCTTGTCAACCCTATTCATGGCTTACATTTGTTACCTAATTTCCTCCAACTGGGGGTGAATCAAGTGGCTGTGAAGGAGCAAGGAGAACAGGAGGATAGATCTACTTGATCTAATAGGAGTAATAGTTGTTTCATTTCTTGGCAGTTATCTCTTTCATTAGTTTGTCTTGCAGAGAGTCAATAGTTTCATCTAGCTTTCTACCAATGGATTTAATCATATCAATCACAGTGTCACCCCTTGCAGGTATTCACCAGCTTCTACACCAGTTATAGATTTGGCATCTACTACAGCAGAGAAACCATGAACCTCATTAACAGTGAGTTGAATATAGGACTTAATTGTTGTAGGTACCAAGACCAAATTGCAGTTGGCTAGCCTTCTCACTCCAAGCACATATGTGGTGAACCCTTGCCATTTTGTTAGATGATAAAAACTGCCTGCTCTCCTCCCTGCTCAAAATTAAACTTGAAGATATGTTCTAGTCCTGGATACCACCCAAGGACTAGAGCGTGCTACTATTTTTAGTGAGAGCCTTTACCAACTCATGATTGGCCTTGTCCACTTGGATAATCTGATCTGTTGGGGGAAGAGGATTCAACCTTGTTCTTTTCAATGGCGGCACTGGCTGATAAGCAGATGGGTTAAAAGGCCCAGCCTCAACTATTTGCATTGAATCCTCTTTGCAAACATATAATAAATTTTGGATTTCTTTCATATAAAGTAAGTCCGTGCAAAAAATTATATGTATGCTTGGTCATCCTAAGCATACCCTATATCCAAACTGTCACCCTTACTACATGGTAAAAGCGACTATTTATCTCTGCTTAACTAATAGAAGCCTTTTTCTATTTAAATACCTAACAGGGGAGGGTTTGCCCGGTAAATGTGGGATAAGAGAAGTAGAACTCTAATAAAAGATAAAGAGTTGGGGACCATGTAGACAAAAAGGCACGGCTCTTTGCATGGCTGTTGGCTGCTAAAAGCCCAGAGGGTCTTCAAGATAGAACAGTTGTTTGGAAGGGGATTTTTGGCATATATGCATTTTTGTATCAGGCCGGTGCACGAATATAGTGCATGTCAACAGACTATGAAGGCGGCCGATTTCCCAAGATAAGTAGGTTTTAAGTATAAGTAAAAGATATAATGGAGTGCGTAACAAATGGGTCAACGGTCGTACTCATGCTCCATGCACAATGATATACTCATGCTCCATGCAAATATACATTGAGAAGCCATTTGCTCGAACAAGCCAAACACTATTATGCTCAAGACGCAATTTATTCACACAAGCCAAACACTATTTTTTCAAGAAGTACCATGTCAATCACCTAATATTTAAGGTACAATAACATGTCAAGTGTCCAGATAGAACATTTGGCCATGTTGACTTGCCAATATAAGACAACATATCAAATGCCCTAAGAGAACATTGCCCATATTGACTTGCCCATACAAGTCAATGTGTCAACACTCTCATTTCTCTCCCACTCTCTTTCCACAAGTAGTACTCGCATTCACTTTTCACTATATAAAGCCCACTCATATGTTTGTTTACAAATTGGTGGACACACTCGTGTTTAAGGTTTAACAATACAACCAAAGTGGTTGTTGGTTTTATTGCATAACCAATGTGCTCTCTATGGTTTCAGCCAAACCAATGTGTTTTCTATAAATTTCCAAACCTTTTCAAAATATTTAAGTTTTGTTTAACAGTAACATATTGTTCTCATAATGAATCACGATATTCTATTGCTTTCCATTAACCATGTATACATTGTTTTAGTGACTCACCATAAGCGTTCAAGTTAGCATGCATATTTTTCCCTATAAATATTACTCTATTTACCAATGTTCATAAATTTACATATAGTTATAGAATGCTCTATAAGTTTCTAGCATGGTAAAATATGCATCTGAGCTCACATACTCATATAACTCGTTCCAAAAAAGTTCTAATATCAATAATTAATGCCCTTGAACATACAACCTTATGTTTTAGGCTAGGACCGAAAATTCTATGTAAAGCAGCTGCTGCTCTTGGTTTTTTTATAATGCACAACCGAAGTACACTTTAAGGTAAGAAGAGTTGATCAATCTAATCTCACTTGTAGAGCTTCATGCTAACTCTCTACTATAAAACTTTCATACTTTAGTTAACCAATTGAACTAGGATGTTCTATTTATGACATAGAGCTCCCATGCTATGATAAACAAATAATATGACAATATTCTATAACTATTATACCGTTAGAATATGGAATTTTACAGTTTAGGAAGCAATTCCAAGATGCACTTACAAGGCATATCGATGAAATTTCAAGATGCACCGAGAAGGCATATTAATGTAATTCCAAATTGCACTAAAAACGAATAAATATAAATTTCAAGATATTTTACTTACGACATAGAGCTCCAATGCTATGACAAACAAATTATATGACAATATTCTATTATACCATTAGAATATGGAATTTTACAGTTTAGGAAGCAACTCCAAGATGCACTAAAAAGGCATATCGATGAAATTTCAAGATGCACTAAGAAGGCATAATAATGTAATTCCAAAATGCACTAAAACAGCATAAATATAAATTCCAAGATGCACTAAAAAAGCATAGTAGACTTGGGGGTGGAAAAGCACATATAAGACCCAAAACAAATTTCTTTCAAGCTCACTACTAAGAGGTGTCAAACCTCTATCAAAATCAAATATATTGGGTTAACAATCTTTCTATAGGTTTATCCACTGAAGGTTTTAGTAATGACCATGATAACTTCATGTAACAAGAAATTCAAGGTTTAAATAAAATCCAGTAGTTTGCAAACACCAGAAGCATAGGGCTTCCCCACTACCCTATTTTCCCAAAACCTTCAGTCAACCCAATCTAGCACTGTCATAATGCTATTTTGGCTTCTATGTGGTTCACTGCCATCATAAGTATAGCTATGCTTTCAACTTGCCCAACCGGCTCTATATGCTCATTCGAGCACTTAAATAGCTAAAAGAATTACATAAAAACCACAACTACGCCTCATTTGTATTGTATGTGGGACTAAAGGTAAGTTGCAAAGCAAGAACAATCAATTATACAGGGTATGGAAACACAAACCTGCAATCCACGGTTGATTTTAAAACTATTTTCCACAGAAAAATAGGCATAAAAAGGAGATGCCTAACCTAGCAAGGTAACCAAGGGAATTTAAAGTGTGAATTTAAAGTGTCGATAGCATTTCCAGATGCATCCGTGTGCCATCACAATCTTCCTTGTAACGCTTTTCATTCCAAGTTTAATCTCTTATCTCTCCAAACTATCTCTCTATTCCGGTTTCCAATCCCACTTGCTCTTCCCATCAGGAGTGTCCCTTTACACTACAACGGCATCTCTTATTAAATGCGTCGTTCTTTTGAAGTGTCAATCTGCAATCTTATTCCAAGCTCTCCCCATTCGGATTTTTTTCCTCAAATCTATGTTCTTATAAATCTTTAAACTTGCCCAATTCTGCAATTCCTTTCACATATGAGGTTAGCAGTCTTTGCAACAAAGGTATAGGACCTAGATACTCAATTACTATTTTAGGGGTCAGCTTCATCCATGTTAGCTACAAAAACAAACTTGAAACCTCTTACAATTGAGATTTACCTATTTAATGAGTTTATGTAAAGAAAAAAATGTGTCCTATGCCCTACGTTGTTATTCACAATTCAAACCTTCATAGTCTTCTACAGGTTCAACTGTACGTGTTTTCCTGAGCTCCAATTTGTGTTTCCTTCTTAAAACCTTAAATTGCTCCCATCCTAAAAACAAACTTGAAACCTCTTACAATTGAGATTTACCTGTTAAATGAGTTTATGTGAAGAAAAAATGCTTCCTATGCCCTACGTTGTTATTCACAATTCAAACCTTCATAGTCTTCTACAGGTTCAACTGTACGTGTTTTCTGGAGCTCCAATTTGTGTTTCCCTTCTTAAAACCTTCAATTGCTCCCATCCTCAAGTTGTGAATCCATCCACACTTTTGTAAGCATGCACCCCTCTTTTTCGTGAACATGTCTACCGTTAGGCACAGGGTGTCCCCTTATCAGATAGAACATGGTGGCCTTGACATGTTTATCAAAGAAAAAGCAAGGGAAATCGGCCATGGGTGTACTGACGCTAGATTGTAACTAAGTGTTGCTACTCTAATCCTCCCAAAACCAAGCGCCATCCACTGTCCAAGAAGTAGATTGAATAGCAACAATATTCTAATTATAATCATTTTAATGCTTATGCCATCCATTGCCAATCTAGATCCTTATGCATATCAAATGACATGGAATTCCTTCCCTCCAATCGTTACCCACTTCAATATATCTTTTTACTTTTGCCTAAAACCTCCTCAACTTCAAGATCTACCGCAGCCATAGTCTCTTAGCATGCACTCCATTCATGCATCGCCCAATACAAAAATGTATATGTGCCAAAAATCCCCTTCCAAAAAAGCGTTCTATCTTGAACGCCCTTCGACTTTTAAAGACCAACTATCATGCAAAGGGTTTCCTATTTTTCCAGCTTTCAACTCTCTTTTAGTAAGATTCTACTTCTATTATCCAACATTTATCGGGTAAAACCCCAATAGGTCTTTGAATAGAAAATGACTTCTATTAGTTCAAGGATATAAACGATTGCTTTTACCATGCGAGAAGTGTGACAGCTTAGGATAGAGTAGGCTTAGGATGACCAAGCATACATACAATTTTTACACAAATTTACTTTATCTAAAATATATCCAAAAAAATCATTACATATTTTTGGTTGAATACAAAATATAGATTTTTATTCATATAAAAGCGTATATTTAAGGTTAGAATCATATAAATATAGGCTCTAATGTTAGAATCAATCCATCGAGGACCTAAGGTGCTTAAGCCCAAGTTCGCGGTATATCCAATTCCAAATTCTCCCAAGACTTGAACCTTCCTAGATAGTGCGACGATGCACTTTACCATCATTTGCAAAATTGGACTACAATCCTTTCAACAACAAGATGCCTATTGTGCCCCCAAGGTTGGCCCCAACGATATGTCATTGCGTTGGTGACCACCAGGTCATGGTTTAAATCCTAATTAAAATGTGATGAAGTTAGTTACGAGTCAGCCCATCGCTCGAGGACTAGTGAGGTGGACTAGCCTGCCAAAGCATTGCTTCGGTGTGTCGGTCATTGGATCCTACATGTAGAGTAAGGGTGCTTCATATCTCAATACCCAATTATAAAAAAATGTCTATTATGATAATTAACAAAGCAAGAAGTGAACCTCGCAAACATTTTCCACTTGCTCAACCTCAAGCATTGACATCAACCATGTTTGGTCTCTTTCCATCCTCAAAAACATGGATATTACATCCTTCCCCTTATACAAGCATCGCCCAACACTTAGCAACAACTCCAATTGGTCATTCCAAACAAGCCATAAAAATGCTCTCATTTGTCATTTTCTCGTGAAGTGACTCAATATGATAATTACCAAGTTTGGAAATAAAGGTCCATTCAAGAGGGCAAAAATCCAAAAATCCGAAATTCTTGAAAAAGTTTGGAAAAACCCGGTACGAGACATATACATACTATATGTGAGCATAATTTATATATATGTAAAAATTGACTGAAATAGTAAAAACATTAATAATGTAAATATAAAATGTTAATATATTTAATATTAAATAATATAAAAGGGTGTTGGATATCTTTTTTTGGAAAAATTTCAAAAAAGAAACAAAATAATTTTATTTTTGGGGGAAAAATAGGCCAACCCAAACAAAACTTATTCGGGTGAGCTAAAAAAATTATTCCAGCCAAATTTTGTGCATTTTTGGTAACTACACTCAATATTTTAACAAAAGAATTTGATTGCTAGAAGCAATCTTATAAAAGCATCAAAAACTTCACTAAACAATATTTTTCCTATACTTTTTCCATTAAATTTCACCTTTTGCTAGAGCCTAATCCCTAGTACTCATCGATTACCGGGGAATTTTTCAAGACTTGCATTCCATTTGGTCAAATGGTTTTCATCAACTATGATGAGGATCCACAAATCATTTCAATGTTTTTCCCACTACTTGCAAGATTGCCATCAATCCATCAAAAGCATTTCCAATATTCCATTCAAGGTTAACGATTTGACACGGATCACATGATGCTTCAAATTAAGGATTCAATGTTTTTCCCACTACTTGCAAGATTGCCATCAATCCATCAAAAGCATTTCCAATATTCCATTCAAGGTTAACGATTTGACACGGATCACATGATGCTTCAAATTAAGGATTCAATCACATAAAATTCTAAAGTCGTATGGTTTCACCCGAGGCACCAAATTTGTGGTAACCACCAAGGTCCACTTCCTTTATCGATATTCAATCGATCCCTAATTCACTATCGTTTTTCATTACCAACCATTTCTTAGCAATTAACAACTATACACCGTACCCTATAATCTAAGTGGCAATACTCACCTATGACTCCTACCTTATAAGTAGTTCCCCACAAATGCCAAAAAAATTCAAAGATTTTGCACTTCATAAAGATTCAAGTTTTCATAGCAATCTAGGATGTCGTGTCGCACAAACATTCACATCCTCGTAACCAAGGATTTTGTATCACATACGTGAGCTCCATGTCCACAAGACATACATCCCTCAACTCCTATCATCATAGGATTGGGTATATGATATGGACAAGTATTAGGCTCAAGACCCTACGAGGTGCCATTAACCAAATTTCTTACTTATTTCGAATCACTAATATCCTTCTACAAAACCGTGAATTGATTCTAGAGGGAACCCAAGTTCTACTTTAGCTTAGCACAAGTCAATAACATGTATCCAAGATCTTACAACACTTCCAAAGATGAACATCCACATCTATAAGTCATAGGGGCCATACACCTACAGCAAATCAGATTTAACGTTAAAAGTAAATCGAGATCACACAACTTGTTACCATATTTTACATCATGCATGGACCCCACAAACTCATCACAAAGTTCTCAAGGGTTATAAAACCAATCTACTACCAAAACAGCCTTCTTGTCAAGTCTTTAGTCAGCCATTTAGGCCTACCATCAAACCCAAAGATTGTGAAATAAACCATGTGGCAAATCTTGTAGAAATCCCTTGTATTTTCAAACTCTCGTTTGTACTCTTTACCTCTTAAAATCTCTTTGATATTTAGTCTAGGTGTCTCTATTATAGAAAATGGTGAAGGTGGAGGACAAAAATTTATCATTAAAAATGTAGGCATTTGCTTCGTGGTTGGCAAAATCCTACACATGTCGTGGGGATTTCTACCCCATCGCTCCATCAATAGAAGTCCATCTCAAGCTACCATCGGGAATTTATCTCTATGTTGCTCTAAACACAAGTACACTAGGTCAAAGATATACCTTAAAAAACCTCGAGATACCATGTCCTCGATGCATTCCTAATCTCGTTTGAGAAGAAAGAGGCATAATTGTATGCAAATCCATTCTTCTTTGCAGTTTCCAAAGCCATAAACATAGCATCATTGTTTACAAAGTTATCACAATCCTTTCTTATGTGACTAAACATTGAGATGGTCTCTTGTAGCCATCTAGCAAAATTATTCCTATTATAAGGAGGTTTCTTGAAATGGACTTAGAAGGGCCTACCTCAAGGAATTCATCCTTAACTTTTATATCATATTTTGCCCTACCTTTGATAAAATGGTAAGCACTTGAATAAATCCACTCTTGGTCTCTATAGGATTAGTGCCTTTATGTTTAATTTCATACTAAAATCCCTAATTAAAGAAAAAGAAAGAAAAATCAAGAACAATGCTTTTATCCCCTACATAAAGCGATTGTCAATGCCTTTGTCAAGGCAATCTACCATCAACAAAAAGAATTCCATGGTTGGGTAGCATTGTGGTGCCACCGCAGCACGAGAAAGTCTCAACGGTTCTAATCACCGAGCTTCTTAAGTTCATCTTCTTCATAGCCTCGTAAAGAGTCTAGGCCTAGTTTTGGATAATTGGGTATTATATAGATTAGCATATGCATCCCAAAAGAGTTTATTCGGATCAATTATGGGGTTTTCTTTCATTTATAAGTGTTCATCAATCTTCTAGTGCCCCTTCATATTTTCTATGATGGCCATCCTCCCAGCCTTACCTCGAGTGGCATATGTTATGTTTCAAAAGGGATTTGGAAGCACCATAGTTTTTACATCTTACATTACATTCTCTTCCCGCAACATAAATCCCCACAACTTGAATAATAGTAAGATTCTCTTCATACTCACTTAACTTGCACTTATAGTTGCAAAATTAAGTGAATTATAGATTTAAAACATTCTTTTCTTGATTTGTTGAAATCTGAAAGCAGCTTAAAATTGATTCTCCACCACAAATTGATTGCTTTAGGAAATGATTTTGGCTTTTCAAGTGGAAGTTCATCTTTCCAAGGCATATTTCAAATTAAATCCCAAGAAACACTGACTTGAACAATCAAGCATTTATTACTATATTGTTATTAAATGTGAGCCATTGATCAGCTTGGTGGGACAGTCAAGAGCTTACAATGGTAGCTTGACTGATGAATAATTGATAGCAAAGCAACTACAAGTGGTTTCAGATTAAGGGATGAGGACTAGAGGCTTATTAAGTTGCTTTAATCAGCGGTCCACAAAAAGAATTATACAAGATGAGCATTGGTGTAAGTGCAAGGAGGATAGTAGTCGGGTCAATATGAAGATAAAAGGTTCATCATTGTATACTAGAAGAGATGCACGGGTTGTATACAAGCATGTAAGAGTGGGGATGTGCCAATGGAAAGTAAGTCATGAGCTTACCATACTACAAGGAGTGGGACCATTTTAACGACAATGTAGGACTGATCTTATAGGGGACAAACAAGCTAGATTGATGTTGACTACAACGAGACAGCATGAGCCCATTTGATAAAGTTTGGGACTTCTCATTTTGGTCATTATATTTATATCAATGTTTCAGCTTCATCATTGGATTATATGGGCAATTATGCATAAAAAGAGTCAAACAAACTACATCAAATATTAGATTTTTCTATATATTCGACAATCAAACTCTTGCACTCAAATCATATTAGCCCCACAATGCACAGCCCCACAAGGACGAGCCTATAGAATTTAAGATAATTAGAAACAACATGTTTTAATCGGAGGTCCACAAAAAGGAATGTAGCGAGATGGGCTATGCCACAAGTGCGAGGGGATAAGGATAATGGTCAGGTTAATATGCAGATAGCAGGTCCGTTATTGTACTAGAAGAGATGGATGGGTTGTATGCAAGCACGTAAGAATGGGGATGTGCCTCATTGGAAAGTAAGTCATGAAACTACCATACTACAAGAAGTGGGACAAATTTAATGATGACATAGGACCGATCCAATTGGGGACGGACATGCTACATTGATGTGGACTATCAGTAGACACGTAAATTTGGTAATGAGGTGCTTGGTAACATTGATTTTGCTTATACTCTTTGATCATGACTTGCGCACACAAAAAAGAGCGTAAACACGTTATTTTACCCATTCATAAAGCTTGCAGATACTTCGTATTCTCTCATTCAGTTGCTTAGACATTTGTAGGCCTGTTCTTATCACTTATACAAATCTTCTATCTCATGTTAGACTCCTAAATTCTACATGTTGTCTATTATCTCCTTGGACACTACGTCCAAATTGCACATAAGCACAACACGCTTTTCTCCCCTTCCTAGCACTAGTATCCTTTGTCTCCAAATGGTCTCATTTCTTAAGTTTATCAAAATTCCCTTTCTAGGTCGGCCTTAATGCAAAATTATATCCTGTTAGGTATGAAAGTAAACTAAACACTCTCATTACTCGCTTACTTGGCAACTATGAAGATCCTACTTGGAAAGAGTGAGGCACACTTAATCTTCATCTCCAAATCTCTAGCAAAGTTGCCCTAAACTTCCCTAAATCAAGAGCAAACATCAGCAACAGGCCCTAAGCGGTATGAAGCACTCCACACTCTTCCAAGAGCATTCCAAGCCAAGTCAAAAGCATTCCAAAGTCATATCAAGTATTATCAAGCATTTATACACCAAAGAGCACTTTATAGGTTTTCTATCAATCTACAAGCACTCTACTTTGGTACTCTGCTTTATCGCTGTATTCAGCAATCACGAAGGGTACAATCTATCAAGCTCGTTAGCTGGTTACTCGTGTTGACGCACAAACAAACATGGGGAAGATATTTTAGATTTACATTCACACTTGCACAAGCACTAGTAGAACTAAATAGAGTTTGAGCTGCTCATTTCGACAATCTAGTGCAAAGCTTGGTCAAAATCAGCAAGGGGTAGGCCACCAAACGCAGTCCAACTCCACCACACACCACTATCTTTTTTATCTAATGTCCATTTGAGTGCTAGCACAAGAAACTATGGTTTTCATCACACAGGTGCATGCACAAAGGTTTTGGAGGAAGCAAAAGTGCAGGAAGCAACTATAGGAAATGACGAAGCAACCCAAAAAGATTAGATGTATTTGCAAAGCCAAACACTAGCACCGGGAAGGACAAAATCACCAGGTGTAAGTGTCTAGTTTGGCGCTAACATCCAAAGGGGTTTCAAAGCCTCAATTTTGAGACAAAGTACATTTTGCACAGTCACAGTTTGTTTTCCCTTATTCCAAAGCCAAAACACTTTGCAAAACATCTAGAAAAGATAGTAAATTCGCCCTCTTTTGTTTTAATGTATTTTAGCAAGTGGCCTAATTGACTATAATTCTTTATCACATTTACTCGTACTATCATATCTGAAGGTTGGAGCATTTATTTTAAAATCTGGTTGTGCATTAGTTTCAAATTATAATCCAAATCAAAGATAAAACACCAAACTTATTTTTAATTAGGGTTAAAACAACTATAACGAGACAGCACAAGCCCATTTGATAAAACTTGCGACTTCTAATTTTGATTGTTGTATTTATATCGAATGTTTGAGCTTCATCATTGGATTGTAAGCGAAATCATACATATAAAATGACAAACAAACATCTAAGATTAGATTTTTGTACGCATCCAACAATCATGCTCATGCACTAAAATCATAGTAGCCCCACAATGCATATAGCCCACAAGGGCAAGCCTATAGAAATTGAGATAAGTAAAAACAACACGTTAATATTATTATCCCACAAATGGGCAATCAATATTCTATGGGTTTAATTGAAGTGTCGCGATTTTGCGAAGAGGGGATAATTGGAGCCAGATCACCTAAGGCTGCAAGGGAAGACCAACAAGAGACTAGAAAACTCCACGTAGGAGCAATCAAGTAGGGGATGGATAGGCTAGATTGAGGTGGACTACAACACAACACAATCTCATTTGATAAAATTTGGTACTTCTGATTTTGGTCATTGTGTTAAGATAGAAGTTTGAGCTTCATCATTGGGTTATAAGTGCAATTAGGCATAAAAGAGACAAACAAACATCTACAATTAGATTTTTGTATAGATCCAACAATCACGCTCTTGCACTAAAATCATATTGGCCCCACAATGCATATAGCCCCAAGAGCGCAAGTCAATAGAATTTGAAATAATTATAAAAACAACACTCTTATTTTATTATTCCACAAATGGGATATCAATAATCTATTAGTTTAATAATAGTGTCACTATTGTGAAGAAGAGATAGTTGGACCCATGTGTGTAATGAAATTACTAAGATTCGACAATAGATGCATAACTGAACGCAGAAATAGAACAATAACAATGATTCATAATTATAGTAGCAAAATAGAACATATAATTGATACTTACTAGACACTAGAACACAATATATGACTAGGCCACTTTGACAAGGCAACCCCTACAAGCATACAATAACAATAGAATACGCAGTATGATTCTCAAACACTTTCGACTACCTCCTATTTATACCCTACATAGGTATTGTTACTCCATACGCCGACGCCGACTTGATTAACAATATGCAAACATAGAGAAATGCGATATGACAAGGTAAGAGATTATGTTAGCCACAAGTCAGCCATACATATCCCAATACACAATTTAGATTAAGGGCATAGCATGCCCCTCCCCTGGAAACCAACGCTATCCTCATCCTTCCACATGCCCATACAAGTCAATGTTGACTCTATGCATGTTTAAAGGATCTCCTTAGGTTTTAAGATGACCCTTCCTTCCTCATCCAACTTTGATAACTTTGTTTAGATTGATCCTCATTGACTAATGGCCTTCTTCAAGCACGAGACATGAAATACCAAATGTATGCGATGAGACTAAGGTAACTCTACCCCTGGATGTTACACTACCAATTTTCTACAAGACTTTGATAATGACTGAAATACTTAGGAGCAAGGTTGTTATCCTTCTATTGCTTCAAGGACATTTGCTTGAATGGTTAAAGTTGCACAAAGACCCAATCACCAATTTCAATCTATCGCTCACCGCAATGTTGGTCAATTTGTTGTTTTATTCAATTTTGTGACATTACCAAGTTCTCCGGAAACTGGCTAATACATCGTGCTAGTGTTGATTATGATCTTCCAATACTTGAACCTTTGGTTGTACCCTCAAGGAAGAGGTGATGGATGGTGGTTGGTACCTAGTTTCCATCAGAATTGTGCACCCAAGCAGCCAACAGTTGGGAGTGCCTCCAAGGCAGACCTCCAAAGACAGTCGGCTCTGATCCTAGACTATTCTAGTACCCACACACTACCTCTAAACTAATCTAAAAATTGCATGGAGAAAAGGGAATGAGAAAAATAACTAAAAAGTGGTGATAGACCAAAAGTAGGGGGTTCTCCTCCCTATCTAACAATAACACAGTGAATTTCATACTTGCAACTATAATCCACACACAACATGTCATTGAGCACAAAAGGCAAAAAGAAACACAACATAACATCCAAAGGGAAAAGGCCACAATTAACTTCATATTAATGTTCATGATATGCACAATCTGTAACAGAATGGGGATAGGCACTAGATGCATTACAGAGCTCAAAATGCAGAGGTTTTAGACACTTAGAAACATTTGGCACCCAAAAGAGTAGGGCCACCTCACATTCCAAGGGGGAGGAACCATTTACAATGGCAAGAGTTTCTCTTATAGAAACAGGGAAGAGAAAAAAACAAAGAGAGGAAAAAGGCTTTGAATGCAAAGATCCTACCCAAACATGGTTGCAAGCATTGAATGCAGCAGATCCAACTGCCGACAGTAAAATCCCAGCAAAAGGAATGTCAGACCTCTAACTTTGATTAAAAAGGATGTTGCCTTGATGAATGGGATCTCTCTATAAATGGGTGTAAGGCTTATGAGATCAAACTCCTCCATTTGAGCTTTGCATTTGCCTCTGAGTTTGCATTGAAAGAGAAAAGCAATAATAGGGGATTTAATTAGGAATTGCTCTGAAAACACATTGGCTCAAAGCTCAAAATATATTCAATTTAATAGCATTCTTTGAAATCTTTCCAACAAATCCACTTTTTCCTGATTTAATGCCCTAAATCAAAAGATATGGCCCAAAAACCAGCGCCCAACAATTTACCCCCACTACTAGAACCACAGGCAAAAATTTAATTTTTCAATTATAGCCCTGCCCCTTTTATTGAGTTGGACACATGGCAGGCTCTAATTGGTCCCCAAGAGAGCCATATGTCAAGCTCTAATTGGTCCCAAAATCTCTCGGCTCCTTCCGCCGCTCAATCTCCATTCGGGCAAAACATGTGTGAGTCCCCAAATTCGTGCCATGCAACACTATTTCATGTTCATCGGACTTGGATTATTCCCTACTCCATTTCCACTCTTCTCGGTGCCCGACTTCACAGGATCGTGCCACGTGGCGCAATCCCAACTTCCAAGCTCTGAGCCCTTTTCTACCTTAACTGATTTCCACCCGAGCTCAAGACCCAAGATCACAACGCATGTCGCCCATCTAGAGGTTGTCCGACTTCATGGGATTGCACCACGTGGCGCAATTCGGGCTTTCAAGCTCCTTTTCATGTCTTTGTCAATTTCGTCGTTATGCCCAAAAGGTGAGCCAAGCACAAATTTTTTGCTCCACTTAACATATAGTGTCTTTATATATAAAGGCTCATGCTTTGACCTCTTTGTTGAATTTGGGATAAATCCCCACTACAAAACCAAAAGGCGGTTGTTATCATAAGGGTCTAAAGAACTATAACCTAACCAAACAGCAACAGAGCTTCGCCCAAGGTGTTTACCCGGCCATGAGGGCTCTACAAAGCTCAAAATCTGATCTAGACCCGACTCAAACATAAAGCCGTGCTCGAATTCCTCTAAAACTAACAAAGTGTAGGTTGTTAGAGACAAACTGAAAACACATCGACACATAGTTGTGAAGATGTGGAAGCACTTATAAAACAAAGAAACAGGATCGCGAGTAATCCAATTGCCCAAAATAAAGCAAGAGTTATCTATTTCCACTCTTCATGGTGCCCAACTTCACAAGATCATACCATGTGGCACAATCCCAACTTCCAAGCTCGAGCCCTTTTCTACCTTAACTCGATTTCCACCCGAGCTCAAGACCCAAGATCGCGACACTGTCACCCATCCGGAGGTCGCTCGACTTCATGTGATTGCACCACATTGCACAATTTAGGCTTTCGTGCTCCTTTTCATGTCTTTGTCAATTTCATCGTTATGCCCAAAAGGTGAGCCAAACACAGCCTTTGCTCCACTTAACATATAGTGTCTTTATATATAAAGGCTCATGCTTTGACCTCTTTATTGAATTTGGGATAAATCCCCACTACAAAACTAAAAGGTGATTGTTATTGTTAAGGGTCTAAAGAACTATAACCTAACCAAGCGGTAACAAAGCTTCACCCAAGGTGTTTACCCGGCCATGAGGGCACTGCAAAGCTTGAAATCTGATCTAGACCCGATTGTAACATAAAGCCAAGCTTGAATTCCTCTAAAACTAATTGTGTAGGTTGTTAGAGACAAACTGAAAACACACCGACACGGAGTTGTGAAGATGTGGAAGCACTTATAAAACAAAGAAACGGGATTGCGGGTAATCCAATTGCCCAAAATAAAGCAAGAGGATTATTTAAACAACATTTATGGCAACTCACAAAGGTCATTTGCTTGCTAATGAAAAGATCAATAGCCCTTACATTCATTGGGCATGGAGTCTCATGAAACACCGAAATCTCACAAAAAGAAGTTTGGAAACCCCTTAAGCTTCCACTTTAGATCTTTGTTTTGAAAAATTTACAAGGAACAACTTCGAACAACTCCCCAAAAGAGTGGCTCACAAAACTTATGTACAAAATTTAAACACGAACTTCCCATGTGGAAAAAGCATGGTGTGCAATGTTATGCAAAAACAAACCTAAACCAACATGTTCCAGCAATTTGCAAAACAATATTATACAAAGCCACAAACGGGTTGGGAGAAGTAGCTTCCCTTTTTGATGAAATGAGGCCACAAGATCAACTTTGTTCCATACATGACAAGTGAGAGTAAGCGAAAATAGGATTCGCAACTCCACCCTCTACAAAATATCAGCTTCAATGAAATTGATTTGTGCTTTGTCCTTGAAGGTGTGGAAGCTAACTTTTGGTGTTTTGGTTCTCGTCTTTGTGCTCTAAAGTAGGCATGACAGATTGCAACTCTAATTCAAGCTCTACAATAGCTACGTGCCCGATAGGACACCCACTTTTCAAGGCTAGATACCCACATTCCCCTCGCAGGTTGTCATCTTCGTCCTTGTGCTTAGCTTCATCGAAAAAGCTTGTGAGCATATCTCCCTCCTTTAAGGCTTTGGGCTCCGATATGCCAATGATGTCTTTCCATATGAATTCTTCAAGAGGACACAAAATCTCTTCATTGTACTCATCACTAATGGAAAGCATAAGGCCTTCAAAGCCTTTTGTTGCAATGAATTTCTCCCTTTCTTGGCTTGGAGACATAGCTTTAGATAGAGGTCTTGTGAACTTATTTAAATTCTCTTCCTTCTCCACCTTGAGCTCTTCTTCCTCCTCTACTTTTTGTAGCTACATTTGATCAACCTTGGTGTCAAATGACACCTCTAGTTCTTCAGCATTACAGTCTCCAAGGATGGCAGCAAGCTCCAAACAGAAAGAGTCATGTTCATCCTTCTTTAGTTCCATATGATCGTCCTTGGTGTCTAATGACACTTCCTTCTCGGGCTCATACTTCCTTTCTTCTTGCTTTGTCTTATCCTCCTTCAACTCCTCTTGTGGCTCCATTGGAGCAATATAGACAGTCGGGACCTCTTAACATGGCAAAAACACGACTTCATCATCACTATTAGAGTCATGCCACTCTGATTCACGTACTTCCTTTTCATCCTTGATTGAATTTGTTTCACCGAACCATGGTGCACTTCCAAAAGGCTAGCTACAACTAAGCTCCTCAAGTTGCCTCTCCATTGGAGCAATATAGACAAATCAGACCTCTTAACATGGCAAAAACACGACTTCATCATCACTATCGAGTCATGCCACTCGATTCACATACTTCCTTTTCATCCTTGATTGAATTTGTTTCACCGAACTATGGTGCACTTCCGAAAGGCTAGCTACAACTAAGCTCCTCAAGTTGCCTCTCAAATGCAAAGAGCATATGTTCCTCTTCATGCCCTCGCCTACGCAACTCAAGTGCAATTGAAATATTGCTCTTAATTTCAGCCTCGCTCATGGTAATCTTCGAGGTCAGGCAAGACTAGCATGGGGGCTTGCACAAGTATTGCTCCATCGGAGCTCTTCTAACAAGCCTAGATTGGTTACAAGGGGTGTTGGAGGGATGTAATATTGTTGCAAATGGAAAGGAACAGGGGATCTACTGGATGGGGTTGTTGTTGCAAGGGAAGGGGGTTATGAGAACTCAAAAAATGAGGGAATGAATGTGTATTGGATTGAGTTTGTAGGGGTTTTAATGATGGTGTAGGTATATCATCTTGCTTAGAAGGAAGAGAAATTTCACGATATCTCAAAGAGGGGAAAAAAGGTGCTCTAGGTTGGGATGGCTACATTGGTTCGAATGATTAAGTGGAAGGGTTGTGAGAGCATGGCAAAGTATTACCCCATAGACAAGGCTGCTTTAAACCAGATTGTTTGGCCTCCATTTTGCAATCAGTTCTTGTACTCTCCTCATGTTTTCCTCCATGGCTTGTATCTTTTGTTGCCTCTCAAGATCGGGGATAAAGTTGCCTTCAACATTTGCATACTCCTACCCCTAAAAGTCACCACACATTAACAGGATATCCATATGCATCAGTTTGACCTAGTGTATATGCATATCCATCATCAAAATGTTCATCTCTCGGCACTCGCGGAAGCTCGGGTTATAAACAAGGTAGGGAGTAGGAGGAACATATTGTTGTTGCTCATGAAATGAGGGGGTGTTCCAATGTGTGAGAGTAGGATATGAAAATCTAACCAGATTGAACAGGGGAAGGGAATGGATGAAAATGATTTGCGAGTGAGAGAATTGGGTTCGTGAATGAGAGGAGTCGCTAATGATTGGTTTATGCTTCAAAAGCAAATGGGGTTAAGACCACCACCAAAATCTTAACTAAAAATTACAAAAGAGCAGTCTTCCACCAATAAGTAGAGCAATTTATTCTACAAGATTACAAATTTGGTCCCACTGTGCATGCTAAAAACTATTGTTTGTCGAAATTGTGCGCTCAAGCAGCCCAATAGTTGGCAATGCCTCCCAAGGTGTGGGATTTCCGCTCTTTTGAGGCAGACCTTCTGAGACAACCAACTTCGATCCTAAACTATTCTAATGCCTACACACTACTTCTAAACTAATTTAAAAATGCATGGAGAAAAGGGAAGGAGAAAATAACTAAAGGAAGTGGTGATACAACAGTAAAGTAGGGAGAAGTAGGGGTACTCCTCCTATCTAACAATAACACGGTGAATTTCGGACCTACAACTATAATCCACACACAACATGTCATTGAGCACATAAGGCAAAGAGCAACACAACATAACAATCAAAGGGCAAAGGCCACAATTAACTTCATATTATTGTTCATGATATACATAATTTGTAAAAGAATGGGGATAGGCATAAGACGCATTACTGAGCTCAAAATTCAAAGGTTATAGGAACTTAGAAACAATTGGCACCCAAAAGAGCAGGGCCACCTCACATTCCAAGGGGGGAACCCTTTACAATGGCAAGAGTTTCTCTTATAGAAACAAAGAAGAGAAGAAAATGAAGAGAGGGAAAAATGGGCCTTGAATGCAAAGATCCCACCCAAACATGGTCAGCAAGCATTAAATACAAGAAATCCAACTCTTAAATGTAAAATCCCTACAAAAGGAATGTCAGACCTCTAACTTGATGAAAAAGGGTGGTGCCTTGGTGAATGGGATCTCTCCATAAATGGGTGTTGGGCTCAAGAGATCAAAATCCTCCATTTGAGCTTTGCATTTGCCTCTGACTTTGCATTGAATGAGAAAAGTAGAGCAAGGGCTTTTGATTAGGAATTACTCTCAAGCACGATGACTCGAGCTCAAAATATATTCCATTTAATAGCATTCTTCAAGAGCTTTCCAACGAATCCACTTTTGCCTGATTTGGTGCCTTGAATCAAAAGATATGGCCCAAAAACTAAGCACCTTGCAATTTTCTTGTTGCATTAAAACTTGAGGCAAAAATTTAATTTTTCAATTGTAGTTATGTCCCGCTTAGTGATTTGGACACATGGCAGGCTCTAATTGGTCCCCAAAGAGAGCCATGTGTTGAGCTCTAATTGGTCCCACAAGCTCTCAACTCTTCTGCAGCTCAATCTTCTTCTAGGCTATACATGTGCGAGTCCCGAATTCGTGCCACGTGGCACTATTTCGTGTTCCTAGGCCTTGACTATTCCCTACTCTATTTCCACTCTTCTTGCACACCAACTTCACGGGACCATGCATGTGGTACTATCCCGACTTCTAGACTCCTGACACATTTCCTACCTTAACCAGTCTCCACCCAGTGCTTGGTACCACATGTCGACCATTCGAGTCTTCGCACTGTGTACAACTCTATAGACTATGGGGCCTAAATCCGTGCCACATGGCACCTATTTGTGTGCCACCATATCTCGATCGATTATTGTTTTGTTAAACCTTCCCAACATCCAACTTCACTAATCGTGCCACATGATACAATTCCAACTTCCCACTCTGGGCTCTTTTTCTACCTTAACCAATTTCCTCCCGCGATCACAACACGTGTTGCCCATTTAAAGGCCATCCAAATTCATGAGAATACCCCGCGTGGCACAATCCTCGACTTTCAAGCTCCTTTTCATGCCTTAGTTGATTTCGTCGTTTTGCCCAAAGGTGAGCGAAGTGGAGCCTTTGCTCCACTTAACATGTAAAGTACCTTTGCATATAAAGGCTTGCACTTCAACCTTTTACTCGAATGTAGGATAAATCCCAATACAAAACCAAATGGGAGTTGTCATTGTTGAGGGTTTAAAGAACTGTAACCTAACCAAGGGGCAAAAGAGCTTCGCCCAAGGTGCTTATCGGACCATGAGGGCACTCCAAAGCTCAAAATTTCATCTAGACCCAACTCAAACACAATGCCAAGCTCAAATTTCTCCAAAATTGACTATGCATGCAATTAGAGGCATCTCGTAAGCTAAAAACACGTTGACACATAGTAGTGAACACGTGGAAGCGCTTATAACAACAGAGAAACAAAGTTGTGTGTGATTTAGTTGCCCAAAATAAAGTAAACCAATGAACCCATCATCGGCGTAAATAGACTTCTAATCATTTGTTGACCACCTTTGTTTATCGATTTGATTATGGATGATAAGACGAGCTATGTAACAATTGAGTGCCCAAACATGAAAATAAATCGAGACAAAAATTACTTTGGTAAAGATAGGATTACACTCACTATAATCTTGGGGTACGAGGTAACTTCAAGTGTGTCCATAAAAACAAATGCTATTGTGTTCGCTACAAATAGATGTGATAAGGTACAAAAATGGGTCTATTTGGTGAGCCTATCCACCACCACCATGATGACATTTTTCCTTATGATTTGAGCAACCCCGCCATACAAACCTCCTCCCATCGCCGGTCGGGAATTGATAGGGGTTACAAAAGACCTACCCTTGTTTTCTTTGACACACCATACACTCCGCCAAAAATTTCAAGACATGCCCTCGAGTCCTTTCAATAAGAAAATTTTCTTTATTTTTGATAAGTCTTCAAGAATCCTAAATGCCCCCTATTAGAGAGGAATGTAGCTCTACAAGCAGCTTTTGTTTCAAGGTTGAATTCTTGCATAGGTACAACCTATCCTTATACGATTATACCATAGGGTAGGGTGTCCCCTTTCTACACAAATTTGTTTGATACACCTAAAACTTGTTGGAACGTGTGAATAAGCATGTATATCTCCATCATGCTCCCATTATGATCTAGCCTCATCCACCCAACCAACCTGTAAGATAAACATTCCGCATAACAGAGCTTTTGGGGACTCATCCTTTAGGGAGAGTGCATCCACCACAACATTCTCCTTCCCTTTCTTACAAATGATTTCAAAGTCAAATCCCAACATTTTGGTGACCCATTTGCATTGTTATTCGATGAAAACCTCTATTCTAGAAAGTACTTTAAACTATCATGACTTCACCAGGGTAATAGGATATAACACCCCTACTGCTAGGGCGTGTGTATCTACGTGTCATATACAAATACATTAGATTTTAAAGCTTGACCGACTTTAGATGCAATCAACAACTAACAAGAAATGATGATGAGCTCAATGGTCTTGGTTTGAAGGGCTTCGCCAAAAAAATGGTTTAGAACAACAATGTATGAACAAACCAATCAAAGGATAGCTTGAGGATTTAACCAAATAAAACATTAAGCATTTCAAGGCAACGAATGTGAAAATTGAAGATCAATAGTCTTAATCTTATGCGAGAGTGGTGACATTTGTCAAAGCCCCATTGGTTTTCATGACTTGATAAAACTTTGGATAAATGTCATAGTTATAGAGTGTCCTACAACAACTAAATCTGGTTCTAAGGAACCAACTGTTAATTTGGACCATTGACAGCTTCTTGAGTTTTATCATGACCATTGACCATTTTCCAATTTTGAATAGATAATATAAACACGTGATATATCATGTCATGACTCATTTTGTATTTTGAACTATCAATTATCAACAACACTTTGTTATGTTTTTTTATTTTTGGCATATAACGTTGATATTATAGTTAATTTTGTTTATATTTTTTGGTGTGTGGGTGTTACCCAAGCCAACCATATTGATCCTATGGTTCAAAAAATAACGGAGAATTGTACCGAATCGACAACGGTAACTTATCTCCCAATGGACATGACAGACTCAACACCAAATATTTTTGGTAGGAATAGCCATGGATGTCAACACAAAAATTATGTGATAAGAGCATGTAGAGTCAAAGAAAAGTTTTGGCTTCTTAGGTCATGTAAGGAACTTCCCACTTTGTATGGAGCATAAAAACAATTATATTAATGGAAAATCAAGCATAAGGAAGTCAAGGAATCCTTGGATGAACTTGGCCTAAAGATATAGAACCGGAAGTAAGTTCATTCTTAAGCAAT
This sequence comes from Taxus wallichiana var. yunnanensis, assembly GCA_018340775.1. NCBI lineage: Eukaryota > Viridiplantae > Streptophyta > Pinopsida > Cupressales > Taxaceae > Taxus > Taxus wallichiana. The sequence goes on from CM031238.1 coordinate 391,524,765, forward strand.
GAAAGTAATCACCAAGGGGATGTTATCACCAAGAGGTTCTTCCTGTCTAGCAAGAAGTTGATCAAGACGTGTCTATAATTTTGCCATTATGGTAGCTATGTCTTAATATTTTTGTTTTCCAAGTCCAAAGCATACCCAAATTAGTAGTCCCATTTTCTAGGTATAATCATTAGTCCCAAATTTTGCTTTTATCTACTAGAAAGGTTTTTAGGTACAGCATAATGGAAATACTATTTCGATATCAATCATTTTATTCAAACATGAAGAAATATTTATACAATATATAGCTTGTTATGATCCTATTATCTAGGATACATTTTCTCCACAAACCCTTATCACTTTGCATTTATCCCTCAACCAATTCTAGCTACGTGAATGAATCAACACCCACCTTAAAACCACCTAGCCAATAAGTTGGATAGATAATTATTCAAACTTGCTCCTACAGGATACATTTTCTCAAGAAACCCTTGTCACTTTTTGAACTTATCCCTCAACCAGTTTATCTACCTAAATGACTCAACACCCACCTAAAACCACCTAGCCAATAAGTGTAAATAAATAATTATTTAAACTTGTTCCTATGTTTTAACAATCCCTAAACAAACTTTATGTACGTACACTCTAAATAATATACTATGGTGTAATGTCACTAGGGACTGCCAAACCGGTAGTGGAGGTTGCGTTAATGCACCCCAACAAAGAGGTTTTGGGGTTAAGTCCCCCAATTTAAATGTGTTGGGTGCAATGGGGCATTTGACCATGTGTCGGGATTATAGTGACAAGCCAATTCAAACCCGTGACCTCCAATGAAAAGGCTTCACAAGCGGACTCGCTTACGAGATATCCCTCATATTAAAAAAATAGTATAGTGTAACACTAATCTTAACATTCCCTCCTTATTACATCAGTCCCAAGATGGGAGAGAATAGTCTCACATGCAAACTTGGACATGCATACAGTCCAATATAATTACAAACAACCGATGAATGAGAACACACACATCCATCAAAACATAACATAACACACGGACTAGGATCCACTCTATCATCCATACATTTAATTGTCTCTGACAACTAAGCACTACGTGCGAACAGTGCACACTCAACTATTTGCCAAAAATAGAGGGACTAGGCTCGAATGCTTCCCAATGGGAATTCGGCCTCATTAAAATCCTCTTCAATGGGAATTACGCCTCACTAAACAACAACAATGATCAAATCTTATGTGGGAGTTGGGCCTCCCTAAACAACAACACCTTGTAAATTCTATTCACAAGGACAAGTTTACGATTCAATTTAGTAAACATTCCCATATCCCTCGTATTAAAAAAAAAAAATACTATAGTGTAACAATAATCCAAGCATTCCCTCCTTATTATATCATAGTCCCAAGAATGGGAGAGAATAGTCTCACTTGTGAACTTAGACATACATATAATCAAATATAATTACAATCAACCAATGAATGAGAACACACATTCATCGAAAAATAACGGAACACGTGGACTAGGAGACGATCTAAGTTCATACATTTAATCGTCTACAATCGAGCACTAAGTGCAAATAGTTGCACACTCAACTATTTGCCAAGAATAGTAGTGGGACTTGACTCAAAACACTTCCCCAATGGGAATCAAGTCTCACTAAAATCCTCTTCGATGGGAACTAGGTCTCACCGAACAACAACACTAATCAAATCTTATGTGGGAGTTGGGCCTCCTAAACAACACGTTGTAAATTCTTTTCACAAGGACAAGTTTACAATTCAATTTAGTAAACATATTCCTACTCACTTCCTAATGCGGAGGGTCTTCATTGTGTGCGGCAAGAGCACAATCTTCATCATTGTTTTCACTATGAGCAACGCCTTCTTAATTTTCAGCTTGCGTCCAAACAACATCTACTTCAAATTCTTCTAGGCATTGGTGACTTGCTAGGTGCAATGTCTCGGTCATCAATTTTTCAAACAATACTAAAGTCTTCTTTGCATTGATAGAAAAGAGCTTCCACCCATTAATCGAAAAACGTATGTGAGGATGTTAGATACCACTAATAATGCATCCCTTTGCAGAATAAACATTATATCTCTATTTACAATAGGGTGTTCTCAAACCATATAAGGGAGACTATGGAATGGAAAATTAATGATTCCTATGAATCTAGAATGCACAAAACCTCTAAAACAAGTGTTTAAATGTTCAAAAACTCAACTATTCAACAAAGTGGGTACATGCCTTAAAAAACGTGATTGTAAGCTGTTAATGGGTTTTGAAACCTTGGTCTCTTAAAACAATGTAAATGTCTTTATGATATCACCTATGACCAGCTCTTCTAGCACACCACTTTGGACTGTACATTTCGAGACAGAATTACCAAAAACATAGTTACCACTACCCGAAAAGAAGGTTTGTTTATAGGGATTCAACCCAAACACCTCCTATACTGATTTGAATGGTTTTAAAAACTTATTCTTCAACCAATACATCCACCGATTCCTTTGTGCATCATTTAGAAATCAAACTATAGTAAACACCAATGTTCAAACTTGTTTAATAAATCTAATCCCTAAAATCTCATCTAGCAACATCAAAGTCAAAAGATTTAAAGCAAATATTACTTAATGTTCAATAAGTCATTTCAATTGTCTTCTTCTGCCAAGACCGTAGATGTCCTTCGTCCTTCTAAATAAATCAATGCTTTCTTCAAACCCAAATATCACCAGAATAATAATATCACATGCTTGGAATTAAGTTGTGATCAGTTTGGATAATTGCATGAGTAACAACAGCAGACGAGATTTTAACCATACACCATCAATCTTCAATCAGTTCGATCAGGCTGCTCCTTTGCTAAAAGATATTTTGCTAGAGGAAACTTCTTCATGTGCACCTCTTAGAGGATAAAAAAACAGGCCACCAGTATGCAAAACCACGCACTCCAGTTATACTACCCCTCAAAAACAATACTCGGCTTTATCAGAATCCTTCACATGAAGCATCTTTTCTTTCACTTCCATGAATAGCAAGCTTTAAATTCTTGGATAGGCCGCTAATGCTTGGTCAGGCCATGCCCAGGCAGTATAAAAACTTCCGCGCTCAAAAAAATGAAATGAACTTCAAATCTACCATTTTAATGCAAAACTATGCCAGCTTACCCTAGAGGCAACGGCGGATTAAGCCCTAGGCAACCTAGGCAGTTGCCTAAGGCAAAGGCAGCTACAGGGCGCTCTTTCTAACAGATCAGCTACTCCTTATAAATGAATAAAGATTATCACTATTATATATTACATTCAAATACGTAATCTCAGAAAACAACAGCAGTATTATGGTTGACCAAGATGGCCAAAAATAAAGTTGTAGGAATCATCAGTTTGAAGGTGATTGTGTGACAATGAAGATAATACTAAGAGTTGCACAATGGTGGAGGAGAATTAGCAAGGGCATAACCGAATCTGCACCCAAATCTTGTGTGCAAAGACAATGCAACCACCCGTTGATAACTCTGAATAGCTTCAGAGTCAATTCCCTACAGAGGTTGTGTTAAACTGAAATGTCTAAACCAAACTTGCATGGTTCAAAACAAATTGGAACCCCAACTACAATCAAATCCAAATCAATGGGTGCCTTGAACAGAAGGAGAGACAAAAGATCATTACCACTCCAAGGATGCCAAATAAAATCGTACCAAGAACATGCTTGCAAGACAGAAATATTTAATCCTTAGCAAAGAAGGCCATAGTTGATACAAAGGCAGACATGTGGGGTGAATGTACAGGCCATAGCAAGCTTGAATGGTGAACTCAATGGGTATTATAGACGGGTACATTGTATATTCCTTTAAAAGGAGTCTTTTCCCTAACACTAAGTTTTATTTTACCTTCCAGCATTATATCTATTGAGAATTTTTGAATAATTAATATTACATTTGCAATTTGACAATGATACCCATTCATAATATTGGGCTATAAAATAGATCGCGGTTTATGCATAGCCTGCTGTCAGCGGCGATTTAAAAGAACTGCCAACATTTATAATTAAATTGGCTGCTAGGCACTCTCATGAAAAAGAATTAAAAAGCGAGAATTTTTATCTTTTTGTGAAGTTGCTTTGCTTCTGCTAAAGTAAGAAAAAAATTATTTCGATTAATGTGTTAAAAATCAACTATAAATGTTTTCAGAAATTGAGAAGGGGGATTTAAATTTAAGTACCGCCTAGGGCATTCAATACCCTTAATTCGGCCCTGCCTAGAGATGTTTGAGCACCAAAAATTCATTGGTAAGCTCAGATTCATCAAGAATAGCTCCTTTGAAAGCTGTCTGTTGAAAAATCCACTCACCCTTCATATTTCAATCTTCGTCCAACATGCTCAGGTTTTATTTGCAGCATCCAAGAACAATAGAACAGGCTCTCCTGATGTAACCTACCAGTTCTCAGATTTGCTCTGATACCAAATGATGGAAATATTGTATCCGTATCAATTATTTTACCCAAACATGAAAGGATATTTATGCAATGTATAGATTGTTACAATCCTATTTTCTAGGATACATTTTCTCAGCAAACCTTTATCACTTTGCATTTATCCCTCAACCATTTCTATCTACATGAATGACTCAACCACCACTCTAAACAACCTAGCCAATTAAGTTTAAATTAAATTTCATTACTCATCTCCTATGATTGACTTAACAACCTATAAACAATGTTTATTTAACAAAGTATAATGGAAATATTGTATCCGTATCAATTATTTTATTCAAGCATGAAGGGACATTTATACAATTCATAGTTTGTTATGATCCTATTTTCTAGGATACATTTTCTCAACAAACTCTTATCACTTTGCACTTGTCCCTCAACCATTTCTATCTACATGAATGACTCAACAACCACTCTAACAACCTAGCCAGTTAAGTTTAAATAAAAGTTTATTATTTATATCCTATGATTGACTTAACAACCTATAAACAATGTTTATTTAACAAAGTACCTTATAAAAAATAAATGACGGTGTCATGCTAATACTAACACAGCTTGCATTAGTACTCTAGTTTTTCAGTGATAGGGTTAGTATTTTAATCATAAAAATTTAAAAACAATTTACTAAGGCAATTTTGTTGTCAAATTCCTAGACATGTGATCTAAGTAAATTCTATTGCGTCAATGACACAACTTGAAGAGGGAAAAAAAATACAAATTTATACCAATGATTGTCTTATATTGAGCCTCAATGCAAAAGCATGCAATAGCATATTTAATGAGACATTGTGATACAAGATTTGCAACTTTTACATCATTTTTAAAAGGTGGCTCCAAGCGAAAGCAGCTCTAAAAAGTTTATTTGTAGTAGTTGATATGAAACGCTTCTTTGGCATCATATTCTGACAAGGATCCTGAGAGATATCATTCTATGCATTAGTTTTGGTAATTTCTAGTACGAATTTAAGAATAACTGAGCCGATTATTTGATATAACATGCATGATTGATTGCCACACCTCTTGTGTGGTATTTGTTTGAGAGAACATGGAACATAGTAGCAGAACACATCCCACATGTATTCAGTGGTGTGCAAGATGACAACAAAGACATGTTGTAAATGATCAACAATTGGACAACAATGCAAATTTCCTTCCATGCAACATCCTAGTTGGAACTTAATATATTTGAATTGAATAGAAATAGTGACTTCTATGCAACTATCGAGTGGTTGAAACCATACAAGTATCGTGAAGAAGGTCAAAGAACATTTAAGAAAAGCAGACTAAACTAAGAAGATTTTGGCCATGTGTTGACAAGGAAAATTCAAAAATGTAATATATCTCTATATAGGTGTGTGGTGGTAATTTTATGAAGCAAAATATCTTCAATTCTCAAGTCAATAGTTCCTCAATTTTTTTAAGGAACCACAACAAATTTGATTTTATTCACTCCAATTAAAGAAAACCGCTCTTGCTAGAGAATGGGCGATCTTATTTATGCCCTTGGTCAAAGTAAAATTTTCTATGTGTAATGCAGTAAGAATTCAACCAATGATTTGGAACATGCCACTCACTTTCAGACTATGTCACAACGTTCATGTTTGTGCTCGTGTTCAGCAATGATAAAATTGAAACAAGTTCGCCAGCCAACAAAATTCAGGAAAAAAATCATAATAATTTCAAAAATAAACAAACCAAAATATAGATAAATATTTAAAATTTTAAATATGAAATAAATAAAAGAAAATGAGACCAAATAAATTTACAAAAAAATAAAGTTCATAATTATAAAATTTGAAATTTGAAAAAAAAGAACAAAATAAACCAATTTATAGTACCTAAGGCATGTAAACCATGAAATCGTGATAATTAAACTAGCTAAAGCCAAAGTTGGCATGAGTAATGAATGTCGTGACGTTTGATCATGGAAAACCAGACGCTTCGTGCCCTAGGGCCTAGACTAAAACCACATACTTGAACTTGCTGACCTCTGTGATTTTGTGCCGTGAAGCCCTGACAAGTCTGCAAGTGAAGCCTCGACAAGTCTGCAAATGCCTCAATGATTCAGCAATTCAAAACCCTACAATTTGACACCTCCTACTGTTCAAAAATATCTTTTTGACAAATGTAGCTTATTCACATGCAATTTTGTCCAAGTGTATCAGCAATTTTCAAGGGTATTTCATGAAATTCAAAAAACAAATCAACCCATACGAATTTAACGGGTGAATTTTAACTAATTTCATACACTGCGTAGGAATTCGGTGAATTCTGTGACTCAGCTTTCAGAGCATAAATGGTGATCACATTTTGAGTGCTTTGACTGACCAAAGTGACCCTTCTGATCTTAGAGCTATACAATATAACACATGAACTAGATAAGCTTATAGAGGAACATTACGAGGTAATGAAAACTTTTTGATGGTTAATTTTGTGTCCTGATCTTCATAAAGCTATCCTACTCTTATGCAATCTATTATGACATCGATGTTCAATATCTACCTTTGTATCCATTCTCATTTTAACATAAGATTCCTTTCTCATTTTAAAATATAAAATTCTAAAATATTGCCTGTTTCTAGATGTCGTAAATTGTGATTAATATCATAATCCCTAGATTGACAAACTTTTCTAAATTTTACCCTCATCCAAATTGGACATGATCATGAGCGTGGTGGCATTGAATTTAAGAAATCTGTGTAATGACTTTTGGACTCCATGGTGGTTTAACCAGAAGTAAGGTTTTATTTTAAATATTAAATTTGACATTCACTTGACCGTCACAAGGCAATTTTGACCATAAATTTTGCGTTGACTCAATTATCACTTAAAAGTATTTTTCTTTTTAACTTTGAAAATTCAATAAAAATAGTAATATCTTGGTCATACCATAGAGCTTGGAACCCCTTTTTCTTGGAGATGTTTGTTATCATTCTATGGGAAATATGAACAAAATTAATGGAATTATTAATCAATGTGATATGTGTAAAATCCAAAATAAAATCCTTGAAATTGATATCTATCGGTGTTTTTCAAATAGATGTACAAATGATAGTATCCTGTAGGCCCATGCACAACATAACACATAAAGAGTTCTTAAAAAAACCTCAAACTTCTTGCATGATATTACAATACAATTAGAAAAGCAAACATCGTAAGTGTTGTTGCCCTACAAACGTCAAGGAGCAAAATACAACAACCAATACAGAAGCACAGAACAATTTTTCAAAAATAAATAAAGACATAAGAGTGATATAATTGTAAGGAGGGACACTTGTAAGAGTGGTGAAATGGTGAGGCAGTACACTCATAAGAGTGTATAACCCAGAGTCAAGTCCAAATCCTCTTCGCTGCAATAAAACAACTTCCACAAAAAAAACACATAAAAAGGGGTCTTTGAGATGTGATCGAAATGACTTGTATTCATGGGTGTAGGTAGATTGACAAGGTTCGGTTCACAGAACTTGATGCGGAAGTTGAAACTTAGGGATACAAATTTTGAACAATATATCGAGTAAATGAAAATAAATATCCTAACGGGCTTCTAAAGGTGGGGTATCATTCGCCAAAGTGCAGTCTGACTTGGCATTGACCTGAAACACAACCTTTACATATATCAAGAATTTGACTTTTTAATTATCATCTTTCCCCAAACAAGTTCCAGATATTTTGTGCTATTAAATATTCAAATTTGGAAAGACTGGGTACGAAAAATAGCAGCTCAAGATAGGACGTTGTGAATCAAAAAAACAGTGAAACAAAACTTTAATGTGGCCCAATAGCGAAGGATAACAGTATCGCGCAAACCTATGCAGTTCCCACACTCCTATTCAGAAAAATTAACGAATAACCCCGTAAGAAAAAAAAAACAAGATGATTGAAACTTTTGCTTCACCATTACACAGGATTGTCAATTATGCAGTTCTGCAAATTGTTTAATCATAAATGGCGCCAATGATTATTGCTTCAGCATAGAAGCTTCGACACATATGCCGGCTCTTAGACAATAACACAGCGCCGCGGAATAAACTCATTCTCACAAGGAACGAACCAAGAAAACGAAAGCAAAAACACAGCTGCTCGCACAATGGAAGCTCAAATTTAATAAACAAAAAATAATATCTCGGCGATGGATGCAAAAACGAGCAGTCGGCAGTTCAACGTTATCAATGTTATGAATTAGGGAAAAAAAAACCCATATACCCTAGCTTTCCTTCTATAGTTTTCTGGGTTTACGAAAACCCTAGGCACAGACTGAGGAGCAATAATTTGAAAATAAGGTGAGTATTATATGAATATTTGCGGCAGTTAATTTACAGCCGAGCAGGCAGAAAAGTTGGGCGGATGTTAGAATGAAAAGCAACAGAAGGTGTTCAAACAACATGGAGGAAACGAATGCATTTATTTATAGCTGAGAAGTGTATTCTTCTTACCTGTGCACCACCAGCAATTAGAACTGCCGAGCAGTGGCATTCAAGCACTAAAGCACAACAAAAATGGCAGAAACTAGGAAATATCTTTATTTGAACTCGTGCGCTGCTCTACAAGAGAACTGTGACACAGCTCTTGCAATTTCAACGCCGCAAGGGGACTACAACGGCAACATTACACGCCTGCTCCATGTGATCTCATTTTTAAAGGCGTTAACCTTTTGCTCAAATTTTCCCCCTCCCTCCGTTAACTCCAGTTTCCCACCTATATACTAACTGTTGTTCTTGATCGTGTTGCTCCCACTTCGCTTATCGCTCTCCGTTGAAAACTGGGAGATCGACATCTTGGCACTCACACATGATGAAACATATTTAACGGTATTGTTCCATTATAGTCGAAAAAGTTTGGGATACCTAGTCTATTCTTGTTTGGAGATTTCAAGAAGGCATTTCATATTATTTTGAAGAGTAAATTAAGATAGATATCTATAGAGGTATCGATCTCTGCGTACTTATCTAATTATGTTACATACTAGCAATTGCATATGAGTTGCAAACTACATCGCAGAGGATAACAATGTTAAGTTTGTTGGAGTTATAATTTTCTCATCGTGGGTCATTGTTGCATACTCGGCCTTTATGGCACAAAAAGTGGTGATGCCTTTGTAGGGAGATGGCAAAGGAAAACGATGAAGGTCATTGTCGAACCTAAATATCCCGAATTAAAAGAGCAATAGTGCAACTGGAAAAAGTTAGCCGGAAAAAGTTACTAGAATTTGACACATTCCAACGAAAGGCATCCTCAAAGATGGAAGCCTCCTATTTTTCCATTGATTTTTTTTTAAGAAAAAAAAACAAATAAGTGATGATTGAATGGAAGTTAAATTTATGGATGAATTGTTACATGACAATTGATTAGCCATCAAATTTAATGGCAATAATAAAAATGAACATCTCAATCCATCAGTAACCTTGGTTCTCATTGTAGGAACGCCTCTCGACATAACTATAGAATCAAATGGAGGAGCTAAAAAGTAAGGTGGTGTTTCATAATTTATATGAGTAAGTCAAGGTCAAAATTAAAAATTAAGCGAGACTTAGTACAACACCGTATCCCTCTAGTAAACAATGATGTAATCTTTATAGACATTAAATCATGCACTTTGGGTATCTATCTAGTCCCGATCACATACTACTATTTATATGGTTCCTAAGCAAGAAAAAGTACTAATTGATCACCGTTTCTTTGGCCATCTTTGTTTGTTTTATGTTGCCCTTTTTGGTCTTGGACTCCTTCTAGCATGATTAAGCAAATATTGAATAAATAGATGCCTAAATCTAAATATGTAACAATGATTGAATATATGCAAATGAAGTACATAAATTGACCCAAGCAAATAAGCAATTTAAATTTGTAACCCTAGTTGCAAATGAAGAGATAAAAAGACTTAGTTGATTTGCAATTAATTATGGATTGTGCCAAAGTGACGAATTGATGAACAAAGAGGGGAAATTATCACACCGAAACCCAAAAAATTGCAAGAGTGTCGTAAATTCCATGACCGGAGCGCCTATGGAGGGTCAAGGGTGCATGGGGTGTCGGATACCTATTTTGGGTGCTTGTGACTACTCGGGAACTCTGAAAACTAGTTTCGTAAGGTCACAAAATGTTCGTTGTCCTTTGTTGTTTGTCGCTTTAGTATGTCACACCAAGTCCACAGATGTCATTTATAACCTGTAATGAATAAATGACCTGCAAAACCCCAAAACACATTAAATCCCAAAATAAAATAATGCAAATGAGGGATCAAATTGTCCTCACTGTCAAACAAGTGAACTTACGACCGAGTGTTACACTACATCTCAAACCCAATGTAGTTTTATGTGTGTGTAGAGATTGTACCTAGGTGGCTCTTGTGTGTGTCACACTTGATAGTGAGTAAGTAGCTAGATGTAAAAGATGTAAATAGATGTGTGCATAAAAGAATGAATTTCCCCTCCTATGAAGTGTATGCAAAAAATGTAGTCCCTTGCCCTTGTGTGGATGTTAGATGGATGCTTGAATGCTCTTGATATGCCTTTGGATGCAACCTTAGGTGGTGATAGTAGAATGCTTAGTGTTTGTTCCTTTATTATGGTCACATAACTTTATATTTATATGATTCCCTTGCTTGAATTTTATAATTAATCACTAAAATGTCGACTACCAAAATAAGATGCCCAATAGCTAGAAAGGACCCAAAAGATGTGAGCAAAAGATATAAAGAGGTCAAGGGCGCCCAGAGGGGACAAGGGTGCTTAGGTGTTGGCATCCTAGCTGGGCACTGGTGTGTCAGAGTGATAAATTTTGAAGTATGAAAAGATAGACTAGGCTAGAAGGAGTGTAAGATCAATAGAGGCAATAAAAGCAAGCAAAGATGGCCAAAGACATGGGTTAATTAGTACTTTTCTTACTTAGGAATCATATGAATAGTAGTATGTGATCAAGACTAGATAGATACCCAAAGTGTGTGATTTAGTGTCTACATTTTCCCCCACTTTATGTTGTTGAGTGAATGCTCGATAACATAAAGTAGATAAGAGATGCGTACCTGATAACCATGTAGATCGATGGTGAAAAAATGTCAAGAGACAAGAAAAAGTGTGGAGTGATAAAAAGTGAAGCATGAAAGCTAGAGAAGAGGAAGTGAAAAAAAGTGATGATGATGATGACCCTAGGGTGAGAGCATATGTGTATATGTCATGATTGTACATGTTTTGATGTCGATTGACATGTGATGATGTGTGATTATTATGATGATGTGACTACCACTTCCCATAAGGACGAACCTACAAAAAGAGAAGAACGAACAAGTAGTCAAATACGCGTATATATGATCAAAACGTGTAAAAAGTGTGTAAAAGTATGTAAAAAATGAAAAAGGAACATGTGCACCTGATTTGTGATGAGTAAAAAGAGTGTAGAAATGATCCACGAAGATGATGTAGAAGAACGATTTTTTTGGGCGATCTCACGCCAGTTGCATTGATTTGCAATGTGAGTTTTTGGGTGATCTCACACCAAGAATGGAAGAAGTGTAGGGAGAAAAGTCTGGTGTCATCCTCCAACCTTTAATTGCTTCCCAAAAGTGTGAACACCACTACAGATGGTGTGTAAAAATTTGATCCATTTCAAACAATTTTGATCCAACGTGAAAAAGTAGAAAAGAAGGTGTAGTGCATGCATGTCGAGTGTTGAAGGATTGTTTGTCCTATAAAATCCATTGTGTGAACTACCAAAATTGTGCTTGAACTAAAAATTTGTGTGATAACTCCCCTATCACAAGGCATCCATGAAGGGTCGAGGGTGCTTAGGAGCTATTCTTGTGTCTCAGGGTCAGTATTGTGATGTGTTGTGTTGTGTTGAGGACCCAAGTTAGGATTTGGGTCGTTATTCTTGAGACTTGAAGACTAAGTTGATTGTGTTGTGATTATGACCGTAGATGTAGACTATAAGATGTTGTATGGGGTGATGATTCACCAATATATGCCCCTCATTTTGGGGTGCATGTGACGTCACCGAGGAGTATGCGCCCAAAGGAGGACCAACCTCTGAACTAAAATTGATGCCCTAAGGGGGGAGTGTGCTTTGGTAGAAACCAAGGCACATGCAAAAAAAGTGGCTAGAAACAAGTGTTAGTGTAAGTAAGATAAACATGTATGTAAAATACAATATGTAAGCTAGCAGACAAGAAGACAATGTGTAAGCTAACACGTAAGAAGACAATATGTAAAAGACAAATGTGACCGCAAAAAAAGTGGGTTTCAAAACATGGGACATCACTCATGATGTCACAAGACAATCGAAAGCCAATATAGCCAAAAATAGATAATGTGCACACAAAACAAAGGAAAAGCCCGCAAACAATGGCATACAATGAAAGTAATGAAAAATGACAAGCAATGTAATGAAACATCCATGGAAGAAATAGACTTGCAAAGAAAATGTTTGCACATGAAGCACTCGTTAGCATGTTAGAAAGATAGAAAGTATGTCAAAGCATGTATAATCTGATATAGTAATGTGCTATGAAAAATGAAACAATAACACTTGTAGTGTGTAAAAAAGTGGATGCCCCAGAGCCGTTGTGGGACTAGTATGAGGTACTACACCAAGCATCCATGTTGCGTGTATCAATCTATGTAGAAATCTGTGATCATCAAACTAGAAAGTGAGTGAACATGTGTGTATATAAAATATAATGACATACAAAATATTGCCTATCGTGTGTAAAGTGTACATGTAAGCATAAGTAAGCAAGAGTAAATGCGACCAAGATATGTAGTATGTTGTGGATGAGATGGAATGGAATGCAAATGTGAGTGAGAGTGATAGGATTCATTTATGCCCCCTAAGTGAATGTGAATGAGTATGTATGTGATGAGTTTCATTTATACATGCCCCCTCAGCAGTCAAGAATGAACCATAGAACAAGAGTGTGTCATCGGAAATGGTTTGAATTGTGCGCTAGAAAGATGTGATCGTGAAAGTGTAGAGCATAGAGAGTGTGTGAGTGAGTGTGAGTGAGTGTGAGTGAGGAGGTTCATTTTAGATTGAAACCCTCAACAGTCAAGTATGAACCATGGAACTAGAGTGCGTCATAGGGTAATGAGCGCAACAGCGTGTAAAAGTAGATGCAAGAAATGATATGTCGTGAATGTGTAGAGTGTATGTGATGTATGTATATGTGTAATGAAAGTTGAGAAAAGAATATGTGATGAATGTGAGATGTGTGAAGTGTGTAATGTGTGAGTTTCATGTGTATAGTATTCCCTCAACAATCAAGTGTGAACCATAGCACGAGAGTGTCATCATGGGTAATGACGATACAAGAGTGTATCAAAATGTGCATGATGTGTGTGAGAGACTAGATGTGAAGTGTATGAAAGTGTGTAGACACATGTGAATGCTGTAGAGGGGGAGGGAAGAATAAGCATGATGCCCCCAAGTGTATGATGATGATGAAATATCATGTAATATCATCTAGGAGGTCATCATTGTCATGGTCAAAGCCAAATGGAGAAGCATCAGAGACTTGATAAGCAATAGTATCTGGTTGATCACATAAGAGCCATTGCGGCAAAGGTTATACATGCCCATTATGTATTCTTCATCAGTGAAAGGAGGTAGTGGACAACCATGTGCATACTAATGTGTAATATTTTGTGAATAGCCAAGAAAGGAATCATTGCAAATGAAAACATGGCCAAAGGCATAGGAAATGAGATGTCAATATGATCAGGATCTAAGGTCCCCAATATAGTCAAGCCAAGATTGCCAAGTGTAAGTGGAGAATATACGATAAATGTGTGCATTAAAGACTGAAATATGGAATACATGAAGACCATAAGCATCATAATGTGAAATGTCCATATCCATGATAAAGATGAGGATCATGAATGAGGCAGAGGGATGAGATCATCCCCTGTGAATCCTAAGCCGAGTCAAACCATCATGTGTACATATAGTATCGGAGAAAGTAGGATCAAATGGAATGTGTTCCCAATAAGAATCATTCATGAAAAGTGTACATGTAAAAGGAGGAACATGCTAATGGTGGTTGCTCATGAGAAGGTGAAGTAGGTGGAATGATGTCCAATGTTTGGACAGGCCCCCGATAAAGTACCATAACATTTGTAGAAGTAGGGGGAAATGATGCGAGATGGGACAATGTCTAACATGAAAATAACACCTTTAAGTGGTGGCAAGTGAGTTAGAGAATCCATGGGTTGTGGGTCATTAGTAGTAACATGATGTTGGAGTAGGGAGTGTAGTGGTTGAATCATGGTTGCAATATTTGAATGGTTCACGATCACCAGGACTATATATTCTACACCCTCATGTAAGAATTTAACACATCGATGCACTGTAGAAGGTACTGCTTACATGACATGAAGCCATGGCCTACCAAGTAAGAAATTATATTGAACTAGGAATTCAATGACAAAGAAAACCGTAGGAAGGGTTTTTGGCCCAACAGTGATAGGTAAAGTGATATGGCCTATGCATGGATGAATGAAACCATCATATGCGAAGAGAAATGGATGAAGGAATAACATTAGCAAAAAAAGGACTAATAGTTTCAATGAATGATAAAGTGCATAAATTAAGCTCAAATCCATTATCGATAATAGTTCATTTGACACCCACATTGTTGATGTGAATCATGATGTATAAAGGTGGATCATTATCAAAAACAACAAGATCAATAAGAGGATTAGATGGAAAAGCAATGTGTTGAGAAAATGCATCTACGAATGTGTTATAGACTACATCAGATGAATATCAAAAGGAACATGAGTAGTAGCCAAGAGAGTAATGATTTTAGCTCTTAATTCAGGGTTGATGAGCAAGAAATCATGAATAGAAATATCCATGATGAGAGGGCCTTAGAAAAATGCAAGAATAATGAAAGAAAGACCCTAAAGGTGTTTGAAGAGGTCGGGTTCACCAAATGATTAAGAAAATATTAAATAAATAGATGCCTAAATCTAAATATGTAATAACATAATATTTGAAATGAAAGTACATAAATTTGACCCAAGTAAATAATAAGCTTAAAAGTATAAACCTAGTTGCAAATGAAGAGGATAAAAAACTTAGATGATTCAGTAATTAATTTTGGATTGTGCTTTGAAAAGTGACGAATTGATGAACAAAGAGGGGAAATTTTCACACAAAAACCTCAAAAATATGTGTGTTAGAAATGTCAGGACCGGGGTGCCTATGCAAGGTCAAGGGAATTTGGGTCATCGAATACCTATTATGGGTGCCTATGACTACTCAGAACCTCAGAAAACTAGTTTTATAGGGTCACGAGATGTTCGTTGTCCTTCACTTCTTGTTGTTAGTATATCACACCATGAAGTCTCGCAAATGTCACATGTAACCCGCAATAAAGAAATGACCTAAAAACCCAAAAGTGCATCAAATCCAAAAATAAAATAATGCAAATGAGGGGTTAGACTTTCCTCATTGTCAAACAAGTGAACTTACGACTAAGCATTGCACTACATCTCAGACCCAATGTAGTTCTATGTGTGTGTGTGTGTGAAATTGTGCCCTAGGTGGCTCTTGTGCGTGTCACACTTGATAACAAACAATTAAATAGATGTAAATGATGTAAATAGATGTGTGCATGAAAGAACAAACTTTTCCTCCTATGAAGTGTATGCAGAAAAATGCAATCCTTTCCCTTGTGTGGATGTTAGATGGATGCTTGAATGCTCTTGATAATGCCTTTAGATACAACCTTAGGTGGTGGTAGTAGATGTTTAGTGCTTGGTCCTTTATTATGGTCACATAACATTGTATTTATATGACTCCCTTGCTTGAATTTTGTAATTTATAACTAAAAGGTCAATTCCCTAAGAGATAAGGATGCCCAATAGCTAGAAAGGACCCAAAGGGAGTGAGTAAGATATAAAGAGGTCTAGGGCACCCAGAGGGGATGAGGGTGCACATTCCATGCACAAGATATTTCATGGCAAGGTTCTTAAAACCTCGCCTCTCCCTCTCAATCTGCCTTGGGCGCCAGCATCCTAGTAGGGCACCGGTGTCTAGACCGAGAAATTTCAAAGTATGAAAATTTAGACTAGGCTAGAAGGAGTGTAAGATCAACATAGGCAACAAAAAGAAAACAAAGGTGGCTAAAGACATGGGTTAATAGTAATTTTCTTACTTAGGAGTCATATGAATAGTAATATGTGATCATGACTAGATACATACCCAAAGTGTGTGATTTAGTGTCTACATTTTCCCCCACTTTATGTTGTTGAGTGAATGTTCGATAACATGAAGTAGATGAGAGAATGTTTTTCCCTCCATCCGATTATCCCTTCTTGAATAAGGGTATCGGGATCAACATTCTTGAGCTCGTTAAGGGTTTCTAGAGTTAACTCTTAGTTGTTGCACTCTTCTTGGAGCTCGTTATTCATTCTTTTAATGATTGATTTTCTCTCTATATATCATTATAGACCTCAACAATGTCCTTGATCAACCTTCTTCCTTAAGTCGGGATCCTCTAGATCCAATTATCCACCACTCAATACTTTTTCCAAATCTTGTATGCATCTAATATAGATGATGTGTCAAAACCGACTAGAGCCGAGAGGAGATAATATTTGAGTTGAGATCTTGAGAAGGATGGTTATCAAGTGTTCCACTTTTTCCTTAGCTCATCCTTGAGGCCTTGGTTTCCTTGAGTTTTTGAACAAATTTTCCATGCTCACCGCACATCTTGATGTGCTCCTTCGCTTATGACTTTTCCCAGCACCACTTTGGTTATTTGATAATCGGAAGCAATGATGTCTTCCTTGCTCTTATCTACAAGGGCAAGTACTATGATCTCGCAAACCTTTCACCTAATGCATCAATGGTAAAGTGAGAAATGGTCTTGGGATTCTTGGATTCACGACGGGGGGAAGGAGTTAGCATACCGAAATCAAAGGCTTCAGGGAGCAACATCTTTCTTTCTCTTCTTTGGGGTTTGGCTAGCTATCCAAGATGGGACAAAAGAGGAAGGTGTTTGTTAATGGGGGCAGTAATCATGAGTGTGGTACTTGGAGGAGTAAGAAATGTGGACACCGGGGGGAGTGGAGAAAATAACCATGACAACAATCAAGATGGGGAAGAAGAAGAAGGTGTGGAGGAAAAAGTAGCAGATAGAGAAGGGAATCTTTAAGGTTATGTGAGGAGAACCCAAGGTCATACTTATCCTAGTTGAAAGAGGAGAAAGGGATGAAAATACTTGTGCCAAGAATGACACATGAGGAGATGAGGGTGGTGGAGAAGAAACGGGAGTGGTGGATGTGAAGGCCGATGAGATATGAAAATATGAGGAAGGTGGAAAGGATGAAACATGAAATGGAGGAGAAGATGGAGGAGGAGAAAGCACATGTGGAGGGGAAGTGACAAGAAGTGACACATGTGGGGCCAAGGTCACAAGAGGGACCACATGGGTGATGAGAAGGGAATAAAGTGGAAGAGGTTAGATGGTCATGGTGCCAGTTGATGTCCCTTGTGCTTGTTGAGGGGAAGGTGAATCAACATGGACAATGGTGGTGGAGGGAGAAGAAGAATATGGAGAAGGTTTTCATCCACCATTATAGAATTTGAACTTTAACTTTTTTCATACATTTCACCTTTATCCTTAGACCCTTGGGAGGAACCCACTTCTGACACAATGGTAACTTTCATTTTTGGAAGTTAGGATCCTTTGACTGAATATTCATTGAATAGAGCCAAGAATCAGTTCATAGTAGAATCTGAGCAACTCGTTCCTTAATGATGTGGACTCCTTGATTAACCAATTTGTCGATGGAAAATCCATACTTTCTACATTTATTTACTCATAAATGGCATCTGAGACATCCCCATCATCATCATCTTGAGGAATATCATCGAAGTTGTACTTTGTTGCTTCATCCAAAGTCAATTTACTATAATCCCTCTTCCTTATTGTTAATTCATGCCTATAATCAATCCATATATCTTCAAGTTCAGGGACGTGAAGTTGCAATGTTATGAGACTCTTCGTACTCATCAATAATAAAAGATGGGCCTCGAATGGAAAGACTTGAGAGTTACTCCCTGCATTTTAATTGCAATATTATTTTCATTGATTACTGATGTGCAAGTGTAATGGCCAATAGATAGTGGGAAATGAATTCCCACCTTATGCTTACTCTATTGGAACTTGTGGAAGTCCAACAACTTCCTTACCGATTCCATCAGAACGCACTTATCACTTGGAAATTTGGGAAAAAGATACAAAGTTCCTTAAAATGCTCCTACCTAGATGTAGGTGGATATTAGGAATTGGAGGAAGATGTGTCCCTAATGGGATACAACATCTAAAGTTGCATCAATACAATTATACTTAGAAATATCTTTATCTAGCTTACATATGATGTTATTAAAAAGACATCATTTACTCTCTTGAAATGACCCAAGCTTTGCCTCAAAGACAATTGGGGGTAGAAGTTGTAGACAAAATATGAGGCTCTAGTTCCTTGGGTGTTCAACCCAGGATAAACTCTCATACCCTCTGTTGTGTAGGTGACATATGATGTCATGTAGAATTTCCCCATTGTTTGTACCTCTTTCAACTATTGTCTAGTGTATCACTGATAAATTCACCCCATCTAAAGAATTGGTCATTTTTTTGTATGATGGTGATGAATAGATACATCCATCCCTATAACTCTTTCACCTTAGGAAGGCTAAAAACTCGCTTAGCGATGTGATAATTTCATTGATTTCAAGTATGATGGTGATGAATAGATACACTAAATGAGAACTTCTTGTTGATTTGTAATATGAAAATCTTGACATAGTGTCGAAAAAGGGGACTTGTTCCGCACTTTGAAAAGTCTGGAACATACGAGATTAGATTTTTAAGAATTATAGAATATACCAAGTGTTTCTTCTCCTTAATTTGGAAATTCTACAATAATGGACATGTCGAAAATCTTGACAATTTCATGTTGGGGTTTTTATTGTGTCTATCATTGTAAAAATTCCCCAAAATCATTCAATCATCTAGCTTTCTTCTCAAAACAAGGAAAAATCAATTGAAAAAAGAAGAAGAAAGAAATAAAACACTAAGGACAACTCCACAACCAAGGCAAATTAAATAGAGTGAAAAAAGCTCAAATAGCACCTTAAAAATCAAAGGAAACCAACAAGAAGAGAAAAATTTACCAACAAATGAGGTGGGTTCGAATAAAAATCAAATAAATTCAACCAAAACGCCAAGAAAAATGAATTCGTGTTTTCGGAGTTTGGAAGCGAAAAGCGTGGGTTTAAATTTGAATTCATACAAGTATGAATGACATGGAAAATCCATGTATTTATAACCCTCGTAGAATTTATTACACATAGGATGACACGTTTGGAAACCTAACTTCACCCTTACAATAAACGTGTTGACTCGAGGCGTGAATTTGACCACAGGGAACATGTCATGTATTCATGCAATCGAGTCCCGAAAACCTGACACGAAGAAACCTAAATGTTTTTTAGAATTTGGGGATCGGAACACATAACACATCTAACATGATTTTTCCTGGGATGTTTTGTTGTATGAAAAGATTGAAAACCCAATACACTACAATGTTTCGAGTTCGGTTTTGGAATACATTGAACATGAAGCATATGTTTTACGAATTCGATGTTTTGATGCTTTCATAACCTCGAAACCCAATATAGTGCAAAGTGTCAAGTTTTGGGTGGCGAAACATGCGACACGTGACATGAAAAAATGTATGTTGATCTCAAAAACCCAAAAATAACTTAGAAAACCTGGCATGAAGAAACCTAAGTGTTTTTTTGAAATTTGGAGATTGGAACACATGACACATCCGACATGCTTTTTCCTTGAGATGTTCCAATGTATGAAAAATTTGAAAACCCGATACACTACAATGTTTCAGAGTTTAGTTTCGGAAGAAATTGAACATGAAGCATATGTTTTACGGCTTCAATGTTCCGATGCTTTCATAACCTAAAACCCAATATAGTGCGGTGTGTCAAGTTTTGGGTGGCGGGAAACATGCAACATGTGACATGCAAAAATGTATGTTGATCCCAAAACCCAAAAATAACTTAGAAAATGTGTTTCAAGGATGAAATTTTGGTTTTTTTAAGACTGTACAAAAAGTACAAAAGCCTTGAAGATGGAAATTTTTTATTGGTTATCTTAATTTTATAGTAGAACTCAAAATTTGGGATAACAATTGACTCTGATTGGGAACTTCTTTTGGGTTAGGATAACTCAAAGGAAAAGAACCCCATATTTCACAAGTGCCTATCCATTGAACCATTGAATCAAAGAGAAGAGGAATAAATAGACTTGTATGAACAAATGAAGAAAACACATAAGAAAAAACAAAGAATGAAAGAACACAAATCTAATGCACACCAAATGGAGGGGAAACACACAACAAAAGTGAAAACTATAATACAAGCAAGAGAAAACTTGTTCTACTGCCTGAAAAATTTAAGATATTACCTGCTATGAGGCAATAAGAGATGTGCTCCATCCGGTAAGATAGATAAAATATATTTTCTCCATATAGGAGGTAAATCTTAAAGGGGCCTCTCCGTAAAGAGTCAAATTTACCATGCATTCCCTTCAGCTCCTTTCTTTTATCTCTCGAAGGACTTAGTCTCCAACTTGAAAATCATGTTGCTTGACCTTCGTGTCAAAAACTTTTTTGACCTTGTTTTGGTGTTCTGTGATCCTATCAACTGTTTTGGATCTCTTCTCCTCTAACTTTGTCAAGTACATGAATCTCTTCTCCATAGAGTTTTGAAATGTGTCATCTTCAATAACCTTTACCAATTTTAGGGCTAACAACTCTTGGGAAAAAGGAATCTCAACATTCACACCATAAATAGCTTAAAAGGAGACATATTGATTGCCCTTTTAAGATTGATACGGTCTGCCCAAAGTGCATCATACAGAGCCTTATGCCATGTTTGTTGATTATCATCAACCAACTTCCTAATTATAGTGACCAAGTTTTTGTTACTTGATTTTGTCTCGACCATTCCTTGGGGTAATAGTCGAAACATGAGCCAAAGTGATCTCATAACCATAATAGAATTCAATGAGTTCGTAAGATGAGAAATTTGAAGCATTTTCAGCTACCATCTTATGAGAATTCCAAGCCTTTCCATTATGTTCTACTTGATGAAGTTGCACAAAAATTCGAGGTAGTGTGCTTCACAGAATGGCTTCCACCCACTTGGTGAAGTAATCAATTATTGTTCGTACATAACTATACCGAGGACTAGACATAGGGTATAGTACACCAATAAAGTCAATCCCTTATTGTCGAAAGGGTTTATGAATCACCACAGACTAAGGGAAGTACCACCAATTTAAGACGACTAACAAATTGTTAGCGGGTCTCACACTTTTCTACCCATTTTGATGCATCTTGAAACAAGGTGGGTCAATAATATATTTCTATCAATATCTTATGAGTGGTAACAAATACTAAAAAATGTCCTTCACAAGCCAAGTTATGGTAAGCCTTCAGAAGCTTACCTTGATGATCTTTGTCCACATGATAGAGAAAAACTTCATGAATTTCATGATTATACAAGCCATTGTCCTAAAGCATGTACTTGGCTTGTTTGAGTTTCACCTTCCTCTTTTGTTTTGAGTTTAGGTGTTCAATACATTTTCCATAGGTGAGGAAATATGCAATGTTTGAATATCACTCATCCATTGTGATCACGAACAACACCATAGGTAATTCTTTAATGCCTTCCTCTACACTGTCTGTTCTTCCATGAGATTTTTCTTAGGAATGAGTTGACAAGGTCTTCTACCACATACAAGTTTGGTAGGTTTGATCTCTAGACCATATTCTTGTACTTTCATAATCCATTTACTTCTTTGATTGCCTAATTCTTGTTGAGTTAGGATAGACTTTACTACAATATCAAGAACTAGGACCAACATGTGAGAGTTCAAAATGTAGTTTTTGAAATGTTTCACCGCTCGAGCCACGGTGTAAGCATGTTTCTCGATATGTGACATTTTTATTTATGAGCTTTTAAAGGACATCTCATAAAAGCAATGAGAGACTCAAATCCATCATTCCTCTAGACTGATATGGTAGATACAATATGAGTGGATGCATAGTTGTACATGATGAAATCCTTCTGGATGTCGAGACATACCAGAAAGGGGTATGAACAATGGTTTCCTTGATCTCATTAAAAAAATAATTTCCTTTAGTATTCCACCGAAATGGAACCTTACCTTTCATCATCTCCACAATTGGTTGAGTCTTATTAGAAAAATCGAACAAACCTTCTTTGAAAATTGACTTTCCCAAAGAAAAAATGCATGCCAATTTTCCTTGTAGGATATGTGAGACTTTGTATAGCCTTGACTCATTCGATTCAATCTTTGTTCCTTCCTTAGTCACAATGTGTCCCAACAACTTACCTTCTATGACTCCAAACATGGATTTCTTGGGGTTCAAATAAATCCCATGTTGTTGACATCTTATCAAAATCTACTCTAAGTGATCACAATGATCCTATCTTTTCTTAGAGAATACCATCAAATCATCTAGTTATACCACAATGATCTTACCCATCCATAAACACCATTTTATGCACTTGGGTACATTTCTAGGTCCTAAATCATACTAATGTATACATGATTCCTAAGCAACAAAACTAGTGGTTGATAACTCCTTTTAGCCTTTTGGTTGCTTTATCTATTGTAATTTATTATTTCGATATCGACCGAGCATCCTTTTGGATTTACACATCTTACTGACTTTATCAACACTTGACTGATATACCTTTTGGTGGCCTCAAACACTAGCACCCGGCTAGGACATAAGTGCCTAGGCACTCCTCTCCCTATTTTTCTTCTTCTTACCTTTTTGGGTCCCTTTCACTTCTTGGTCACCTTTTACTACTTTGGGTTATCCTTTCAGTTTTCAATTACGAAATTCAAACAAGGGAATCATATATATACTTAGTTACTTCTTTTAAATAAAGGACCAAACATCATAAGCATTACTTATCACCACCTAAGCTTGCATAAAGGCACAAGAACATTACAAAGCATACATCTAGCACATCCATACAAGGGACAAGGGATGCATTGGTCTGCATACACTATTGCATAGGAGGGGAGTTCATTCTATTCCATCACACACATTTTACATATTTGGGACAATCTAGATCTAGCCCGCTATCATTGTGCAACTTGCACAAGGGAAACCTAGGGCACAAGACACAAATACACACATATGGAGAACTACATGGAGTCTGAGATGTAGTGTAATGCTTGGTCGTAAGTTCACTCTTTGGGTGACCGTCGGGGTCAGTCTAACTCCCCATTCTGCATCATTTTTATTAGATTTGATGTGGTTTTTGGACATGCATATGTAGTTATTGGTGTGATCAATGATTTATCGAGAAACCGAAGTGACAAAGGGTGAGTATTAGCAAAGTTCTTTCGACCTAGAAAATACCGTGTTCGAGCATCTAGGCGGACACAAGCGCCCAAATTAGTCATTAGCACTTTGAGTGCTCCTACTCTCCATGCAGCACTTCTACATTGTACATTCTTGGGGTTCCACACCCTCATCGAGCCTTTGCAACGTTGTTTCAAGCTTGTTCCAAGACATACACAGACATGATCACTCCCAAGTTATACAAAATCGCTTAAGTCATCTTTCTCCCTTCATTTGCTTAGCGTTATACAGATTTGAATGCTTAATGCTTACATGTTACTATACTTAATCATATAAATATCATTTCTTACGGTAAATTACTTTGAATTAAGACTTAATTCAAATTATATTAAATCGTCATCGAGTATCCGAAGGTTATGTCCATCACCCTTTGAAAAGTGGCTCATACATTGATCAACTCGAATGACATCCTTCGATATGCGAAGGTACCTCGAGGAGTAGTGAAGGTTGTCTTCTCGATGTTCAACAACTACTTCAACCCAGTCGTACCTTGAAAATCCATCCAAAATGGAAAGCATTTTAGAACTAGTCATTGTTTGTAAGACATAATCCATAATAAGCAAGGGATAATTTTCCTTCATCAAGTCCTGGTTGAGGTTACGGAGTCAACACAAATGTGTATTTATCTGTTCTTCTTATGCACCGGGATGATGTTGGCAACCCACATAGAATGATGAATAAAAATATGATCCTTACATCCAACATATTTTGGATTTTTGCAAGAATCATGCCAGAGGTCTTTGGGTTGTAGTGGTGTTGATTTTTTCTATAGGGTTGTGCATCGAATTGGGAGGAATGTTATGTGAACATATTTTGGCTTGAAATTTTTTAGATCTATGTATGACCAAGCTAGAAATTCATATATTTCTTCAATAATGCGATAAACCTTCTATTTTCTTCGGGTGAGAAACATTTTCTAATATTCCCAATCCTAGACCCCTAATTCACTTATTCAACTTCAACAAAGGAATTAGGTTTAGCCTATTACTTTTGTTAGATGAAGTGATCACGCTTGTCAAACAATCCTTCCAGAGACACCAAACCTTTGGGGATTTTGTTCCCTTTGAGTCAAGAACTTTGCCACTAACTTCCTAACGTGAATCGGAGATGGATTCATGGAAATCGATTGAGAACCTTTGAAGTATTTGATTAACTAAAAATGGGGAATAATAGTAGTTAATCTAATCTAGAATGACATGTAAATACAATAAATGAATGCAATAAATGACTATGGAAAATGACCCAAACAACTAATCTAATGAAAGAAGAAACCCTAATATGTAAGAGAAGTATGGAAGTGACTTAGCTTATTTGAAGAGCTCGTTGGACTATGTTGCAGAAGTGACTGGAGAAACATGAAGCAAGAATGACTATACAAAGGCCCCAAAAAGGATGGATCCGAGCTATCTAGCTGGACTGGAGCGCCTAGAGAGGGACTAGGGTGCATGTGGGCACTTTGGTCTATAAAATGGGTGCCCTGGTATGTGTAAAAGGTCTAGAACTGGGTTTCACAAGTTTGACAGGTGGCCCAAAATCCTCATTGTTTGTCGCATTAGATTCATTGCACTACGCCATATGTGTCTTGGTAATCTGAGATGGAAGAAAGACCACAAGAGACCACAAGAAGTATTAAAACCCTAAAAAATAAGAATGCAAATGAATGGTTGGACTGACCTCGGCTGCCACAATAGTGGACTTACTAAGTGTTTCACTACATTTCAAACCCAAATGTAGTTTTGGTATGTGTGTGTGTGTGCATCGGTGCCCCGGTGCTCTTGTGTCGATTGTAATTTGTGAAGTAGTGAGCAATAAATAGAAGTAAAAATGTAGTAGAATGACAAATAGAATAGAATAGAATCCCTCCCCTTATTCTTGTGTGATGCGGATGAATCATCCTTGTCCTTTGTGAGTGAGTTAATGGATGCAAATGATTTCCAAACGGATGCAACTCTAGGTGGATCATAGTAGTTACTAGTGCTTGGTCCCTCATTATGGTCTCATAACTTTATATTTATAAGGTTCTCTTGATCTAATTTCATAATTAACCTTGAAACGTCCAACCACCAAAAATATAAGATGCCGAAATGGCTAAAAAGTGCCCAAAGTGGCGGGAAAGTTCAAAAAGGATCGGGCGCCCAAAATGGAACTAGGGTGCCTATCGGCACCCTAGTACTAGCCTAGGCACCCCAAGAAATGTAAAATAACACAAAATGATAGAAACATACTGGGCATATATGTGTGGGAGGTCGGAAGTGACGATAGAAACAAAAGTAAAATGGCCAAAAGAAGGGGGTTAATTAATACTTGCTTCACTCAAAACCATGTGAATAGTAGTATAAGACCAAGACTAAATAATGTCTAAAGTGTGTGATTTTTTTATCACAATAGTGTTCACCTGAAGCTATCAAACATTTTGAGGAAAGTAAGGATCTATCAATCATCGTTGAATAGTTACCAATGGGAAGCATTGTCCATAACACTCGTATGGTAGAATATCTCAATTATGTACTTGTCTTCCTTAAATTATGAATGAGGCAACAAAAACAAAATAGACACAGTAAGAGAATCAAATTTATCATTGTGTTCTCTTAACATGGCCTTGATGGAAAATGCTTCAAAATCTTTAATGCAGTCCCAAGCCTTGTTTCTTTAATGCTTCAAGTGATCATTCTCACTTGATATACATTTTTAACTTGGTTCACTATAAGTTCAACATCTCCTTGGGCGTTGATATTTTTAACTCCTTTCTATTTTGCCATCTTTAAACCCAATAACAAATCTTCATATTCAACTATGTTATTTGTGTTATCAAATCGTAGTTTGAAAGAGAATGAAAAAATATCATAATCAAGAGATATGAGCACCACACCAACCCTAGATTCAGAATTTGAACAACTACCATCAAATTCCAAAGTCCATAATTCATTAGGACCTCTTTTGGTAATAGAGGTAAAATTAAAACTTTAATAAGAGGTCATCAAATATGAACCCAAACCAACATCTTCGAAAAGGGTATGTACCTTGGGATCATGAGATTTAGTAACAAGGTACTTTTCCTAAACCTCGGGCTCAAATGTGTGTATTGTTCCATTGAAATGTATTCTCACCTTCGACCAAACCATGTGAATTTCTCATCCTACATCTCTACAAAAATCTCTTCCCAACAATATTCCATAAGTAGTTGGAATATCTGCAGCCATGATCGTCATCTTTACTCTCTTCTCAAGAAATGCAACAAACACGAATTAAGCGTCCTTGATTTTTCATATTAATGGAACTTACTATGTCTCTATTGAATAACAACGCCCAAATGGTTTTTTTGATGGTGAGTCCTAAGGCATGAGCTACCTTAGCATGCATGATGTTGTCAAATGCTCCTGAATCTATAATACAGTTACTAAGCTTGAAACCATTGATTATCAATGACAAATAAAATGGCTCAATTTTCCCAGATGAAGAAATTAAAGGAAAATTATTTTGAGATGAGGGAGGCAAGGGGTTAGGAAGAAGTCCCTTGGAGGAAACAGTGAAAAAGGTACAATATATTTTCTTTTAATAAACATAGTCAAACTTTTAATTGTTCAAGATTTGATCAAGGTACTCTGCTTCTAACATTTGAATTATGGTTTTCTTAGTGTGATCAATAATGTAAAAAGTTGTATAAGAGGGGGTACTTGAATTAGAATATCCTTCATTTCTTGCTTGTATGGGAGAGTACTAGTGTTAGGAGTAGCATAAGAAGAGGGATTAGAGGTGGAGGGAGCCTTCTTAACACAAGGTTTCTCTTTTGGTTGAATGGACGAGGGAGTACGTCTTTTAGCAATGTTAGGAATGACCATCAAATCTTCTTTTTCTTTGGCCTTTTATTTGGGTTTCTCCACTTTCCTTTGATTTTGTGAATGGGTAAAACAACAAAATATAGACTATTCATATCATTCACTACATCATCATAATCATCTTCTTCTTATTCCAAGTACCCGATATTGGAGTCGCCAACCTTTGTCATATGATTATTCAAAGGTAACTAGCGTCTTTGAAAGAATCTTAAGCTTCATATTCACTTGTTTCTTCTCTTTCGTCAAAGAACCTCAACAATAGTGCTGATAGGAGGAGCTTCAATAGCTAACCTTGGTCGAGCAAATTTGGTAGTTGGGTCCTGTCTCTAGCGGGAGCGTTATTGTTATTGAAATTTATCCTTGGGATATCCCATTAAGGAATGTTAGGTACATTCTAAGAAATTTGTTTCTTCAAATTTAGTAGATCATTAGCCAATATCTAAATTATGGGATCACTAGTAATTTGATTTTTAGGTTTAGAAGAATCCCTCCTAATTTTACTAGCCATAATAAGATCTTCCTTGATCTCTATAGTTGTTTATTGTGTAGTAGCCAGATTACGAATATTTGAACTCCTTAACAAGAAGTTAACTTTAAGTAGTTGAGCATTAACAAAGAAACACTTTTGATTTTCAAGAGTAGGGGTAACATGCTTTGGAATCTTATGCATCAATTTGTTGAAATTTACAACAAAATCACACATAGATTCATGAGGTTCTTTTTTCATCTGAGTGAGTTG
Organism: Taxus wallichiana var. yunnanensis; assembly: GCA_018340775.1. Taxonomy (NCBI): domain Eukaryota; kingdom Viridiplantae; phylum Streptophyta; class Pinopsida; order Cupressales; family Taxaceae; genus Taxus; species Taxus wallichiana. The sequence goes on from CM031238.1 coordinate 391,553,307, forward strand.
AGATAATAATGAATTCACATCCTCTACAGGTTTGAAATTTGCTTCAAACATTGTTCTCATAGTTACCCAATGATTGATAGATCCATGGGGTAAATGGTAGAACCATTAAGCGGTAGAGCCTTGGATAGTCTCAAAAATAGGAAAACAAACATGTCCTCGTGAGCAAAACTTATAACTCCACAAGGCACAAAGAATGCATCTATGTGTTCATTGGGGGTGTTGTTTTCCATCACCATTGAATTTTGGGAAATTCTTTCACTAACCTTGTGTAAAATCATGCAAAAGTTGAGCCAATGCAAGAGAACTAAGAGATTGTCCCCAAGGGATTGAAGGTGACGGTGTAGCATCCATTTTTTAAAGGATGTGCATGAAGGAATCTGATTTCTACTAAAAATATATCTCTAGAAGTTGTAGATGAACTATCCTCTCATGCAACTTTATTCTGAAAAACAGGTGATGAGCTCTTTGAATGTCCGGAGAACCGTCTCTCGGAGTGAGGTTGAATTCATGCAACTGCAACAACTCAAACATAGGACCCACCTCACCTCTTACTCGTAATGTGAGTAAAAGCCTTTCTGTTAGCTTGAAATATGAAAGAAATGGTAGGAAAAAGCAAATACATAGTCACCAAAGGTGTGATAAATCCTATCTTACGTGTCCATTGTTCTAAAGTCGCCAAAAACTTTTGGTTGGATATTTTGTTAGTGAAAAATATGAGGTTCAACCACAATATGTGGGGTTAAGTACCTCCTCAAATAAATGGGAGGCACCTTGTTTATTACTATTCGACAACACCAAATAATATTTACAATATTCACACTAATCTAGCATTGGGGGTGGGATCTCATCTTGGTAGATTTATTTCTTTTGGAATGAAAGATAGTTTGAGAATGGAAGAAAGTTATAGAAGTGAAAGTAAAAAGGAGGAACATAAAGAAAGGAAAGTAGGAACATGTTTTTTTTTGGAAAATACAGATCCAAAGATAATAACACAAGATAAAACAATAATAAACTTGTTTGAGATATAATGAACAATAGACTGGAATTTAAAGAATAAAATAACACATTGAGCTTAAGAAAAATACATTAAATAAATAAATAACATTCAACACACATTTTGTAATGCATCTCTTTTATTCCTTGCAACAAAAGATTGAAAACATAATTTTTTCTCCTCTTTTCAATTTCAAATTACTTGCCTTTTGCCTCCAAAAATCTCATTAGATAATGCCTCAACATTTTACATTTATAGAGAAGGGAAAGAGAGAAAAGGGAAGTTGGATTATAATCTAAAAATAGAAAATACATATTAAAACCCTCTTGGATGGTTCTTATAAAGTGACCAAGTTAACTCATCAATCCAAACGATGTCTCAACATCTCAAAAATTTACATGCTTGATGCCAAAATGGAAAAACATGATGAATCATCAATCAAATTTTTCCTTTTCGTTTCTTGCTCGACTTCCTTATTATGATACTCATGGAACTTCTAAATCATATCGTGTTTCCTTGTCACCGAGTTCACATGAGTACCGATTTAAGACGTCACATGTGTGCAACACATTTATCAAATTTCCAAGAAGCTTATGGAGTCTTTTGATGATTTTGGCTAGATTGCTTAGAACATTTTGACACAAAATTAGTTTGTTAATTGATTTTAAATCAAAATCACTCCATGCTAGAGAATCCTTTTCGATCGATCCTTGAATTCTTTGAAGATGTCATCCATAGGTATCATATTCAAGTCATCATCTAGGAAATGGATAAGTACTTCGGAAAACTCATCACTAATATCATTAGTCGCATCTATCCCTTCTTCTCGAGCTTTTATGACTTCTCACTAGCCTCTTGTAAAATATTGAATTGGAATTCAATGGCTTTGTAAAACACAAAATGATCTTCCTTCTCTCTGATTATCCCTTCTTAAACAAGGGTATCTCATACGATGGAAAAGTGACAAGTGAGCATGGGAATCTACAAGCAACTCTTCCTTGCACCCGACCTCCCGAGGTCATGCCGAGATAGCCAGTGGGGATTGAATATGCGTGGGATGCAGACAAACTAGTTAGGCAATCTGATGTCTTCGACACGCACTAGTGGAAATTGTGAATCTAAGGCAAAGAAGGCCCTTCTAACCTGAACTGGTGTGATAGATTGATCAGCAAGGATGACTGCTTGAAGGCTCCAATCAATATCGAGCTCTAGCATGATTCGGTCTATGGGTTGTGGAATATGTGGAAAATGATTGTGTATGTTTCCATATAAAGGTCATAGGGTGGATGGTAACTATATCTGACTCTATGGGTGATTCTCTGGCTTAGTCCAGAATTCCCTAGCTTCGTTAGCTGCTATGTCTAACAAGGATAACTGTTCAATAATGATAGGTGGAAGTGGAGTAGATCTGAATACTAGTGTACGTAAGCCAGCGTCAATGTCAGACTGACCAGTAGATTCGTTGGGTTGAGGGATTTGTGGGTCACAACCGTAGATTCGTGGTTGTTGTGGTCCTGCTATGGTCATGTGCAGAATCAGTCCCTAATCCCTAGTATCCAGTAATCGTATGCTTTCTCAGCTTCTATATTCAGAATTAATAATTGTGTGATCTTCTCAGAGTATCTTACAGGTGTTTGTGCAACCTGAATTCTCAAGCTAGTATCTATGTCTGTGAGAGTATCCCCTGCTTCTGGCTGTGGGACCAAAGGGTCACAACCGAATGTTTGCTCTCTTTCAAGCCTTTCTACAGTCATGTGGATATATACCTAGGGTAATCTGTAGTTTGGTTGATTTGACCAAAACGTGTGTGCTTTGTCGTCTTCTATGTTTAACCCGCTTAACTAGGAACCAATTTGTTGTAAGTTTACCATTGTTCGAAGACTTGGATCCTAAGATTTTGATCTATATCAATTATTCTTTGTGATGAGATTGGGTTGGGGCACGATTGGCTCGAATACGTATTCTCTGGGCTCTCTAGGTCCCGTGATTGTCATACAAAAGAAATTTATATAAATCTAACTAATGACAGAATAAACTAATTGTGAAAAATATGTCTATGTATATTCCTAAATCTGATATATCTATCTACTAAACAGAATTTAAAGAACAACTATCTAATATATCCATAATTGACAGTTTAAAATAACAAATTAAAACAAATAAGACAACCGAGTATAGCTATTTGTCTGTGCAACTGTGAACCTATTCTAAATAATGAAACAATTGATTTAGTTTATTTGCAAGACTCTCGATCCTACCTCAGAAGTGAGAAATGAATCATAGTTTCTCAGAAACTATCAATCCCCACAGCCTTCCTGGCAATATCAAAAGTAAAATTGATCAAATAAAGTGATTGGCTACTCTATTTGATATGTTTCTAATTAGAACTTTGAAATCTAGAACCCGGATTCTGCAGCAATGTGGCGAATCCGATGGTGTGTGTGGCTATGTCCCCTCAAGTGTGATCTTCTTGTTTCTTTGTGTTCACTTGGATCCGAGAAAAGTGTGTAATGCTAGCATCAACAAGTAGATATTAGGACAAAGGCAAACTTAGGATACGGACTCAAATACAATGCGAGTAGGAGAGAGATAACGCAAGAGTACGAGCTTGGCTTATGTAATTTCTAGCGGGATTTATTACGAGTCATGCAACATAAAATGTCCGAACACGAAACTATCCTGTTTGAAGAACAAAACCTGTAATTTTAATGGCTTCCTATTGAAAACAAACTATTCTACTCCAATGGATTGGATGAAATATCAACAACATTTGCACAAGATGGATATGTGGCTTCCTAACAAAGAAACAACACTAACTAGGCATGCATGAAAGAAACTAAGAATTCTAAATAAAATGAAAGACTAATCTATTACAATGAGAAATTCGAGGCAAATTTGAAGGGCCATTTGCTTGAGCACAAGCCATCTATTTATAGCATTTGCATTTACCCAAGGTAAAAACCAAATAGAACTCTTAAACTATAAACAATGGCAAAACACTATTCCAGGGAACCAAAATCATTAATGCAAGCCCATGGCGGTGAAAAAAAGCTGGTAAATGTTGAAATTTACATGAGTCGTGTTAAAAGAGCATTCTGAAAACACGTAAAGGACCGCCGCCCCATGAGCGGGCGGCGGTTCTGACCACCGCCTCTTGGGCAGGCGGTGGTCACGAGACCGCCACCTAGGCAGGGCGGTGGTTTCGTAACTGAAGAGAAAAAGGCCAAGAAAAGAGGGAAAAGAGAAAACAAAGCACGTAGGGGCTAAGCGGGGCATGCGGGATGTTAACGCACACTTGGGGAGCTTTTCCGGATCCCGAACACCTTTCGAGGAGACTGTATCATCATTGGGGTATGTGCTACGTTGTTCCGGTGGTGCAGTACCCTACAATTTTGGGTATGTACATATTGCCCACTCGAAGAAGCATTTTAGCCATGAAGAGGCGTCAAACGGTGGGTTCGAGTATGGTGGTCATGAAATGGGAAGTTGAAAGTTATACTTGATACGTCCGTGTGTCGAAATGACGCCATCCAAAATTCCCGCTCCCTGTAAAATGAAAAAAGAACTCAAGTGCAGATAGACAAGATAGATCGGAAAATAAACACTAAAATAATGGGAAATGAGGACGTACCATTTATGCAGGGGTAAGAACTTACCTCCATCGGCGCTCCAAACTCCGTGAAAAAAAAATTCAAAACAAGTCAAATTTGTTGCTTATATATATGAAAGTGGGCCCATTTTCCTATTCATTTGTGCATGTTGATATGATTGATTATGAGCTCTGGGACCCATGGTGACGGTTTCTTATGAGAGTAGAGTCAAAACGTTCATGGCGAGATAGCGATCATGCCTCCACGTGCAGATCATCGACCCATGAGATCACAGGTTAGTTTTCCTCAATTTATCATTTTTACCCCTCAATTTTAAAATGTTAAAATCTTTGTCGTGGGGGGGTTATTTTTGAAAATGTTAGGTTTAAAAGGTCCATCTAGGGGGGGCGCCTACTGGGTAGGCCTTGTTTTAGTAAAAATGGTCCTCTTTTGGCATTTTTGGGCTTTTTAAGTTATAAAACCCGCGTGGGTTTTCGAGACACGACCGCCGCCCTTAAGGCGGTGATTTTGCATAGAATGCCAAAAGAACATCTGTTTGAGATTATTTTTGCATTTTTAGCATTTCTATGTGTTTTCATGATTTTTCTAGTATTACTTGGATGTTAACTTGCTCTGTTTTTATGTTTTTGGGTGTATGCAGGTGAGAGAGGAGTACATTCAGTGGAACCGAGAGAGGGAGTGTGGTAGCTCCCAGCGAGACTAGATGCACTTTCACAGGATGAGGAGGACACTCTTCAGAGGGCCGGGATACTGCGTATCTCACGCATTCCACATGTTGCACCATCTAGTCACATTCTTTGTGACTTATTCTCCTATTGGGATGCTGATCGGAACACCTTCCGATTACCACCAGTCCGAGGTGAGTGGACCATTACACTAGAGGACGTTTATCATATTCTGGGGGTCCCGATCATTAGGAGACGTCTTACCCTTGAGATAGTAGGTTCACGGGCCCAGATAGCACAGTGGGCCACTTATATGGGAGATGCAGTCATCTCCACGGGTTTGAAGAAGGGGGTCGAGTTTGATCTATTCCTAGTTTGCCCATCCCCTTGCTTGTCGCCAAAGGCTATTATGGGGATCCTTGCCTCCCGTGGGCGATCGGGGACAAGGAGGAGACACATTTGCTATACTTTTGGTCCCCCATCATTACACAGATAGAGGGACATGGTCGGATTTATGCCTGGGGAGCGGATATACTTGGGACTACCTACCACGACTTATACAGGGTAGTCTGTTTACAGGGCGATCTTTGAGCCACCCGACCACGGTCATGAGTTGGGTCATGAGCACTTCATCCCCATGGCGAGAGGTGTAGAGGTGACAGATCCGGAGGCTGTGAGGGTAGCTAGATGGACAGATATGTCGGTGCTCGAGCACCCTCATCGCCCGATTTCTTCTTTGACCACCGATGACATGGAGGCCACACCATATCAGACCATGGCATGCATATGGGGCGAGGAGGCTCTTACTTTGATCTCCTGCTCCACCACAGGGCAACTTATTGACAGAGTGGGGTGAGTGGAGATACACCCCTTTGGCTGTATTCCTCGGTAGTTTGGCCTACCCTACATGGGCATGCTTCCCCCGGTAGCGCTAGTATAGAGGTCAGTTCGAGAGGCCAGAGGGGGTCGTAGAGGCCGGGTTAGGCATACTGGTACCCCCGGCGTTCTATTGCGGCCGGGGAGGGTAGTACGTGCCCAAGGGAGAGCCGGTGCGCCTCAGGAACCCTTGCTTCAGATTGCCGTGGGTCCTGCCCATAGCAGCGATGACCCCATCGACATAGACTCCGAGTCCGAGGAGTTTACAGGGGGAGAGACAGAGGAGGAGACTGAGGAGGACAGTGATCTTGAGTGGCATGACACTCAGGATATCATGCAGGCAGCGAGGGCCGAGCAGAGTGCAGAGAGTTACTCTGGTTTCAAAGGAGCCACTCTCCCAGGGCCATGGTGGGGAGGATGAGTCCGTTGTAGGATGCCACATTGCTCTAGCCACGGGGCACCTCGGTCGGCGGCGACATCTACATGGCAGCGTCTTGACCACTGAGATTCATCCTAAAGGCACAGTGATCTCGAGTAAGTTACCACCCTTCTTTTTAATGTTTGTTTTTAATTAGGATTGCCTTAGTTACTATTTCTCCTCTTGTTTTATTTCTAATTTGTTTTCTCCTTTGTTTGCAGAGACCACCGATGAGTGGCGGGACTTGATTCGCAGGGTATGCACCGATACCCTGATGATCCCCATGGAGAGGACCCACGCAGAGTTGTCTGTGGACGCTGGGGACCCTCAAGCAGCTGGTAGACACACTGATGTCTTTTCCCGGTCTGGCATGTGGCCAGGATGGTATCGACTCTCCGCACGGAGCTAGTGGGGTATGGGACACTAGAGCGCCCGATGAGGAGTCATTCTCGTGGAGAGACTACGCGGCGCCCCTCGGGATCTCGAGCCCTCCATGCACTCGGAGATCTGGCATGCCGCAGTCTAGGCATGGGTGTGCACCTTCGAAGGGGTCTCATAGGGGTTGAGAAGCCACTTGGCTCTCCTAGATTTTGTATGATATATTCTTTTGTATATCCGGGCTCTTTGAGCGTTTTGACCATGCTTGGCACATGATGGCATTGTACAGAAACTTTGATTATCTATATATTTATATTCTCTTTGGATCAGACTTTTGGCACTTATGGCTTTGTTTCCTTTCTAGTTTCCTCATGTAGATTATGATGTTATGCTTGTATGCTCTTTAAAATGTATGCAATGGAGAACAAATGATGCAAGTGTTTACTTTCTTTTTGTATTTCATGATGCTGATATATGGTAATGTAGATACAATGTGATGTTGGATCTTAGTTTACGTAAGTAGTTTTGAACACTTCATATTTGTTTTGGCAAAGTGGTGAAGATAAGCTGATATGATGAGCAGATAAACCTGCCCCTACTCCTAACCCCACGCAACTAGTAAGATGCGAGGGCTCATCACCGAGAGTTAGAAAGGGCACAAGCTATGAAATGTGTTGAAATGGTAGTGATGAGAGATAGACAAAGCTTTGGGGGAACCAAATTAGGATGCCACAAGCCTACTCCACTCGAGTGACTTCATAGTTTTTGGGATGTAACTTGCTTTGCAGTTTATCTAGACTTAGATCCTTAGATGGCCACATGGTAGACAAAATCTGGGTTTTAGGATTTTTAATTCTCTTGGAATTTTGGACATCTGATTCATTTGTTTTTGACTCAAGATTTCAAGATTTGAATTGTTTGTCTATGACCTTTTAAATTTGTTTGTCAAGAGGACCCCCTACACCTTGCCCCATGCTACTAGTAAGAAGTATGGGCTTATCACCATAGGCAAGATATAGGCGGGTAAGGGCATTTCCATCCTTTCCCAACCCTACATCACTAGTAAGAGATGCAAGCTCATCACCGAAGGTTGGTGGGGCAAGGAAATGTGTAAATTTAAAATTTTCTGTTTGATTCTATATTTGACTTGTTTACTTGAGCAAAATGTCAGTATGTGCTTATTTCCAAAGAGATATACATACGGGATAGATGTGACACGATGAAGCTTCTAAAATGGACCATAGGCAAGACACCCATCCTAAGAAGAAACCAAAAGTGAGAATACACCCATGCAGATCTTTGCATGGTTACCGTTAAGACTTTGTCATATCTAGCTTTATTTGATGAAATGATTCCGAAATAGTTTGATGATATCATGGAAATGGAGAAGTACGATTAGAACGTTTATGCCAACAACATCATGAGTTTGTAATGAATTGCTTTGAGAATAAATTCCTTGATCACAAATTTGTACGAAACAAGCGGACAAGATGATCCTAACTATATGAAGATGCAATGTAGATATAATTATATAAATAATGCTAGTTACTTACGCGTAGAATCATTTGAGGTGTAGGGAATTGATTGTTTCACCAAATTCCTCACCTTCCAACGTACATAAAAGGTATGCACCATTTCCATAGTCCTTCATGACTCGGTATGGGCCCAACCATTTGGGCCGGAACTTCCTTCCTTCTCCGGTCTTTTTGTCGATTTGGTTGTTTAGCCTTAGAACTAGATCACCTTCATATATGTCGCGTTCATAGACCTTCTTGTTATACTGTCGGCACATCCGGTTAGCATAGACTCTGTGCCACTATTCAGCATCTAACCTAGCTTCATCTAGACTTTCTAGTTGGGAGAGACATGCTTCTCTATAAGCGTCTTCATCTAGAATCCCTTGTAATGAAATGCGGAGAGGCGGGTATTTCAACCTCAAGCGGGAGAAGCCTTCCGCCTGAATACCAGGCGAGAAAAGAGTCACTCTGTTGGTGTTCTTATTGAGGTTCGGTGGGCCCATAAGGCGGATATAACTTCAAATGCCAATCTCGTTTGTTTTCTCACCGTTTTAAGGAGAATGGCTTTTAATGTTTTGTTTGTCGCCTTAGCTTTGTCCATTGGATTGAGGGTAATATAATGAATCATATGATGGCTTATTTTAAATTTATTGCACAATTCACGAACTTCGTCATTCTTAAAAGAAATTTCATTATCTCGAGATAATGATTTGCGGGACACCGTACCTCACTGAACGATTTGGTTCAAAATGAACGTGGTGATTACAGAACCTGGTATAGTAGTGAGAGGCATAGCCTCTACCCACTTGGTAAAATATTCGGTGGCCGTGATTATAAAATTATGGCCGTCTGTGGACAAGGGAGATAATTTCCCTATCAAATCTAGGCCCCATGTGGAAAAGGGCCACGGAGTAGTGATTGGTTGTAGAGCTTGTGCTGGCATGTGAATCTCGTGGGAGAATTCTTGACACTTATGTCATCTGCGTACAAACTCTACTACATCGTGTTATAGAGTGGGCCAGAAATAGCCCATTCGATGTATTTTACGAGTGGTGGCATGGCCACCAAAGTGGCCTCCACACATTCCACTGTGAGATTCATGGAGAATCGTCTTGGATTCTTTTGTGTCAACACATCTTAGAAGCATTCCATCGAACACCTTTCGATAGAGGACTTGTTCTATAATGACGTATTTCGCTACGATAATGCGTAACCGCCTTCTTTGTTGCGAAGTAGCACCTTCTAGATACGTATGGTTCATGATATAATTAATGATATCAGCGTACCAAGGACACTCAGAGATAGGAGGTCTGGTTTTAATGTAGTATACGCATTCATCCGGAAAGTCTAGGTCTACTAGATCGCCTTCGTCTAATGGATTATCAGCTAACCAATCTGTGATGATTTGTCCCTTAACGGACTTCTGATTTACAAATGTTAATTCGAATTCTCCCATTAAGGTTATAAAACGTCCAGCCTTCTTAGACAAGGACCCTTGCGTGAGGAAAGTTTGTAAATGGTCCATTTTTACCATGACCCTTGTTTCTTGATTTAACATATAATGTCTTAAGCGTTTGGTTGCAAAGACTATGGCGAGGCATTCTCATTCCGCTTGCGTGTAGCATGTTTCATAGTCGAGCAATGTCTAGCTAATGAAATAGATCACACGTTCTCTCTTGTCATCGTCTTCTTGAGCCAACATACAGGCTAGCGAGACATTGGTAGCTCGCGAGTATAAAATTAACGGGCGATCTGGCTTAGGTGGCATTAGCGTAGGTGGTGATAACAAGAAATGCTTAACTGCATTGAAAGCTTCATTGCAATCTTCAGTCCAATCAATGCTATAATCTTTCTTGAGTAGATTGTTGATTGGATGAATGGTGAAACTTAAGTCCGGATGAATCTCCAGATTGCACCAAGTTTTCCGAGAAATGACCTGATTCTAGATTCATCCGAAGGTGGGACCATTTCGAGGACAATCAAAATTTTGGTTGGGTCAACATCGATCCTGCATGATGATATAATGTAACCTAGGAGCTTCCCTCATGTCACACCAAAGACACATTTTTCTGGATTTAGCTTGACTTCGTATTCTATCAGACATGAAAGAATGATGCGAAGCACTTCTAGATGGTCACAACGCTTCTTGGCCTTGGCCAACAAGTCATCTACGTAGGATTCCACAATTTTATGAATAAGATCGTGAAATATATATGTCATAGCTCATTGGTATGTAGCGCCGCGTGCTTCTTGAGGCGAATGGCATAACAACGTAGAATAGGTTCCCGAGGAGTTATAAACGTGGTTTTAGCTTGATCTTGTTCGGATATTACGAGTTGATTGTATCCCGAGAATCCATCCATGAGAGATAAAAGCTCAAATCCAGTTGTTACGTCAATGATGACATCTATAGATGGTAATGGGAAGTCGTCTTTAGGACATGCCTTGTTAACGTCTCGAAAGTCTACACAGATGCGTATCTTCCCATTCTTTTTGAGAACGGGAACGATATTAGATACCCACTGAGAGTAATCGACTGGTTTGATGAATCCTACTTGGAGGAGCTTTATTACCTCCTCTTTTACCATGAGAGCTACCTTGGGTTTCATTGGTCTCGATTTTTGTTTAATCGGTTTTGCATCTAATTTAGTGACGAGGTTGTGCACCGCAATGTGTGGTGCAACCCCTGTCATTTATTTATAATTAAATGCAAAAGCCTTCTGATGTTCCTTGAGGACCCGAGTGTGTATTTCTACCTCTAATGGAGTTAGCGAGGATCCTAACTTCAATATCCTTGGTTCATCTTCCGTTCGATGTTAATATCAATTGTTTCTTCGATTAAAGAAGCGTTACCTTCTTCAAACTCGGGCGGGGCTAGAGGTAGTTCCACTGCGTCTCCATTCTCATTGCGTATATGTTGAGTTCCTTTTGTGGGGAAGCCTGTCATGGGATTCTTGTAATAGGAAGATGAATGTGGGATCAAAGATAAATCTATTGCGTGATGGGTGAGATGTAATTCCGCATAGGTGTTTAAGAAATTAAGAGTGGTTGTATCACTATCGATGTGGTCTAGGATAACAGATTTGTTTTCATTTCTATTTAAAAGAGGATTTGACATTGTTTTTATCAATGGTTCATCACGAAGGGATACCATGAAACGGGTATCCTCTAACTTACTGTTTGGAGTAAAGCGTGATGCTGACATTGCTATTGAATCAACAAGGAGATTTTGTTCTCGTGGGATTGCTTCAATCGATATGAAGTCAAACTCCTTGCTTAAATTCAATACAACTGTTTTGTAGAGCTGTAGGTGCTCGGCTTTGGTTTCATATACCTCAGCGACTTGGTTTGCTATTAATTGTGAGTCTCCTAACACCCTGATATTATTAGCACCGATCCTCTTAGCTAAGATGAGGCCAAGGAGGAGGGCTTCGTATTCGGCACCGTTGTTAGTGCATTCAAATTTTAGCTTAAAGGCAAATGGTAGGACTTTTCCCTCGGGAGAAGTAAGGATTACACCAGCCCAACTCATAACGACATCTAGCTCCATCAAAATGGAGAGTCCAATACTTAGCTGGGAATATGGGCGCTGGGATATTTGTTGTGTTAACATCTTCTACCTCTACCATGCAGAGATCTACCGCTGGGAGAGAACCGACACCTAGGGTGCACCCCATGCCTACAGAATCAAATGGTAGGAACATTGGTAGATCCTGTTCTAGTAATTCAACAATTTTTGCAGTAGTTCCTAATGATACTATTTTTACAGTGTTAGCCTAATCTTTGGGGGCTGGGGTTGTCTTGACTAGACTCATAGTCTCAAGATTTGTTGTAGGTACCAATTTTTCCTCTAGTTTCGCGTCGGTAGGTTTATTAAGTTGGTTCATTGGGAGTTAAAACTCCGAGTGCATGCCTGGTCGTTTCTTTAAGTCAGCTAGGTGTACATCGAATGGTTTTAGATCACCTTTGGCTATGAATATCTTTCCTAAGTGTAAAATATTACTTCTTGAAATAGCGTAGAAGGGATTGCCTTCATGCGGTGTATCCATGGTCACCGAGGATCATATTATAGTTAGTTTCCCAATCTATAATATAAAACTCAATCGAGATGGTTTTGGGTCCTAAGGTGACCGATAATATTATAGTTCCAATTGAAGTGGCTTTAAGGCTGTCATAGCCTCTTAGCGTATTTTGAGTTGTGGAACAATTGGTTTCTCCATACCCTAACTTTTGAAGGAAAGAAAAAGGGACTATGTTAACTGCTGCCCCATCGTCAACCATCACGTGTTTCACATAATTGTTATAAACCCACACTTGCAAGTGTAAGGCCGGATCACCTCGGCATGCAATCTCAACATCTGTTGGCATTTTGTTTATTTTGAATATGAATTCGACATCCCTATCCGGCTGCCCCAGAGGATGGATATCAAAGTCTATATGGTTTACCTGTGTTTCGGGAGGTGGAGTGATGTTAATTAGATGACCTAAACCCAATGCTTCTAAAAGAGCAGCCCTGTGAGCAGGGGAGTTCTTCAATAAATCCAAAAAGGAGATGTGCGAGAAGGTTTTTGTTAGATCATTAATTAAATCATAAGCACCTACGGGTTTTATTAATACTTGTTGGACATCGTCTGTTTCTAGCGGGTAGCTTGGACTTAGCTGAGAGGAATACTCTCGTGTCCTTGTTACAGCTTCTACGGGTAGTTCGAGTCTAACTCCACTAAACCAACTATCTTTGGTCGAGGCTGACTTCCTAATTGTGGCGCAACTAATGGATTCAGTGAAGTTGAAGCTTCATGATCATTGTTTCCTGCAATCACACCCTTGTTTGTCCCACTTGGATTTAACTTTTTATTGTTGTGATTTGGGAGCGGATCATTGAAGATCTTGAGGGGTGCATTTTGAGGGAAACTGCCCCTGTAAAAGTATTTGGTGCTGGTGACGTAGGATTTGCCAATAACATATCTATGAAAAGTTGTCTTTGTTCATCTGGCAAGCGTTGCATGAATTTATTGTAGTCACAACATGTTCTAGTGTCATGGCCCAATTTTGTGGAAACCACAATATGAGTTGGGATTGTAATTCCTAGGTTGTTGGTTTGGTGCATATTGTGGCCCAAAACTTTGATCAAACCGTTTCCTATTAAAGTTTTGTGTTTGTTGTTTTTGATTTTGATTTTGATTTTGATAACTAGTTGAGCTTTGGCTTGAACCCTGTGTAAGGTTTTGCCATCGTTGTTGTTGTTGTTGTTGTGGATGATTAAAATCCACTGCATTGATTATCGGGGTAAAGTTGTTGTTTCGTTGATTGTTTATTTGTGGTGGAGTATTCACAACATTTGTCTTTCTAGCCTGATTAGTTACTCCATCCGTTGTCACTCCGTGATTTTTGTTAAGAATTTTAGGTCCTTGATTGACATTCGTGATAGTAGGATAAGTTGTAGTGTTTTGGTTGGAGGTGATTAACCTCCCATTTTCTCCATATGTCTTATGCACCACTATCAATTTCCGCTTGATCTATTCGGAGAGCACTCTCAAGTACTTCATTGTAAGTTCTTAGTGGGAACTTATAGACTTCTTCCTTCACCTCTCTGCTATGAGAGAATGAAGGAATAAATTACATAGTTCCATCTGATCCATGTTCGGAGCACTTGCCGAAGAATAGAGAACTGTGTGCCACCTCTGGATGAAATGGGTGACAGATTCATTGTGTTCTTACTTAATGTGCAAGAATTCCCTGATTCCTGTTCTTAATAGTTTGTTCATGTCAAAGGCCTTGATGAACTCTGACATGAGTTGCTTGAATGAATGGATGGAAGCCTCAGGTATTCTATAATACCAATCGAGAGCGATACCTTCCAAAGTTTTGGGAAATATTTTAGCAACAACCCCATCCCAAGGGAGTAATTCTCGAATGGCCGTAGCATAAGCTTTGATATGGGAATTTGGATCTTCCTCACCTTTGTATTTGGGAAAATCGGGAAGAGGTATTGGAAGCATGACACTTCGTATGGTGAAATCTAAGGGCTCTTTCAAGTATTCTGAATATGTCCCTATTGCATAGGTTTCGACCATTGATGGTACCTGCTGAGGGAGCGAAGGTGGAATGGGTTGTTGATATGGCATTGCATATGCATTGGTAGGAGCATAAGGGAACCCCGTGGTTGAGTAAAAATACCGGAGAGGAGAACATATCCCCTTGTGGTGATTTGGAGTAAGTATGAAGGGGTATTGTCCAAGAATGGATTATTTTGTACTAGATCGGGAGGTGTCAGATCGGTGTTAGAAATGATGGTTCTAGTCGGCGTTTGTTGTGAATACTAAGGGGTCACACCTAACATACCTATTCCTGTGAGGAGGTCTACCTAGCTAGGATGGTGTGGAGGATTAGGATTTCTTGCCTGCATGAACTGAGAATGGTGATTTGCCTAAGCAAGTTCTAATCCCCTAAATTTTTCTACTAACGTTGAAATGACTTCATTTGGTGAAGTCATGGTGTTTTGCTTTAGTGGCGTCTATTGTATATCATGGTGTTGTATAGGCATGTGATATCCTGCAATGAATTGATCAATGCCCTACCAAGTTTCCCCGAGGGCATTTCCTATGTGTAGTGGCATGGAGGTATTTCCTTGAAAAGAGACCTTGGGTTGTGTTTGTAAACCTCCTATAGGCGGGTACATACTTCGAGAACGTTGTTCATTCTTGGCATAACGTACCGAATGTTCATCATCCAAACCCAGGTATGAGTCTGATTGTCTACTAATTTGTGGTCTAAGTAGTACCTGAGGAGATGAACTTGATTCTCCTGTGAGTGTCATATTATTCGAGCTTGAAGGCTCTATTTACCGTGTTTGAGTGAACCCGATCCAACTCTTCTGTTTGGAAAGATGAGTTATATATGATCCTTGGAGATGGAGTTTGTGTTGATAATTGGTTATCTCGAATACTTATCACCCCATTCTCGAGAGCGGGCGATGACTGCCTAATTAGTTGAGCGTAGTACGCCACAAGACCTAAGAGAGGCCTACCAAATGCATCAAATCCCGACATATTCGGGGGGTATATGAATACCCGCAGAATAATGAGGAGGAGTGAAGGTGATGGTGAAAGCTAATGAGGTAGTAAAGATGAAAGAGTCGTTTTTTAATTTGAAAGAACCAGTAGAAATCTGACTCCAGGCCAGAAAGTAGAAAGCTTCACGTCGGGTTCACCAATTTTGTATGATGGAAAAGTGACAAGCGAGCGTGGGAATCTACAAGCAACTCTTCCTCGCACCCGACCTCCCGAGGAAGCCAATCGTCGTGCAAGGCAAATTTGGTGGGGATTGAATATGCATGGGATGCGAGACAAATTAGTTAAAGCGTCGATGTCTTTGACACGCACTAGTGGAAATTGTGAATCTAAGGAAAGAAGGCCCTTCTAACCTAAACTGGTGTGATAGATCAATCAACAAGGATGACTGCTCGAAGGCTCCAATCAATATCGAGCTCTGGCATGATTCGGTCTATGGGTTGTGGAATACGTGGAAAATGACCTAGGATAGTTTTGTGTATGTTTCCAGATAAGGTCATAGGGTGGATGGTAACTATATCTGACTCTATGGGTGATTCTCTGGCTTAGTCCAAAATTCCCTAGCTTCGTTAATTTCATTATGTCTAACAAGGATAACTGTTCAATAATGATAGGTGGAAGTGGAGTAGATCTGAATACTAGTGTACGTAAGCCAATGTCAATGTCAGACTGACCAATAGATTCGTTAGATTGAGGGATTTGTGGGTCACAACCCTAGATTCGTGGTTGTTGTGGTCATGCTTTATGGTCATGTGCGAATCAGTCCCTTATCCCTAGTATCCAGGTCATATGCTTTCTCAAATTCTATATTCGAATTAATAATTGTACGATCTTCTCGAGTATCTTCACAGTGCTTGTAACCTGAATTCTCAAGCTAGTATCTATGTCTATGAGAGTATCCCCTTCTTCTGGCTATGGGACCAAAGGGTCACAACCGAATGTTTGTTCCCTTTCAAGCCTTTCTACAGTCATGTGGATATATACCCAGGGTAATCTGTAGTTTGGTTGATTTGACCAAAACGTGTGCGTTTTGTCGTCTTCTATGTTTAACCCGCTTAATTGGGAACTAATTTGTTGTAAGTTTACCGTTGTTCAGAAGACTTGGATCCTGAGATTTTGATCTATATCGATTATTCTTTGTGATGAGAATGGGTTGGGGCATGATCGACTTGAATACGTATTCTCTGGGCTCTCTAGGTCTGTGATTGTCATACAAAAGAAAGTTATATAAATCTAACTAATGACAAAATAAAATAATTGTGAAAGATATGTCTATGTATATTCCTGTTGTTGCAAAATCACAGCACCCCTGGATGTTGGTCAGGTTTCTAGGTTGACCATACTATCATCCAGTGTGATTGCATAACATTGAATCCTTTCTCCAAGTGTGGGACTTGAAAAGTGAGAAAGGATTCTCTAGAGAAGGTTGGTTCCTATTCCTCTGTTCAGATGCACATGAAATATGCAGAGGGTTTGCTTGAAACCTAATCTAATCTGCCAAGGAGACAGGGTAAGAAGATGCATAAAAATAAATCTAAGCTAATAGAGGTGATGCACCGAGGAATGAAGAACAACCTATCTTGCCAGTAAACACAGACCATTCAAATGTGATATAAGATCATGCACAGATAACAAAACTTGCAGTGAAAGACCAGGAGGATGCAAAATGAACACAGAGAGGGTTGAGAATCATCCACAGACATGTATTACTTGCTCCAAAGATTGATACAATACACTACAGAATGCCAAGAGGTAGAGTTGTATTACGTTTCAAATGAGAGGTTCGAACTCCACAAATTCGCCTGATAGGAGAAGAAGGGAGGAGCAAAAAAAAATGTTCGACCTCTTTAAAGAAGCTCCTCTTTACAATATATAGGAAGAATGAGAGAGGGAAGAGAGAGGAAATCCAGAATCTGCCCCAACCACTTCTAGGTCACATTTAAAATCATCTCATTATGGCAGAAGCGGCGGATCCTGGCAACACGACGGTTTTATCTAGCCTCAAGCGATGAGCGTATGAACGAATCCCAACATTAAAGTGGTTGTTAAAGCGTCAAAATAATGGCATTACCACACGTTAGATACGTTTTCTCAATTTTCTCTCTCAAAGAGAACCAAAATGCAAGAAATGACAGATCCGGAATCATGTAGAGAATTTCACCAATTTTGTTGATATAAAGAACGTGCAAATCGAGCTCGGATCGAGAGATATGACGATCCAAGATTTAGGGCATGAAACAGCCAAAACAGATTACGAAATCTTTTCTGCGCTCTGCCACCCGGATGACACGTTTCAAGCAATTGGATGCATAATTATCTCTCCTTCCCTACTTCATTGGACACGTGTCCTCTTTTTATTAGCTCGGTTAGTGCTTGAAACCTCGCCCTTTGACTTTTGGACTTTCTTCCTTGTGACACGTGTCGTGATTTGATTGGTCCGCGGGTTTCCATGCTTTTCGCGCCCTTGGCGTCTTCATGTCCCGGATGTTCCAAACTGTTAGGACAAAAACTCTGATCCACCCAAAATGGGCTTCCTTGTCCCTCATTCGGCCGATGACACGTGGTGTGCTTGATTGGCTTTCGCTCCTTCACTATCCTCGTCCCACGCGTCCCTTTGTCCCAACCGTCCCCAGGATCTTTGAAGTTCCCGTTTGGCCAAACCAGTAGGTTCGCTTCTGCGCGTCCATTTGTTCCAACTGCCGGTCATATGCAGGACAAATTCTTCTCAACCGCCTAGAAATGGGTTTCCTTTGCTCTCGCCTCGGCCCTTTTTTGTGTCCTTCGTCCTCGCGGCCCGATGTCCCAACCGCTTCGCGAAGGTTCTCCTTTTGTAACCTAAATTCTCGGCGGTTCGCGCCCTTCACGTCTTCATGTCCCAAATGTCCCAGGCGATTAGTCGATTTTCTTCTCCTTTGGCCGAAACCGGCTTCCATAGTCCCACGCGTCCCGAATCTCCGGATGTTCCTTTGCCTTGGTTGATTTGGCCAAAATGTGTCGCGCCCGAGACGTCCCTCATGTCCCGATTAGCTGCGAGGACTAGGACTTAGCCAATTTTCACAATTTTTCGCCGCCCAAGCTTGTTTTTGCAGCCTTTTCACCTTGTCTCGAACTTGCTCTTTTAAACATTGGACAGGAGAGATTAGAAAAAATTCAGGGGACTCTAAAAACATGATTTTTGCCAAAAGAATCCATCCATTTGCAGGACTTGAGAATTACGATGTATGTTATCAAATCAACCACAAGGGGTGAAATTGGATAACAATTCCTAAATCTGATATATCTATCTACTAAATGAATTTAAAGAACAACTATCTAATATATCTAGAATTGATAGTTTAAAAATAACAAATTACAACAAACAAGATAACCGAGTATAGCTATTTGTGCATCTGCAAACCGTGAACCTATTCTAAATAATGAAACAACTGATCTAGTTTATTTGCAAGACTCTCGATCCTACCTCGAAGTGAGAAATGAATCATAGTTTCTCGAAACTATCAATCCCCATGACTTCCTTCAGCAATATCAAAAGTAAAATTGACTGAAATAAAGTGATTGGCTACTCTATTTGATATGTTTCTAATTAGAACTTTGAAATCTAGAACCCGGATTACTCGCAGCAATGGGCGAATCCGATGGTGTGTGTGGCTATGTCCCCTCGGTGTGATCTTCTTGTTTCTTTGTGTTCACTTGGATCCGAGAAAAGTGTGTAATGCTAGCATCAACAGAAGTAGATATTAGGACAAAGGCAGCTTAGGATACAGACTGAATACAATGCGAGTAGGAGAGAGATAACGCAAGAGTACAGAGCTTGGCTTATGTAATTCCTAGCGGGATTTATTACGAGTCATGCAACATAAAATGTCCAGAACCTGAAACTATCCTGTTTGAAGAACAAAACCTGTAACTTTAATGGCTTCCTATTGAAAACAAACTATTCTACTCCAATGGATTGGATGAAATATCAACAACATTTGCACAAGATGGATATGTGGCTTCCTAACAACAAAACAACACTAACTAGGCATGCAATGAAAGAAACTAAGAATTCTAAATAAAATGAAAGACTGATCTATTACAATGAGAAATTCGAGGCAAATTTGAAGGGCCATTTGCTTGAGCACAAGCCATCTATTTATAGCATTTGCATTTACCCAAGGTAAAAACCAAATAGAACTCTTAAACTATAAACAATGGCAAAACACTATTCCAGGGAACCAAAATCATTAATGCAAGCCCATGGCGATGAAAAAAAGTTGGTAAACATTGAAATTTACGTGAGTCGTGTTAAAAATAGCATTCTGGAAAATGACGTAAAGGACCGCCGCCCAGCGGGGCGGCGATTCTGAACCGCCACCGCCCTGCTTAGGGCGGTGGTAGGGTGGCGATTTCATAATCAAGAGCAAAAGGCCAAGAAAAGAGGGAAAAAGAGAAAAACAAAGCACGCGGGGGCTAAGCGGGGCATGCGGGATGTTAACGCACACTTGGGGAGCTTTTCCGGATCCCAAACACCTTGCGAGGAGACTTGTATCATCATTGGGGTACGTGTTACGTTGTTCCGGTGGTGTAGTACCCTACAATTTTGGGTACATATAGTATCCAAATCAACGTTCTTGATCTCATTCAAGGCTTCCGAGTTAACTCCCAATTGTTGCATTCTTCCTAGAGCTCATTATTAATTCTTTCAATGACTGATTTTTCTCCTATATATCATTATAGATCTCAACAATGTCCTTGATCATCCTTTTGCTCGAGTCGGGATCCTTTGGATCCAACTATCCACCACTCAAACCTTTTTCCCAAATTTTTCTACCTCTGATATGGATGATGTGTCGAAATTGACCACAACAAGAGAGGCGATCGATTTGGGTTAGAGATCTTGACAAGGATGGTTATCAACTTGCTCCTCTTTTTCCTTTAGCTCATCTTTGGTTTCCTTGATTTTCTTGAAAAAATATTCCATGGCTACCTACACATCATGATGTGTTCCTTTAGTTGTGACTTTTCCCAGTGCCACTTTGGTTATTTGATAATCAAAAGCAATGATGTCTTCCTTTCTCTTATCTGCAACACATCGGCACTATGATCTCGGAAAACCTTTCACTTGATGCATCAATGGTGATGTGAGAAATGGTATTAGGCTTCTTGGATGCATGATAGGGGTAGGGGTCAACATACTAAAATCAAAGTCTTCAGGAGCAACAACCTTCTTTCTCTTCTTTAGGGTTTGACTAGATACCGAAGATGGGATGTAAGAAGAAGGTTTTTTCTGAGTGGGAGCAATAATCATGAGTGTGGTACTTATAGGAGTAAGCAACATGGACACCAAAGGGGAGGAGTGGAGAAAATAACCATGACAACATTTGAAGATGGGGGAGAAGAAGAAGGCATGGAGGAAAAAGTAGAAGATGGAGAAGGGAACTAGGTTATCTGAGGAGAACCCAAGGTCATACTTATCCTAGTTAAAAGAGGGGAAAGGGATGAAAAAACTTCTACCAAAATGACACTTAAGGAGATGAGGGTGGTGGAAAATAAATGGGAGCAACAGATGCAGATAATGACGAGATCTCGAAAAGATGAGGAAGGTGGAGGGGATGAAACATGAAGAGGAGGAGATGGAGGAGGAGGAGATGACAAAGACGACAAAGTATAAAGTGAATATAGAGGGAAAATGATAGGAAATGACACATGTGGGGCTAAGGTCACAAGAGGGACCACATGGGTGATGAGAAGGAAGAAATTGGAAGAGGTTGGGTGGCCATGGTGCCGGTTGATGTCCCTTGTGCTCGTTGAGGGGAAGGGGAATCAATGTTGACAATGGTGGTGGTGGGAGAAAAAGAAGATGGAGACGATTTTCCTCTACTATTATAGAATTTGAACTTCAAATTTTTCTTAGACACTTCATCTTTATCTTCAAACCCTTGGGATGAACCCACTTTTGACGCAATGGTCGCTTTCACTTTTAGGAAGTTAGGATCCTTTAGGTAAATATTCATCGAATATAACCAATTATTAGTTCATAGTAGAATATGAGAAGATCATTCCTTGATAGACGTGGACTCCTTAATCGACCAATCTATTGAGGGAAAACCCATTACTTCTATATTCATTTGCTCATAAATGGGATCTAAGACATCGTTGTCATCAACAACATCTTGAGGAATATCAATGAGGTTGTACTTTTGTGCTTCATGTAAAGTTAGACGATTGTATTCCCTCTTCCTTATTGATACTTTATGCCTACAATCAATCCATATATCTTTAAGTTCAGGGACGTGAAGTTGTAATGTTTGGAGACTCTTCAGTACTCCTCGATAATCGAAGTTAGCCCTCGAATGGAAAGACTTGAGAATTACTCCCTGAATTTCAATAGCAATATTATTTGCTTTGATTACTAATGTGAAAGTGTAATGACCAATGAATAGTGGGAAATGAATTCTCTCCTTATGCTTACTCTATTGGAACTTGTGGAGGTCCAACAATTGCCTTACCAATTCCATCAAAACCCACTTATCACTTGGAAATTTAGGCAACATATACGGAGTTCCTTGAAATGATCCTACCTAGATGTAGGTGAATGTTAGGAATTGGAGGAAGATGCATCCCCAATGGGATATAACATTCAAAGCCACATTATTACACCTATCTTGAGAAATATATTTATCTAAATTACATATGATGTTATAGAAAAAGGTATCATTTACTCTCCTGAAATGACCCAAGCTTTGATTCAAAGACAATGGGGTAGAAGTTGTAGAAAAATTATGAGGCTCTAGCTCTTTGGGTGTTTAACCCATGATAAACTGTCATACCCATCGTAATGTAGGTGACATATGATGTCATGTAGAATTTCCCTGTTGTTTGCACCTATTTCAACTTATTGTCTAGTGTATCACTGATAAATTAACCCCATCTAAAGAATTGGTCATTTTTTCGTATGAAGGTGATGAATAGATACATCCATCCTTGGAACTCTTTTTCCTCAGGAAAGCTGAAATATATGCTTAACAACGTGATAATGTCATTGATTTCACGAATGAAATCACTGGGGAAAGGTCTTTGGGAATATACTCACCACAGGCTTGGGTTTCAAGAGATTTTTTCTCTGAATTTCTTGTTGTAGTCTATTGAATTGTCATCCCAAGATTTTTGATCCTTCTTGAGATCAATGTCAACATGCTCAATGAGGCTAGGTAGCTTAAGTAAATCCTCAAAATACTCAGTATTTAAGTGGATCGCTAGTTCTCCATTAACCCTAAATTCAAAATCATAGTGACTAACTGTTGTAAGAATTTTTTTGGACACTCGAAAGCAGATATGGGGAAAGTTACAACAAGAGGTAGTCCACTATTGCATATGCATTGCATCCACGTTGTCTATGTGGGATTTTTAACTCTTTTCAAAAATTCTTTCATATCTACATGTCCCAATTCAAGGTATATCTAATAGCAACATTAGAGTCAATGTTGGAAGGGGAATGACCCCTTGATACTTATATTTCATTTATTTGAAAGAATCTACTTTAACCTTCCCTTTTCTTGAATCAGACATAGAGAATGAGCTGAAGAAATTTGTCTAAAAAACCCCTCTAAGATGCTCATAAATGACAACCAAAACTTTTACCCTGATTTACACACTTGAAATTTTGAAAACTCGATATCATATTTTTCTTCTTGTTGGACACCTTGAGAAATCCAATAGACTATTGGAAACTTGGACATGCTCTACACCTCTATATCCCCAACAGTATCAAAATTTTTAGCACGCTTTACACATATGAATTCTCGACACACTTGATAGAAAGTTGGCGAGTCAAATATCTTAGAATCTTTGACACAACTTTGTTAAAAACTTTTTGATGTTACACACTTGAGAATTCCCGATACACTTGGGTGGAATTTCTTGTTGATTTGTAATATAAAAATCTCGATATAGTGTCAAAAAGGGGACTGTTTACGCACCTTGGAAAGTTCAAAACATATGAGATTACATTTTTAAGACTTGTAGAATATACCAAGTGTTTCTTCTCCTTAATTTAGAAAGTCTATAATGATGAAAAAGTAAAAATATTGAAAAGTTCATGTCGAGGTTTTTGGTGTGTCTATCATTGTAAAAATTCCCAAAATCATTCAATCATCTAGATTTCTTATCAAAACAAGGAAAAAACAATTAAAAAGAGAAAAAGAAAGCAGTAAAATACCAAGGACAAATCCACAACTAATTTAAATCAAGCGATGAAAAACACCGAAATATCACCTAAAAATCAAATGAAACCAACAAGAATATAAGCACTTACCAAGAAATGAGGTGGGCTCGAATAACAATCAAAGAAATCTAACCAAAACATCAAGATAAAGGAATTTGGGTTTTCGAGTTTAGAAGCAAGAGCTCGGTTTCAATTTTGAATTCAATAAAGTACAAATGACATGGAAATTCCAAGTATTTATAACCCTCATAACATTCATTACATGTAGGATGACATGTGTGGAAACCTAATTCCACCACAGGTAATAATGCGTTGACTCGGGGTAGGAATTTGACCATAGGGAACATGCCATTTATTCATGCAATCAGGTCACAAAACTTGACACAAAAAAACCTAAGTGCTTTTCAAAATTTGGGGATTAGAACACATGACACATCCAACATGCTTTTTCCCGGGGATGTTTCGATGTATGAAAAGTCTAAAAACCCGATACACTATAGTGTTTCAAGGTTTGGGTTTGGAAGACATTGAACATCAAGTATATGTTTTGCATCTTCTATGTTCTAATGCTTTCAAAACCCGAAACCTAAAATATTGTAGTGTGTCGGGTTTCAGGGTTCGGGAAACATGTCAATGTGACATGAAAAAATGCATGTTGATCGCAAAAAACTAAAAATAAATTAGAAAATGTGTTTCAAGGCTGAAATTTTGGTTTTTCTAAGACTATGTAGAATGTACAAAAGTCCTGGAAGATGGAAATTTTGATTGGTTATCTCAATTTTATCGTAGAACTCAAAAATTGGGATAACACATACAAACATGACAACACAATGATGCGGTTCCACATATGCTCAAAGGAGATAATCACAACGCACATGCAAAGATCACTAGAAGAGAGAAGAAGGGATTAAACCCACAATTACATAGCTTTCAATGATTACATTCTTATTATCATTGAATTACTTTGTTTAGTCATTTGTTTGCTTCATATCTTGTGGTATATCGAAAGTACATTTTCAGCATATAAGGGTTATAAAAGCTTGCCTCCAAATTATAGATTTCTATTTCCAAATGGTTGTATTTACATGAAGGAAACACCCCAATTAATTGTTAATAACAATGGTCAAATGTTTAACTACACGTAACAAGGAGGTACTCAATCTCAAATTTGTCAACCGATAATTCTTATAAGCATAGTTTCGATAATTATTATAGGCTAAAAATTTCCACACACAAATAACCTAATAAGAGATCGTAGAATTTAATTTTATTCTAGCTTGTAAACAAATAATTTCATACTATGAATAACATTATGTACTCATCTCACATTACAAAAATTAAACGGTCACTTAGTAGAAAAGAGAATTTGGTAATTTTACTTTTTGACATCATTACTCTTGACATTGCTCTCTTACTCAAATAAGTGCAATTTACCCATTCTCATCTGGTATATATCAAGGTCTCTTCTCGGCTTTATTGATCATAAACACTCATCTCGTCCATAGTTTTTGGGAATTGAATGCATGTAATCCATTTAGAAACTCGACTTGTCAATTTCTAAACTTCACACTTTAGATTGTCTCTCTAGGGTCAAAACATATAACAGGGAAAGAAAGTTTGTATGTTCCTTACCCTAGTGTACGGTTTTGACCTTGCTCACTTTGATCCAAAATTTTAATTGTACATTATTCTTTAGGTCATTTAATCCTTCTTAGTTGGCCTTTATAACTTATATTACATTTGGAAGCATATATAAGCAAGTGAAACTCACCTCATTTAGTACCTAGCACTCTTATGGACTCCTATTGCAAAATCTAGCACAAAAAGGCACCTAAATCTCCCTACACTCTACAAATACCTTTGCACATTCATTAGGGTAGAACCATCTACAAGTTTGAAGCTTCCCACTAGGTCTAGGGACTACTTCCCACATTTACAAACACTCAAATTCACTCACTCAAGTATATTTACAAGAGAGAAACTCAAGTCGAGATTTTTTCAAAGGAAGGATGTCAAATATAATTTCACTACAACTAGATATCACATGTTAGGTGGATAACGACATGTGGTTTGAGGCCTATTTGAAGTAGTGCTAATGTTAGTGGTGCATTGGGGTGCCCGCAACCCAACTAATGTTTGTTTTACAGGAATTATTATCCATGGTTAGGGTTTGAAAGGTTGAACATAACATTATGATATTCTCAAGTGTGATAGAAAATGACCAAAAGAGAGGGACAAAGATATTCGATAAGTGATAAACCAAAAAGTTGCATATCCTAGTTCTCGAGCAAGGTCAAGAACGTAAAAATAGGTCAAGATCATACAAACATTCATGCCCCTTTTGTAATGTTCTATCCAGTGCATATTCAAATCACATTTCCAAGCATGAGGCACTCTTAGGTCTAAATCTCTTTGTTCCATCATTTAAATCACCTAAATATGTCCAGAATCATATGTAATCAGCTAAGTACACTCAATCTCTTATGTTTGTGAACTTGTATTGTGTAATGTCTTCTTTTCTAAGCGAGTCACTATGGAAGACCTTATGCCCATTCCTCTTCCTGTGGGCATCAAGGAAGGAGCAAAGGAGGGGAACTTGCCATGGTTGTAAATGATGTACCTTTATAATTAATTATTTTATTTACTAATCATGGCATTGGAATGGTTCGACTAGGGGGAGAAGACTTGTCAAACAAAGCAAGGAGAATTTCTATTTCTTCATTATGAGGTCGGTCTTCTTAAGTGAAGATTAAAAAGTGCATTAAGAGGTCGGCCATGAGGATTGGGCTTCTAATTCATCCTTGGCGCCAAAAAGGAGGATATAAAGGTGGATCGAATGGCCTAAGAAAGGTTATGCATGTTTATTTCAAAGATTGATATCTTGGGTTTGTGCATGGTGTGCCCTACTCTCCACTGAAGATGAAGACCTTTGGTGTGGCTCAACTTTGAGGATGAAAACCCTCATTGGATCCTATTGGGGATGAAAACCCTCAATAGTCACAACACTTAAGGATGGAAATTCTCATTTGTTGCATTGGTAATTTCATCCGAGAGTCACATTGGAGCTTTAAAATTTATAATTTCAAAATGACAAGGGTTTCTATCTGTGCTAGGGCACCATTCCAACTAGCACACTCTTTTTGGGGGCTGCATTATTCATTTCCATCTTGATCTACCCATTTAGAGATTTTAGAATCTCTTTTTAGTGAGTTTCATGGTTTGAAAAATATGATTCTAATTTTATTGGATAGCTGATATTTTTGTGATAATTTTGAGCATTGGTTTGTGTTGAAACTCCAAGTATTGATGGAGTTATGAATTTTAGAAGTTTCAACTATATTTGCACTTAAAATAAATTTATAAAATACATATTTGCTCCAAATTTCATCTTGTTGGTTTTATTGAGTATTTGGGATATTTCTATGTTAATTTTCAGCCCATATTGCATGTGAATGATTGTTCCTAAGTGCTTGGTATAGTTCGCTTCCCTAGAGGGATATTAATTAATTTTTCTAAGCTGATTTTGATACCCTAAATGTGTGGTTTCCGTTCGCTGCTAGGGTTTCTAATATTGTTGGATCTACTATAAAAAATCATATTATTTTTAGTTGTGGTTGGTGCATTTTCAGATCTAATTCTTAGGGTTTTACGGTTTAAGCCCTAAAAGGGATATTACAATGGTATAAGAGCTTTAGTATTCCCATCTTGAGGTTTCCTTGTAAGAAGATCAAAATGACAGATATAATTTTTAGTGATGCTAGACTTGAAAATATTTCCCTAGGGCAAGAAAGATTGGCCAATACAATGATTCAATTGATCCATACCATTCAAAATCCAAATGGTGGAAGGAGCTCTTCAAAGGGAGTCAATAATTCTCAACCATCCAAAGTGGACAACATTGCTACATGGTATGAGGAGTATAGGGATCTTCTAGAGAAGATTCATGATGCCATGTCATTTTCTGAGTTCATGGGAGTAAGCAAGGGAAGATCAAGGCCCAAGCCTAGGTCACAAGCTACACAAGAAGAAAAACTAGGGTTGTAAGTAATGGAGAAGAAACAACCCATAGAGGAACCCACAACACAAGTTGAAGAAGGAAAAATCATGGAGCTTGAGCCAAAGAAGGAAGAAGAACAACCAAAGTTGTTGGGCATTGAGAGGGAACAACCCATTGAATCCCCCATCACCATTGCCAAAGTAAATCTCTTGACTGATTTTCAAAACAATAATGTGAAGACATCATAGTTTATCTTGAAAGTTTGAAGCACAAACCTAGGGAAATTATGGAGCATGAGTCCTAAGGTAAAAGCTCTTTAATATTTAATGATATTTCATTGGTTTCTAATGGGTGCTTGTGGATTTTTTTAAAAAGAAATCATATTTGCATAAGGACAAAGAGGATTACATAGTGGATTAGTATGTTCATGAAGGAAATGCACTTCCAGTTCCCTATGATTACTTTCGATTTGCTATAAATTTCCAAACAACAGTCAAAGCTGGGAAAATTGAGGGATTTTATCATGTTGGAGTGAGTTTCAGAGATGTTCAAAATAATTACTAACAAAATAATGGTGGGATCCTTGTTGGTAGCCCAAGGTATGATGAAGAAAATCACATTTTATCTCCTCCTATGCCGTTGTCATACTTGTGTCATTATGGGAAAATTGATGTTAAGAAAGATCATATGTCATGTTTGATGTCCGTAATATAATTGGTGATGATGTGAACAACTTGAGGAACAACATATGACATGTAGATATTTTCTTACAAGACTATGTGAGCTTTAAAGCTTGGGTTCCAGTTAATCCTTTGAATTATAAGAAAGAGAAAGCCCTTATTGAATTCAATGTTGTACTCCTCGCATATGGTTTGGAAGAAATTTTATGGAGGATTGTTTGGAATTTGTTGTTTATCCTAACAAATTTGTGAAGGATTCACTCTAGAGTGTCCCTTAAAACCAAGTTCTACTCTCCATGGACAAGGAGTCACTATTTTGATTGATGAGAGTTCGAGGAAAAGGTAAATTTGAAGTTGTAAGACTTCAAAGATTTCACGATTAAGATAACAATTGGCTACTTTATTCCATGTAAAAGGAAGTTCCCCCAACTCCTCTTCACATTGAGAAAACATGAGGTATGTGCTGGATTTTATTTGATTAACATGGCTGGTATCAATCTTGTGCTTGGGGTCCAATGGTTGCATTCATTGGGAGAACTCACTTTCAATTACCAAAACATGGAAATAAGCTTCACGGATATATACAAAAAGGTGACAATTAAAGGTATCTCCATGGAAATCATCATTGGTATACCTGTGGTTCAAGGTAAGAGTTGGTTACATGTTATGGTTAACGGATTCACAAAACATGCCCCATTTTGTACATTTCTAGCTAAGTATAATATCGGTGTAGCACAACATAAACATGGTAGAGTTACTTCATGGTTGAGTATTCTTGCAAGGAACACCAAAAAGTATGTGGGTTATTAGTGGTGATAAAAGGAGTGTACTTTGAAGAACCATAACTTAGAATTTTAGACTTGGTACTGCTGTCATTATTCATATCAGCCACCACATGATTTCATTTACATGCATACAAGTGGGTAGGCAAGTATTTTTAGTCAAAATATGAAGCATTTTTGATTGATTAATGTTGGGAGAATTGTTTCAAAACTTTTGGGTGGTAACAGGACCATTTCCAAAATAAGTTTCTCAAGATGGTGTTGATCTATTTAATGACACCTTTGGGCATCGAAGAATGGACATCCAATCATTGGGGACAACTTGAAGCACCGCTTTGATCATAGTAGTTCTTCCCACTTATTTGGAAGCCATTTACCTTTCCATAAGGGGAACTTGGCTATGACTTTATCCAATTAAGTTTTCCATATCTAGTTTTAGAATTCCCTTTGAATATAGGAATGCCCATATAGTTGTCCAGAAAATCTGCTTTAGCAATGCCAAGTTTTCTACTAAACAAAATCTGATCTTGTTGGTTGTAATTGAGATTAAAAAATAAGTTTTCCCCTTGTTCACCATTTTACCCAAGGCCTTTTTGTAGACATCCAATGCACCCCTGATTTTCTTGACTTCTTCGAGATGAATAGCAATAAACACCATGGTATCATTCACAAATTTTTTATGGGTATGTTTCTCACCATCAATATAAGTTTGGAGTCACTTAATCCTTTGTTTGATATTGACGTTTGTAATGTTGAGGCCTAAAGCTCCCGACATGATGATAAAGAGGAAGGGAGATAGAGGATCTCCTAACCTTAACCCTTTGGAACTACCAAAAACCATTTAGGGGATCCATTGATGAGAACTAAGAATTTAATTGACTCATACCAAATTATAACCCACTTTCTCCACCTTTCAATGAAACCGAATCTACCTAAAATATGAATTAAGAAAGCCCTGTTGATTTTTTCATAGAATTTCGTTATGTCCAACTTGAACAAGAGCCCTTTCCTCTTATTGTATTTTAGAGAATGAATGATGTCATGAAACATGACAATCCCATCTAAGATTTGTTTGCCTTCCACGAAACCACCTTGTTATCCAAATATGATAGGGAGCAGGAGCTTCTTCAACCTATTCACAATAAATTTTGAACTCATATTGTAGACCATGTTACAAAGAGAGATGGGTTTGAAAACGTCGGAGTTTCACAAATTTTTCTTTAAAATGAGAGTTAAGAAGATAGTGTTTATAGTTTTGAGGATCGATTGAGAGATCCTAGATTCCTCCACCACCTTAAGTATTTCAGTGCCCATAATCTAGCAAAAGTATTGAAAAAAGAGAGTCAGAAACCCTCGGTTCCTAGAGCCCTATCTTCACCATGTCAAATAGGGCCAGTGTAACTTCTTCCAAGAGAATGGATTTTTAGAGATCCTCATTTTGATTTTGGGAGATAATCCTTGAAATTTTGTTGAGAAAGAGATCTTGATCCTCCTTTACATCAACATCTTATTTAGAAAGAGAAAGCTCAAAGTGCTTAGTAAGGATCTCTAATATCTTGGGGATCATCCACTCTCTCTCCATTATGGTTTTCCAATCTCCTAATTAAGTTAACTTGTCTTCATCCTCATGTTGGCTAAATATCTCATTCATCTTGAATACAAACACATCATCGGCCTCGTGGAGATCTCTAATATATTTCCATTCTATTGTGATGATATCTTCATGAAAATCTTGAACCTAGTAGTTCTTGACCTTAGTTACCCATTTCTCTATTATGTGAGCCTTGAGGCATCTCAAGTTCAAGTCTTGGCAAAAGAGGTTCTTCGAATCCAACCCTCATTCCAAAAATCCACTTTGGTTCCTACTTTAAGTTTCCGAAGAGTTTTCCTTTGACATATCCTTGCATTGAGCATACTATTTTAGATTGCTCAGCCTTTGGGTTAGTTTTCCTCATAAAAATGTTATGCGAATCATCCACCTCTCAATATTTTCTCCATATAAATTTAATCCATCCTTTATCATGATCTTTATAGACATGCCAAACAAGTTTGGCCGAAAGAGCTTTATTGGCTAAATATATATTACGAATGTTGATGCCTCCAACTTCCTTAGGGGTGCATACCTAGTCCCAAGTGATCGGGGGTTATTTATTTTTGACTCGAGATCCTTACCAAAATAAGTTTCTCAAAATGGTGTTGATCTACTTAAAGACACCTTTGGGCATCTGAAGAATGGACATCCAATAATTGGAGACAACATGAAGTATTGCTTTGATCATAGTAGTTCTACCCACCGTTAGGATCTATTTACCTTTTCACATGGGGATCTTGGCTCTAATTTTATCCAATAAAGTGTTCCATATTTGGTTTTAGGATTCTCATTGATAGGAATGCCCATATAGTTGTTTGGAAAATCAGCTTTAGCAATTTGCCAAGTTTTCTTCTCGAAATTGTGCTCTTGATGGTTTCATTTGAGGGGAAAATTTTGATTTTCACCTTTTTACCATTTCATCCGCGAGGAATTTTCATAAACATCCAAGCCATCTTTGATTTCCTTGATTTCCTAGAGGTGAGGAGTAGCAAACAACATCGTATCATCCATAGATTGTTTATGGATATGTTTCTCACCATTAGTATAAGCTTGGATTCCCCTAATCATTTGTCTAATTTTGAGAGTTTATAAGTAAAGTCCCAACGTTTCCATGATGATGATACAGAGCTAGAGATGCAGAGGATCTCCTAACCTCAACCATTTAGAACTTCCGAAAAACCCTGCAGGGGATCCATTGATGACAACCGAGAATTAGTTGACTCATAGCAAAATTTCTAACCCACTTTCTCCACCTTTCCTTGAAACTAAATCTATCCAAAATTTGATTTAGGAGAGCTTGGTTGGATTTTTGTAGGATTTCGTTATGTCCAACATGATCAAGAACCCTTTCCTCTTCCAGTTTGGAGAATGATTGCGCTCATGAAAGATGACAATCCCATCCAAGGTTTGTCTCGCCTTCCAAAATAATTCCTTGTCCTTTAGATATGATAAGGAGCAGGAGCTTCTTTAGCTGCTAGCGATAACTTTGGAAATCATTTTGTAGACCGTGTTGCAAAAGAAATGGGTCTGAAATCTTTCGCTTCACATCTTTCTCATTTGGATTAAGAGCAAAGAACATAGTTTTCATAGTTTCGAGGATCAATTGAGAGATCCTAGATTCCTCCACCACCTCAAGTAGCTCAATGTCCATAATCTCCCAAAAGTATTGAAAGAAGAGATCTGGGAAAACATCTAGACCTAGAGCCCTATCTTCAGCCATGTCAAACAAGGCCACTTAAAGTTCTTCCAAGACAATGGGCTTCTAGAGATCCTCATTTTGAGTTTTAGATATAATCCTCAAAATGTTGCTAAGGAACAAATTTTGAGCCTCTTTTCTATCAACATCTTCTTCAGAATGAGAAAGCTCAAAATGCACAAAGATGATTTTCTCGTAGTATCTTAGGGATCATCCACTATCTCTCTATTCTGGTTTTCCAATCTCCCAATGAAGTTAACTTGTCTTTATCTTAATATTGTCTAAGATCTCATTCATCTTGTGTAATGTCCCTTTTCGGGCTGAAACTGAAAAACAAGGAAATAACACAAATCCCAATTGAGAGTAAATTGATTTTTACTACAGCTAACAAAAAAATATTGTAAACCCTAGCAGAACTATATTTGCACTTTTAGGGCATCAAACACCCTCCAAACAAGCTAAAAATGGATATATAAATTCTCCAAAATATTATACTTGACAAATGGAACAAATACCAATCAAAAGCACTCCAAAGTATATGCAAATTTGGAAATTCTACACAATTGCAATTAAATTTATGACAGCAAAATTACAGCTCACAACAATGGCTGGAAATGAAGATTCCAACCCCAAAAATCACATGAAAGTGTGCATTCAACCTCTAAAATTATGAGGAATATGAATATCAACTCCAAATGAAGAAATGTGCCCTAGATGACACCCAACTCCACCTCCAAGCAAGTCGCTACCCTAGGAGAGGGCCTAAAAATGGTGCTCAAACCCTAACATCTCTTCTCCCATCAAACCCTAGCAAAAAATCTGCAACATCAATCTTCTTGAAGCCCTTGGAAATAGAAAATTTAAGAGCTTTCATTCTTCAATAAAGCAAGGAAGGGTTTCGTTCTCCTTGTTAGCCACACAAGAATTTTCACCCTTAATTGGAAGTGATTGAGAAGGCAGCAAAAAAAAATGCAAGTTATAATTTTAGATAATAGATGATCCTCAAATGAGCCAAGCGAACCCCTTTTAAACAAGTCACTACCCTAGGAGAGGGCCTAAAAATGGTGCTCAAACCCTAGCAACTCTTCTCCCATCAAACCCTAGCTGAAAATCTGCAACATCAATCTTCTTGAAGCCCTTGGAAACAACAAATTGAAGAGTTTTCGTTCAATCAAGCAAGGAAGGGTTTCATCCTCCTTGTTAGCCACACAAAAGGATTTTCACCCTTAAGTGGAAGTGATTGAGCAATCAGCCCAAAAACCATGCAAGTTATAATTTTAGATAAGAGATGATCCTCAAATGAGCCAAGCGAACCCTCTTTATACCTTGTTGTGGCACCAAAATAGATTAGAGTGTCTCCAAACTAGGACTAACCTCATAAGGATACTTTTCTTTTATTTTTCCTTTGGCTTTTCACCTTCCTAACCCAACCAACCTGACTCATGTAGAAAACTATTAAAGAAGAATGCAAATGCTCACGAAAATAATTGAAAAACATGACAATTACTTCCTTGTTCACTTTCTTCTTGCCCGCAGAAGTCGAATGGGCTCAAAGTATTCCAATCGAACTAGTTTGGAAATGGGGACATTACAATCCTCCCCTCTCAAAATTGCTTGCCCACAAACAATTGTAAGCTCTCATGCCCAATTACCATCATGTCAAAGTGGAGAAATATGTATGCTTGTATCATTGCGCAAAGACATGCATGTGACCATAAATAACTTTACATAACTCACAACAATGTATCTAATAACATATTACTAAGCTATATGATTCCATTGTTAACTTTCACTAATCTATCTGCAGCATACAACTAAATCTTGAGATGCATTATTATGGTTCCAAAAACTATTACATAGTAAATCATTGGTTAAATTGATAATCAAAGTCCATAGTATACACTTGATTATTAGGGTCCATAGTATACAATTAATACAATACCCTTCATAGGTAAAAAACTATAGAGAAAGGTCTTATTAGTAGCTTGAGCTTAGGCTTCCTCTCAGGACTACAATTTTTCACATGACAACCTAGAAGATGGTAGTCCAAAGTTCCTAAATTAGAGATTATGGAAATCCTTCAATAATTGGATTGGAAAAAATTTAATGCATGTGTAGACAAGTTTTTACATTGTGCCCCATGTATAAACATGTGCATGCTTATCGTTATATGTATTGAGTGAGTATTAAGAGTTGTATGGATAATAGGAACATCCCACAAGGGGTGAAGTTTAATCCCATGTCCGGTTTGATGTGAACTATATATTCTCAACATTGATGAGATGACTTAAAGAAAATAAGGGAAATCTTCATGTGCCCATTCATTTTTGACACCACATGTGCAACCACCAGCTAGTAATGGACTAGTGATAACTATTAATACTATTAATTAACTATTAGTTATCTATTAACTATTTTTTTATCGACCTCCTCAATTGTATGTAAATTCTTTATGCTTTGTAAAAGATACACACACGAGTATGTTGGTGTGATACATGCCTCCCATTCTCTTCATTCTCTCTCACATACAAGACATGACGGAAACTTGCGAAAATAATCGCAAGAAAGGTGCAGTCAAGATTCATGAATTTGAGACTGGAAGGATTGCGCTAGGGCATGACCCTTTGAGGTCACAATTTTTGATTCCAAACAATCGCAATATCTAAAAGATGGAACCATCATTATTTTCATAGAGAATAATATGTACTTTAGTATGGAGGATGGGTC
This sequence comes from Taxus wallichiana var. yunnanensis, assembly GCA_018340775.1. Lineage (NCBI taxonomy): Eukaryota > Viridiplantae > Streptophyta > Pinopsida > Cupressales > Taxaceae > Taxus > Taxus wallichiana. The sequence continues at coordinate 391,588,515 of CM031238.1, forward strand.
ATATTTTTGAGAAATAATTATGCACTCCATAATAGAAAGGAATTGTGGACACAAAGGAATCGTATAAGGTATACATAGTGTACTATACAATTATATAGTTTCCATTAGAGAAATTTCATTAATCAAGTGTAATAGTTTTTTTCCTTGTAAAACATATTCTACACAAATATTTATGTCTAAATATTATTTTCGGTCAATTTTTAAATATATAGGTATTAACATAAGTGTTCGAATTGTAAGGGTTCAAACTAGATTGGTATAGATACATCATTTCGTGTTGGGGTTGATCTTGGGTCAAATAACCGATAAATGTAAGGTCATATCGTAACAACAAACCAAGGTACTCATAGTCGGTGAGAGGGCACTAAAAAATGGATTGCCTTCATTGGAGGCCATGCAATGACAGGGAATGGAGAATTAAGGCTCAAACGATGACCTTGCTTCCCTTAGGGAAAAACCCACTTCATTAGATTGGTGGTTTGAGGCCCTTAGGCCTCACCTTGGGAACCTGACAAGGTATATGAGGGACCGAGAGTAGAGGAATTTGATGGAAAAACATCTCGTTGAAATCTAAGGTGTTTCTTGTTCCCAAACAACTCCCGACCACCACAAAGAGGAAGTTTGTTGAGGGTCTAAAGGGGGCATAGGTTTTGGGTAGAGTTTCTTGTATTGTTCTAGGAGAGGATCTCTTTGTGCCAAGTCCATTGTCTTGACCATCCTCACATTTTTACACATATTTTTGATGTCTTCCTTTGACCCATTGGTCCCATAGCTTGCACATCCATCCGGTCGATTCCAATTGGATTCCCTCCATCTCACAATGATCTTTTCTAACTCATGGGTCCATAGGACATTAATGTGTCTTCTGTTGAGGCCGTGCTATGTTCCCTACCAAAGTATTTCCCGGGTTCCTGCCATCTTTATTTTATCCATCCATATTGTAGTGATATTTTCTAAAGCACAGGTCCATAGGCCATTAACGTCATCTCCATCGAGGCCATGTTATGTTCCATACCAAAGTTATTCCGGGATCCCTACCATATTTTTATTTTTTCCTTCCCGTGATGGTCATCACTCTCCACTTGGGGCATCCTTTCTCTTCTCTTCTCATCCTTTCTCATCCTTTCTCATCTTTTCTCATCTTTTCTCGTCTTTTCTTCTCATTTCTCATTTACTTTCTATCCTTTTCCTCTTTCCTTTATTTATCTATTTCAACCTAGTAATAGATTATTCTTTGTTTCATCGATCCCTAGTTTGAGGGGGAACACCTCAACCATAATCCTTATCACTTCTTGTTTTTGTCTCGTGGTTTGCTTAACACAAACCACTTGACAAAAAGGGGTAAATGTAGACACCAAATTTTGGTACGCTTGTCCCTCATACCACATTTGAACCCTTTCGTCATCATCTTGCACATACATACCTATCTTCCTATTTAAATACCTCTTTCCTCCTACATCCCACTTAATTTCTCTAATTACTCTAATTCCCACCTTCCCCAATCCATCCATAATAACATTTAATTAATCCCTAAACCCATATATTACCCTAATCATATCCCTAACATCCCATTTGTCATATGTAGACTCCAGGTCTACCCTCATTCAATGATTTTCTACCATCCAACCATCTTCTATCCTCCCTATCAACCCTAATCTGCCTAAATAACTCCCAACCACAATGCACCCCTTTTAGGTCCCTTTATATTGAGTTAAGCATCATCTCCACCACCTAAATTGACACTCTCTTCATAGTCGCCGGTGACCCATGTAGGTCGCCATCGAACCTATAAGTATACCTCTCCCCTCTCTGCAGAGGATGAAAATTTAGATACTTTCACCTTCTTGTGAGCTTGCTTTGTTTATTTCTCTTCTTAGGACTTGTAGCCATAAACTGGAGCTATATTAGAGATTTTTTCATGCCATCTTGGGAGAATTTAAATCTATTGTTTACTTGGAGTCCTTTCATCGTTTCATCACCCCTTTGCATCGAGTCTTGTAGGTCTACTCAATGTCTTGGTGACCCAAAAATTATTAAGTTTTTATTCACTCGATTATAGACCCTATAGGTTTTTTTTTTTTTATTTGCTGATAATTTGCTCCTTTAAGTAATCAATTTAAAATTAATGCAAGCATATAATGAAAAATTGCACAATGATTGATTACGAGTTTGGAAATTGCCTACGTCTCTGGGTTCTTATTGAACCATTCCACTAGTCAAAACTTGTAAGTTACAATAGTACTTTCACAAGAAAACCTAATGGAAACTATTAAGAACTTTCTTAGAAGAATATCCAGACCTTCAAATGACAAGGGTGAAAAATAGCACCCGACTTCCCCTTTTCTGGCATATTCGGCAAGCTTTATGGCACTCACTCATTTCCACTGCTCGAATCCTCCGTGATCTCGATCGGCCTTCCAGATGCTTTGTAACGCCCTATGGAACTTCGGTCAATATTCCAGGCTTCACAATAATTTAGTGTGGCACTATGGGCCGACTAGGTAGTATTAATAAATCCTAGTCACAATAATGCCTATTTAATAAAATAGGTCTTCACAACTTTATAATAAGCCTAATAAATAGGTCTTATCAAAATAAAACTCTCCTCCACTTGCTCGGTCTTCCTCGAGCTCTTACTTTGAGCTTCTAAGTTGTGTCTGTCCATTACAAAGAAATGGGTTCCCTATTTATACAAAAATAGGGCCCTAAAATAATGTGAAATTATTTATCCTTAGGCTAATAATATCCTAGCCCATAGCTTTGTAGATGGGTTAAATCCCATTTTAGGCGGCATACATTTTTAATGGGCTAAATACCCATGTTGGCGGCTTTTTGAAGTGGGTTATATCCCACATTTGGTGGGATGGATAATGTTTAGGATTTATTAAAGCCTTTCCCATGCATGAATAGTGGTCAAAGGACCACTTGAGCTTAACCACCCCCACCTCCTTCTCACGTGGATCTCCACGCATGACATTTGCCCCACCACCGCTTCATCTCCTATCCACCACGTGGACTTAGTATGTTTGGCGGTTATGTGGGTAAGTGGTGGTTACTAAGTTTAATACTTACAACTTCGCATTAATACATGGCTTTAAAAATAAAACCCACCCACTTAGACATGTGGCATGTAAATTGGGTTGTACGTGGACTCACCAAGATAATAGAAATTCGACCCATACAATGTGGTATAGAAAATAATTAACTCGGTCAATAGCATATAGTCCACTTGTCGTCTCTCGATAGGAAAATCAAGTGAATTCAATTCATGGTGGCAAGCCATGTGGTGGCTTGTGGACCCACCACATTGGTGATAATACCATAGTCCACATGGCGGCCGAGCTCCCCTCCGTAACAAAAGTTGAGCCTCTTGTTCGATGAGCTATATTTTTACGACCTTCAAGACCGGAGGTCAAAACCAACAAATGACTCCCTTTTCCTTTTTGCCATGTGTCACAGTGCCATTGGTCCAATATTGACCAGATTGATCAGAGTTGAATTTCCCATTGACCGAACTTTGACCTGGACATAACTAGATCTCTTGATTCCAATTTTTCGCGTTCTCACAATCGATGGAAAGCTCTTACTGCAACGATCTTCTCGATCTGTCACATTTTAGGGATGGAAATTTTGATATAAAAAATGATCCCCTGATCACTTGGGATCTGAAATTTTATCTACCATCATTAATCCCTTCCCATAATATTTTTTACCATTTATCCATCACCTCAAACCATATATCTATCCCTGGTCATCCTCGACTCATCTTAGTCACTTTGTCGACCAGATCTATACCTACCTTGTTTTCTTCCTTCTACCTTTTCTTCAATTTTCTTTCCAATCTTCACATTACCTCATATCTTTCCCCCTTCTATTTTGCACACTTAGCACTTTAGATCTCATCTTCACCATCCCCAGGTCCTCGTCAATCCAACATAGTCACCATTGAACCAATCTCCATCATCTCTTTTTCTACTATCTGCCTCATCCCTCATCTATTTCACAACTTCCCTGTAACATCCGGATCTCCCTATTTCAATGTTCATGTATGTTTAATAGTCAAGAGCTTACTTCTTTTCTTCATCACCATCGATCCAATATAGTCATTGTATAACTTGTCCACATCCACCGTATTTTCATCGATTTGAAATTTTCTTGCATCTTTTGTCTCCTAACTCTCTACATTAAATAAGCACATCTCTAGCCTTTTAATGCTAGTTTCAAATATATTTCTTGCATCTACACCACTCCTGTCGTCATCAACTATCCATGTCAATCTCGGGTTGTCGTCTAACCAACCAGTGTTTGATATTTTTTATCTTATCTTTATCATCATTTACATTATCAAATATACATCTTAGCATCACTAACATATCTCGAGATATTTGTTTCAGATTTTATTATTTGCATTTTATAAATCCACTATCATTTATCTATCTTTTATCAAAGTGGGTTGACATCCATCCCTAGGATTTTTCACTCATGATTGACTTAGGTCAAGAAACCCGCTATCTTATCTATTAATAGTTTTCTTGTTTAGATTCTCTTTGTTGTGAAGGTTATTGATCTCACTACGGAGAGGACCTTTTACACACATACCTTCATCTTCATCATCATCACATATCAAATGGTAGCCTTAAACCCTCTCATAACTTGGAGTTTCCTATTTTCTCATATTTATTTTAAATTAACTTAAAACAAGAGCGGGAAATTCATCAAACAATAAAACTATTCAAAAGTCACCATGAACTCCATTACGTTACTTAATAACCCATCAACACTTGAAGTTTTTAATTATCCCTTACCTCTTATCTTTGCTCAATTAAAGATATTATTATGCAATGAAAAAAATCCTCAATAACACATTCATGCATTCATGGAATTTTCTATTGATTATAAGCATTATGATACCTTGTTTACCAAGTTTTTCCCATGTAGTCTTAAGGAGTATGCATTTGGTTGATTCTATACAATCCCTCCGAGATAGATGTAAAAATTCCAAACTATAACTAATAGTCACCTTGTATATTTCTCAATTAATATTAGACAACATTTATCCTTAACATAATTTACCAAATTTAACCAATAATCCCGTGAAATAGTGGCCATTATGTATTACACCATAGGAATTTTCTTTCACATAGACATAAACACATTGAAAAAATGAATTAGTTGAAGTCTTCACTCGCTAGTCTTATCCAAAAGCTTCATGAACGAGTCATTTTTCTTAATTGGACATATTTTTATTACCTCTATCAAATTGTTCAATTATATGAGACTAAATTCATGACAAATAACATGTTGATTTACAAAACCCCACTATCATTTAACAACAATAATTCTCAAGTAAAAACCCCATACAAAGGTAAGCCGACAAAGACCAAGAAAGTGGAAACTATTAATGTTGAATAACCTTCTCGTAAATTTCACCCTATTATTTTATTTTGGTGATAAAACCTTAATTACGATTGGGATCTAAAAATGATGTATATTCAAATTATTGAATTAACACCCAATATACATAGTTGAACATACAAGTAACTAATTAAGAGATTTGATAAATTAGGAAGCACACTAAATATAGTAAAAATGAAAGAGGATAGTGTTCTTATGTTTTCTATGTTTTGACAATTAGTCTTGATGTGAAACTAGAAGGAAAAATTTAGAAATTGGTGTATTCGCTTTGTCTTTGAAATTAGATATTTATCTCGCTTTACATAAAAGTGACCCATTATAACCTCGTTTAGTACTACATGTAATTGCATTGCTCTAGAAAATCAAAATGTGACTACATGAAATCTTTAAAATCCTTAATGTGTTTCTCTATGTGCAATTTGGGATCCGAAATATGCAAACAATTTGCTAAAATCAATATTCTCTTGTTAAAACCTTGAATTCCTTGAAAGTCCTATAAAAAAGGTTCATGATTTAGGTTAAGGAACATTTTGATGCCTACATAAAACTACTCTAAAGAGGCTTTAAACCCACATAGTTCTCCACATATTAGAAGTTTAGATGTACTCTTATCATCTACATGTATGCAACTAAAGTTTGGCTCTCAAATACTCGATAATGCTTTCCTTGACTTGGATTTGAATGATTTTAACTTGGTTTGACTTGCTTTTAATATATTTTAGAGTTATTTAGACTTGCTTACAAGTTGATCCTAGTGTCTACTCTTGAAACAAGGAATAACTGGGAAACTTTAATGATGTTTGAAAGATATTTTATAGATGAGCTCTTGATAAGTGCCGGTGATAAAATGTGTGGGTTTGATTTGTATTTATATAGCTCCTGGGTAATATTTCAAAATAAGGATGACCAAGGGGAAATAATGAATTTTTATCATGCTAAATGTTTAGCGTATAAGACATTCAATTTTTTTCCATGATAACCAAACTCCCACTTGAAGCCCCCTCTCTGGTCATTGTAAACCCTTCTTCTAGACAACCAATCAAATGTGTCATCGTCATTATGGATGAGAAGAACATGATAATTTTTTAAAGTGTGATTCATGTGTAGGGAAGAATATATAAGTGGATTCATGAAGCTACTAAGTTCTAAGGTGGAACAATGTTCCCCGAGAGGCATTAAAAGGGTCATTCTTAGCCATTATACAAAAAGAATACCCTCAGAAGATAACTACAAGGACTCAACCCATTTAGAGGTTACGTAAAATATTAATTAATATATACATGCCCTTTTCAAGGAATATTATGGAGGCATGTGGTGTTGAGATCCATCCAAGTAAAACCAGTCATTTCAAGTATGGGGAATGTAAGCTTCAACAAAGAAATTTACCTTGTCCTAAAGATTCTGGAGTTACATGATGAGTTGGAAGCTGAAAAATAGCGAATAGAAATATATAGAGTCCACTTGCCTAGTGGATATATTAGTTTTGATTCTTGGCCCAAAAATTTTCCATGATATTTTTGGGTCACTTTCATACCCCTTTGTGTTAAAAGAGTGACTAGGCCTGAAAATCAAATTACAAGCAGAATCAGCTCTTTAAAATGGTTGGAATGAAATCATAAGGTGTTTTTGATTCAAAATCATACAAGGTTTGGCCTCTCGAATTATAATATTTTCTCCCGAGGTGAAAAAGCAACTTCCATGGTCTATTCTCACATTGACAGGGTGACATCAACATGTGTTATGAGATTGAGTGCAATTTTTCACCTATTATTTTCCTTTTCGATTGTAATTTTGTGTAAGGGGACAATAAGGACACAAAAGTGCACCCCTATTGATGAGTTAGTTTGCATCACTTAAAACATTGCAACTTGGCTCCTAGGCTTGTTTCATAACTCAAAAACATGACTCTCGGACCCCTTGGAACACTTTTTCACCATGGATGTACATTTTCCCTTGTCTATTGGTGTAATAAGATAGTTGGTATAAAAAAGTGTGCCCCCTTTTGGTGGAGTGATTCCCATCACTTAAAGTGACAACTTAAGTTGCTAGGAAGGTTGTAATGTGTGTTTTAACTCACCTAGTCCCCTCCTCATGTGAAGATACATCCATGAAATATTTTAAAGGTTTTTAATCCCTTATACCATTGTCCCAATAACCAAGGGGGACAACAGGGGACAAAAGATGTGCCCCACCTCTCTGCTAAGCTTTGGTCACATGCAAAACCTCTCGTCAGCCCCCAGAGACTCATTTTTAGCCCCTCCATCTCCCTCACATGTTTTCCCATTGTGACACTTGGCACAATTTGGTGAAAAGTGCAATTTAATTTCCATGTTTCCCCCTCACCTCATAAGTCCCATATTTTTGTGGGTGTAACTCACCCTCTAACCCCTGCCTAACACAGGGGTTCAAAACATCGGGGATTAAATCATCTGAAATAGATAATTTCAGCAGCAAAAGGGCCTCTTTATGACATTTGTCATGGTCATCAAGGTCTATATTAGGTTTCAATTCCTTTTTGGATTTTTTTGCGATCACGACATTCAACAATTGTTGAAATATTTTGACTCTAGACATAGTTTTGACCAACTAATTGTTGTGGTTTAGGAAAAACTAAATTCTAGATAGTGGTCATGATACATAAAGGTTTTAACCTTGGACCCTTAAATCAATACAAAAGAAATACAAAGCCCATAAAATGAAAAAATAACTGCCACCTCATGATTTTTTTATCTGCAATATCTGAAAATTATGAAGTTTTCATGTCTTGTCTTCTGCACAAAACACCCTTCCTTTTGATCCGATCTTATGTAAAAATTGCAATTTTCAATTTAGTGCCCTATCGTCTACATAGATCATGACTCTTCCTTCATGTTCATTTTGCAAATCTTTCTTTTTATTTGTGACAGACTACACTCTTGCATTAAGACCGCACTTTACCCACAATCTACCAACATTCATCAATAAAAAAATGCTTCATATCTTGACTAAAAATACTTTCCTACCTACTTAAATTTCAGTCATTGCACTTTCCTTTTTAGATCTACAAAAATATGGCAATTGAAAACCTCTAAAAATTGGAGTAGAGCATCTTGGAGAAAAACCTAAACTTTTGAGACCATTTTCATCCCATTCGACATCCAAAGGACCACCTTCTATAAATAGTAAGTTTTACCAAGTCCTCACATTCTAAAAAATAGTAAGTTTCATAAATGGGCTACTTTCCATGTCACCATCACTCCTTTCAAGACAAAACAACCAAAAGTGACAATTTGAGAAACTTGCCAAAAATAGACATCTAGAAGCGAGAGACCTGCTAAAAAATAGTGAGTATTAGTATTAGGGTCAAAGAATTCATACTCATCCATATCCCATATGTTTCACTAACTCTAATCACCATGAAGGTCAAATACTCGGTTTAGAACCAATTTCCACATTAAACACTGAGTATCCCAATGTGGGTGACAATGATGTGACAAACATGGACTTGGAGGATTTGAAAGCTAGGATGTTGAGTGAACCTCATGAACATGTGGAGGAAAATATATTCTTAAGTGGGATATTTAGAGTAGGTGGTCATCCATTATCCATTCAAAGCATATAGCTAGTCCTATCTTGTGCCCAACACTATGACCTAGACTCAAGAAATTTTTGATAGATGACAATTCAATTCTAGGAGTAGCTATAGAGGTGGCAAGCTTTTGTGCCAAGTTAGATCAGATAATACTAGAGAGGGATACTGACCTTACAGCATCGAGATGCGGTCACTTTGGAGAGAGATTGAATTATTCAGGAGATGGACCACTATTGTAGGCGAGAGGGGAGGCCTATAGGGCTCATTTTGGAGATTTGGCTACTATATTTGAGGAGCCCCCTAGAGGGCCATGATGTATTGATATACATTTTGATATATGATATATGGTTTTTGTGGATTATCATGTGTTCATTATGTGATGTGATGGATTTTAATGTCATGATGATGGATTTTAGATTATATGTGATGGTGATTTTAGATTATATGTTTGTTTTATATTTGATGATGATGGTGAAATAGATGTATGATTAGATGTTTATTTGGATATGCATGTGTATGGATGATGATATAAATGTGTGAATGTGGTAATATGTTTTGTGTTTAAATTTTATCATGATGATTAAAATGCATATGGGTAAGATGTGATGGAAACAAAAATTAAGAATGAATGTGATTAATGATAAATGTGTTGTAAGATAGATAGATAACATATAGGTGATTGAGATGAAGAAAGATGTGTTGAAAGATAGATGTGATAGGATTAGGAAAAATATGCCTCAATGGTGGTGACCTATAGGTGTGAAAAACACTACGTTATAGTGAGGAACATATGAGGAAAATATGCCTCCAACTACATTGGAGGTAAACAAAAAGGATCCAGGTAATGCAAGGCACATGTAACCAAAAATAATGCTAGAAAATAACCAATGATAGTTAGTCATTTCAAATATCATAAGGAAATGATGGATGAGATGATCTCATAAACCTAATGTTGACATGAAAAAAAGGGTTTGAGATGAAACTTGTACAAGGGAAGAGGGTTCTCCAAAAGTGGCATTCCCTAAACTATGCCCCAACTCTAGGAAGGGAAAGAGAAAGTTGATCAATGTGGAAGCTTTCTTAGGATGTTGATAAAATGGAAGGCTGATCAATGTGAAGCCTTCAAATTCCATAAGGAGTAGCCATCCTTTGAGGGTATGGTCTACTTTATACAATATATATATGGAAAGAATAAATGATAGTCCATCCTTGAGGGATCAATATATTTATTTGATTTTGATTTTGATTTCATGATTTTGATTTTTTTTTTTTTTTCATGAACAATTGTCCTTCAAGGGATCAATCTATTTTTGATAACTTTGATTTTGATTTAAGCATCCATGAATTTTGATTTTACATGGGGAGAGTTGGGACTAGCTAAGTAGACCACTTAGGAGGGGATAATGAGTGTACAAGAGACACCCCTGGACCCTTTGCATGGTTCCAATAGGTGAATAAGAAGGTGATGGATGTAATGATCATGGAGTTCACCAAAGGGGAGAACCTATCCATAAGGAATATGCTATGGGTAGAGCCATGGTGCCCATATTTAAGGTCACATCTAGGAAGTGATGAAAGACCACATAATTCCAAATCATCACGATGAGATATGGAAGGGGATGAGATGGAGGAATGATCTAAGACATGACTAAGGGCACATTGGTAAATGTGCTAACAATAGAATGGTCACAAGTGCAATGTGTTAAGTGGTTCCACTTCCGGTTTACCATCAAGGGAGGCCAAATGATAGGCTCTCGACCCATACTTGTGTGTAATAATGTATGGTCCGATCTAGTTGGGGAAAAATTTCCATGTTGGCTCCTTTCTAGAGTGGTGTCATTCTATAAAGTTAGAGGCCACTGATTTAACATGTCACGTTAGGAAGATGGGACAAGATGAAAAAGTGAAAATAAGAGAAATTTTACCTATTAGGAAAGTGAATGGTATGCATTTAAGATGAATAAATGGTCCCCTAGAGGGACAAGATAAATCAGATCAGATGAGATGAGTTAAATAAATATTATGAAATAGGTGCCACAATGGGTGGGTTTAAAGCCATGGTGCTTCCAAAGGGAAACACAGATATGGCCACAAAGGTGGTCATAGGAAGAGGGGATGAAAGTACGATCGATAAACCAAGCTAGATGAGATAGGATGATGATGTCGAATGTGGAAAGGAACTAATCTATGAATAAAAAAAGTCCTAGAAATAAGTCCCCCTAGCGTAGGAGGATGAATCGATGAAGACGAGAAAAATGCTAAAGGATCAATAATGGGGGAAAATATGTTCCCCAAAAAGGGATGTGGATAAGATAATGGATGTCAAAGGATATGGATGTCAGGAAGATGGTGTATCAAGGTGAATAGTATCGATGAACAAGGGAGGACCCTCATCAAGAGGAGTGATAGGAGATGATGTAGATGGGTGAAGAGACCCAGGAAGCTGATCGGATGGAGATGTGGTAAAAGGGATCGATGTGTTATGGATGAAGTAGTAGATGGAGAAGGGACTCATCGAGGAGGTCCTCTCACTCAATAAGATCATGGACAATATGGTATGGGCCTTATAATGCTTGGTGTCATGGCCTAGAGTGTGATGATAAGCACATATGTAATAGGGATCAAACCATGAGGGCTTCGAGATGGTTTAGGTCAAAGGCCTAATAGGTGGGAGCATGATGGTAGAAGTCTGAAGAAAATGTTGGAGGACCTCCACATATGATTTCGATGTGGGCACTAGGGAAGGTTCTGTAAGATGGTGTGGATGGCGATGGTGAAGGTGGATTGGGTTGAGGTCTAGGTGGTCTAGAAGAAGATGCAATGGTGGATGATTTAGGCCTAGATGGCTGGATAATTGGAGGTATTTTTGATGAAGGGACTGGCCTAGGAGGGAATCAAACTATTTGGATTTGGATTGGTTGATTGGTCGCATGATGGAGGAGGGGGTCCTAAGATAGAGGGATGAGGCCCCAAGATGAAGATGTAGATTTGGTCTTGATAGGAGGGATGTCATCTTCTTGTGAGGATGCTCAAGGGATCATTGTGGAAGGATACCAAGGTTTTTGGATTTGGATTGTTGAGGAGTGCCCTTGGTAGGGATAACAATGATTTTGATAGGCGGATCAAAAGATGGGGTTGTGGCTGATGGAGGAAGTAATTTTTTTGATGATTTTTTCTAGAGGAGGATGGGAATTGGTTTGATGTGGGAATGTCTAGTTGTGTGGATGAGATGGGAGGATCACCTATGGTAGTTATGCAAGTTGAAGTGCTCTCTAATATTTCTCAAATGATGTAGGTGGTGTAGAAGAAGAAGGAGATAATGGGGATGTGGTCACGATAGTTGATGTGGTAGGTGTGGGAAGAAGCACAAAGAGAAACTAGTATGGAATCTAAGGATGGCATGATAGGAAAAGGTGGAAGAGATGTGGATGGGGGAATAGGTCCGATGTAGTGGATTGAGTAGATTCAAGTGTGGGATCAATAGTAGGAATAGATGTGGATATGGAAATAGAAAGGGGTGTTTGGATCATGTGGTTAATAATGTCTATGTGAGATGGTGTAGATGGTGGATGGGTTAGGGTAGGGATGGAAGAGGGATGAGTGTCAACTATGTTTATTTTGGGTGTCTCAAGAGGCATATAGGTGGATTGAGGAGATGTGATGGGTGTGATAACAGATGTGGATGTGGGAATGGTAGATGTCTGGAGATACTAGGTGATGGATGGGGAGATGAGATAAGTAGGGTAGTCATAAGTGAGGAGATAATAGGTGGTAGAGATGTCGGGGTTGGTAAATGTTAGGTGATATGGGCATGGGTAGAGAAATATGTGATAATGATGTCAATGTAAGTGTAGTGATAGTGTGGATGTAGAGGAGGTGTGGCTAAGGCTAATGTTGATGTGGTAAGAGTGGACTACTAGTTGTAGATGAAAGAGAAGCAGTGGAGGTCAAGGTGGTAGGTAGTGGGATCATGGATATAGTGGATGTGAGGATAGCCCTTGAAGGGGTGGTTGGCACAATATCTAAGATAGGGGTAGATGATGAAGATGGTAAAATAGATGTGGGAGAAGATGTCTGATGTATGGTGTTGATTGAGAATGGGTTAAATTGATGTGATGTAGAAGGTGAAGATGAACTTTTGGTGGGGGATTAGGAAATGGTTGTTTGAAAATGTCACATGTGATGAAGATGGGATTGTTTGGGGGATGTAGGAGCATGGTGATAAGTAGGGTCATGGTAAGATGATGAGGATGGGGAAAGAAGAAGATTTGATATAAAGGCTCATAAGGGATATCCCTAGGTGAGACAGATATGTCGGATGAAGGGGAGATGTCATAAGATGAAACAAGATGTGTTAATTGATATCTATGGAGGAGGAAGTCACGAGATGGGGTTCTCATGAGGAATATCCATAAGTGAAGTGGGTATGGTGATGTTAGATGATCCCAAGAAGGGCATGAGGTAATGAAGACAAATATGGTGGGGTAGAAATAGAAATGGTGTAAGGTGATGAGGGATAAAGGTGATGGGGTAAAACAGGGGCTATTGGTCGATGTGATCGAGAAGCAGAGGGCTGCGGTGGAGATAATCATAGATGGGACTGGAAGAAGGTCTAGAAGTAACCAATGGTTTGGATGGGGTCATGGTGGACTGTTGAGAACTACTCGAGGAAAATTTTGGTTCCATTATTAAACAAAAAAGTCAAGAAAACAATTCCTTTTATGTTTTGATTAAGAATGTGAAAAAAAAGGGAGATGGATAACAAAGGACCTAGAAGAAGGTGATCTATGTTTGGTTTTAGGTAAGTTTTGGCTAGGGAAATGTCTAAGGTGGACTTTATTGGGGTGATCAAATCCCAATCAATCTACCGAGAAAGGGAGTGTTTTGATGTGTTAATTGATTTGTGTAGGTTTAGGTTGTGTGTGATAAATGTGAGATGCAAAGATTGAACCCCTACTTAGACTATATGAGCAAGTAGGATGCAAAAAAGAAGGGTTCTTTTAAAGCCAAAAAAAGTGTTATTTTTGATGAGAACACAAACAGAAGGGAAAGTACAATGCAAAAGGAGAAAATAGGGAAAAGAGGAATACCTGATAGTGCTTTTCCTATTTATCTACACTTTTGAGTGATGAGCGATCCAAGTGATGAACCCAACATGAACAAAATAATAAAGCAAAGCCTCATGTTGCTAGTGTGTTAGTAGAAAAAAAAGAATATAGAAAAGAAAGAGACCACCTAAAGGGGGTCCCACCAGGGTGTGTGCTAGGAATGTTGTCCAAATTTCTCATTCATAATGAAGTTAATGCACTAGCTACTAAAGAAACTAGAAACTCAAAAATGATGGAGGGTTTATGTTACCTCGGATGTGATACAGGCACTAGATGGTTGATTCTTGTCACTACAACTTGATATACCTACAAAAATAAGACTAAAAAATGATTTTGATTAGATAGAATATATGTGGGGGTTCCCAAAAAGTGGATCCAAGAAGCTTTTGACTTCCTTGGTGGATGTCAACCCCATTTGTTTAGATAAGGTGAAATAAAAACAACAAGAGCATGCATAAAAAAATAGTATATTGAATCTAAAAAATGACAAAAATTGATCTAAAGTCTGATTAGATGGAAATAACTATAAAATAAATGTTACCTAGTCTAGGTCATGGACAACCTAGAATGTATGTAGAGGTAGGTCGATGGTGACTACAGGAGGATGGATATGAAGATGTAGATGAAATATGTACTGACTTGCAAAGAAAGTCTGAGAGTGATCTAGAAGCTGATCAGGGCCTGATAACTGCTATAAAAGGATCTATAGAAGAGAACCAGAGGCAGAGAAGTAGGATAAAGGATGGAAAAGAGAAATTAGATAGGTTTTGGATAACATGGGCTTTGGTCGATGATGACAAAAGGGGGATCGGGGATCAGACAATGATGTAGTAGAAAAATGCAAAGCTGAAGGATGAGAAGATAAAAATGGAACAACCTTGTAAGCAAAAGGATATATAGGAGAAGGCTACTAAGTGTTTCCAAAATTGCTCTATACTTACAAGATGTTAGAAACAAAAAATATATGATAATATGATAAATATACGAAAAAGGAAATGTGATATGATAAGAAAAAAGATCTCACGAATGATGATCATGAGTGATGCAAAGCACACTTTGAAGGAATGTCCAAGAGTTTGTGGATGTCTCAGAACTACTCAGGCATGAGGAAGGATGCTCAAGCTTGAGAAAGCTTGAGAATTGCATGCATCTGATTTTTGATGATGAATAGAAGGAAAAAAGCTAGTTTTAAAGGGGTCGATGACCGACTGGTGGTTGGGTCACCACCGATTATGGGGAAAGTTTCCCCAATGGGCATGATTTTCTACTTTTGATGGGATTTTTTGTTTTTAAGGATTGGTCAATGCTTTAAAGCATGTAGGTGGGATTAGGTTTCTTGGGGATGAATTTAAGTTAGTTAGGGCATAAAAATAGATAGGATAAAAGCTAGAAAAACAAGGTGATGTGTGTGTAGGATAAAAGCATCCTAATTAGAAGGTTGGTTAGGAAATGGATGAAGATTAATTAATTAATATGAATTAATTAATTAATGGGCATAAAGATTAATGTGGATGGGATAATTGGGCATGTAGATATTAAAATGAATAAATGGGGATTTTTAACAAAATTTGTAAAGTTGTGTTTAATATATCAAAATGATTGGCTCATTATCATGGTTGCAGAAAACTTACAATATTATTTAGGGTTTTATGTTAAAAATATATGAATGTTTGAAAATGGGGAAAATTGCATCAAAGTCGTGGGTAGAAATTGCTACAAACTATAAAGAGGGCAAGTCATTTATCACTTTGATAATTGATATTGAGATATTATGGGCTATGGATTTTTTTGATTTGATCATTCTTATTGATTTATAGTAAAATTAAAAGGTGGAAGTCAAGGTAGAAGATATGGGACATGTATTGGTACAAATATCGAGGTAAGTTTTGTACTTAATTTATGAAAGGGTAGTTAGGAAAAAAGTGGAAAAATGTGAGTCAATAAAAATTTAGCTAGTGAAAATTTCCCCAAAGATAGTCAAAATGTAGACCAAGTTGATGTCTAGGTGGGTTTGGAAACATTTCAATTTTTGTAGTCATTAGTGTTAGTTAGTGAATTAAATGCTAGAATGGGCCACACCCACTAAAATTGAAAAGATCGACCATGGTAGAGAAACTAGATCACATGGTTGCCAATGGAATTCATATTGACTATTTTGGCCAATTATATATGTTCTAGCGTAGCTGATGCCATAAGGAAGGTGTGAAATTTCTACGGGGCTGATTTTGTTTGACAACATCACCAATCCAATAGGCAATTTTACACAATGGTTGATTGTGTATACTTGGCATGGTTGATTGTGTAGGGAAGGTTAGAATTTTTGTGATGTGATTTATGTTTTTGATTATTATTTATAACTAAAATTTGATGGGTGCTTATTATTTGATAGTTTGTGGGTTCCACAGAGGATCCAATTATGGATATGTGTGGATGTTTCTTAGATGCTAGATTTATTGAGAGGATTTTGGCATATGATGTGGCATAGTTACATGCCTTGGTTTTAGATGAATTACGTGGATGGTTATAATTCCATTAGATAATGATGTGATTCATATGTTCTTGGGGCATTGTGAGTTTGGGTCTAACACCTTTAGGTAGAGGTCTTCAAGATATACTCTAGAGGTCACTATTACCTTATAGGAGTTACATGCAATACTCACATTTCACATTAAGGGTGTGAGGATTTTTTCTTATGTGTAATTTGGAATGAATGAGAGGATAGCCTTAGCTCAGTGAGAGACACATAGTGATGGCTACCATTTGAGAACACTTATGATATAATTGTCTTTTTTGTTACATAGATTTTGGATATCCAAAGGGCTATTATAGGGATTGTTGTGGCATAGATCAACCATTGTGCATTAAATGAACGACACATCTAATAGTATGAGGGCTATAGATCATAAAAAATATGCAAGAAACATATAACAAATAAATTATAGCACAATCTAGAGGAAAAACTAGGAAAGAGATAAGACAAGCACATGAAAAGTGCAACATGAGGAAATTGAACTGCAAGTAGAGAAAGACTCAGGATTGCCCAATTAGTTTGCAAAATTAGAATTCGAAAATCTCAAGGTAAGTAAAAGCAACGTTGCCTACTATTGTGTTAGAGTATATGGGAATACATATGTATTTTCCATAAGAGAGGGATTTCTACATGTGGAAATAGATAAGGAGAGCACAATCATTAACTCACAAGCTCGGGACAAAGAAATTATTCAAGTTTCGCTCATGTTGCACTCTTTGATGATCAATATAGAAGGGAAAATTTAACATAGGACTATTTGGCAGTCAAAATTATGAAGGGACTAAAGGAATCACAAGTCAACAAAAGGAATCACAAGTCAACATCAAATCCAATACATATATGCAATTTTTGAACTCGTTGGCATAAAATAAGAAATCCTAGTAATGCCACATAAGAGGAAAATATTAGAGATAGACCCCTCCAAGTTAGTGTGAAGATCATGCCTTGAAAAAGATCTCAAAATTTTGGGTTGAGGATTCATTATATAAATAAGGGAATCATTTATAGGAAGAAATAACTTAACAAATGAAGGCATAACAAGTAGAAAAGAAAGTCACACAAGAAAGAGAAGTTTATACACAAAAGAAGGAGAAACTTAAGACTCACAACATAATCAAAATAATAGTTCCAAAAACTATGGTGCAACAAATGGAAACTATATCTTCTCCTCCTATATCTCCTCAAGTGTAATCCACTCCTTCAAAATATATTACAAAAGAAGAAACCGATATAAAACTATAAAAACAAAAATAGAGGCCAAAATACATAGTGCACATATACTTCTAGTGTAGATATCACAACCTATGCAAGCCTTAGAAGAAAAATAACAAAATAAGAAAGAGGAAGAAAGTAAAATTAATGAAGAAACACAAAGATAATAGCAATATAAGCCAAAAATGAGGAAGTCACCAAGGTAGCTCTCGAGAAAGCAACATAAAAGAGCACATTACAAAGGAAAACGAAGATGAACAACTACACAAGATAAATTAAGAAAAGATATTTTCTTTAGGTGGAGACAAAATAAAATAAAGAGGAGGAAGATCCAAAATGTAAAGAACAAGAGATAGAGAAAAATTTGAAAATAAATTTGCAAGTTGAAGCCCAAAGGATCCTTAAAAGAAATTTAGCGCAAAAAGAGGCTCAATAAAAGAAAGAAGAAGAAGAAAAACATAAAGAAAGATAAGATAATATAAAGGTAAAGTAAGATCAATCAAAGAAGGAGAAACAAGAACGAGAATGTAGAGAAAGGAAGTTGTAGGAGTAAAACATAGTACTAAAGTTATTATGTAGGCAAACAAACATGCGCAGATTATGAAAGAGCAAACACTGCGTGTAAGAAAAGACCGAGGTGGAACAAGAGTACAAAATCATATTTTTATCTTATAAATGATATTTTCAATCTATGTATCTCTCGTGCCTAGTCCCTATAGAGTGAACTCGGGAACAACCAACCACTACGTAGACGAAAAAATTCAAAAATACAACCATGGATATTGGAAGCTCCAACTCAAATCCAACAAACACAAAAGAATTTATAGAAGGAGACACATAAATATTTTGATGGGAAATAGAATCAATGACACAAATAAGAAATAATAAGATTGTTCTTCCCTCCTCTCATGGGTACACAATAATCCATCATATTTCTTAGACAAGTGTGTAAATGGAAACATCCCAAGCTATGGTCAACATGATGGAGGTAGATTTCAAGAAAATACCGCTACAAACAAAAATGAAGGAGTTCATGTAATTCAATCAAACATCGGTGGAACTATGCAATTCAATTGGCTAAGTAGAAAGAAAAATTGGAGTATACCTTGCATATTATAAACCAAAAGCTAAAGAAAATTTTCCTCAAATTGCAATAGAAGCCATTGGTGAGCAAGTTATGAGCAAAAATACATTTGACCACTTTGGTTGGTAAACTTGTGAACAACTGGAGAAAAAGGTGAAAGTAAACGTAACACAATATAATAAGGAAGTGAAATACGTAGTCCTTATATTGTGAGAGTACATTAATCTACTCCAACAAGCTAAAACACAAGCCAAACAAATCACATTCAAGCTTCGTATTTAAACACACAATTGTATACTACAATTAACATGAACATGGTGACACGTATATTGGGAAAACAAGGAAGAGCAAATGACAAAGTGGATATAGATTATCATGATGTGGATAAATCATTACAATCATCCGTGTAGGCTACAATTTAATAAAATTAAATCTAAGATAAGGAAACTGGCACGATTAAAAAGATGTACCAATAAATGAGAAAGATCATGTAAAGGAAATGCAAGTATAAGTGATAAATAGGGTTTGAAGAATGAATTAGGTTTCCATAATAGGCATGGAATGATTTTAGGTAGGTGAATGATTTGAACATACATATTCTTAAATGTGTACGCTTTGATACTCGAAACTAACATGTGAAGATCTCAAGGATAAGAGTTCCTGGGAGAGGACACAACCGCTTGGGCACTAACATATGTTCTCGGTGTTAGTGTCCTTGGGACAAATCTGGACCTAGTTCTTTTTGTATCGATTCTTGTTGCTTTAGCTCCTCGTAGGTCACATAAGGTTCACTGCAATCCTACTTTGTTACACCCGTACCTGAAAAAAATCCTAGCTACTTGCACTCAAAAACACATTAGATTGAATGGAAAATGTAAATTAGAGAGTTGAACCAACCCTGATGGTTATCTCGATGTGATATTTTTACCGAGCGTTGTACTATATTTTAGAATCAATGTACTTCTTGTGGTGTGTGGATGAAATCATGTCCCTTGAGCAAGGATTCACTAGTGTTAGTCGCACAAAAAATAGTGGGATACATCTACTTTATCTGAATGTGAGAATGTGTTATATGGAATTCAGAATATCCTCCCCCTATGCAGTGAATAATGCAGCCCAAAATGCATTCCCTTGTGTTGCTCTTTGTATGTGGTAGATATAGAAAATGATAGCCCAATTTCCCCTAGAATAGTTAGTAGGTTGTGTTTATATATGAGTTCCTTGTATTGGGGTTGATAATGTCAAGTGGGATATCATTTGATAGACCACTACTTATGACCCATTATTAAAAGTTTATTTAATTAAACCTAGTTGGTATTCATAGCTAAAAGAGTGGAACGGTATGACCAACCACCAAACCTATATATATAGGATGATACCTCATGGGATTGGTATCTAAGAAATTAATATGCATATGCGAGTTGTTATAATGCAAGAATTAAGTCTGCTATTGTGAGACCGAGGAGTGAAGTGGAAGTGTTGGGTTAAAGCTATATAATTCTTAATACAAATAGTGCTTTATTAGTGGGGTTTTTTCCTTTAGGTTTCTCCACTTAAATATGGTGTTATTTGTCTCTTTTACTTTCTTGTTATTTTCTTTCAGCTATGGTTATTAATCTATGTAATATGTGATCTATAATAAACTAAATCTATGTTTAATTTAATTGCACATCTTAATCTATAATCTTCAAAAATTATCTATGGATCTATAATTTGTTAATTATATCTTCCCTCATAAATCTAACATGGTATCAGAGCTGGTGATTATGCGTGTGTAGGATCAATCTGGAAGCTTTTAATTTTCTAGAGTGAAGAAGCTTGAAGTTTATTTACGGATCTACAAAACCCTAAAAGTTCCACAATCGTCTTCAATCTAACCAAGATTAAATTTCCAATTCCTCCCTTAATATTGCTTGAAATATTGGTTAATTTGTTGATTAGATCTTGCTTATACCTTTTATGTGCATAGATATGTGTTTTTGCGACCTTGGTTCCTTGTTCTTGGTTCTTCACATTTTTCTCGCATGTTTTTAAATATTTTACATTTTTTATATAGCCTTTATTGTTGTGTATCTTATTTAAATAAGTTCTTTTATTTTTGGGCTTATTTTTTTTTTAGGGTGGATTTAAAAGTTTTTATTTCTAGATTATTCCGTGGGTTTGAATTCCGTAGAGTGCTTTTACTTTAAAGTGTGACATAATTGTGAAACCTATCCTCATCATGACTTGTGGAATTTGTGCCACGTGCTTTTATTTTATTTGATTGCAAAGGGAGGTTCATACCCAAAATATTTTTATTTTGGTTCATTCCGTGGACTTCACATCCACTGGAGCGATCTCTCGAAGTTTGGTGGCAAGCTTCCAAGTGTCCTCTTTTGTCATAGATTTTTCACTAAAAGGCAATTTTTATTAGTCTTTCTGTCTCTCGTATTTTACTTTCGTGGCTTCACTCGGACCCAAAAAAGTTATTCATGTTTATTAATTTCGTGAGCTTGAGTTCTGTAGAGTGAAAATATGTTTATAAGTGGTAGAATACCTCCATGTGTCATTCTTTGTTGTATATATCCTGGGACAAGTGTCATGCTTAATATTAGATCGACATATTTTTTTTGACTTTTCAAACTTTGTTACGGACCCAAAAGTCTTTTATTTTTTTGTTAATTCTACAAACCTCATGTTTCTTTGGGCTAATCTGCTTTGAAATTTTATGGAAAGATGACATGTGCCCCTCTTGATATTGTTGATTTGTGCCACGTGTCACCTCTTACTTCAACCATCCTTTTAATTTTTTTTTAATTGGTTAAGTTTCTCGGTTCAAGCTCGGTTTTATGAGCTTACCCATCATCGAGTTGTAAAATAGCTCACCGAGATAATTTTTTTCTTGACCCCCACTTTGATCTGTAATTTTATTAACTTTAGGTTATTCGGGGTGTTTCAAGTCTATCGGGAAATCAAGTTGGGAGAAAGCTGGAAGTGTGACACGTGTCTCTCTTAAGCCATTGGATTTGTGCCAAGTGCCTGCTATTTTTTAATTTTCTCATTTTTTAATTAATTAATGGGTTCTTGATTAATTGATTATTAATATGATAAATAGTTCGTAGCTTGATCCCGACTAAGCTCTATTAAAACGATCTTAATCTCGATCAAAGCTAATCATTTTTATCAATTTCGAGTTATTTACATTTATATAATTAATAAGAAGACTTGTAGCTAGTCTTTTGCCTTCTGTTCGCTTCCTTAATTATTTTTAGCTTTATTTGTCTCCATTGCCATCCGAGCATAAAAATGGCGATAATGCTAGCTTTTTGATGGATAAATCTCAATTATTAAATGGATCTAATTATAGCATTTGGAGAGTTTGATTAAAAGCCTATTTTATGGCTAGAAAGCTTTGGGATCTTGTAATTGGTGTTTAAAAACATCCCACAGGTAGAAAACCTACCCTTGAAAATCTTATCTCTTTTTCTTAGAGATCTCAGGAAGATCTTTCCATCCTTTTGCAAAGCATAAAATATGATTTTTTAATGCATATAGGTCATATGGACTCGCTTGTTGATGCCTGGAAGCAATTAGAGACTATGCATGAAGGCAGTAGGTTGTCTAAGATAATTAAGCTAGTTTTAGAGCTATTTACAACTCCTATGAAAGGGGATGAGAAAATAGTCAATTATTTAGCTAAAATTAAGAACATTAAAGCTCAATTAGATGGATTTAACTTGAATTGTTCAAGATAAGATTCTGTACTTCATAATTTAGATAAATATGTATGAAAAATTTGGAAATTACATCTCAATTTTTAATTCTAAGTATTAGAATGAGAATGATTTGCCTAATTTAGACACTTTGTCTTCTCTATTGAGTCAAGAAGAGAGTAGTAATGAAGAACTTTTATTCAAAAGAAACTCCTCAAGAATTTTTCTCTCAGAATCATAAGTCTACTCATAATAGGAATAATTACAATCCTAAATAGAAGTCTAACATCAGATCAATATTTAAAGAAAATCCTAAGCCTAATTTTGCTAAAAACAATCATAATTTTAAAGTAAAATTCAATGGAACTTGCAAAAAATGTGGAAAATTTTGGCATAAAGAGTTTGATTGTAGAGAAAAAAACTAAAAAGTCAATTAAGAATGATAAGAACAAAAAGTTTAACAATTAAAAGAAAGATCAAAATCAAAAACAAAATCATGCAAATGTTGCTGAGAAGTCTATCGCCATGTATATCTTTGCCCTTTCAGCTTCAAATGATAATGAATGGATTCTTGATAGTGGTGCATCTAGGCACATGACTTGTACTCCTAGTATCCTCTTAGATGTTGTCAATTGTGAGGAAAATATCTATCTAGGAGACAACTCCATTATTATATCTGAAGCTTGTGGCAATGTTAAGTTGTCAAATGGAGTGATTAGGAATGTCTTGTATGTTCCTCAATTGAAAAAGAATCTTTTATCTTGCTCTCAGCTAACTAAAGAAAATTGTAAAGTTGTTTTTCTACAAGATAAATGGTATGTCAAAGATAAGTTCAATAATATTATTGCTTTTAGTATTCATAAAAATGGTTTGTATATATTTGATGGTTTTGTGTTTGAGTCTTGTTTTTCTTCTTCTTCTAGGAATGATATTCAACTTTGGCATGAAATATTAGGTCATGTAAATTTCAAAAGTTTGTATGAAATGTCTAGACTAAATCTTGTTGTTGGTATTCCAAAGATAAAGTTAGATCATGAAACTTGTGAAAGTTTCCTACGTGGTAAGAAACATGCTCAACCATTTCACAAGAATCATGATCCAAATTATTCTTAGTTATTAGAACTGATTCATAGTGATGTGAGAGGTCCACTTGAGGTTCCTTCTCTCAGTGGATCTTTGTATGCTGTTTTCTTTATTGATGACTTCTATAGAATGACTTGGTCTTATTTCATTAAGAATAAGTCGATGTCTTGTTTAAGTTTAAGGAATTTTAAGATTCAATTGAAAATGATTCTAATATGAAAATTAAGAGAATTAGGAATGATAATGGAGGTGAATATGTTAGAAAAGATTTTGATAAGTTCTGTGTGTCATGTGGGATTCAAAGAGAGTTGATTACTTCCTATTCCCCTCGGAAAAAATGACATTGCAAAAAGAAAGAATATGATTGTATTAGAAATGGATAGGACTATGATTCATGCTTCTAATGTACCTAAGTTTCATGGGCTGAATTTATGAATACTGATTTCCATATTCATAATAGAGTTCCTTCTAAAGCTCTTAATAAAGCTACTTCTCATGAAGTATGGACAAATAAAAAACTAGATATTTCTCACTTAAGAATATTTAGTAGCCCTATTTCTATCTTTATTCCTAAAGATAAAAGGAAGAAGCTTGATCTAACCTATTTTTCTTGTATTTTTGTTGGCTATGGTTGTAAAAATAAAGGTTTGAGAGTCTATGATCCTTTCAAGCATGACATAATAGAAAATAAGAATGTTCAAGTCTTAGAAAAGACTTTCTATGATGCTTCTCATGAACCCTCCTCTGTTTCTCCTGAGATAGAGCTTGATAATCCTTCTCCTAACATTATGGAAATAGAAGTTCAAGAGGCTAATTATCCTAATCTAGACATGATGGAGATTGAGGGGAGTCATCTCAAAATGTCTTGCATCACAAGGTTCCTAAATGGGCTCAAAGTATTGTTCAAGAATCTCAACCTTGCTAATCTTAGAAAGGTAACTCGTAGTCAACATTCTTATCATGCCTTGATGAACCTCTATGAGATTAAAACATAATCCTTTGAAGAAGCTTGTCAAGATGATAGATGGACTCCGGCTATGAAAGATGAATACAATGCTTTTATTAAAATAACACTTGGGAACTAGTCCCTCCTCATTCTAAGAGAAGCATTGTAGGATCTAGGTGGTTGTATAAGATCAAATATAACTCCGTAAGAGATATTGACAAGCTCATAGCAATCTGGTAGCTTATGGTTTCACGCAGAAACTTGGTCTTGAATATGTTGAGAATTTCACTCCTATAACAAAAATGAGCACTGTTAGAATTCTTCTTGCATTGACTGCCCAATATGGTTGGGAGATTCACCAAATGGATGTCAAAAATACATTTCTTAATGGTGATTTAAAAGAAGAAATATACATGAAACAACTTAAAGGTTTTGAAGAATCTAGTAAAGAACTTATGTTTGTAAGGTTAATTTTTTTGTATGGTCTTAAGCAAGCTCCTAGAGCTTGGTATGATAAAATTAACAGTTTCTTTCAGGATCTTGGATTTTCTAACTCCTGCTGTTCTGATAATGATTTATTTGTTAAATTTGAAAACAATCATATTATCATTATTGTCTTGTATGTTGATGATATTTTTATTACTAGAAGTGATAAAATTTAATTTTTAGAATCAAAGAAAGGTTAAAACAACATTTTGAAATGACTGATTTAGGTTTGTTAAATCATTTTCTTGGCATGGTTATATTTCAAGATCATAAGTCTATTGTTGCATCTCAATCTCAGTATGCTGTGAATTTTCTTAGAAGATTTAACATGATTGATTGTAATCCTATTTCCATTCCTATTGAAGTTGGTGTTAAGTTAGATCCTAAACCAACTTGTGCTAAATTTGATCCTACTTTGTATAGACAACTAGTTGGTAGTCTAATTTATTTGACTATTACTAGACTTGATATTTCTTATGTAGTAGGAGTAGTTTTAATATTTATGCAAGATCCTTATGAGGATCATTGGAAAATGAAAAAAATAATTTTGAAATATATTAAAGGAATAGTCAATTTTGGTAGGTTTTATTCTTGTTCTAATGATGCAAAATTAGTTGGCTTATCATTGTGAATCTAACCATACTTGGTGATGCTATAGATAGAAAGTATACTTCTGGATATGTTTTAAAGTTGGGTGTAGGTTCCATCACTTGGAGTAGAAAGAAGCAACCAATAATGTCTATATCTTCTATTGAAGAAGAATATAGAAGTATTATGGAAGATGCAAAAGAAGCTATGTGGCTAAAAATATTGTTGGATGAACTACACATGGGTGTTAAAGGAGTACTAATTTTCTATTTGACATACAAATTTGCATTGATCTTGTAAACAATCCAATTCAACATCAAAGGACCAAGCATATTGAAGTTCATATGCACTTTATTTGAGAGAAATTTCGAATGGTGATATTGATCTCAAGTTTTGTTCTACTAAAGATAAAGTTGTAGATATCTTCACTAAGCCTTTTGTGTCTTTGTGAAGTTTTACAATTTTAGAGCCTTGTTGGTCCGATTAGAGTTTCCATTGAGGGGGAGTGTGCATGACAATGCCACCTCTTAATGGTTGTTGTAAACTTCTAATACTTCCTCCATTTTGTAATAAGTAAATGTGTCACACTATGTGAAGTTACTTGTAAATCCCAGTGAAGCTTTAGTTATGGGTATGCCTTAGTTTATAAAAGGATCCATAATCTAATGTAAGTATTCATATGTAAAGCACTTGTCTTAAGAATTTATGTATGATTTCCCTTATTTGCATGCTAGCCAAGAGCCAATGCTGTTGATTATTGGATCTGTAAATCATTTTGTATAAAAAGGTAAATTTGGCATGTCTTGTTTATTTCTTCACACTTAAAATTAAGGGGGAGTGTTGGGGTTGATAATGTCAAGTGGGATATCATTTGATAGACCACTACTTATGACCAATTATTAAAATTTTGCTTAATTAAACTTAGTTGGTATTCACAAATAAGAGTGGAACGATATGACTAACCACCCTTCATATATATATATATATATATATATATATATATATATATATATATATATATATATATAGATGATCCTCTCGGGATTAGTATATAAGAAACTAATATGGATATGTGAGTTGTTAAACCGCAAGACATTGGTATGCTATTATGAGACCAAGGAGCGAAGTGGAAGTGCTAGGTTAAAGTTTTATAATTCTTAATACAAACAATAATTTATCGGTGGTGTTTTTTCCTTCAGTTTCCCCACTTAAATCAATGTTATCCATCTCTTTTAATTTCTTATTATTTACTTTCGCTTATGGCTATTAATTTCGTAATATGTGATCTATAATCGATAAATCTATGTTTAATTTAACCACACATCTTAATGTATAATCTTCAACAATTATCTGTGGATCTATAAATTTTTAATTATATCTTCCCTCATAAATATAACACCTTGTTTGAATTTTGTCACATAGTGACACGAAAAAGATGACCTAGGTCATAAAAATAAGATACGAAAAGAATCAAAGTCAAAATAAATTGACAAAGGAGAAAAACAAACATATAGACATGAAGCACCCAAAAGGAAATTAACACCGGGTGCTACTATTCTATCCTGCAACAAAAAAACTAAAAAAGTAAAATCCATGAACAAGGATCCATGTGAATCAACAAAAAGATACAAATTTCAGACAAAAGGATGTAAATAGAGCCAAAAATCAAGAAAAGGACCAAAGATGTGTCACCAATGCCTAGTTTCCAAACTTAGAAATCATGTATATAACAACATACTAGAGGCGTAATGTAATAGTAATAAGTGCATATTTTAGTGACTACATTTTCCTCCCCTTTATGCTATTTGGATGAAATTCAAGTAGTATAAAGGATATAAGAGAAGCGTACCTAATGTGAACTGAAGGAGTTATAGCTAGAGTGTGCCTTGATAGCAAGAAACACAACGTGGCAAACTATGGACCAATGTTTTGATCCATGTGGGGTGACCCTTGTTGTTACAAGAGGATATATTGGATATGAAATTTCTAAGGAGATATAAGATACTTTGAAACTTGGAGATTAAAGGAGGGATTGGGAGTGATCAGTTCCCAAATCAATGTATAAACTAAATATTTAAGCATCTTGAAGCTAGAGAAAGAGTGTTGGGAAAGTGGTTTGTTTTGACTTTTGACCACGACGATTTCTTAAAAATGAGTTCTATTGTTATAGGCAACAATATGAACCCATTTTATAACTTACTAAGTCTAGAAACCCCCGTAAAGTGGTATATGAAAGATAGTGATGTCTCATTTCCTCCACTTTATGATTTAAGGGTATAACTTTGCTTCATAAATTAAATTGTCTATGCTTTGGACTAAACAAAACATGTATATGTTTTATACGTTCTAGTAGTTGCTAAGCATTATTTATGATTTGTTATGTATAGAACATGTTTCTATTTTATAAGGGCTAGAGTCCGCGAACCATTATTTATGCTATGTTATATAAAGAAAAAGTTTATGTTTTAAATGAGCTAGCAACCACTAAGCATTATTTATGCTTTGTTATATACATAACATGTTTTTGTTTTATACGGTCTAGTAGATGCTAGGCATTATTTATGACATGTTATGTACAAAACATGTTTCTATTTTATATGGGATAATGAACATCTTTTGTTGTCTTTAAATGGTTGTAATAAAGGCCACAACATGGTGTTAAATTTGACTCTGTTTAGACGTTTTTTAATTGTTTTTATCCTTAAAATAGTTGCAAATATTTGAAATAACCGTCACATATGACTTGCATATTATAGATATGACCGTCATTTTTTCTAGATATTTATTTATATATTAATTATATTAAAAAATATTAAAAACAATTAAGTATATACAATATAATTTTATATTTATTTTATGAACAATGTAAAAAATACTATTTTATAATTTTTCAAGGGCAAGTTTTTCTGATAATTCACCATAGAAGTTATTCAATCATACTATCAACTTATAATAAGTGAAAATATAAATCCTCCCAACTTATATTTTGACAATATCATCATAATATAATAGAGTTACACAATACTTTCATAATAACATATGTATGTATATATTATTGACAATGTTAAGCAGTACCATCATAACAACATTTTGAAAAGATAAATAGTTATTTAACATTTTCTTGCTCCAAGTATTTGATGCCCTCTACCACATTCAATCCCTAGAGACACTATTTGTGATATTTTTTTGTACAAATCGACCATCAACCATTTATATTTTGTACAATATTTGTGTCTAATTTTCATCCCCACCATAAAATTTTCAGGAGGGTTTCCCTTTGCACCTAATGTAATACACAAAGTGTTTTTAGAACTCTATGAAAAATTGTTTCTACTCCAAATATTTTCTAGGTCTCTTATTGATATTCCATCGACTATATTGCGATGTTCCTTTCCCCAAGTGAGTATTGGATTTAATATGGTCGATATTTTTTATTGAATCTTTGATATCTTTTTAACATCAATAGAAATGATATTGTCAGACTGAATCCCAGATTCACAATATGGTGATAATAATTATATAAATTTTGACAGACCACCTCGTAGGTTGATAAATTTCATACTTGAACCTAAATGACATCTTCCGATTGTATATTTTGTTTATCCCATATAAGCAGTCCTCCATATTCAAAATAAGTAAATAAATCTTATTACTACTTGTAGGGAAGTAAACAAATTTTATTTTCATTGGCCGCATATCAATTACAACCAATTGAAATAAACAAAATTTTAGCTTACAACTAAAAGTTACCAATTGAGATTGTAGCTTGGATTACATCACCTTTACACACTTTGCTTGATCCGTTGATGTAAGAGCTATTTCAAATAAAAATCATCAATTCATAATCTATTTCTTGCTATTGAAAATGTGAGCATAATTTATTTGAAATAAACATTAATCAATTCATAATTGATTTCATGCTATGGCAAATGAAAGCTTAAATGGATAAACATAGTGGTTTCTGTGGTGATATGGTAAGTAAAATATCAATTGTTCTCTATCTTATAATTAAAATTTATTGGCCGCTAGGCTACACTTATATTTTTCAAACCACCCTTTGGTAGAAAACAATCCTTAACTATTGATGAGGATTTGCGACCACTAGGCTATGCCATCATTGACCAAACTACACTTAGCTGACAACCTTTAATGAGGCTAGCCAAGTGCTGATTTACATACGTAGGAGACAGATCAAGTCGTATGTAGTTCTGTTTACGATGATGTTGAAGCCAAAACAATGTTAATTCACCGTAAATAGTCGGTATGCGAGTGAATCGGTGAAACAATGTATAAAATATGCGATTGTAAATCAACGAGATATCGATGAATGGAATATTTTTATTCAAACCATTACTTTGTATTGAACGTGGATGCATAGAGTCTGCTAAGCTCTTTATACTTTAATTTAAATTGTTATCTTAGTTTATAAATGGATTTCCTTAAACTTTTTCTTCGACCATATGCCAAGAATATAAACTAATGTCTGTTAGTTATCGTTTCCTATAAATTTGTGGGCCTTATAAATAATTTTGTTGTAAAATACACATGGATATCATACCAAGTTGTGAGTGTTTATTCATGCTGGATACCTCTGCGCCCTCCACAGTTATGTTGTCTAGTTGTTGGTTGTCTGCATAATCATTTATTGTCTTATAAATTTGTGGGGCTTATTAGTAGTTTTGTTTGTAAATTCACATGATTAACATACCTGAATTTGATGGTGTATCCGTGGCCAATGTGCCCGCATCCTCCACATCTATCATCTGAACTGTAAAAACATAAGTTTGTTAAAAAATTGAAAACCATGGCAATTGAAGATAGAGATCATTAAACATATTTATAAAACAATTAAAAGTAAATCACCATGTGGAACTGGTTGTGTAGCATCACGGTGAAACAATTGTACATAAAATTTTATAGCTTTGTGGTTGTCTGCATAAACAATAATTGTATAAGTATCATATTTAGTTTAAATGCCATTAAAAAAAACCACTTGTGGAAGTTGTTTTCGGTGACGAATCTTTCTTCATTTGAGAATAGTAATGTTTCAAAAACATTACTTGACTATGTGTCTCAAAAATAAAAATAGCAGATAGTTTGGAATCCACCAATGCACATAGTGTGACACCGCCACCATAAAACACTAGTACTAGATAATTTTCGACCAACATCGAGTGAACATCTCAACCCATAACTCATATGATATTTTGCAAAGAAAAGGATGAATGTTCCTTGTAGGCAAAATTTCACTTGCAATTACCAAATTTTGTGGCGCTTTCTCCATCCAATACATAGTGACCTCTTCTCTATAATCATAATTTTTGTCATGGTTGTGCACACAAGATATTGAGTACATATGACACAAAATTTTGAATATCTCGTTGCTATCATAAAGTCCGGAGCATCCATCCGAATTGATATTCCAAAGTATTTAACCTTTTCCATATATCTTTGTCTTGTGTCTCTTAACATTTTTGAATAACCAATTGGTATTAGAACAATAATAATACAATCCAAAAATTGGTTCCTATAATTGTTAGAAGCTCCATTATGACATCGGAAGAAATATCACTAGCCAAATTATAAAAATCAACGATCACACATTCAACATTGAAAGGATTAGTTGAAGGAATAACTGATAAAGTTAATGGAAGCTAGAATGGATATGCACATTTACAAGAAAAATTATTTGTGACTTCCATCCTTACTGGTATATTTCCTTCTAGTGACATCACATAGTTGTCTAATATTGTCTGAGCCGCGATGGGAAGAAATTCTTCCACCTCATGATATTTTTTCCATTTTTCCATTTTTCCCCCTATATGGGAATCAAATTTTCTTTTTCCATTTCTCTCTTCACCCAACAGTATAGACAACTGGTGGTAGTGTGATTCATACAATTTAAGATTTTTGATTACATTGGATTCACTGCGGATGTCGGCATAATATTATCTAGATGCTTATTTCTTAAATAATGTAGAATTTTTTCTCTCATTTTGCTGTCTCCTTTTATTCTCCGGTAGTAAGAATCAAATGTCTCTGCTATTACACTAGCCTCAAAAGACCTAGTTGATTTAGTATTACTTTTCAACCCATGCAATTTTGATTTAGATGGATCTATCTCCAATTTATTCAAATATGTTCGCCTTCAAAGCATAGTAAACAACTTGGCATGTTTTGGAGGTGAAATAAAACCCTTTCTATGTAAGAAATGACAAATAAAAGATGTTTTCTCGTTTCTATACAATTTTTGAATCACGTAAATATACTATTTTGAATGTCTTTTGCATTTGAACAATCGAGCTTGTCGAATCTATTAGAATCCCCAAATTCAAACCATATTTGAACAGAAATATGGTCAGCTGTTTATGGAGGCATGCATTTACCATTTCCTAAACAAAGAAAAATCCAACTCCATATCCAAAATAAGACACTTATTGTTTTGAAAGTCAAAGGGTTCTCCCTGGACACACAAAGTGTCCCCGAATCAATAACTTTTGACGATAAAACAATAAAAATTCCTCGTGATTATCATCTATAACAAAAATAACCACAAGTTGACGTGGTATTTTTCAAGGGATAATTTCCACAAACCATTCCTCATCTCTTTTCTTCCAATAAATACTACATGCGATGAATGTAATCTGTTTTGAATGGAGTACAAAAATGGAAGACATTTTACGTATATTTAGAGTTAAATACATAAATAACTAGGTCATTTCCAAACTTTAAAGTGTTTTTCTCGCATTGTATATTAAGGAATTTAAATACTACCCTAGTAGACACCAAGCTCTAGATTTCTTTACTATGTATCATGACAGAGTAATTAACTTAATGGTTAGCAATCGCTAGGCTTTGATAGGACATCTTATGTATCATTCAACTGGTTACAATAATTCATATTTTGTGGATAAAATCAATAATAACATAATTTTTCTAAAATTCTGAAATCAAATTATGATGCATTGAAAGATGCGAAACCATTTGCACCTTTTGAACTTATTACATATGAGCCGGACAAGCTATAACATTATATAGATGACATGATATGAACGTTAAAAAATACACACTTTAGTGGAAGATAAACTTCTAGTCAACATATAAAAGAACAACCTAAAACATTTTAAAACCATTTACACCTATTGAATGATAAACTGTAGAGGACATTAAGATGTAATATTTGGTATTTCAAAGAGAGTTTGCGGTAGCTTGGGATTTTTCATTTTAGAAGATGATGTGATTTATGTGTATATTGGTCATACTGTAGTAGTGAGGATTAAATGCATGTAACAAGACTAATGAATATGTTTAAAGGATAACGTTAAGAAGATCTAATGTTTGGTATTTTGAGGAGAGTATTTGAGAAACAAATCACATTAACGGAGTTAGTGATAACTCATCATTTTTTGTTATATAAGACAATGTGAAATATATGTATATCGGACATACTTTATTCATTATGTTTAAATGTTTATAACTACTCTAAGTACGATATTTTAAGTGTAACGCTTGGTGGGAAATTCCATAAAAAGCTATCAAAAACAAACAAGAAGGATTACACTTTTCCTAAACGTAAGTATGGCCCTCTTCACAATAGTCATTTTCGTGGAAACAATGCTCTCTATAAGGTCATGGTGGGTTATACCTATTTGAGAAAAGATTTGATTATTAACAATGTTTTTGAATTCGCGTGCTATAAGGAAAACTGTTGGGATGCATTGTATCAAGAAGAGGAATTGAGGGATTGAAAAGGCTCTACGATGAACGGTGGCCAAAGGGTATCGGGGGTGTTTCTGCACAGAGCACGGTCATTTTTTTCAAAAATCGGCCTTTGCAACGGTTTGTTGGGTGCCTCTCCCGTGAGGCTGAGTTGGAGCCTCCCACAGGCTAGGGCCTATTGGAGGCATTACAGAAACACCTGGGCCCTAGATGATCCTCTCCAGTCAGAGCAACCATTGAAAATAGTGAGCACGGTCAGCCAAGTCATTGCTCGGGCCTTGTTGATTTCATCTCGGTATCCTTGAAGATTCGGATGATCTAGCGGCCCAACTTAATCTTCTCAAAAGCAGAGCAATCATAGCAAAATTTGTTGGTCATCGGCTCTCTTTGGAAGGCATTTGAAACTAGTGTGATGTTCAGTGGGGTAGCGGCCTCAAAATCCATTTTTTGGAAAGAGGTTTCTTTCTAGTAATATTTTGGAGCTCTGCTCAAAGGAACGACACCATGGAGAGAAAATACTTTCTTCGAGCAGATTCAGGCTTAGAAATTTACAAGTGGGAGGCACATTTCGATCCAACAAAAGCGGAAATGGAAGGCTTCCAAGTGTGGGTAAGGCTTTATTCACTTCCTAGCGAGTTTTGGTTGCAACCACTCTCCACAAGATCTGCTTTCAGCCTTGGGCGTGTTGTTCGCATAGATTCTGTCACTCGAAGCACCCTTTCCTCCTTCGCAAGGATTTGCATTTCCATTAACCCTAACAAAAAGCTACAAGATCACATAATCATCAATTCTCCTCCAGAAATGGGAACATAAAGTGGAGTATGAATGGATTTCTAGCAGTTGTTTCATTTGTAAAAACCAGCCACTTTCAAAATCTTACAAGAAGCCCGTGTTCACAAATAAATGGTGTGGAGAAAGAAAACTTTTCCTATCTAGGCTCCTTCTCATCTAGCTTCTCCTCATGCTGAAAATGAGTCATCTCCTAAAGCGGACATTAATAAATCACTTCCTGCGCTTTGATTCCTCGGCCTCGACTCCGAGTACCATCTCTCTTGTTAAAGAAACTACCTTTTGGTTAAGGACTCTTCAAGGATTTTATCCTTATTTCATGAAGGCATTGCTCTCGGTCTCGGGTGGGAATGTTGACTCTCTGGAGAAATGGGTGAACGAGAAGGATGAATTAATCCTCTCTATTGATGGTGATCATTGTGGTTCTCAGGATGAAGTCCTCGGGGACAAGACAACGGACAACCCACAGAAGCAATCACTTCTTACTACTCCAGCGATTCTTGGCTTGGATCTTGGGCCGAAGGGTTCTCAAGGTCATCCCTCCAAGAGCAACATCTCCCTCAAAGAAATTGCTGCAGGTAAGCAGCTTCAGCTACGCTCCTTTTTCCTTCCTTAAGTAAGAGAGGTGGGTCCTCTCTGAAGATCAAATGATCCTCTTCTCTTGGAATGTTAGGGGCTTGAATGCCCCTAACAAACAACATCTTTTAAGACGTTATGTCACTGACTCTTTAGCTGATGTGTGTTTGATTCAAGAAACTAAGATGTCCTTAGCTGGTTGTAAGAATGGTTGGTTTCAAAATGGAAAGGATGGGAAGGTTGCTTGTTGAACTCATTGGGCGCCTTGGGTGGCTTGGGTGTTCTATGGAAATCCAGTTTTGTAATCTCGAACCTATCCTAGTTAACCCAAATTTCATTTAGTGCAAGGTTAGCATTAAACATTCTGATGAGTCCTACTTCTTGTGTAATGTTTATGGTCCCTCTATTCCGCAAAAGAAAAGAATGCTCTAGAATACTCTTCTGCCAACCTTGATTCTTGGTTGCAAACTCCAAGATCGTTGTTGCAGGTGATTTTAATGCAACCCTATTTGATAATGATAAATGGGGAGGTATTCAATGGCACAACCTTGTTCTCAAGCTGATTTCATTTCCTTTGTGTCTTCCACCAATCGTGTGGACGTGGAGCCGTGCTCGGGTTGGTTTACGTGGAATAATCGAGGCTTGGGTTCAGCTCAATGGTAGTGCATCTTGATAGATTTATGATCTCTGAAGATTGGCTGCATCACAACATTCTCTTGAAAATCTCTGTTCTTCCACTTTCTGGATCCGATCATTTTCCTATTTCTTTAATCATCTCCTTTGATCTTCCCCCTCGACGATCGCCCTTCAAGTTTGAAAATATGTGGTCTGCAGGATTCTTCTCTTAGACCACTAATTAAATCTTGGTGGGATTCCTTCATGGTCGAAGGGATGTGGATGTATATTCTCTCCAAAAAACTCTCATTGTTGAAAGACAATTTGAGAGCTTGGAATGCCTCCTGTTTCAAAAACATCTTTCAAGAGAAAATCAGAGTGGAAAAAGATCTTCGTATTCTTAATGACTCTATTTTCTTACATGGGATGCTTCAGGCTAACTTTCTTAAAGAAAAATTGCTATTAAGGGAGCTTGGTGATCTCCTCCTAAAAGAGGAAACTTACTGAGACAAAAATCGAGGGAAGTCTGGCTGGCTGATGGCGATAAAAATACTAAGTTCTTTCATGCGTCAGTGAAAGCTAGAAGAAATTCCAATTATATTTCTTCCCTTCATTTGGAAGATAACTCTGTGGCGTCCACCCAAAGCAGAATCAAATCGGAGTCGGTGTCGTTCTTCCAAAAGTTGTTGAATGGTGATTCAGCCTCCCCCTTGGACTCTCAACTCCCCTTCTTTCAACAGATTCCTTCTTTGGTAGATGACAATGACAATACAAAGCTTCTTGCCCCCTTTTCCAAGGAGGAAGTCCACAAAATAGTTTTTTCAATGAAAAGGGACAAAGTGCCTGGTCCCGATGGCTTCCCCGCCTCTTCTTTTAGGACTTTTGGGAAGTTATTGGTGATACAGATGGCATACTGTTGAGAATCCCGGCATACAGGTAAGCTTTTGGGTGCACTAAATCATACTCTCATTTGCATGTTTCCTAAAAAGTCTCCTGAAATTCTCTAGATGATTTAAGACCGATTTCTCTTTGTAACACTACCTACAAAATTATCTCAAAAGCCATTGCCACAAGAATAAGCCCTCTGCTTTCTAAATTAGTGGCACATGAACAAAGTGGATTCATTCCAAGGAGGTCTATTACTGATGGGATCATTATCTCGCATGAATTGATTCATACTCTTCACTCCTTCTCTAGAGCTAACATGATGTTGAAACTAGACTTTAGTAAAGCCTATGACCGTATCAACTGGAGATTCCTTATTAAGTCACTTCATGCGATGGGATTTAGTTGGCACTTCTGCAACTAGATTTTTAACTACATTGCCTCACCACGTTTCTCAGTCTTGGTCAATGGTTCGGCAGAATGTTTTTTCAGCAGCAGCAGGGGACTGAGACAAGGTGACCTCTTTCCTCTTTTCTCTTTATTCTGGTCACGGAAGCTCTCACCAGAGCATCAAACTTGCTTTACTGGATGGCTCCCTCAAAGGTATTCATATAACTTCCAATCTCCCACCTCTCTCACACCAAAAATTTGCTGATGATACATTCTTATTTGGTCAAGCATCTATTCCTGAAGCAAGATGCTTCTCTTCTCTATCTGAATTCTTATTCTTTAGCGACGGACAGGTAATCAACTTCCACAAATCTGTCATTTTCTTTTTTAATGTTGCTCCCAGAATTCAGCGCAGGATCAAAGCTATTCTTGGCTTTACCATGGGTGTCCTCCCATCCAAATATCTTGGCATACCTCTTTTCTCTGGGCATGGTAAAGTTGTGTTATGGGATGGGCTCACTAATTCTCTCTACTCCAGATTGCTCTCTTGGAGAGGTAAATGGCTATCCCTGGCAGGAGGGCCATGTTGATAAACTCTGTTCTTCTAGCCATTCCTATATATATGTTGTATCTGTCCTAAAATCCCCAAGACAGTGCTTCATAAAATTGAGAAGATTGTCAGAACATTCTTATGGCAAGGGAACAATGAAGAACAAAAATTCCACTTGGTTAAATGGGACATGGTCAAGTTGCCCAAACGTTTGGGTGGACTGGGTATTTTGGATCTTGCTATTCAGAACTCAACACTCGGGCTAAACTTGTATGGAACTTTATTTCTGATGCTAAAAGGCTTGCCTTTCAAGTTCTTTCTCATAAGTATCTTGAGGGTGGTCGTCCCGAGCTCTTGCTTTCAAGTTCCGAGCTTCCCAAAGGTTCACATGTTTGGAACTTTTTTGTAATTCTAGATCCCTGATCGTAGACTTGGTCTCATGGAAAATCAATAATGGACAACGTGCCAACTTTTGGGAGGATAGCTGGAATGGGTTACCTCCTATTAATCTAAAGCCTGAACTTAACAGAGTTATGAACGAGACCAAATTTTCATGGGGCTCTTTGGTTGCTGCCTATGGAGACCAACATCAGAACGGGTCACCTTCTTGGAATTGGAAAGATCTTTCTAATTTTGTGCCCTCCGCTCAAGAATCTACTTTATAAAAATCCATTCATGTCGAAATCCTCATCTCCTTCGCAGGCAATGAGGACCAATTGCTATGGCTGGGGATGACACGGGCTCCTTCACCGTGAAAGTGGGTTATGATCTTCTCTTCTCTTGGTCCGGCCAGGGCCTTCCTAGTTCTTTTGGTTGTTGGCACAATAGTATTTCCCCCAAAGTGGCCATCTTTGGGTGGTTGGTTTTGAAAAAGAAAATTCTGACACAAGCGAGGAGAAGGTCTTGGGGATATGAGGGTCCCACAAAGTGTGTGCTTTGTGGAGCTGATGAGGAAGACCTGGACCACCTTTTTCTTTTTGTCCTTTCACTTCTAGATGTTGGGATTGGCTTCTTTGTAAATTAAATCTTGCTTGGGTTCCATGCAAAAATATCAGCGAAACCCTCCTCTCTTGGCTGAAATTCAATTTCAAAATCTCTTTTTGTTCTATTTGGTCCATTACTCCATTCTTCCTCCTTTGGCATATTTTGTGGGAGCGTAATCTTTGGCTCTTCCGGATCAAAAGGCCGAGTAACATGTTTTCCTCAACAAGTTGGAAGTGGCCATTTTTGAAAAAGTTAGTATTAATAGTCTATCAAACTCCAATTTCTCATCCAGAGATGTTGAAATCTCTAATTCTTGGCCTCTCATCAAGCTGCCTTGCTCGGTTCTATCATTAAAAAGGTCTCTCTCAGGTTGAAAAACTAATTCGACGGAAAAGGGCCAGGTGGAGACCCCCCCGAAGGGTATGTGGAAACTTAATTTCGATGGTGCTTCTAGAGGAAATCTGGGTAAATCAGGGGCTGGATGTATTCTTAGAGATGATTTAGGATCTCTTATTAAGGCTGGATCATTTCCCCTTAGGATGGTTCGTGCAATGTTACAGAAGCACAAGCACTTTTAGAAGGGGTGAAGATGGTTGTTTCTTTAGGTTGCTCTCAACTTTTTATTGAAGGTGACTCACAATTAATTATCCACGCCATATCTAGAGGATCTTCCCCCTCGTGGAAAATCAACTCTTTCATACCACATATTTTCTTTTGGCTGGGTAAGATTGGTACTTGGCAAATCATGCACAATTACCGGGAAACTAATTATGTCGCTGATCTACTGGCGAACTTCGCAATCGATCACCCTGCCACCAGTGTCATTTCTGATACAGTTGAGGCGTGGCAAGGACTCCCAAGAATAATCTCAAGTGAGCAACATAGCTAATGCTCTCAGGTCTGATGTGGCTTCTTGCGCGTGTTTCACCCCTTTTATGGGGGGATGTGGTCCTCTGTTTGCTTTGTGTTTCCCTATTTTGGCTCTTTCACTTGTTTTGTCTTTCAGAGCAGCACAATGGCATTTCTTGGCTTCCCATTTGTTATTCTGCAAAGCTCTATGCCGAAGTCACCATGAATTTGGTGATTGATCACTCTCGCCTTTCGGAGATCTTCCTTTTCTTCTCGGATCAAGAAGCTGAGGCCATTAAAACTGTGTTGGGCGATTCTTATAGGTTTCGATCTCATTGTGCACGCAATGGAAACATGCGGTTAATTTCATCTCCTTCTGCTTGCTTTTGGAGGAGGATCTGATCGTTGTTGAGTTCTTGTGCAACTTTTTCATTCGTGTCGTTCATCACGTGGGACTGGGGAGGAATTAGCCGACTTCTCCCTGCCGATCCTCTCCTTTGGATCAAGAGCTTGACGAGAGCTTGCGATCGGCTCGGGGTGTAGTATTTAGTGGATATGTGGATAGTACAGAGCTCTCCTTCACCACGCACAAAGTGTTGACACCCTCTTCACGATGGGTTAGCTCGATCATCATCTCTCTTGCCGGCGGTGGACATTGAGGCTGCTAGCTTCCCTGTCAACTTTGCAATTGATCAATGGAATGAATTAAGGGATAGGGTGCACGATGCATATCACCTCCTTCTAAGGGAGGCCAACCACCATGTTGGCACTGACTTTGGTTGAGGTGTTTTGTCCCCCTGGCTGATGGTTCAATTTTTTTTTGCCATGCACAGTTTTTGGAGTCTGTGTTTGCGGTGTGGGCAATCACCTTTTTCCTCTCTCCTTCCTTCTTCCTTCTTTCTTCCTATTGTTGTCTCTCCTCCTCTTCTTCTTCTCTCTTATTTTGTTGGGGCCTAACCCCAGGTTCAAAGCTCCAGTCAAAAGCGTTAAATTATAAAAAAAAACAATGTTTTTGAGTACCACTAAAATAAGGGTCTATTCTCTCTTACTCTGACTATAAGTTAGATTTACAATACTAATTGAAGAAATTTATTCCAAATTGTTTGAACTTATGTTAACTTATTTATAGTGCCAGATTCTTAGGCTACAAACATTTACCATCCGATACGTTGTATCCATTGAGGGTAAAAGCACTAAGAATTTAAAAATAGCGATAAAATAAAAAATCACGATCTAGCTTAACAAAAGCTAGGGTCCCACCATTTCATCTTGTCATTGTAATCACTTGTCTGATACACTTTTGGCTCACTAGTGATTTTCATTGATTATAATTCTATCATATTCGATAGACTATCC
This sequence comes from Taxus wallichiana var. yunnanensis, assembly GCA_018340775.1. Taxonomy (NCBI): domain Eukaryota; kingdom Viridiplantae; phylum Streptophyta; class Pinopsida; order Cupressales; family Taxaceae; genus Taxus; species Taxus wallichiana. Next base: position 391,628,943 of record CM031238.1, read on the forward strand.
ATGGTGGAAACAAGTGATACACTACAAATCCTCGATAGGGATCAAGCCATATGTATTGTCCATAAAATATATTGTTTGTAACATATAATTCACAATGTTTCGTATCGGAAAAATTATTTACCTAACACTTAGTTTCATTACTTATCGAAAGTAATAACACATCGGATGCTAGTTTCAACAGTTTCTTTTATTGAAAATTGTGGTAAAATAATAAATCATGACCTAGTTGAGTGACCATGAGGCTCCTACCATTACGGTCATTATAAACACTATCTATACAACTTTGGATCGCTAGTGTTTTTCATTGATTATAATTATATCATGTTGGCTGGAATGTACCTAATGGAGACAATAGTTGCATTGCATACCATATAGAGGGATCAAGCCTTACGTAGTTCCCATAAGGTATATTGTTTGAAACACATAATTCACATTAGATCTTATGGGAGAAAATGCTTAGTGAATGCGATAAGATTTTTTCCTTATCGAAAGTAACGACATAGTGGATGCTAGGTTCAATAGTTTAATAATTTGAAAATAGTGATAAAATAAAAGATCATGCTCTAGTTTAGTGGTCACTAGGCTCCCACCATTACTACCAGTCATTATAAATACCATATGTATATAGCTTTGGGTCACTACTATGTTTTCATGGATTATGTAGTACTCACAAGATGTATTGTTTGTAACATATAATTCACATCTGTTCATATGAGAGAAAATGCTTAGTGACCACTAAGATTTTGTACGTATTGAATGGAATGCCATAACAACCACTAGGATCAACTATTTTTATTTCAACACTATGTGCATGGATTTTGAATGATAGTGTTATCCATTTATTTTAATTGTACCATATTTTCTAGGCTATGTGTGGCGGAGAGAAAGTCCTGCATTACATACCCTCTAAATGGATCGAGACGTATTATGTGTTTCCCATAGACTCAAAAGTTTCTTATTTTTGAAAATAGCCATAAAATAACAACCCATGGTATAGCTTAGTGGCTACTAGGCTCCTACCTTTACCTCTTCTCATTATAAACACTATCTTTATAGTTTTGGATCACTAGCCTTAATATGTAGTTCCCATAAGATACATGGTTTTCAACTCATATTTTACATCATTTACTATCAAAGAAAATGCTTAGTGACCACTAAGCTCCTTTACTTATTGACAAAATGGCATATCATAAACCCTAGTCTCAAAAGTTTCTTATTTTGAAAATAGCCATAAAATAACAAATCATGGTATAGCTTAGTGGACACTAGGCTCATACCTTTACCTCTTCTCATTATAAACTCTATCTTTATAGTTTTGGATCCCTAGCCTTGGTATGTAGTTCCAATGAGATACATGGTTTTCAACTCATACTTCACATCATTTCCTATCAAAGAAAATGCTTAGCGCCCACTAAGATCCTTTACTTATTGAAAAAAATGACATATCAAACCCTAGGCTCAAAAGTTTCTTATTTTGAAAGTAGCCATAAAATAATAAATCATGGTTTAGCTTAGCGGCCGCTAGGCTCCTACCTTTACCTCTTCTCATTTTAAACACTATCTGTAAAGTTGTGGATCACTAGGCTTAGTATGTAGTTTCCATAAGATACATGGTTTTCAAGACATATTTCACATCGTTTCTTAACAAATAAAATGCTTAGCGCCCACTATGCTCCTTAACTTATTGACAAAAATGACATATCAGAGCCTAGGCTCAAACATTTCTTATTTTGAAAATAGCCATACAATAACACTATCTGTATAGTCTTGGATCGCTAGCCTTATTATGTATCCCAAATAGCTTGTTCAAACTTGCCACATGGCACATTTTAATTGGATAATTAATTTAAATTAGGGCACACTATATATAACATTGTAGAAATCAATTTTGATAAAGAATGGAACGTAAATGTCTGTATATTATTCTAATAAACTTCAAAACTATGTTTAGGATTTATTTCTTCTATTTTCTTATAATATATTTTTTTATGCTTGTTTTAATATATGTTGTATAATATATTTGTTATTATGTTTATATTATTATAGGCTATAGAAAATGAAAAATTGCATTGTTTTTAATTCATGTTTAGTTTTTAATTTTTAAACCATGGAAAAATAAAAATAGGAAATTTGAATTCCCCACATTTTTGGATATTTGAAATTTCAATAGCCCACCCTTTTGCTTTTAGAGGGGGAAAGTGAAAATTTCAAATTTTCGTATCCCACTCTTTTTTCTATTTTTGAAATTTCTTTCATGGAATGTGCTAAACAAATTATTAAATACCTCGAGAGAAATATTGAGTAGGGTTTCTGATTTTTTTGGTCAATCAAAAAAATGTCTTCAAAATAAAAAAATACGCAAAGACCATAGATTGCAGGGGCTGAGTGTTTGAATCCCAATTTTTTTTTTATGTGATTATAATCTTGTTTTAGAGAAGGCACAAAAAAAAAGCACATAAAAGATGCACACAAAGGATGTACACAAAGGAGGATAACAATAGAGGTTGCAAAAAAGAATCACGTAGATTGTTTGATTGAGGTAGTAGATGGAGGTTTCATAGACAACATAAAGCACGAAAATAATCCCAGATATTACTAAACCAGGTATTTATAGTAAAGGTGTACCTTTTTTTATCATGTGGATCTATTAGTTTCTCTATAGTTCGATTGGTTCTTGTTTTTTGACATAGTCCAATCGTGATCCGCACAAGCCCTGCTTTTTCCTATTGAATCGTGCTCCATAGTCAAGCCTTGCTTTCCAGTTGCTTTTGATCTCTACACCAAAATGCCTTGTTCTTCATGAAAACTCACTTTTTTGCGTTAACGAAAGAAATTTTAATCACTTTTCTACTCTAGTATTTATCTTTGTTTAACGCTTTCCCATTTCCACCATTCTATGTCTCTCTTTGGCTATTTTCATTTTGAATTTTTTGTTCTCATTCCTGTGATTTTTTTTAAGGATAATGATAGCTTCTACACAATCACCTTTTTTTTAAATTTTATTTTGGTCGGAGAACCAAAAATAGTTTAATGTTGTTCATTAAGATGATGCAAAGAAACATCACTAATTAATGCATATTACATTTTTACATGGTTTCACACTTAGATATTTTAGGAAAATATATGAGGTTAAAAATTAATTCAAAACTATAAAACTATATTAAGAATTCAATTGTATGATAATTATTTCCAATTATATATGTGTTTCCATGTAGAATTAACCAAATGTAATGTCTTCATCAATTTTATGTTATGTACATTGAAGTTAAACACATTATATATGCAATAATATTATTAAATCTAATTTTAATCACTATGCATTTTATAATTAATATATTCTTCCTTTTGAGCCCACTAATCTATGCCAAAAATTAACATAGCTTTGAGGCTTCCACGATATAATTCTTTGTTTTGAAACCTATTTACGAAACCCCAATTCTATTTCAAATTACATACATGATTCTACACATATATTTATATATCCATTATATAAATTCCAGATTTATTTGTTATCATTTGTATCTTTTCAATATGATTTATTTTCTATGAATAAACTCTACCATAGGAAAATTTTCTACCCTAGCATCCACTAGGCTATAATTCTAATTTGGAAAAATCATTCATTTTCCTTGGCCCCTCATGGATCAATTGTTTTTATATAGGAAACACAATGTTTTTTTGGTCCTAGTGATCACTTTTGTTCTTTGTCTACTGTTATATTTGCAAAGATTAACAATTTAGATTTATAAAAAAACTTCATTATGAACATGATATATTTACCTTTAAGAATAGATTAGCGGCCACTAGGATGCAATGAGTAGATGGCGTCATATGTAAAAACTTGTTTTATAGATTCTCAGTCACAATTCCGAGTTTCTATATTTTTCATAAATGTAAAATAATTTTGCCAAAATCTTGTAAGAAGTAGATAAAACTATACGTATACCTATATAACATATTAAATATATAATTTTACATGTATATTTATGTATCCATTATATAAATGCCATATTTATTTGTTATCTTTTATAGCTTTTCAATATGATTTCTCCTATATGAATACACTCTACATGAAAAAAATTGCATGCAGTAGTGCCCCACTAGGCTATAATTCTTATTTAGAGAAACCATTTATTTGGTGTTAGCAATCACTTTTTTGTTGTTTGTCTCCTATTATCTATGCAAAGATTAAGAATTTAGATTTATAACATAGCTTCATTATGAACATGATATATTTACCTTTAGGAATAGCTTAGTAACCACTAGGGTGCAATGAGTAGATCATGTTGTATTTAAAAAATTGTAGTATAACTTCTAGGTCACTAGTCCAAGTTTCTTTTCTTGTCCTAAATGTAAAAATATTCTACCAAAATCTCATAAGAAATATAGAATTCTAGACGTATAGTTGTGTAACACATGAAAAACATGATTCTAAACGTACACAACTTCATTATGAACATGATATATTTTCCTTTAAGAATAGCTTAGGGCATCCATGCTAGGGTACAACGAGTCCAAGTCTATATGTATACTATTATATAAATTCCAGATTTATTTTTTACCATTTATATAAACTCCTTTTTGAATACAATCTACATGAAAAATGTTTCCTACTCTAGTGACCGCTAGGCTATAATTATTATTTGGATGCAGTCTTCGTTTACCTTTGTGGACTCATGGATAAGTGGATTTTGTTATAGGAAACACACTTTTTTGGGTCAAGTGATCACTTTGTTATTTGTCTCATGTGTTAAATACACAAAGACTAACAATTAAATTCATAACACAACTTCATTATAAAAATAATATATTTACTTTTAAGAATAACTTAGCGATATGATCAGTCAATCTAAAAACTTGTTGTATATTTGTGGTCTATATCCATATATTAGCCCAAGATATAAATTATATTTTACAGCTTTGATTAAACAAATTAAATTAAAATAGTTTAGCTATTAGACTATAAATATAATAATTTAGTGGATCTTAGAAGTCTCTAGGCTTATTAAAAAAAAAGTAAGATATTATAAATTATAATTCTCTAGTTTTGAGCTATGTAGGATTTTTAGCTAAAAAAACATAATAATACGATCTTAGTGAATATTGGTATTAAGAGCTTAGCGGCTACTAGGTTATGCCAAAACATATTATTTGGGTATTCAATTTGCTAGGTTATGTATCACAAACATGATATGATATGTAAAGAAATGAAAATAATATGTGTTTTAAATTAGTTGAATTTATCGTATGATTTTAAGATTTTAAATTAAGATATTTGGAGCTTAGCACCCACTAGGTTATGCTACCACATAATAGTTGGAACCTAGCGGTGGTTAGGATTAAAATTAAATTAAGGTATTAAGAGCTTAGTATGCTAGGTTATGCAACAACATATTATTTGGGTATTCAATTTGCTTGGTTATGTATCAAAAATGATATGTAACAAAGAAGATGCAAACAAGATGTGTTTAAATTAGTTGAATTTATCATATGATTTTAAGATTTTAAATTAAGATATTTCAAGCTTAGCACCCACTAGGTTATGCTACCACATAATCATTGGAACCTAGTAGTAGTTAGGATTTAATAAACTAAATTAAGGTATTAAGAGCTTAGCGGCCACTAGGTTATGCCACAACATATTATTTGGGTATTCAATTCGCTAGGTTATGTATCAAAAACATGATATGTATCATAAAGAAGATGCAAACAAGATGTGTTTAAATTAGTTGAATTTATCATATGATTTTAAAGATTTTAAATTAATATATTTTGAGCTTAGCACCCACTAGGTTATGCTACCACACATATCATTGGAACCTAGGTGGTTAGGATTTAATAAACTAAATTAAGGTATTAAGAGCTTAACGGCCACTAGGTTATGCCAACAACATATTATTTGGGTATTCAATTTGCTTAGGTTATGTATCACAAACATGATATGTATCACAAAGAAGATGCAAACAAGATGTGTTTAAATTAGTTGAATTTATCATATGATTTTAAGATTTTAAATTAAGATATTTTGAGCTTAGCACCTCTAGGTTATGCTACCACATAATCATTGGAACCTAGTGGTGGTTAGGATTTAATAAACTAAATTAAGGTATTAAGAGCTTAATGGCCACTAGGTTATGCCACAACATATTATTTGGGTATTCAATTCACTAGGTTATGTATCGCAAACATGATATGTATCACAAATGATGATAGATATATATAAATATATTATTGGTATGTATATAATTCATTAGTATTCATTTTTTATTTTAAACTAGGATATTTCGATGATAAGTCTTCAAAAATAGTACATGAGGAACCAATCCATGATAAGTCTTCTAGAAGTGGACTCCCATGATGATTAAAAAACTTATCATACTAAATATATGCCAAAATATGGGGAAGAGTTGTAATCAACTTCACTTCACCCACAAATACTTCCTATATCTATACACTTCACTATATAGATAGCCATTTCTAGCCATTCCTTAATAAAAAACTAAAGACAAATGCATCTAGGAAATATTAGGTCATTCAGCCTCTCGGCTCCACCTCATCGATGATCTCGACATCCATTCCCCTTTACTCTGATCAGAGGAGGAGGATGAATCAACACAACATTCTGAACATTTTCACTTTAGCACCAACAGGGAGTTCTATACCCTAATTTTCCACAACCACCCTCCAAGACCATGCACAATCACACTATCATCCCATGTCAAGGCATGGACATGATATTGAAGGCTGACTAGATGACACTCTTCCAACTTCTCATTCTCCTTATGCAAGATAAACTTCCCCAAAGAGTTGGACAATATTTTTCACACTCAACCCTTGCGCCATGTCAAAAATTCCTCCACCCTTTGGACTGGTTTGGGTCAAGCATTAGCTTGCACATGCTCTCAAAATATCACCATCATCTTCTTCTTTGAATCACTCCATGACCAACCAGACCTTCTCGAGCCAATTCCACATAGTTGCATTCCAAATTTTCCCATCCATCCAAGAAGTAAATGATTCCCAACATCCTTTCCTCATCATATAGCTCTCTCTCTTCTACTAGGACCACACTCCATGCTACCCAAAAAACCACCAACACCCCTCACCATCATCGAGAGAGAGAGAAGAAGCAAAATGACAAAAAAAAAAAAGGAAAGGGGGGGTAGTGAAATGTCTAAATCCAACCTGACCAGAGATATAAAGCCACCAATGCACAACACACAAAAGGAGGTAAGTGTGATGGTACCAAAGATCATCGATTAGATATCCTAATCATAAATATCATGCTTCCCATTAAAAATCTTAAATTCCCAATGCCATCTTACATCTTACATCGCATGTGTATAACCCTTAATCGATTCCATCTATCACATGAATGCAATCTATCGATGTCATAAATGACCATTAAAGCCACACATGCCATATCCTCTTGTCACCCAAAAAAAAGGTTACCCCTTAGAATAATCTAACAATTTTTATTAAAATCTTATAAGTCACTACGTTTTGAAAAATTAAAGTAAGTTGTTTTGAGCTTATCGACCTCTAAGTTAATCAACCACGTTAACTTTGGAGAAATGTATAACAATCAAGATCTGTATAAATTAGTCAAATTTATTGTATGATTTTAAGATTTCAAATTAAGATATTTTGAGCATAGCACCCACTAGTTTATGCCACCACACAATCTTTGTAGCCTATCGGTGGTTAGGATTTAATAAATTAAATTAAGATATTTTCAACTTAGCAGCCACTAGGTTATGCCACAACATAATATTTGGATCTTAGCAGTCTCTAGGTTTCAACAAAAGAAAGTAAGAACTTAAGAATATAATATTTTGAGCTAAAAATTCAATAGTATTTAACAAACAAAAGAAAGACATTTTGAGTCCAATGTCCTCTAGGTTATGCTTAAACATAACCTAAAAATTTATATTGTAAACTTAGAAGTCATTAGGTTTCAAAAAATTAAATTACGTTGTTTTGAGCTTAGTGACCTCTAAGATTATCAACGACATTGAATTTGGAGATCTTTATAGCAATCAAGACCAGTATAAATTAGTTGAATTTTTTTTATGAATTTAAGATTTGGAATTAAGATATTTTGAGCTTAGCACCTAGGTTATGCCACCACATAATATTTGGAGACTACATGGGTTTCAGATACTTTGAGCTTAGCAATTAGCAAGCTTATGCCACAACATATTATTTGGAGATTGAATTCACTAGGGTTCAATAATTCATAGTTATGATATTTTACAATAGTTAACAAATTACAAGAAGATATTTTGAACTTAGTTGATGCTAGTTTAAACAACAACATAATATATGGAGGTTACGATCGATAGGATTAAACAAATTAAATTAACATATTTTGAACTAAGCGAGACTAGGTACTTCCATAATATATTATTTCAGCATAGTGGTTTTATCATTTAACATGTTACTTGAATGATATTTTGAGCTTAGCATCCACTAGATTATGACACAACATAATATTTGGTGCTTAGTGCTCACTAGGTTTAAAAAAAAGAAATAAGATATTATTAGCTTGGTTTTTGATGGGTTACACCAAAACATAATATTTGGATCTTAATGGTGACTGGATTTAGCAAATTTGAATCAACATAGTTTGAGCTTAGTGGCCACTAGGTACTTAAACAATATATTATTTTGAGCTCAAAAGACAATAGCAGTTAACAAACAAGGGAAAGATATTTTGATCTTCATGGCCCTAGGTTTTTCACAACATGTTATTTGGTGATTTCATCACTAGGGTTTAATAATTCATAATTAAGATATTTTACAACATCTAACAAATTAGAGGCAGATATTTATAACTTTTCTGGTGCTAAACCCACAATATAATATTCGAGCTTAGTTTTCACTAACACCTAACTAGTAAGAGAATTATATTTTGATATTAGACAATGATACGTTATGCCACACCATAAATTTTTGGAGCTTGGTGGTCACCAGTTTTATCAAAATAAAGTAGGATATTGTGATCTTGAGAAGCCACTAGGTTATACCAAGACATAAAATTTGGAGCATAGTGATCTTAAGGATGTAAGAAAACTCATTAAGATATTAGGAGCTTAGCCACGACTATGATATGCCAAAACATAAAACTATTTGGAATTAGAGTAAAAGTGGGTTTTCCCAAATGACCCACATACTTGCACAAAAAATCCTCATGGCTAGATATTATAGTGAAACAAGAAGAGAACAATCTCATATATGTAAAAAAAAAAAAAACCAAAAAGTCCCAAACCAAAAAAGCCAAATTACATTTTATGGATATTCATGAGAGTAGTGCTTCATCCTTAGCATCAGCAGTAGGGATTCCTTCAACCAACATGTCCACTAACTTAATGTGTTCCAGAAGTCTTCATTGATTTTCATCCAGGTCATGTCCATGTGACTTTTCCATTCCTTGATAGTAGATATAGATGTAACATAACATAATATTCAATGGCCTCATGTGTGATCAAGAGAGATCTTCTCTAAATGCTCCTTGTGTTCAAAGCTACAGTGGGGGAGCCCATTTTCTCTGATAGAGGAGAATCAGGGTAAACCAGGAGAGATCCCATAACACATCTAGAATTTCTGAGTCCATGCTAACTTCCATGCAAAAAGGAGGGAGGGAAATCCACACATGCTTCCATGATCAGGTGAGTTGAGTCAGTTTTAGCCATTACAATGTCCATGGAGATGAGAGGAGAAGCCAGAGAAGCATCAAAGAGGTGGAGAGGAAGTAGATGTCGGTCTAAAAGTGGTTCAGAGACCTTAGAGAGTGCTCTGAGGGGTCCAAAGGGTTAAGATCCGCCAGAGAAGATGAGGGAGACCCAAGAGAAAGAATGGGGAGACCACCACCCACTCTCTAGCTAATGATCATGATGTCCAATCGAAATCGAAGGGAGATGAAGGTGGAGGTGGTGATGAATGAAAGAGGGAGGGAGGTTGTGGAAGAGGAGGGGGGATGGACATGATGCTTTTTGGATTTAGAGGGGAAGCATGAGATTTATTTTTGGGAAGCTTCCATTTTAAAGAGAAAATACAAAAGGCCTTGGTGTAGGAAAGGACCTTCATCTTCTCTAGCCAGTTTAAGGGACCTCTCAAGTGATTGAAATAGAAAATCCACAAATTTTACCTTCCGATCATGTCAAAGATGTGCAAAGAAGAAAAATATGAGGTCCATAGATCACTTTGTAGCATCATCTCTCTAAGTGAAGTACCTCCTCAATTTCTCAAAAACCCTATCCCAAGGTTGTGGAAGTGAGTCCCATTCATAGCCCGAGTGATACATTGTCATATTTTCCAGACACATGAGAACTCATCCATCTCCTCCTAAAGTGAGTATTTAAAATAAATGTCTCCCTCTCATGGGGAGCCCCATCGCAGCCACAATGGACTCTTGTCAAAATAAAAAAATTCATCTTTCCCACTTTGACTCTTCCTTTCTTCCAGGTTTCCAACACACTTGCTGGTCACTCGACAGAGTGACCAGACAATATCTTTCCATAAATGATGTAACACCACCATCATGTAAAATATTCCATACTACTGGGTCAGCCTTGACCTCTTCACAGAAGAAGGCTCAATGTGTTTGATGGTGCCACCCATAGTGAATAAGGGCTATTGTGATAGTGATTTCCAAAGGCCCGATATAGATGATGCTTAAATAGAGATGTCGAGCACCTTCATTCCAATCTTCAACATGTGTCTCCAAGATTTCTAATTGAAATTTTTCATAATTAGTAATAGTCATTAATTGGTCCCATCCATCACACGAACACAATCTATGAATGCCATAAATGCCCAAAAAACCCACAAATGTCATATCCTCTTGCCACCAAAAGAGGTTATGCCTCAACATAACCTAACAAATTTTATTGTAATCTTAGTTAATGTTCAGCCAACCACAACATTAATTAGTTAATGTTCTTGCAATTACTACATTTAGTGGAGGTTGAAGGTTTGAATGTTAGCGATATTAGATGTATTTAGTTAATATATATTATAAAGGAAGAATCTAAAAAAAAATGAAGCAAGGTGAAATAACTAACATTTCTAGACATGATTTCATACTTGTATAGATTATCGATTAAACAAATCATAAAGCAATATCTTATTATAATTTCTTTATTGACACATCTATTTGTTACATTTAGGTTCTCCAAGGTTGTTCATTCTACACATGGAAATGAAGTGGGTAAGCACAAAGATGTTACAGGAGGAGCACAAAAACACTTGTGATGGGATTTTGTTTTGAGATTTTGTGAGGTGATTTCACAAAACACTTGTTTGACTTGGAATGAGATGGGGATGGTGTTGTCTTGAAAAAAAATGCATCCCCATGAGTCCTCTCCATCCTGGGTCTGATTTTTTCAATGGAGAGTAAACGTGTTTAGTTCAGACCAAGATAAATTTAAATGTAGATACAATTACATGTACGTGGAAAGAATAATATGCTTATTGGGTTTGTGTTCTCTTACATGTACAATTACAATTACAATTATAGGTACATGACAAGAATAATATGCTTTTTTTTTCATCTTTTAACTAGCCTCATGGATGTTAAAAGTTCTTCTTATATTGAACCCTTACGTGACTTTAGACTAGTGTGGGTATATATATTAACTTGAATCAAGATTGTTTTTTTTCTAGGTACAATCGTAGTTGGTTGTTTATATTACTTCGAGCTTAGTGGTCACTTTCATTTAACAAGTTATTTGAATGATATTTTGAACTTAGCATCCACTAGCTTATGACACAACATAATATTTGGATCTTCATGGTCTCTAGGTTTCAAAAAAATAAAGTGAGATATTATTTTGATTTTAGTGGTCACTGGGATTTAACAAATTAAATCAACCTAGTTTGAGCTTAGCGGCCAAATGTATTTGAAGAATATAATATTTCAGCTAAAGAGTCACTATCATTTAACAAGCTAAAGAAAGACATATTGAGTTTAGTTTCCACTAGTATCTCCAGTGTTAATCTCATAATGAACTTCCACCTAGTTGGAGGATTGAATTGATATAACAAAAAAAGGTATAGTAGTTTGGGATTGAAGTGAAATTTGTAACCTATTTTTTAAATTTGTTACTACTCGAATAAAGTGTGACTAGCATCATGGATGTTAAAATTTCTTCTTATTGGAAGGATTGAAAGATTTTTAATTACTACAAAATTCCTTTTATGTTGTACTTATAATATGTTGTTGTTTGAATGAAAAATATTGAACATGTTTCTAAAATAGTTTGATGTCTTTTAAATGTCCTAGATCAATTGTTTTCACAAAAACACTTTTCTTACATGCATTGATGGAGATCAATGACTACAATGCTTAAGTATAACACCTGACATATCAGTTATTGGACCAAACATATTCATTTTCAAAACATATGTTGTCTTGCAAAGGATTTCTAGGAGGAAAAATTGACTAAGGATTTACTCCCAAGGTCAACAAGATGAAGTCTTCCTACCTTAACTAGAATTGAATTGTAAATAGATTGGAGGACAAAAATTGTATTTATTTGAAAGATTTGTTACTTACTACAAAATACCTTTTATGTTGTACTTATAATATGTTGTTGTTTGAATGAAAAATATTGAACATGTTTCTAAAATAATTTGATGTCTTTTAAACGTCCTAGATCAATTGTTTTCACAAAAATGCTTTTCCTACATATGTTTATGGAGATCAATGACTATAATGCTTAAGTATAACACCTGACATATCAGTTCTTGGACCAAACATATTCATTGTTCGAACATATGTTGTCTTGCAAAAGGATTTGTAGAGGAAAATTTTGATTAAGGATTTACTCACCAATGTCAACATGTTTTTCTGGTTAGTTGTTCAAAACAAGATTTTAACCCTTGACAATGTGAGAAAGGATACAATTAATAATTGGACCATAAGAAATATCCTTAAAGATACTAAAGAAAATTTTTTGAAAGAGTTTGATAAATGTAATTATTCATACCCCTAGAAAGGGTAATAAATGTGTGGATTATCTTGCCAAATTGGGGGCTAAAGGTAGTAATTTTAAAGTGTGTGAGAGGGGAGATGATATCACCAATGTTATTAATCTCATTAAGAACATTAAGTACTGATGTGTCGGTGGCTCTTTTCCCTCATTGGGATGTCATCCTTGTACTTATGGTTAGCAGGACCCTTCACACGTGCAGGATATATGGTGGGATTTGTATTAATTTTTCTCTTACGATTCATTTTGGCCATTGTTTCTTCCATTTTCAATCTCATTCAACTAAAACCATGGGAGGTGGTCATTTGAGAACCGAGCCCATGAGCTATGGTGCCTGAAGGAAAACCCCTCCTTGTGGCACATTCTAAAAATTGGGGGTTTAGGAATTTCATCTCAAAAATCACGGGGTCTGATCCTTATCTTGCATTGGAGTTTGGTCGGGCATGGAACAATGGCAACATGGTGATCCATGGCATGGAAATTTAGGTTTTGGAGGATTTGATAGTGTAGTGACTGGAATGGAGATGGAGGGCTTAAAGATATTCAAAGACCACACCAATGCAAAACACAAAATTGAGACTTTCTTCCATGGTAAAGAAATGGTTTACCTATTGGTAGATGGTATAGCTAGATTTTACATCCCTGATATTTGGAATATGGTCTACCTCCACCTTATGAGGTACATTACTCTTGAAGTGAATTATAGAAAGATATTTACTCACCATCTTACTATGCTTAATATGTTTAGGCATAAGATTTCTATGAGCCTTCCCTTTTTCTTGTTTATGTCACTCTCATGTGATCGGAATGATTTTCAACAGGGAAATATTGATACCCCACACCATGGACTAATTATTTTTCTTTTTTTTAAGAATGGTAAACTGGTGGTGGAAAAGGAATTAGAGCCCAAATCCGGGGATTCAGATGAAAATTGTACTCTTGTGGACCATATGAACAAAATGAGGAGAAAGAAGAGTAAGGCACCTCAGGGGAAGGGAAATCTTGGTACTTGGGGCTGTAGGTTCTCTATTGATTGATATGAAAGGGGAGTCATCTAAAGGGAAAGAGAGAGAGAGAGCTAGGTTGGAATGTGGATTTTGATAAAATTTCTCTCAGGGTGAGTCAGGTGGAAATGGATATGGAGGCCTTAGGAAAAGTTGGAATGGATATGGGAAATAATGTCATGCATTACATCGATGCCTCTAAGAAAATTTTCATCACCCAAAACTCTATCAGGGCCGATATGGTAGAGATCAAAAAAGTTTGGTTTTGGAGTTACAGGGGCATGTGGTCAAGCTGGAGTAGGGACACAAAGTTCATAGGTATAATCTCCACCTCAATAGTAGTTTCTGATGAGGAAGAGCAGGTTGAAGATGACATCCCTATCACGAGTGAGAAGGATGATGATCATATGAAAGGATAGGAAGAGCGTCAACCTGGAGGAGTACAAATGTTTGAAGACTAACTAGTCTGTTGGCTCTTGGAGAGATTTTGTTTGACTGTTTGTGGATTGTATCATTTGGGATGTTTTCCCCTCCATGTTTTGTGATTTTTCCTTGTATTGATTTGTTGGACTTGTAGTTTGGGATAAGTTGTTTTAGCCCTTTTTGTCCTGTTTCTTTTTTGTTCACTCTTGGTGATGCTCACGATGCATTCTATTGTAAGGTTTCTGGGTGCCTTAATCCTTGTATAAAGTAGCCAATCATTATGTTCACATATATTTAATAAACCTTGTTAATAGTAATTTTGTTAACACATTTTAAATTAAACAAGACAGAGTGACAAGTTCATGCCTCATGGTTGGGAGATGTGCTAGTTGTGTGATTGTTTTAAAAATTTTCTATAATTTTTGCATTACGTGCTTTATATTGCTAAGAATAACCACTTTCAAATTTTTCTAGAAAGTACAATGTACCAATACTTAATGTATAAATTATGCACATACGGTATATGTGACATCCACAGAATGCTAAAAATAGAATGCCCCTATGTAATGATTTTGAATGCATAAAATATGTATATATAAGTACCCAATTTAAATGTTGCACATATTGTAAATACCCACATTAAAATTTAGGTAGAAAAAAAAACAAAAAAAAAAATTATGCATCAAATATATAATTCTTTGGAAAAACATAGAGTGACCTAGAATCATATTATGCTTGAAAATAATTGCAACAATATAAGTGGCATTTTGAAATACATAATATGCTAGATTTTTCAGGTGCAATAAAAAAACCACCATGATTTTACAAGTTGAACATGCCTACCTAAAGATAAAAAGTTTGCTATTAAATGGAATAGCCAAAATAAATCAGTTAAAATATTTATCATAATAACAATAATTAATAATAGTATTATTTTTCTTGTCTTTAACACAATATAATCCATATAAAAAAATTTATGGTTAAAAAATTTAATACAAACATAGAAAAAATTGTATTTTATAAAATTTAACTTACAAATCTAATTTTTATTGCAAATGGGGATAAAGCAAAGATTAAACTTTTTGACTAGCAAAAACAAAATAGTAAAAAATATATAAGGAGTGGGATGGGATTTAATTTAGAATTAATTTTTATAATGTGATTTGTTAAATAAAGTTTATTAATTTTTATGAATAGTGTACTATTTTGGATGTGCCACTTGTCCAAGCATGCAAATACATCTTCCTTTTTGGATAAACATTAAATGCAGTGAATATTCTATTAACATTTTTTTTTCTAAATCTCATATCTTATTTAAAGATTGGACAAATGTCTTTCTTAGAATTATGATTTTTATTAAATAGAATAAATCAATGTTGCAACAAGGCCTCATATTTGTCAAATCAATACTAACTAGCAAAATAAAGAAAAATATAAATAAGTTTTGTAGATTAAAAAATTATTTAAATAAAATATAAACATTAGAAAGTTGAAAAGTTATAGAATTTTTTTATTTTGATTGGTGGATTGAGGAGAAATTTTAAGTAAGATGTTTTGAGCTTAAGCACTTCGCTAAGGTAACCTAATACTTCCACAATATAATATTTTGAGCTTATGGATCGCTAGCATTTAACAAGTCAAAGAATATTATTTTTAGCTTAGCATCCGCTAGCTTATGCGACACCATAGTAATTGGATATTATCGATCGATAGGATTTAACAAAATAAAGTAAGATATTGTCATCATAGAGTCTTGCTAGGTTATGCCACAACAACATATTTCATGTATGTAAAAACTATGTCCATTTTTTTGTATAAGGGTGAATATGGGGGTTTTGAAAGGACCCGCATCCTTTTACAAAAAGGTCCTTAAGGAAAAATATGACATTGAAGCATAGAAGAGAGAAATCCCAGGGCAAAAAAGACAACAAAAAGCCACATAGCCACAACCCAAACAAAGAAAATTTACATTTTGTGAATAGTTTTGAAAAATTTTGAGGATAGTTGTTGCTTCCATAATAGAAAAGATCTTAGAGTTTCCTTGTTCCTCAAATTCTCCTTTCACAAATCTGTATTCATTCTTTTGTTCTCCAAAATCTGTTTGGTTCTCCTACTCTTGCATTACCATATTTTTTCACAAATAGGTCACTGTAATCCAACACCAACACATTGAATGGAAACTCATTCTTAACATGAATATCTTCTAAAATATTTTCATTGACAATGTCAATGATGTCATAGCCATTGAATTTTGTTGAGTATGTGCAGCGGAGGACTATTTGTGGACAACAATAAGGCCAACAAAATAATATCAATTTTATAAAATACATCTTCTCATCTATTCCTACGCACCACCATGACCATAAATCGATTCCGATATTCACTTTTTTATTGTGAAAATTGAGCCACCATCCATACCACCAATGCTTTCTTTTTCAAGACACAACAAAAAAAAGTTCTTGGCAGGTGTTATGGGTTTTTAAAAATTTGCAAATCTTCCTCTCATGTTATTACGTATTAATCTGATGTCATTTCTCTATCAAGATGTGCTCCATTCCATCCTCTTTCACTGCTCTAACAAATGTTTACTATATTATGAAATTATTTATTTGATAAAAAAACTACCTTCTACAAAATATTGAATAACAAACTTTCTTCCATTTAATTATCTACAAAATCCCTACATGGATATAAGCCCTAATCAACTATGGAAAATTTTACATGGATATAAGCCCTAATCAGCTATGGAAAATTTTACATTAACATAATTTCATAATTTTGGAGGGACTGAAGGTGAGAATGCATACCAATTTTTGGCACATGGAGAGAGGAAATCAAAATGTTTCCAAAATCGAGCACAAAATTTTTGACGCTTTCCCTAGTGAGATTTTTCTATTGATGAATAAGCTTACGCATTGATGAAGAGAATAGAAAGGAAAATGTTAAAAATATAAACTCAAAAATGTCTACTTATAGTGATATGTAACTAACAAATCCAACCACCAATTTCATTGGTGCATGAATTTAAGAGGGCACACGTATGATTTTACATTTCTTTACATTAAATGGCTAATTAATGGCTGAAACATTTACATGCTCTCAAAAAGGAGCATATTTTGAATGGCGCATGTACTTTTAAATGGAAATTTTACATAGCTCATTTTAATGGCTAATTAATGTTGAGGAAAAGCAACAACATTAATTAGCATTTTTCCTTACAAAATGGTTATCATTAATACTACATTTGGTATTGTAAAGAATTAATGTAAGAATTTAATATTATAATTTTTGTATTGTAAATAAAATCCCTTATATAATTCGGGTAAAATAAAGCCCTTATTTCTTGTGCTTTCACTTTGACGTGCGACTCTTGACACTCATTTAGACATTTTTGTTGATTGTAGCCATAAAATACTTACAAAAATTTGTAATAAATGTCACACATGAATTATATTTAATATTTAACCATCAATTATTAATATAGATTTATATATAAATTATAAAAATTATAAAAATTTACATCAATATATATTAAAAATAATGAAATTTATACAAAATAATTGGTATAAATAAACATTGTTTTGTATTTTTGAAGGGAAGTGTTGAAAAATTACCATTACCCAAAAATTGTTTGATAGGTGAGTTATCACACTTAGTTGTGTGAATCAAGACTCACACTTAGTTGTGTGAATCAAGATCAAGACTCACACTTAGAAGTGTGAAGACTCACACTTAGAAGTGTGAGTTGAGATTGACACACTTAGAAGTGTGAGTCAGACTCACACTTAGAAGTGTGAGTACTCACACTTAAAGTGTGAGTCGAGAGATGTGTGACTCGAGGCTCACACTTAGACATGTGACCAATCACACTTGTAAGTGTGATCACTCACACTTATACACTACTTACAAAATTTATAAATGACAATTCCATATTTTAACTATGCTTAATATATATGAATAATTTTTTTATATAAATGTATATAAAAATTAACGGTCACCTTTTAAACATGTGAGTCACATGTGCCAGTTCTATAAAATATTTGAAAGTATGTTACGTCTAAAATCATGAAAAATCTAAACAACCATCAAATTTAACACCATTCAAGGATGTTCAGGGATAGGATTTTCAACATCAATGTTTATTGATTTGAATAAGGTATGCATGAATAGTCATATATGTATGATGATATTAAGATTGATATGTGGCATAAATGACAACAATCACTTACACACTATCTTGAAGTTAGTGGTTGCTTGGCTTATGTAAGTTAGTGGTTCTTGGCTTATGTAAGTTAGCAAGCCGCTTGGCTTATGTAAGTTTGTACCACTTGGGTTATGTAAGTTAGCAACCACTTGGCTTATGTAAGTTAGAAACTCACTTGGGTTATGTAAGATAAAACCACTAGGCTTATGTAAGTGGGCGGCCATCAGGATTATGTGGGGGAATCAAATAATAACAAAATACAAATCCTAAAATAGTGAAAAATGAAATCCAAAAATCAGGATTTAGTAATTGGATTCTAATAGTGGTGAAAGTGGAATCCAATAATAACGTTATTGAATCTAGTAATAGTGAAATTGGAGTCCAATAATAGGGAAATTAGAATCCAATAATAGAAAAATTGGAATCCAATAATAGAGAAATTGAACTCAAATAAGTCCAATAATGACAATATTGGAATCCAATATTGCTACTAATGGAATCCAATAATAGTATAATGTAATCTGGAATAGCCAAAAATGAATCCAATATATCTTCTCGTACTTAAAAAATTTCTTGGATTTTCAAAGGAGGGGTATTAGGATACCCCAAATATTTCCCCCCCTTTTGATGAAGAGGGGAGAGGCCAATCGTTGAGCCTTGAGCCGAAAGAAACAAAGTAAAATACCTTAGAGAAAAATGCGGAGCCAATATAGGAGTAATATAGTAATGAGTGAAATATGAGAATATCGTAGAGCTAAGCATAAGGAGGCATTCTAGGGAAAATTCTATAAAGCGGCGTAAAAAATGGATAAATGGTGTTAAATATATGAAAGAAATAGTAACTAGGAATTAGTTGTTGTGAATCATAGTATATGAACTATAGTAATTGTTGGTAATAAGATTTTACTATAAATAGTAAGGTGGAAAATTCAAAAGGTACTTCATTTACAAATTTGAGAATTGTGATTTGAGACATGAGTGAGAAAAATACCACGTGTACGAGAGGTCATCCCATCTAGATTCGAGAAGGTGATAGAGGTCATTTCAATATAGATGAGAAATAACTTGGTAAGTGAGGTATTTTACATATTAGATTAGGAAAATATTGTTGGGGTGTTAATGCCAAGTGGGATATCTACCACTGCGGTACACCCCATATTATTTTAAAAGATTGTCCATCAAAATTTATTATGACGGTCTTCCACATTTAAGAGTGAAGTGGCTCGACCGATTCACCCACCCATATTGATTTGGGTGATCCCTCTCGGATTATATATTAACAACAATCACATTTGTACATACTGATATCAAGAAATATATTAGATTGACAAGATCGTTCTTCATGATCACAGAACAAGATTGTATTGCAGAGTATTGAAATAATGTGAAAATAGCTCTGCAATATACTGTAGGAACAAGGAGCAAAGTGGAAGTGTTGGGTAAAACTTGTATTCGAGATTATTAATACATGCAATGCTTTATTACTTGTGGTTTTTTTCTTTGGGTTTCCCACTTAAATCTGTGTTCTCTTTCTCTGTCTTTGTTATTTTTTTAGCTCTCACTATAACATTATGTAATCTACACAACATAATATACAATCTTCAACATTTATTATGGATTTTTAATTAGTGTATTTCTCATTTCCTATAAGTCTTGACATGGTATCGTAGTGGTGATTATGCACGTGCAAGATCGATATGGAATCTTTTTAATTTACTAGATTGAAGAATTTTAAAGTCTATTTATGGATCTCGAAGCCCTTTATCGATAGTCATCTTCAAGCAAACTAGGTTTAAAATTTTGATTCTAACCTAATTTTTTAAAAATATTAGTTAAATGGTCGTTTAGATTGTGTTTTAGCATTTGCTTGCTTAGATCTATGCTTCTGCATCTTGTTTCAGTCATTTTTTGGTTTAAATCCATCGTCTACAAGATTATTTTAAGTTTTCACGCTGTCTATAGCCATTAGGGCTATTTTTGTGTGTGGATGTGAAAGGATATCCTTAGATCCAGTTATTTTATAGCATTTAAATCCACCCCGACTTTATTATTCTTCATTTTTGCTAGATCTTATTTGGTGAAGTCCTATCCAATATTTGATTGCCAAGTGGATTTTCTATGTCAGTTTTTATTAGATTTTTCTAATTTTTGTGAAATTTTGTTGACTATGAAGCTCGAGCTAATCATTTTTTTCCATCTAGATTTGTATTGTCGCTTTTTAGATATTTTTATTTTTGCAAAGCCTAGGCCAATTAGAAGGCCCCATCTTGCTTTGCACTTTCGCTTATTTGTAGATATTTCATTAGTTGTGAAACATGTGGTAATAAGGGCTTTACACATTTCTTCATGTTGTCAGACTTGGGTTAAGATTTCCTCTGTCATTTGTGAAATCGATCCAATCAGGAAGCTCCAAGTATCTTAATATTCTCGTGCTATCGATTTCGTTTGCTTTCTCAAGATTCTGTGAAAGTCGAGCTAATAAAATTACTCGTGTCTTTACATGTTAGTTTTTTAGATGTGTGTCTGCTTATTTTGTCATATGCAAAGTTTTATCCAATAGGATTTCTCTAAGTATCTTTGCATTTCGATTTTGTCGCTTTTTTCTAAGTGTGGCATTGGGCTATCAAATTAGATTTTTCCACCTATTCACATTTGTCAGCTTTTTTTTTTTTGAAAATGGCTTATCCAATACAAATTAGCCACCTTTTCACATTTTTCAGTCTTTTTCAGACTTGCAAAAAGTGATCCATTAAGAATGCTCCACGTGTGTCCAGCTTTTTTCTTAGTCATTTTAGTAACACTCGCGAAGTATGAACTAGTTGTATTTGGAAACGTATATTATTTTTTTGTTGTGGTAGTCTTCATAATGTCGACTCTCTATCTTTCAGGTGTCAAAGATCTATTTTATCTTATCCACTAATATTGTGACACCTATCTTTAGGTTTAGGACCCAATTTTTTTAAATTTTAGCTTATTCTAGAGACTTTAAGTCTACCTAAAGAAATCTATTTAAAGTTTTACGGAAAGCCGCCAAGTGTCTTTTGTCGAGTCTTTAGATCATCGACAAGTGACATTGTTTAACTAAGACTTTTCCATCTCTCGTTAGTCACGAACCAATCAACATGTCCACGTTCCTTCACATTTTGTTTTTCCTTTGTTTTAATTGTTCCAAAGTGTGAAAAAGTGAACCAATTAATTAATGACACATGTTTTTCGATTTTTTTGTCTCATTTTCTATTAATTTATCTTCTGAATCAGTTTTTACACCGCAAAGGGTGATTGAATAGAAAAGTGACACGTGTCTTTTGTTTTTCACGGTGTTGTTTTTTTAATCTTGTGTTGCGTGTTTCTTTTGTTTGTGTCATGGATTTTAAATTTTCTTCATTCCACGTATCTAGTTTCTGTCTACTGTGGATTTTGAAGTTTATTTATACCTCAAGTTTCCTAATTCTCTTCATTCTGTGGGTTTTCAAAGTTTGTGTTCTACGAGCTTTCTAAGTTCCTTTGTCTTGTGGATTCTAAAATTTGAAAATCTTAGATCTTTGCTCTGCTTCCTTCCACGGCTTCTCTCTATCAATTTCATCTAGTTGTACGTGTATATTTTTGTTAAAATTATATGTAGCTTGTTTTTTACCTCTGTTTGGATTCCTTGATTTATTTTTAGCTATATTTGTCTCCATTTCCATCTGAGCATTAAAAATGGCTAGTTCTGCTAGTTTTTCGATGGATAAGTCTCAGTTATTGAATGGAATGAACTATAACATTTGGAGAGTTTGATTGAAATCATGTTTTATGGATAGGAAGCTATGGACTCTTGTGACTGGTGTCCAGAAACTATCCAATTGTAAACAAGAAACCCATGAAAATATTAGCTCCTTCTCTCAGAGATCTCGGAAGCTCTGTCCATCCTTTTGCAAAGCATAAAAGATGAATTTTTGATGCATATAGGTCATATGGACTCGCTTAATGATGCCTGGAAACAATTAGAGACAATGCATGAAGGAAGTAATCTATCAAAAATAATTAAGCTAATTATGGAATTGTTTACAAATCCCATGAAGGGGGATGGAAAAATTGTTAATAATCTAACTAAAATCAAGAATATTAAAGCTCAATTAGATGGTTATAACTACCAATTGTTTCAAGAAAATCTTCATGAAAATTTTAGGAATTATATCTCAATTATTAACTCTAAGTATCATAATGAGAATGATTTGCCTGATTTAGACACTTTGTCTTCTCTGTTAATTCAAGAAGAGTGTGTAATGGATAATTTTGATTCAAAAGAGACTACTTCTCAAGAATTTTTCTCTCAAAATCATAACTCTACTCTTTATTAGATAAATAGTAGTCTTAATTAGAAGCCTAATATCGATCAAGATTCAAGAAGTGTAATTTGGCTAAAAATAATCAAAACTAACCATGTTCTCACCAAAGGTACTCTCTGACTGTGATAATGATTTGAATAATGGTTTTATTGAGGTTAAGTCAAAGAAGAGAAGAATGAAAGGATTTGAGGAGATCCCTGATACCCTCTATAATGATAAAAAGAAGAAAATAGGAAATTGGGAGGCTTCCACTTCCAAAATAACCAGATCATCTACTAGAAGGGTAAAAAATATTGAGGCAACAATAAAAATGGTAGGCCCTCAAAAAGGAGCTCAGAAAGAAAGAAACTAAAAAGATATTGTAGATGGGACTCAAAGTCAATTGAGCCATCCAAAAATGTTTCCCCATTTTTATAGATGAAGATAATCTCTTGGAATATTAGAGGACTGAATGGAAGTCCTAAGAAAAGGATGCTCAAAGAATTAAGAAAGTCTAGTAGACCTGTATTCTGATTTTGTAAGAAACTAAAATGAAAACAAATGTTCTTGAGGTCTATAAAAAGGATTTTTGGGATAGTTCGTAATTTTCTTCTTTTGATTCTCAAGGAGCGTCAGGAGGAGTGGCCATTTTTTGGGACAAGAACCTTCTTACCGGTAAGGTGATCTCTGCTTCTAATACTCATTTAGCTGTTAAATTTCATGCTCTGGATAAAGATTTAACATGGATCCTCTCAAATATATACGTGCTCAAATCATTGTTGGAAGAAGGAGACTTTAGGAGGATATAAAATTTTTAGGAGAAGATATGAGAATGATAATTGGTTGATTATGGGAGACCTCAACTCCCCACTCAACCCTGGTGTAAAACAAAGGAGTAATTATGTTTTTCTACTGGCATGGATGACTTTGCTGATTTTATTTCTTCTTCAAACCTTATGGATGTTGAACTCCATGGAAATCAGTTCACCTGGTCAAATAGAAGAGTTGGAAATGACATGATCCAGGTTAGATTAGATAGAGCCCTTATATCTAGCTAACTGGATTTTAAAACAAGATTTTCATCTCTCTTCATTACCCAGAATTGGCTCTGACCATAATCTGATTGTGCTAAATCTTTTCAACTGGTCCAAGCCTTCCCACAACTCTTTTAAATTTGAAAATATGTGGCTGGATCATGAAGACATTTCAGATAGGATTAAAGAGTGGTGGAAATGGGATGGAGAAGGAACTACTCAATTCAGATTGTTCAGAAATTTAAAAATGTTAAAAAGCAAGTGAAAACTTGGAATAAAGAGGTTTTCGGTAATATTTTTGAAAAGAAAAAGGATCTAAAGCAAAAGATTTAGGATCTTGAACTAAAAATCTCCACTAAAGGTATGGGCTCTGATGACATGCTTTTAGAAAAGAAACTTCTATTTGAATTACATACTTTATGTAGTAGGGAGGAAACCTATTGAGACTTAAATCTAGGGCGATTTGGTTGAAAGAGGGAGATAGAAATACAAAATTTTTCCATATGACCACTCTTAAACACAAGGCCTACAATAGGATTACAAAAGTCTCAAAAGGAAATGACATTGTTACCAAGGATCATAATGACATCAAAGCTGAAGCTCTTAGATTTTATGAAAATATGCTAATGAAAATAATGCTTACAATGAAGAGGAAACCTCTTTTCTTTTGGATGCCATTCTAGGAGACATTATTTTGAAGAGATATTTAAGAATCTTACCAAGTTAGTGACAATAAAGGAGCTCTAAAAATATGTGTTTTCTCTTGAAGGTGATAAGGCACCAAGCCCGAATGGATTTTCTAAAAAAATTTCAATTTTTTTGGGATATATATTTGGAATAATTACTCAAAGCACGTAATGAATTCTATAGAATGAGTGAACTCCTTAAGGATCTGAATAACACTCATATTGTGCTTGCTCCCAAAAATATGGATGCCAAATATTTTAAGGACTTCCGACCTATTAGTCTGGTAAATGTGATCTACAGAATCTTCACTAAGATTATTGCTACTAGAATCCAACATGTTCTCTTTGATTTAATATCAAAACAACAAAGTGGCTTTATTAAAGGGAGAATAATACAAGATGGGGTGATTATGGTACATGAAACTATACATTCCATGGATAAAAATAAAAAATTAGGTATGGTAATCAAGCTTGACATGAATAAGGAATTTGACAGAGTTTCTTGGCATTTCCTTGATAAGGTCCTTGCTAAATTTGGGTTTCAGAATAAATTTAGGAAGATCATTTAGGCATGCATTTCTATGGCTAGATTTTTAGTTGTTGTCAATGGTACTCCGGTGGGATTCTTTGCCAATAGTAGGGGCATAAGACAGGGAGATCCTATATCTCCTCTTCTCTTCATACTCATGGCTAATAATCTTAGTAGATCCATTACTAAAGCTATTAATGTAGGCCTTTTAAAAGGAGTTAGACCCACATCTACAAATCAAACAACCTCACATCAACAATTTTCTGATGACACAATTTTATTGCTAATGACATCCATCCTTGAAGCTAAAGCTATCAAGACTATTCTAAAATTTTATGAGGCTGCATCAGGGAAACAAGTTAATTTTGATAAGAGTTCCATTTACTTCTTTAATACTCCTTTGGAAAGGCAGAAAATAATTTCTCTTATTTTGGGCTGCAAAATCAGCTCCTTCCTACTACCTACCCGGGCTTCCTCTTGGGACCAATAAAGTCACTACAACTGTGTGGAATGCGTTACTAGACAGATTTAAGAGAAAATTGGCTAGATGGAAAGGGGTTGTTCTTTCCAGTGCTAGAAAATGTTTTCTTATCAAAATCACACTACAAAACTTACCCATATATATTATGTCTATGTTCAACATTCCTACAACAATTATTGATAGAATTGAAAGGATCCAAAAACACTTTCTCTGTGGGGGATGAAGATAGATTCAGATACCATTTGGTGGCCTGGGATCAAGTTTGTACACCTAAGAAAGTTGGGGGGCTTGGTATCAAGGACATTAAGAAAATGAATATTTCTTTAATTGCTAAAATGGGATGGAGAATGTTAAAGGAGGAACAACCCTGGATTGAGCTAATCAGAGCTAAATATCTAGCTCAAAACAATGTGAATTCATTCCTCTATGATGACCAACTTCCCAATGGCTCTATTTTTGGAACAACTTGATCCAAATGAGGAAATTTATCAAGCAAGGATGTAGATGGAAAGTGGGCAATGGCAGTGAAATTTAGTTTTGGAGGGACAATTGGACTAATTTCAGTTTGAATGATAGATTTTCCTCTATTAAGGACATCTTAACTGAAAATTATGGTACTAAAGTCAAAGATTATATTGACATAGAGGGGAATAGAAGAAGATGGAAACAACTTAGTGTGGATGTGTTAAATCTAAATCCTGTTGTCTCCTCTCTTCAAGAGCAGCTAGATATTATACCCCTAAATCAAACTGATGCAAAAGATGAACTTGTTTGGAGTAACTCTTTTGATGGTGAGTATACTGTCAAATCTGGGTACAACTCCTTTTTGAAAATGTTCAATGTGACTTCAAGTGGAGTAAAATTTGGATGCCTGAGCTAACTCCTAAAGTTAACTTCTTTTTTTGGCTTTCTCTAAAAGGAAAGATTCTTACTAATGATAATTTAATAAAAAAGGGGTTTATCATGCCAAATATGTGTTGCATGTGTAAAAATGAATGAGGCCGAGGATATTAAACACTGTTGTTACATTATGAGTTTTATTTGAAGCTTTGGAGTCTCATCTTCTCAAGCTTTAATATATGCTGGACCCTACCAAATGAGTTCTCATAAACTTGGGAACAATGGGATCCCCCCTATAAACACTGCATTGTTTGAAGACTATGGAAGCTGATCTTGCCTCATGCCATTTGGAGACTTTGGAAAGCTAGGAATGGGATCATATTCTGAAGGGATAACAGACATGTTTGTAAAATGTTTTTCCAAAATATTGTCAATGTTGTCAAAGATAATATTGAGAGATTTAGACCTCCTAAAAACAAGCAATATCCTAAAAATGAAGAAGTTATTCTTTCAAATTGGAAAATTGATATTGGAAGCCTTCAGAGACATGGAAATCCAACCACTGACAGGTCATTAATCCATTGATCCCTCCTCCCAATTCTTGGTACAAGATTAACTTTGATGGAGCCTCTAAGGGCAACCCAGGTGTAACTGCTGGAGGAGGAATAATAAGGGATCAAAAAGGTTGTTTATTTTTTTCTTTTACAGGAAGAATCAAACATCAAACAAATAATTATGTCAAAGCCTTATTAGCTCTTTGGGGTTTAAGAATTGCTAAGGAATGTAATATTATGAACATTATTATTGAAGGGGATTCAATGAATGTCATAAATCATTTAAATAAAACTTACCCCCTAGCTGGAAAATACAAGATTTTATTCATGAATCTATAAGTATTTGTCAATCCTTCAATAATTAAAAATTGTCCACACCTATAGAGAAGGTAATAGAGTGGCGGACACATTAGCCAATCATGGGGTTAACAGCAATTTTACCACTTGGTTTCATGAAGATAATATCCCTATCGAAGTACAAAATTCCATCATTAATGAAAAGTGTGAAAGATCACTCATTCAAAATCCTTAATGAGATTTTCTCCGCTTTATTGGGAATGGGATATCTCACATGCAAGAAGAGTACAATAATTTATTGCCATAAAATTCCACATGATTTTTGGGTTTGTAGAAGGATGGTTAAGAAGTGGTTTGGGGAAGAAAGGATCACTATTTTCAACCGATTCAAGCAGTTCAAATGTAGTAGAGAAATAATGGGTGGAGCTCCTTGCCAAATTGAACCCAACTGCAACCCTACGTGGAAGGAGAATGTTGGTCTATGGAATTTTTTACAGTTAGGAGGGGTTTCTAACCTCATTGAGAAGATTCAAGGATACGATCATAATATCTCCCTTCAATTTTCCACCAAATGGAAACAAAGAATGATGAAGTATAGTGGACAAGTCATTCAGATATCAAAGGAACTAATTACAGAAGTAACTAGCCTTAGTTTGGAAGGTAGCAGATTCTTCAATAAAAGAATTGACAAGAACACGAAGGTCAAGAAATTTCTCTAAGCAGGTGAAGAGCTCTAGTTTGTCACTACGGGTATTAAGGTAAACTCCATTCCAACACCCTTTGATGAGCTTGCCAAGATGATGGTCCAATTTATTACTCTAGAAGGTAGGTATATAACAGTTCCCACATTAAGCATTTGGTATTAAAACCATTTTGTAGAAACCTACTTGTTTTTTCCCTCATTATATTCTTAATTCCATGGAACGCTCCATCCTTAATTTCTAAAATCATGCCCATGCCATCCCTCTTCATCGAACGCTATTTTCCTCCTCCACCGACACTGCCTCACCCATCACCCTACCATCCCTTCAACCCCTTCCATTTTTCCCACCACTGACTCCCTCAATCCCGACCCTACCATCAATTCCCCACAATTTCAGGGCGGGAGAAAATCAAGACCAAAAACCCCTCTTTCCCTAGTACCCATCCTTTTCCCTCTAGCAGAGTCCTTCAAAGCAACAAGGATATGGAAACCACACAAAATATTTTACACATCAACACTACAAGGCCCAATGAATCTGCTCAGGAGAAAAAGGAGGATCTTCAACAAAGAATTGACAATATGGAAAAAGAGTTGGAAATTATAAAAAGGGACCGAAAGGGACGATAACCATATCACACCAAGCCAAGAACAAAAATTATAATCAAACACCACGATCAATAAGATGAAAACAATTCACCGAATAGCTTTACATAAAACATTTGCAAACAAATGAGAAACAATATCATATATTATAATGGAACTCAATGTAATAATAGATCCTTGATGTCTAGTTCTCTCCTAAAGCTATGGTCTTAACTAGTTCTTTGATGATTAGTTATTTCCTTGATTTGTGGCTTGATCTACGACCTTGACCGGTTCTTAGATTGTTATTCCTTTCCTATTTAAGAAAGGCCCATTCTCAATGTATCTGTCTTAGTTTGCACGCGGAGGAAGGTTTTCGGATCTTTCCTTTTTCGGCAGGGACCCGTTTTAGTGGCACACCTATTTGCAGCAGTTGATCGAATTATGTTTGGTGTTTTTTGCACTTTCGACATCACTCCGTTGACAGTCTCCTTGTATGGAGCTATTATGGTGAAACCCAGTGTTAGTTGTTTTTGAGTTTTGTGATCGAGCAGTGGATTTAGACCACAGTGCACACCAAAATTCTTCAGCATTGTACGAGTTTTTTGAGTTGAGCTTCTTGGGATGCCTTGGAGTGGGTCTTTACTCTCTTTAATTTGTTGTTATTGGTTTTGGGTACCTTGCGGCGTCCCTTTTTTCCTAGTTATTGTACATGAATACCTCATCAGGCCTAGTTTCTGGGACTCATATTGTAGACATGCCACTTCTATTTTGGCCCCTAGCTTCACTTGAGGGGGGGTGTTAGAGTAGGTATTTACCTTAGCTCATGTTCACCTAGGTAATTTATTTACCTTTATTGTATTTATCCTCACCCACTTATGTGTGTGGATATTTCTTTTATCTTATTTAGATATTAGGAGATATTATCTAGTTGTTAGGTATAGTTCTTTCCTTGATCTATGGTATTGAATAGATCCTTGATGTCTAGTTTTCTCCTAAATATATGGTCTTGACTAGTTATTTGATGACTAGTTATTTCCTTGATTTGTGGCTTGATCTACGACCTTGACCGGTTCTTAGATTATTATTCCTTTCCTATTTTAGCAAGGCCCATTCTTAATGTATCTGTCTCGGTTTACACACGGAAGGTTTTGGATCTTTCCTTTTTCACAGGGGTCCACGAATGCACTAATAAATCTATGGTCTTGACTAGTTCTTTGATGACTAGTTATTTCCTTGATTTGTGGCTTGATCTATGACCTTGAATAGTTCTTAGATTGTTATTCCTTACCTATTTAAGCAAGGCCCATTCTCAATGTATCTATCTCGGTTTATGCGCAGAAGGTTTTCGGAGCTTTCCTTTTTTGGCAGGGGGTCCACGAGATGCACCGATATATACACATAAGTGGGTGAGGATAAATACAATAAAGGTAAATAAAGTACCTAGGTGAACATGAGCTAAGGTAAATACCTACTCTAACAGGGACATGCATCAAATTTCAAATAAAAAGGGTAAAAGGAAATTGGAGGATGATACTGGAATTAGTGAAGGTCAATTCAATGCAATCTATAAGAAGCTAAATTATCTTGATAAAAGATTCAAGAACTCAAAGGATATGCATGATCACAACATTTCTACTTTAAAGGCTATTTATGAATTCCTGAAACAACATGTTAAAAGTATATGCATGCTTAGTGATATTTGTGATGCTATTTGGGGCAAAGATGCTGAAAGGGATTGTGTTTTTTCGCACTTGGATGCCAATTATCCTTCTCATATCACTTCCTTGGCTCTCTTTACCTCATTGCAGACTTTGAAGTCCAAAATTAACAGAGCATCTAAGAAGAAATCCACCAGGAGATGTCTTATTGCTGTCTTGATGTTGTTATGTTGCTGTTTTACTCACTACGTTTTGCGGCTTTGTTCTCGTATTGCCTCCATTGTGTAGTTTCTTTTTACTACAATTGGGATATAATGTACTATCTAGATTTTTATCTTTTTGTGATGATTCTACTTGTTTATTTGGATTTTGATCCTCTTTGTAATAGGTTATAGTCCCTTCAAAACTATTTGACAATAAAAAAAAAGTCAAAACTTTAAAGTTAAATTTAATGGCACATGTAGAAAATATGGAAAATTTGGGAATAAAGAGTCCAAATGTAGAGTAAAACCTAACAAATTTGTTAAAAATACTAAAAATAGTAAATTTAATAATCAAAAGAAAGATCAAAAGCAGAAACAAAATCATGCAAATAATGTTGATATATACTACCCTTTCAACTTCAAATGAAAATGAATGGATTCTTGATAGTGGTGCCTCTAGGCACATGACTT
Organism: Taxus wallichiana var. yunnanensis; assembly: GCA_018340775.1. Classification (NCBI taxonomy): domain Eukaryota; kingdom Viridiplantae; phylum Streptophyta; class Pinopsida; order Cupressales; family Taxaceae; genus Taxus; species Taxus wallichiana. Next base: position 391,659,917 of record CM031238.1, read on the forward strand.
GTACTCCTAGTATCCTCTCAGATATAGTTAAATGTGAGGAGAATATCTATCTAGGAGATAAATCCATCATTATATTTGAAAGTTGTGGCAATGTTAAATTGTCAAATGGTGTAATTAGGAATGTCTTGTTTGTTCCTCGCTCAAAAGAATATTTTATCTTGCTCTCAACTAACTAAATAAAATTGTAAAGTTGTTTTGTTGTAAGATAAGTGGTATGTAAAATATAAATTCAGTAATGTTATTGCTTTTGGTATTCAGAAAAATGGCTTGTATATATTTGATGGATTTGTGTCTGAATTTTCTTATTCTTTCTCTTATAGGAATGATATTCAACTTTGGCATGAAAGATTAGGTTATTTGAATTTTAGAAGTTTGTATGAAATGTCTAGACTTAATCTTGTTGTTGGTATCCCTAAATTAAAATTTGATCATGAGACATGTGAAATTTTCTTGCGTGGTAAGCAACATGCTGAACCATTTCAAAAACATCATGATCCCAATTATTCTTAGTTATTAGAACTAATTCATAGTGATGTGAGAGGTCCACTCAAAGTTCCTTCTCTTAGTGGTGCTTTGTATGTTGTTTGCTTCATTAATGACTTCTCTAGAATGAATTGGTCTTATTTCATTAAGAAGAAGTTTGATGTCTTGTCTAAGTTTCAAGAATTTAAAGCTTTAGTAGAGAATGATTCTAATTTGAAAATTAAAATAATTAGAAATGATAATGGAGGTGGGTATGTTAGAATTTTTTTGAAGAGTTTTGTTTGTCATATGGGATTCAAAGAGAGTTGGCTACTTGTTATTCCCCACAATAAAATAAAATTACAGAAAGGTAGGTATTTTTAGAAATGGGTAGGACTATGATTCATGCATCTAATTTGCCTAAATTTTTGTGGGCAAAAGATATGAACATTATAGTATATTTCCTTTTAGTGACATCACATAGTTGTCTAATATTGTCTCGAGCCATGGCATGAAGAAATTCTTCCACTTCATGATATTTTTTCTATTTTTCCATTTTTCCCCGATATGGGAATCAAATTTTCTTTTTCCATTTATCTCTTCACCCAACAGTACAAACAACTAGCGGTAGTGTGATTCATGCAATTTAATTTTTTTGATTACATTGGATTCACTGCAGCTTTTCAACACAATATTATCCAGATGCTTATTTCTCAAATAATGTATAACATTTGCTCTCATTTTTTTGTCTCCTTTTATTCCGTGGCACTAAAAATCAAATGTCTATGCTATTACACTAGTCTCAAAAGACCTAGTTGATTTAGTATTACTTTTCAACCCATGCAATTTTGATTTAGATGGGTCTATCTCCAATTTATTTAAATATGTTCACCTCAGCATAATAAAAAACTTGGCATGTTTTGGAGGTGAAAGCAAACCTTTTCTATGTAAGAAATGACAAAGAAGATGTTTTCTCATTTCTATACAATTTTTTGAATACTTTGTAAATATACCATTTTGAATGTCTTATGCATTTGAACAACCAGTTTTTGTCGAATCTATTAGAATCCCCAAATTCCAACCATATTTTGAACAAGAATATGGTCCACTATTTATGGAGGCATGCATTTCCCATTTCCTAAACAAAGAAACATCCAACTCCATATCTAGAATAAGACACTTATTGTTTTCAAAGTCAAAGCGTTCCACCTGGACACACAATGTTCCCAAATCAATAACTTCTGATGATAGAACAATACCAACTTCCTTGTGATTGTCATCTATAACAAAGAATAACCAGAAGTCGACGTGGTAGTTTTCAAGGGACAATTTCCATAAACCATTCCTCATCTCTTTTCTTACAACAAATACTACATGTGATGAATGTAATTGTTCGAATGGAAGGCAAACAATGGAAGACATTTTAAATATATTCAGAGTAAAATACATAAATAACTAGGTCATTTACAAACTTTAAAGTATTTTTCTCGCATTGTATATTAAGGAATTTAAATACTACCCTAGAAGACACCAACCTCTAGAGTTATTTACTATGTATCATATAAAATTAATTAACTTAATGGTTATATTTTGCGATCACTAGGCTTCGATAGGAAATATTATGTATCATTCAACTAGTTACAATAATTCATATTTTGTGGATCAAATCAATAGTAAAGATAGATTTTTTCTAAAAGTCCCTAAATCAAATTATGATGCATTGAAGATACAAAACCATTTTGTTTTAGAAGACACAAGATTAATGATTTGAAATTATTACATATGAGCTAGACAAGCTATAACATTATATAGATGACATGATATGAACGTAAAAAAAAGGTACACACTTTAGTTTCCCAAGATAGATTTCTAATAAACATATAAAAGAAAAACAACCTAAAACATTTTAAAGCCATTTACACCTATTAAATGATAAATCCTGATTGTCAGAGAAAAAATTAAGATGTAATATTTGGTATTTCAAAGAGAGTTAGCGATAGCTTGGTATTTTTTGTTTTAGAAGACGATGTGATTTTGTGTATATTAGGTCATACTTATAGGAGCGAGGATTAAATGCTTCGAATAAGAATAATGAAGATGTTTAAAGGATAACTCAAGGTGATTGGAAGATCTAATGTTTGGTATTTTGAGGAGAATATTTGAGAAACAAATCACATTAATTGAATATTTCACCAATAAGTTGACATGAAGGTAGGATATGAGCAAAAGAGAGATAAGGTAAAGGTGAGGAGGAATACACACTTAAATGAAGGTGAAAGGTAGAATGTGCACATTCTTGATTTCCCAATCCAATGCTGATTGTGAGAACTTATTTTTGCTAGGAGGAACTACCTATGAATGCAAAACAAGACAACACAAAGAATTTTAAACAATATATGTCAGCTGGACCAACATGTCATTTTATGCTAGATCCTCGGAAGTGTGATACTTTTCTAAAATAACAGATGATTGTCAATCCACCCATTGTTTAACAAATAAATGAATATAAATGCAAGAAATAGAGGTCCTATTACTAACAAGTTGATTTAAGTATCTCAAGCTATTAGAAATATATTATATTAAGTATAATATGGGATAATATAAAAAATTTGATCTAATTAATCAGGTTGGGTTATGTTTTGGGTATGGATGATAGGTAGCCAAGGTGATTTTTGAATAGGTCTCGCTTAGATTAGGTTTTGTGTTGCCCCATGTTTGGTGAAGGTTATTAGGTCACTGTTATAGGTAGGATTACCAATTACAAATGTGTAGACCAACATCGGTGGGGAAGAGTATGGGTGCTTTGGGAAAGTGTAATGGTCAACTCGGTATGGTACCGATGAAGGTTTAGAGGGAAACCGAAACTGATGGAAAAGTCCTGGAGAGGGATCATAGGATGCAAAAGAGAGTAATGGGCTAAAGTATGGAATGATAAAACACACATTAGGTGACTCGCACCAGGTTTATCGAAGTGATTTAGATAGGATATGGTCTAGAAACAAAACTTAGGTAGATGAATGGTAGAAATTCAATAAAACTTGGTTTTGGAGGTTCTAGTACATGATTGGTCACACAAAGAATAGAAATAAGGATGACTAGGTTAGGTAAAGATCCTCAGATCGATTAAGACCGAATTTGGGCTTGTAGGTAGGTAGTTATAATGTAATCGATGTATCGGGCAATAATGATTGAGGTAAAAAATGACCGAAATCAAAATAGTATTGGTTGGTGACCTAGTTATAATGTAATCGATGTCAGTTCGGTTAACTAATTAAAGGAAAAATCCATATTTTACGGATTCATTTTAACGTACTGTCATTTGTGAAAATGATAGAGCGGTAGAGTAAGAGTGGAAAGTGATGGTACGAGGTGTTTGAGCTGAGTTAGCGAGTGACTAGTGTGTGATAGGCATTCGATAGGCAGGTCCACAAGATCGATTGGAGATATTTGATTGGTGGTGAGGTGAGAAGTTGATTTTTGCATGGCATAGGCGGGAGAGGGTTTGGGTGGGCCACCAAAGCATGGAGGTCGACGTGCCACCACACGATGACATAAAGACGAGGTAGGATTCAATCCACTTTTGTCTTTGGGTTGAAAATAATGTGTTGAAATTGGTTTGGGTTAAAAGGGTTTTGGGTGGGAGTTTTATTTTGAATTTGTGGTTAAAATGAATTAAATGAGGAGGGTACAAATTCCAATGTAGCTTAAATAGGGTTGGTAATGAAATTATGTAAGGTTTGGGTAGGGTAGAGTAGGTTAGAGGTTGTTTTTAGGGATTTTGGTAGATGGGGGGTTCAATTTGGGCACCGCACTGAGAAATCGATGTCGGTTTTCTTTATCTAACATTGGTCCGGTATTAGGTGACCGACATCAGTTAAATTGAACTGATGTTGGTTAAGGATAACCAAGATGGTCAAGGTGAATGACGATGGTTAGGTGGATGAGAAATACGGGTAAGAAAGGCTAGGTGGGAAAGAAAATAGGAGAAAAAGGGGGAATGGAGGGCACATGTGAGAGATGGGGGTAGAATGTTAGTGTTGATGTAAAGGATATGTAAGTAGGTTAAATGATATTATTAGAATGGTGAGTCATAATTGCAATGGGGTAGGAGGCTAGTAAGTGGATTAGGTAAAATGGGGTGAGGAAGGTTTGTTGTGGTTAGGTATGGTTTGGGGGGTTAAGAGGTAGGTGGAGGTGTAAGGTGGAAATAATGTTGTGGTTTTGTTGGATGCAAGATAGGTACCAATCGTAGATGTAGGATAAAGTACCATATATGTTGCTAGAAATACAAACTGAGTGTGTGTGAGTGCAGAGAGAGTGGAGGCACATGATGGATGTTGGCTTGAGTGGGATCCAATGCTATAGGTGTGTAGCTTGAGATATAAGTTTGATGGTCATGCTCATCGATAGATAGGACTCAACAACCAACACATTCCACTTACCGACGGGTGAGATCATTGTTACCTTGGAGAATGTATACAGGATCATGTGGCTATCGATAGTTGGGGAGAAGGTTGTTAGAGGAGTTGATAGTGGTTGTTTTTGGAGAGGTGATGGTGGAGCTAAGGTACCATAGTGCGAGTTTGAGCTATGGAGATATGTATGTGGCCCATCCTTAGGAGATGAGGTTGGTGGTTTTGCTGATGGAGGCAGTATGTTGTTTTGCCTTGCTAGATGCGAGAGGGTGGGAAATTCCCACGAGCACTGATGGGGGTTCTCTAGGACATGATGGAGGAGTGGGTCCATTTTTCTTGGGCACCGACATTCTTGGTGCAATTGTATAGAGAGTTGTGGGCCTATGGGAGGCTACGGAGGTTCAGCTTGTGTTGTACATTCCTTCTACATTATTGCACATACGAACACATCATATGTATGTGTCCAGTTCGTTTTCCCAATAGGATTGGTTCGGGGTGGTTTGGTCAGGGTTGGTTATAGGTGATGGGTACCACTCAATGGAAAACACAAGGTGAATAAGGGTGCACATGATGTGGCACATTACAGGTGAGTGTTGGAGGGGTTATCTGGGGTTGATATTGTTTGGAGGCCATATGTTGGCTTTTATTCATACTTGACGTATGATAGAGGAGTTGGAGGAGTTGTAATTGCTCGTGGATAGAGGGCATCGTGCCGACAACGAGATCGAGGTGATACCAATGGAAAGGGTTAGGTGGTAATTTGGGATTCCACAGGACATGCCTCCACCATTCCTACAGTATAGGAGAGATGACATGGAGAGGCCTATGCCTCTACCACAACCGATTGTGCTAATAGGGTAGGAGGAGTAGGTGGTGGACATGCAAATTGATGATGCTGGGGTCACAGACATATACAGGAAGTGGTGGGCAGCACACTTATGGGCGACACCACCGAGGCTAGGGCAGCATGACTTAGCCACCATTATAGTACAAAGGGATACCTTACAGGGTCGATGACCACCCTTCAGACACATCTTGGAGTATTATAAGGGGAAGCTCATAAAGGCGAGAGGCAACTTGGAGTTTGGAGATATGTTGGCAAGGTGCAAGACAGGCTGAGAGGAGGAGACAGATGAGACAAGGATTGATACCAGGTGGGGTGACGATTAATCACCATACATGCTCAGTGTATTCATTTTTGGAATGTATTGGCTCGCATCCAATGATAGTGAGGATGTACATGAGAGTTTTGGAGATATTGGTATCTATTTGTATCTGTGTATATATGTATTGATACACAGACTCTCCCATTTATATAGTTGATGATATTTATTAGATGGATGATGTACCTATGTTTTTAATTTCCATTGTTATTGTATATTGATGGAAACTAGGTGAATTAGGCATGATTGAGTCAAGGTCATGTATGCATGATGGAGTCAAAGTGAGTTAGGCAGTCGAGGTCATGTAGGCATGACAGAGTTAGATATAGGCATGGTTTGGTCATGTTTTTGGGTTTGATTTAATTTCCAAGTTTGGTAGTATGGAACATAAATGATGATGTATATGTATGTTATGGTGTAAATTTCCAAATATTTGATGTCATGGAAATATGAAATGATTGATTGGATGTTTTGATGATGTGATAAAATGGTAGGTATGTATGTTTTTTGATTGTTTAACTTCCAAGTGTTGTGAAAAATGGAAACTAAGTAAGGTAGAATGTTAATAGAAAATGGGGAAAATGGGTTAGGGTAAAGAGTGGCCGAGCTAACCTCCAAGGGCCCCATGCCCTCAAAGTGTTGCCTACATAGCCCCAATGAAAAGGGGCCTCAGGCCGATGTAGTTCTCCCATAAGCTAGGGAAGAATATGATGAGGTAGAGGGATGGTTTGGTAGGTTTTAGGGATGATTGGGTCTAGGTCATTTAGGCATGGTTGCGTTTAGGTCATTTTAGGTATGGTTGGGTTTAGGTCAGTTAGGCATGGTGACATTGGTGAAAGAGGAATTCTTAAAGTGTAGGTGTCGATGGCCTAGTCCTTGTATAGGAAAATCAACAAGTAGTGAAGAAGGTGAAGGGTAAGAGGTGACCAAAAGAGTCACCTAATTAGAAGAACCATAACAAGTCTACCATACTAAAGGTGGGCTTATGAACATAAGACCCTAAAGGTGTTGCATGATTGACTATGCTAAGGGTGAAGAAAGTCACATGATCAGAAATGTTAATTTTTGTGGAAAGTACCTTGAGAAGGTAGGAGATTAGGATGAAAAGGAAATGAGGTGAAAATGGTTAGTTTTAGCGTAACTTGGTGTAAGACAACATGCCTACTTGGAAAGAGACCCAAGATCAAAATAGGCAAGTCCATGACAAAAAGGTTATCTTTTTCTCTTTTTTCTCTTGTTTTTGATAGATTGATCGATGTGGGAAGTCTATGTGGGATGAGTATATTATCTCCTTGAGGTCTTCGTGAAGTTGATCGATGTGGGAAGCTTCTGAATATTTTATTTTGTTTTTGTAATAGCTTTATATAGCTATCCTTTGAGGGAGCAGTCTATTTATAATGGCGAGATAGAGAGAAGAGATGCCCCTTTTGAGGAAGTCATCTCTTTGCTAGAATTTTGACTCAAGGAGTTGAATCCCATTGTGCTTTTGAATTTTTTTGCTTTTTGGACTTTTAAGTCATGGACAAGACTATAGAGGAAGATTAGGCTCTTGTTTAGAAGATAAAACCCTAACACACATAGATTAACTATGAAAGATATGGTTTTGAGTGATGAACAACCATGGGATTCCATCTTGAAAAAGATGAAAAGTATCCATGAAAATCATGCCATGAGTAGAGCCATGATACTCATATTGAAGATAAGGCAGAAAGGTGACAGGTAATCACATGATTCTTGTTTAGTCATTGACCCCAAGAATAGGTAATATGAAAGGTGAAGGGTGCTCAAGGGACGAGATGAAATAGACAAAAGGTGATATAGGACTTGATTCAACAATAGAATGGTCAAAGATGCAAGGTGTTTAGGGGTTCAAGTTTGGGTTTACCTTTGAGTGAAGACAAATGATAAACACCTGATCCATAGGTATGAGTAATGATATAGGGTCTAAGCTAATTAGGAGAAAAATTTCCCCATTTACTTTTCTCTTCTTTGGTTACATGTTGATTTTCCTTCAGGATGAGGTTGCCAACCTGGAAGGTTCACTCATGGACATGTTTTTCATAGGCACGTTTGATACATTTTTGGTAGATTTGGAGATGATCAAGAGAATTGAGACGATGTTCATCTAATAACTCAAGTTGTGCCAAACGATCCTAGGAAAAAGTCATCATCGTTGAGCATGTCTTAGAGTGAGATGTAGAGAGATGGAATCTAGACTTCAAGAGGAAAGACAACCTCAAGATCTTGTAGACTCAAGAGAAATGTGTGGCAGCAATCAAAGTTCGAATACTAGTGTGGTAAGCCCACAAGGTGAAAGGAATGTGCGTATGCCAATCCTTCCTAGTATTGTCAACTACTTTCATAAGAATTTTGTTCAAGGTTTTATTGGTTGATTTTGCTTGGCCATTTGTTTATGGGTAGTAAGGTGAAGAGAAATTGAGTTGAATGCCAAAAGCATCACAAATATTTCGTAAGGTTTTGTTTTTGAATTGTTTGTCGTTATCAGTGATGAGACGGTGAGGAATGCCAAAGCAACAAATAATGTGATGGTTGATGAATTCAAAAATTTTCTCAGATTTTGTAGAAATGAGGGGGATGGATTCTACCCATTTAGTGCAGTATTCAATAGTGGTTATAATCCATTGATGACATTGTGAAGAATGAGGATTAATCTCTCTTACAAGATCCAAACCCTATTGAGAAAAGGGACAAAGGTCTTGTGCAACCTATGGGGCATGACTAGGTGTGTGATGAAGATTAACATGTTGCTGACATTTCACACAATGTTTCACATAATCACAACATTCACAATTGGCCAATAATAGCCTAGGTGAAGAATGCATTTAGCGACAGCTAGGCCACTAAAGTGACCTCCACAAATTCCATCATGAACTTCCTTGATGGTGTAGGGAATTTTAGAAATTGTAAGGCATCGTAAGAGAATATTGTTGAAGCCACATTTATAAAGAAGACCACCCATGATGACACAATGATAGGCACTTTTGAGAAAGGTGTGTTTTCCATTATGAGTAATATCAGGAGGTAGAATGGAAAGGGAAAGGTAGTGCAGAACCGCTTATACCAAAGGTCACGTGGGTCGTACAACGGTTCCGATGGAGTTTACATTTCAAAGTAAATAAGATAGTGATTTCAACCTTTGTCTTGTGAAAAATATTTTTGAGTCGGAGAGAGAAGCATGTATCGAGACACGAGATAGGCCATGGTATCCACAAATTTGTTAGTGGAGCGCGGAGTGGTTTGAAGTTTATAATGGTCAAAGGTAGTCAAAAGTATGTCAACATGGTGTTTATACTTTTGAAGTATTTTGTTACAAAACTGGTATATACCATTGACTTGGTTTATGACTAGTTGAGAGTCACCAAATATATTAATTGATTTGATGTCTAGGGTGATGGAAGTTTGAAGGCCTAATATAAGTGCTTCATATTCGGTGATGTTGTTAGTGCAATCAAAATCTAGTTTGAAAGATAACGACATAGGTTCACCATTAAGAGGAATGAGGATAACGCCGGTGCCACCCCATACTTGACATTTTGAACCATCAAAGAATAAGGTCTTCTAGTAAATGGTATCATCCAAAAAGAGAGTAGCAATGGTTTCATCTGGAAAATCAATGTTAGAGGATTTATTTCCGAGAGAGGGTGTGTTTGCAAGTTGGTAGCGATGGTTTAGCCCTTGATATATTTTTGATGGATGAATTCAAGGTTGAGGTATGTAAGAATCATGATCCAACATGAAACATGTTAATGTTGGTAGGGTTTGGCATACATAATGCAAGGGGTCATTGTTAGTGATGAAAAAGGTTTTGTGGTTGAGTAGGTAATGACGAAGTTTAGTGGCGACAAAACTAAGGCTAAGAATTTTTTTCAGCATGAGTGTACCTAGTTTCATAGTCTAAAAGGGTATGAATTATGTAATAAACCACTTGCTCTTTGTGTTTCTCATCATGATGAGCAAGCATGACACCTAGGGAATGGTCAGTAGTAGAAATGTATAGGTAAAAGGGTTGGTCATCCTTAGGAGGAATGAGCACCGGTGGTTGGAGAAGATATTGTTTTAAGGCGTTAAAGGATTTGTGGCATTCATCATCCCATTTGAAGGAGATTTCCTTTTGAGGATGTGGTGAAATGGTTGGTAGCAGTTGGAAAGTTGTGAAATAAATCAATGAATAGATTGTAACTTACCTTGTAAACTTTGAAGTTGGCAAAGATTAGTAGGCGGAGGAATTTTGAGAATAGCCTTTACTTTAGCAGGATCAAATTCTATGCCACACAAATGAACGATGAAACCAAGGTCATCAATGAGGTGGTCAAAGATGACCTTAAGGACTGTAAGGTGTTCAACTTGATGTTTGGATTTGGCAAGAAGGTCATATACGTAATATTCCAATATGCGATGCATTATGTCATGGAAGATATAATTCATAGCCCGCTGATATGTAGCACCAATGATTTTAAGTCAAAAAGGCATGACTCGATAGCAAAAGGTCCCGCAAGGAGTGATGAAGGAAATTTTGTGTTATCTTCCGGAGTGAGTAATATTTGGTTATAACTCGAGAAAACATCCATGAGCGATAACATCTCATGACCAACGATGAGATCAACTAGTTGGTCAATACCTGGTAGAGGAAAGTTATCTTTGGGGAAAGCAAAGTTGAGGTCATGGAAATCCATGTAGATGCGAAGTCCCCTGTCACTTTTGTGATAGGAATGATGTTAGAAATCCATTGGGGATAGTCAATGGGTAGGATGAAGGAAATTGAGAGAAGGCATTGAAGTTCCTCTTTGACAAGAAGGGAAATGCGAGGATGCATTTTCCGTAGCTTCTATTTTACGGGTTTGGCTTCAGGAATGGTTACGATATTATGGACCACAATGTTTGGGTCAATACTAGACATATCAACATAGGACCAAGAAAAAGCATTGCTATGATCCCAGAGGAAAGAAGTAAAAGCTTCCTGTTCAGTGGCATCTAAAGATTGACCTATCTTTAGAATGTGCGGGTCATCCTGAGTGTTAATATTGACTTCGATGGTCAATTCATTTAACATGGTTTGCGTCTCAGAAGGCAACAACCGGTGAATATAAGAATCTTCCGCACCAAGGTAGGTGAGGATAGACTCATCATCTTGACATTGAATGACGTTAATAGAAGGTGTATCATCATCGATCATGTCAGGATACAAAAATGAAGAGAAGAGGGAGACTTACCATCGCATTGATAAGTCAAAGGTTCCAAGGAAACGATGTTCATGAAGAAAAAGTTAGGAGGAATAGATTTAGGATCTATGGACTCGTGGGTGAAGGTGGTGATGTTAGTGAACAAGGTGGAGAAGGTTTTTCATCCTGAATGAGTTCAACATGAGCCTTCTTGGAGGATAGTTCAGCGAAGCTGATACCACTACAGTCTTTGTGTTTACGGGTGGTACATGAGATGACGATATGATGACCTTTTACATGCACATTGGTGAAGGAAAGTGTGGGCGAAGCAGTGGTTAGTGAGAGATTGGAGGTTAGATGAAAATGGTCATGTTTGGGATGGCGGTTCGGGTGAATAGGTGGAAGTATCAAGTCCCCCATACATTAAGTTGGTGTGAAGGTGGGGAGGACCATAAGGGAAGACCTATCCTATGTGATAGTCATAATGAGGATGTTGGTGTAGGTTACCATACTCTTGTGGAGTAAGGAATGTGTTGATATTGTAGAGGTAGTACTCCCCCAGAGTGAGGCGTTGAAAAAAACCTCTAAGGGATCGAAGTAGTAGATATGTGGGTAGTGGGAATAGATGAATTACTAGGCAATTGGGTAGGAGGGGTATCGGTTGGTTGGGAAGTAGATGGGCCAACTGCAGAGGCTACGACAGTAGTAGGAATAAAAGAGTTAGGTGTGGGAGAGGTGGTGGTAGCATTGGTGGATGGGGCTATGGGTGAAGGAGAAGTGGCGGTAGTGGTAGATTCCTTAACTAGTACAAGGACATCGTTAGGTTGGTACAACATGTTACAGTTTTGAATGGTGACGGGTTAGATGGGATGGTATAGTTATGTCCTTCATGTTCAAATTTTACACAACGGTGTAAATTTGAAGGAACACAACCCATTATGAAAATCCAAGTCAACAAAGTAATTGGTTATACTTTGAACTCCCCTCTAAGATGTAGAACAATTCCAGGATAGTGTGAGGGCCCACACGAATGTGAAGAATAATGGTGCCAAGGGTGGAAGTGATGGTGTCATTGAAGGAGCGCAACATAATTGGGTTATTATGCATGCAATTTGAAGGGATGTGCATTTGATTGTATGCGTGGGAGGATATGATGTTGATGCTAGAACCACCATTGATCATAACACATCGTACGCATATATTATCGATATAGACAGAGATAAAAAGGTGGGATCTGTGGTCGTCGATTAAAGAGGTACAATATCCTCATCAGAAAACCTGAGGGTGGCTACTTGATGAGTGGGCATAGGGGTAGGAAGGAGATGATTTGGTAAGAGAGGCCACATGGTGAGGGTTGATAATAGATGCTACTGGTGTGGGGTTATTAGATAAAACCTTGATGGATTGCAAAACCTCCATGAGGGCTTGTCAATGAGATTCAGAGATGAGATCATACAAAGACATTTTTAGAGGGGATTGGTGTAATTGTTTTATCATTATACGAAAGGTAACCCTATCGAAATAGGGTATGTGGGTCCTTGAATGGTGATTTTGGTTGTGGGTGTAGATGGTATATTTGGCATGAGATTAGTTGATGGGCTAGTTACTTTTTCTTTTCCTTTGTCCTTTTGGGTGTGAGTGGCAACTTGGATCATGTTAATATGAGGGAAAGAGGTAGATGGAGAAGCTATGTCATGAGTAGTATAACAACATGATGGACAAAAACCTAATGCAAGGTAAGAACATTATGAAATGAGTAGGGCACATTGGCATTTAGGTGGTGGTTTAGCCAACTCTCTGATATGGGCCATATTGATCTCGAATTTTAGAGGTGGACAAAAGGATTATGGAGGTGGTGATGTAGGTCACTGAATAGGTGGCGGGAGGAGATGTATGGTGATGGGTGAAGATGGAACAAAGTCCTCATCAAGATCATCGTCACCAAAATTTACTTCAGGAGGACATAATTGGAGGAGAACGGTTTTGAGAGCCTTACAACCCTCTACATCATGTCCTAGCACACGATGGTAGGCACAAATTTTAGTTTCATCAAACCCTTTTGGTTTGGGTTTGAGGGGGTCATAAGGTCTAACCGGTGGTAATCTAGTGACCGAGGTCTCTAAGAGGTCAAGCAAAATGTTGTGTAGGACCCTACCAATGGATCACAGTGGGAAGTGAGTGTGGGTTTGGGTAAAGGTGTAGATGATTGTGGTGGAAGAGGTGTTATAGGAGGTGGAATAGGTTTGACCACTGGTTTGGTAGGTGGTACTGTCTTAGGTTTTGATGGTATTTTCTTGGGTAAAGGTGTGGTAGAAGAACTAGTAATGGAAGGTGTTATTGGTTTAACTACCCTGTTGGAGGGTAGTGGGTTCTTGTCTTTGGATTGCACCTTCTTGGGTAAAGGTGAGGTGGGAGTATGTGATGCAAAAGGGAAAGTAGATGGTGGAAGAGGACGGGTTACCCATGGGGACAATAGAGTTGCGGTGGAAGTGGTTAGTAGAGGTTGGGTGGAATGTATGGGTTGAAGTCACATAGGAAATGTTGGGGTTATGGTAGCTGGTGGAGGTATAGGTGGTAAGAAATGTATGAGTGAGGGCGAGGGTGTTTTTGTGTAGGTAAATGAGGTGTAACAAAGGATCATGATGAAGCATTAGGTTGCTTAGCTTTTGATTTGCCTTGGGTAGGGGTTGTTTGGCCAAGGTTGATGGGTGAGGTCCTAGGATGGACAGAAGGGAAAAGGTGACAAAGGTGTGGTAGGTGAGACTGGTGTATGTAGCCTAGAAGGTTGGGTCTTACTTTTAGGCGAGGGATAATTTTGGTGTGGGTTTGGGAAGACATGGCTAAATCCAATTTGACAGGTGGATGGGTAAGGCTTGACATCGGCATGACACCTAAGGTAGTGATGGGTCTAGATATGGACAAAGATGTAGGTGTGGGTAGGTTCTTAGACATAGGAATGGTTTTAGTTGTGGGTAAAGTTTCGGATGTAGGTAAAGGTGAATAAGAAGAATCCTTTTCGACAGAAAACTTAGGGTTGATCTAGCTATTGGAAATACCTTTGGATAGATCATGGGGGTATCTGTAGGTAAAATTTGCATCTGAGTTGAAAAGGGGAGCCGAAGATGTCTCCAAAACATGGAATTATCACCATAATGCAAGTGATCGGCTAGTCGTGAAAAAAACATTGCTTTGTAAAAGGAGATGCAGCTTGGTTTAGTGGCAATCCTCGTAAAATATGTCCGTGAGACATGGATTCGGTTAGCCTCGGTTTAAGCAACTTTTTTGTCTACACATTTGAGGAAGCATCCATCAAGACCTCTCTTGTAAAGTGTGTGGTTCCATATTACAAACTTTGTTTCCTTTAGCTTGAGTGTTCTCCTTTTCTTGTAATCAAGATGAGAAGGAATTCTCCATAAGTTAGGTAATAGGAAATATCAACATACCACTCATCAGTAGTGGTTATAAAGAGAACATGTGGATTATTTTTAGAACAAGTTGGGCAAGCATAGTTTTCTTCACCGTGTTGAGCCTTGAGTGCTTCATCTTCATGATCAACCTACACAATCCATTTCCTCATACCAAATTGGAGGGTTGGATCTCCAAATCATACTCTTGAATTTTTGCAACCCAGTTTCCTCTTTTAGCTCCAGGATCTTATTGTGTCAAGATGGACTTGATTACACTTTGTCGGGTACCATCACCACAATATGAGAGTTGAGTATGTAAAATCTGAATTTTTTATAGCCTTGACTACAGCATAGGCATGTTTCTCCAACTGGCTATAGTTTAGTTCATGATTCTTCAATGGGAAGCTCATGAAAGCAATGGGTGCCTCCACACCTTCATCATTCTTTTGGACTAGAATGAAAGAGCATGTGTTTCGATGCATAACAATACATGATGAATTTTTTCTTGAAATCTGGAGAGACATGAGAGTTAGGGATTTGGAAATGGATTTCTTGATTTCTTCAAAGATGCTTTTTTTATTCGTTATTCCATTTGAAGTTTAATTGAGGTTTCATCATGGTAGTGATGTGCTTTGTCAATTCTGTAAACTCCAAAATGAAGCGGACGAAGGAATTTTACCTTTCCAAAGAAAGAGTGGACTCCTTTCTTTCTTGTGGGTAGAGATAGTGCTTGAATGGATCATACTCTCTTAGGATCAATGTGTGCTCTCATGTTTGTTCACAATGTGCCCCAACAAATATGCCTTCCATGACTCCAAAAATGCACTTTTTTGGGTTTAACGATATGCCATGTTTTCTACACCTTACAAGTACTATTCCAAGTGATGGATATGGTCTTCCTTTTTTTTGAAAATATCATGAGATCATCAAGATATATGATGATGTAATGTTTTAAATATTTGAATTCCAAATCCATCACCCTTTGAAATGTATCTCCTACATTGATTAGGCGAAAGGCATTCTGTTGTATGTAAAAAGTGCCCCAAGGCATTGTGAAGGTTATCTTGTGTGATCCTCCTCTGACCACTTTGATTTGATTGTACCATGAGAATCCATCAAGAAATGAAATCATTTCAGATCTAGTGACTTCTTAAAAAATATGGTCCATGATAGGGAGAGGATAATTGTCTTTCAATGCGATGCCTGGTTCAAGTTGCGGAAATCTACACATATTCTTATTTCACCATTCTTCTTCCACACCGACACAATGTTGGCCACCCATGTTGAATGATGGATGGGAAAGATAATCCTTGCATTAAGCATCTTCATTACCTCCTCTTTGATGGTATCAACAATCTTTGGGTTATATGGCCTTTGTTTTTCCTGAATGGCTTGGCCTCCTACTTCAAGGGAATCGAGTGATGCATTTCCTTCGGTTGGAAGGATTTGAGCTCATCATAAGAGTAGGCCAAAACATTAAATATTTCTTGAGTAATGAAAAAAACCTTCTCTTCTCCTCATAGTGAAACAACACTTTTTGATATTGACCATCCTTGGCTCCTCTAGGTGTGATGATTTTCCTTCTCAAAATCAGCTGGGCATTGAGAAGATTGTTTTTCTTTCTCTTGAATGAATCTATCATGTTTTTCAAAGAGGTCCTCCAGAGAAACTAGGCCTTTGGGAATCTTGTTTCCTTTCAATTTGATCACTCCTTCATCATCCCTTCCCTTCAATTCCTTCTTTCTCTTCTTTGGCTACCACTTCTCTGGTGTGGATTCTCACTTCCTTCAAAGAAGAGATTATTGAAATTTTCCCTTTGTTCCAAGAATGCAAGATCTGATTATCATCATTGAAGACTTTGCCAATGAATGATTTGCATTATCTGGTACACTAGGCCTAAACACCATCTCAATGGTTACTTTATCTTTTCCAAAAGAAGGATGAGGTGTTACTAGGGAAGCTGACACTACAAGGGAATCAAATTTTTCATTCTTCTCTCTTGGGATAGACTCGATGGAAAATGCATCAAAAGACTCAATGCAATCCCATACTTGTTTCTATAATGTCGAGTCTTGGATTTTTCACCTAATATTGTTTCAAACTTGCTTTACTATCACTTCTGCATCACCCTTGGCATCTCACTTCTTGATTCCCATATCTTCTACCACATGCCATGCCTAAGAGGAGAGATTCATACTCCCATTTTATTTTTGTATTATCAAATTGTAGCTTGTAGGAAAATGGGTACAATTCACTAGAAGGAGAGTACAACACCACACCTGCTCCCAAACCTACACTAGAGTGACTACCATCAAATTCCATTGTCCAAACTTGGTCTTCTTCCTCCTCCATAAGAAGTGGAAAGTTCTCATCTTTTTATATGTGAGGAAGTAATTTCCTAGCCCATTATCTTGAAATAGAATGTTTTCCTTTGGATCATCAAATTTCATACCATGTACTTCATCTTCCTCACTGGAAAAAATTTCTTCATTTCACCCTTTACTGGGATAGTTGTAGATGACCAATCCATTTTTATTCTCCACCCAAATCTCTACAAAATCTATGGCTCAATAGCATCCCAAAGGATGTTGGAATGTCTACCACCAGGATGGTGAGGAGCACTTTCTTATCTGAAAATCAGCTAGTGCTACTACATCTTTGATTCTTCCTACCAATGGCACTTGTTTGGATTCCATTGAATAACAGTGCCATTTTCTTGGTCAAGGTGAGGCCTAGGGAATTTGTAACTTTGATGGGCATCACATTATCTAAGGCTCCAAAATCTATGATGCAATTATTTAGTTGGAAGCCTTTAATGAGGAGTGACAGGTAGAAAGGTTCAACCTTGTTGGTTTTGGAGGCACTGAGGGCTAGCATGTTTTGAGAAGGTGGTGTGGATGGTGTGGGAGTAAGCCTTTGGAATTTGGACTTGAGGTTATAGGATTACCACCACAGACTACATCAATGAACCTATCAAATTGGGTAGATGTGTTTGTAGGTATTCTATTTCTATGAGTTGGACTTTAGTTTTTCTTTGCATGTTCCACAAAGTCAAATGGGGTTATGGTGGGCAAGGAAGAGGTTTTGGGAATGAAAAAATATTTACATGGTGAAGGTTTTTACTTTGGGGTTGGATTTTCCTTCACGGGTGTAGTAACTGGCTTGGAAGGAGATGGGGATGTAGGTTTTGATGGAACCTTAGATGTTTTTGTAGAAACAACATTTGAAGGAGAATTATTTTTAGCAATTTTTGAGCTAGGAGAAGGACTAGATGACTTACTTGGTATGGCAGCATGATCCTTGCTAACTAGTGGGTCTAGTTTTTCTTTAGCCAACTCCATCAAAGGTGGTAGTGGTGATCCTCTGATGATTTTATTTTGTGGAACCTCCATAAAAGAATCTTCTTTCTTCTTCTTTTCCTTCACTACAGTCCATTGAGGATGAGCACCTTTCTTAGACTATGTGTGAGTGAAAATTGCACACATGAGAATCTTGAGCTTCTTCATCATCATCATCATCATCATCAATGTACTCAATTAGGCCATTGTATATCACCATCAACTTCCTCGACCTCAAGATAGTTTTCATCATCACCCACATTTTCTTCTTCAGTTCTTCAATTTCCACTTCCTCCTCTAGGTTCTTTGGTGTCACAGGTGGCATTGACTGGTGGTGCTTTGAGAGAAAGTCATGAGGAGGTGGAGAAATCCTTGGTCTATTGGGAGGATTTGGCTTCCTTGGATTGTTCTACATTGTGATCTAGGATAATTGTTTCTTCAAGGCAACCAAGTCATTTTCCATTTTTTGGAACATTGGGTCCATGGTGACTGAGCTTGAATTCTGGCCTTTTTCTTTCCATTCGGCCTTTCACTTTACTAGATGATTAGATCATCATCGGTTTCTATCATGGAGTCCTGAGCTTCCCTCAATGTTCTTGGTTGGGTTCTTCTAAGGAAGAAACCTACTTCTGAAGGTAAGGCATTGATGAAGAATCTCTTCAAATTATTTTCAGAAGGCACCACATCTTCAGGAATTATTCTTATCACCCTGTCATATCTTGCTACAAAGTCTCTCATTGATTCAGATATTTCCTTCTTCATTTGTACCAATTGACCAAGAGATCCTAACAGTCTTTTGTGGTCTTGAACCTATGTTTGAATGCACTTCTTATATCTTCCCAGTAGGTGACAAACCTCGGGGTAGCATGTAGAACCATTCGTAAAATTTTTTCTTGAAGTGACTCCACAAAGAGCCGGACTGACACATCTTCATGCTCAACACCCAATACACCACAAGCAGTGATAAACATTGCTACATGTTCTTTGGGGAGTTGAGAACCATCCCCTCTAAATTTTGGAAAGTTTTTCTTGAGCCTTTTGGTAGCTCATGAAGTGGTTGAGCAAGGGTGAGTGGGCTGGTGTTTCCACCCCATGGTACATTAGGCCTATGGTCCTCATGATCACGATCCACCATTCCATTTCAGATTCTAGCTTCCAACCTCTCTAAGGTCATGGCTTTTGTTGTTGCTCTTGCATCTGCTTTTTGGCTTGAGCTCTTTCAATTTCTTCAATTTGAGCTCTTATTTTGGCTTCAGCTCTTGCTTCTCTTTCTCTAGCTTCTTCTTGCGGTCTCTACATCAGTGAAATATTCAAGATTCTCATTGATGTATGGGAACTCAACATCCAATGGATTGAAAATGCTCGGACTCCCAATGTGACCAACTATGTGATGAAAAAGGAGACCTCTAAATTCATAGAGAAGCTCTTGTCTTCTTTGAAGTTCTTCAAAAGTAGGATCAATTTTTCCTCCTTTTCTTTATTTCAGTGTATCTTCTATCCGCCAACTTGGAGATTTATGCTCTTCTTTGCATGATGCTTGAATTTTCTTTGTCTTTCAAATTCAACAACGTGTTCTTCTTCAAGGTCAAGTATTCTCATAGCGATGAAGTAATGGTTGACACTTTTCTTGTTATGCCAAATAGCCTCTCACAAATCTGAAGCAATATCCTCTTGAATGTGGAAGAGTAGTTTAGGTCTTTCAATAGGAGGATTTCCAGAATAATAGCCATGGTTTGTAGACATGAGGCTCAGATAGCTATTCAAATTCTAGAAAAAAATTTTTTTTTTTTTTTTTTTTGAATTTTTTTTTTTTTTTTTTTTGACCTTCTGGTCATATTTAGTGTAGATGTTGCTAAATCTTCCCCATGGTGGGTGCCAAAAACTATTGGTGAGAAAAAATTTCATGGGGACAAATTGGTGGTTATCTTACCAATGCTCTAGGAGTCTAAGTCCCTCTACTTAACTAGTGCAATTTGTCATATGTGCATGCATGTGAGTAAAAAGTGAGTTTTATCCTAGTGGCCTTTCAGTCGGGGATCCAACAGGGGCACTCCACTGAACCTATGTAGAAAAATCTTGCAAGATATCTACAAGGGAGGAATTTTCTAGGAAAGTGGGAAAGGGAGTGAGAAAGTTAGAAAAGAGAAACTAATGTTGCAAGTAGAAAATCAGAGACTTGCATACACCAGCCAAAAATTTCATTACATGCACTTGAATTTAGAAGAAAACAAATCTGCATATAACAACAAGACCAAATAGTGTTTAATGAGCACAAAGTACCACTAAACTCCTTAGTTCAAAAAAGGCTAAAATTCCTTCTTCCTTTATTGAAGCTCAAGCGAAATTGTACATAACATAGAAATGGAAGACATTTTAGAGTAGGGAAAATGGAAGAAATTTTTATCTCTTTTCTCTCTTCACAAGGATATCTCTCTCATGAATTCACAAAAAAGCTCCAAAATCTAAGAAGTCTAGAAGTCATCTAAGAAGAAGTTCAAATGAGGAGCTTGTTACAATTTATAGAAGAGAAGGAAACTCTTCATCTTCCTGGTGACTTTTCAAATACTTTAATTTGACTTTAGACTATTCATATTCCACTTAAATATTTAAGTCCCTTTTATAAAAGCAAGGTGACTTAAATTTTACATTATGTTTCTAAAGTCACTTAAAGTTATATTAAAAAGTGTAAAACCTCAACAAAAAATATAACATTGATGAGAGAGAGATTGGGTGAGAGAGAGAGAGAGAGAGAGAGAGAAAGAGAGAGAAGAAGAAGAAGAGAGAGAAGAGAGAGAATTATGTAGAAGAATGAGCCACTGTAGTGGATTTGATCTCGCTTCCTAACTGGTTTCCACCTCATGCTCCTGAGAAGGCCTCTATCCCTCCAAGCTCCTTGCTGAAAAATGAGTGTTGCAGGTTCCACTTTTTGGCATGAGGAATGTGAATGCAACTCAAGGTATTTGTCCATCCATCAGCCACACTATTGATGTCTTTGCACTTCCCAAACCATGATGAATGTTTCTCTCGATAAGTGCAATAGAGGCCCAAATCTCTGAGAGGAAGTCAAGGGTACCCTTAGTGAAGGAAAATGGATTTCCTACCTCTTTCTTGACATATTCTTCAAATGGACCAATCAACTCATCAACAATTTGTGTCCTCACCCATTGTAGGTACTCCAAGTTTCTGAGTTTTCCGATTTATACTATCCTACAACTTGTATGCTTGTTCCTCTTTTTCCTCTAGCTCTGTGATGGCCCATTGATTTCCCTCAAACCTTATTGCCAAGGCCCTCACCCATACATGTGACAAGTCTTCTGAAGGAGTTTCAAAAATCTTCCTGTCGATCAACTCTTGGTGATGAGTGTTGCTCATTTCATCTACTACTAGACCCAAAGGTTCCCAATAGTCCCTTTCTTTCTCCAAGTCTCCTTAAGTGTCCCATGTCCTATTTTTTTTCTACACATGTAAGCAAAGATTTTGACCACTTCTTGAGCACTTGACTTCCCTTTTTCATAAATTGAGTTGATCCATTCATTATTCACTCACCCCTTGCATTGTGAACTCATGTGTCCTCTTGATGGACTCTGGATTGAAGCTACTTGATGGGTGTAAACTTCCTCAATGGGGATTTTCATGGCATTGGGATCAACTAGATGTTGCACATAGAATGAAAGAGTTTGTACATGTTCCTTTAGTTCATCAATCTTCTTCTTATACTCCTTATTCCTTGCCACCATGTGAGAAGAAGATTGTTGATACATGTGCAAATCCCCTTCATGAGTTTTTGGTCCCAATTGATCATGCTCATCTCATAGTCAGTTGGTGTCATCTCATCCACTAGCTTGATTACCTTCATCTAGCTACTTCAATGTATTGATTACCCATTTCCCCATTGTAGAACCATGAGGCCGTATGTGTGAGATTTCTTGATCTTTTTTTTTTTAGCCAATGAGACAATCATTGATAGATCAGGGGTGCACTTGTTGCATAGTGCAGGTGTCGGGAAAATCATTTCCTACATCCAGGGAACATCTCATCAGATTTGGGCTCAATGATAGGTGCACCAACCATTCCCTATTCTGGAGGAGGAGGAAAATCCTAAATGAGAGAGGTATGGGTGTCAACAAGAGGTGAGACCTCTTATGGTGGTGACTCAAAGATTGGGTCTTGAACCATGTGTTCTTCATCCATTTGTGTTTCTACCACTAGATTTTCTTCTTGCATTTCTACATCAAGTCTTCCTCTCACAGTGATGCAAAATGAGTCTTCTTCTACCCTAGCTTTCTTTGGTGTCTTCTCGCATGGAGAAGCTTCCAACTCTATGGCCTTCCTTTTTGAACTTTCTCCAGAGTGTTTAGAACTGGAAGTCACCTCTACAAATTTTGAAGATGACTAATGGGAGGCTTGCTTCTACTTGGAGGAATTCCTCATGTGACTGGATGATCATGGTTCTCTTCTTTTGAAACCAATTTCTCATTCTCCTTACCACTTTCTCAGTCCACTCCTTTATATCCCCTAATTCACAAACATACCAGTTGACTGAGAGGCAAAGGGGACATCTTGACTTCCGTACTCAGGATCATACATCTTTGTCCCATCATCATGAAAAATATCTTCATACCAAGAGAACTTGAATTTCTTCATCTCACTTTGATTGTCATCCTCATATGGTCCTTTTCATGCACTTCAAATTCATTAGCACAATTGGCCCAATAGTCCTCAACTTGTGGCTCATGTTGCAATTATGGGATGTAGAAAGAGTCGGGATCTTCTCGTATGTTGAAAATTAGGCCTGGAAATGTAGGAATGCAAAGTCAAATGAGTGAAAGTGGCCTCTCAGATGAGATGTGTCATTTGAGCTCTTGCACATGAATACCCCGAGAGAGATAGGAAATGAAATCAACTTCTTCTCCTACTCCTAAGCTTGTTATTCACTTGAATGATCTACTGCAGAGCTCAAACAATACAATTTGGTCACTAAGGTACTTGGGAAGCCTTAGCAGGGCTTGGTCAAAGCCAAAAACTCACAGGTAGGAGAAGGTCGAGAATTGTATGAAATAAGAGCCATATTTCTTGATCAAGGATGACCACTTTGTGGTGACATCCTAGCTTCCAAATCACCTTCTAAGCTTTGAACCACATACATTATGAACACATCATTCACATGAGAAAAATTCCTATGGATTTCCTCCATTACCAATTGTGGAAGCTTCTCAAATGTAGGCACCTTGGCAAAATGATTTTTGTGAGAGAGCCAATCCTTTGAATGATCTTGAGCTAGTGAGGAGATAGACCAAGTAAGAAGTCATGTGGAAATTCTTCATCATGGGTACTTAGAGTAGTTGTAGATGGAGATTATCATTGATGATCTACCCCCAGTCAATTCTCTTCTTTCCTTCATCAATGTCAAGATGAAAAGGCCCATCCAGTCTTGAAGTCTCTTGTGCTTGCTTCACCCATAAATCTACTAAGGAGAGTGATGGCATCTAAATATCCTTCTCAAAACTCACACCTTGGAAGGTTCTTGGGCATCCTTGAGGGATTTCTCCTTTTTTCAACCATGAACCAAGTGCAACCCCTTGTACATATGCATCCATCATTTCCCAATCATGCAAGGCTCTGTCCTTTGAGATGATGACCATGTTGGGTGATGTCGGTATCTACAGAGAGAAAGTGAGATGGTTCTAGGGCTAATGACCACCATCATTGTACCATTTTCAGCTCGGATGGTTCATGTTTTTGGGCTCATAGTGGTGAGAGCAAGCTAGGACCAACTCAAGACTTTTCATAGACACTTGGGTGTCCTACAGCGTGAAACAAACAAGCCACTTGTGAATATCTGATCTTCAATCTTCTTTCGGTCTTTGGCTGCCATGTGAGTTCTAAGGTCATTCAGTCCATGTACAAGACATCACTATCTTCTATCTCATACTCATAGGAAAAGGGTTGTGCCATTTCTATCCCATCCACTTATGTTTCATGTTTTCCTTAGAAAAGAACAACTTACTATTTTTAGTAAGTATGAAAAAGCAACTCCCTCAAACCTCAACTGGATGTTGTGACTCTGATTTCCTCTTCTCCCTGTGTTCCTCTCACCTTCTAGATCAACTTTCTATTTTTGGTAGGTGCTCGTGGGACCACTTACTATTTTTAGTAAGTTCCAAAATTGGACCAAAATGCCCATTCTGGTGAATTCTTAGCTACAGTGCATCTTCAATGTCTTTGTCTCCTTCACAAGTTCTTTTGTTGATGACTTTCCCAAAATAGCAGTCCCCTATGCAAAGACCTACTATTTTTAGAAAGTGGTTTCTAGAGGTCGGATTGATGTGGAATGAATTTTTTTACGATATGGGTTTTTTCCCAATATCACCCCTCTAAAATTTTAGACCTACCCACTCAATAGTTTAGGAGATTTTAAACTTTTAATTTTTTGACTGACAGTGCTTCTGGACATGACAACCATTAATGGACCTCAAAAATTATAGGTCTGTTTTTCTCCTCTATTTGCGATGAAATTTATATTTTTGATATGGGTTTTTTCTTCTTGTGCTTCCGGTGAAATCTCATTTCGATCCGATTGTCGGTTTGATGGAAATCCAAGCTTTTTTCTCCGTTGGGCCGAAAGAAGATTTATTCACTGTGAATGTTTTATGGCATGAGAGGAGGGTCTGAAGGTATTTTTTGATTTTTTTGGAGAATGAATGAAAAAAAAAAATGGTTCATCAATCCGTGCATCTATTTTGCAATATTTCTTCAAATTTTGATTTCACGAATGGGGATTTCTATTGTTCTTCTTCTCTGTTCTTTTCTTCTCCTTAGCTTGATGAAATATTCTTCTAGACCTACATATCACCATGAGAAAGAGGATTTTATTTTTTTTGGAGATTTTTGATCTTTGGAAATGGCGGAGTGGTGGTAGGAAGTTGCAGAGGAGTTTGCAGATATGGTTGTGCACGGGAATGTTAGAAGTTAGAAGCGGAAGCAGGTGGGATTTTTAAAATTTTGAAATAAAGATGAGAAGGGATGATGGGTGAATTTTCATGTCCCTAACATGTCCCTCACCTCAAAGGGACATGAGGGACATCAAATTCCATGGTGAGAAAGGTGACGACACGTGGCAGAGATCCAATGGCAGGGGAATGAAGGCTAAAAAAATCAGCTTTAAAGCACTAAGGGGATGGAAGCTGGTCATATGGGTGACCAGAAGTCTCCTTAGGGGCTGGGAAAAATTTTCCATGTTTTATGTCCCTCACCTCAAAGGGACATGAGGGACATCAAATTCCATGGTGCTCTCAGGTGATGACACGTGGCAACGATCTAACGATTGAGGCTTTGAGCTCCCACAAGCACCTGGGGGAACTGGTGATCCTGGAGGTCGTATGAGGGTCTAGAGGTCTTATGGGGGCTAGGTGAATTTTTCCATGTTTGATTTCCCTGACCTTGAGGGATGTGAGGGACAAAAAATCCCACCAGCTCTGGAGTTGACACGTGTCCTCAAAATTTGACTAACTCCCGAACTCACTCCAAGAGGGAAACTTGAAACAACGATAACTTGAGCTCTCGATGGACTTTTTTGATGAAATTTTATATTATATTGACTTGAAATGGCATCCTTATGAATCCAATGGTGGGGGTATCATGTCTTGATTCCTCCATTTTATCCCTAAAAATGGATTTTTGATTTGGTACTCCACATGCATGAGAAAAACTACTTTCAAACCCATTGCACCAAAGTGTTGAGAAAAAAATAATTTCACCATATTTTAGGGCTTGGAATTCCCTTTTTTTAGATGTTTTTTTTTCTCTAACTCCATATGGAGCTCCCGAATCACCTTTGAAAGCTCAACAATTTTTTTGGCATGTGCACTGCCTAGGCCTGTGAACCCTAATTTTGGTGAAACTACCCAAACTCTCCAAATATTTCTGAATCTTCCTAAATCACTTCCATGATGTCCCAAGGCCTTTGAATCACCTTTGTGTCTAGTTTGGATTTTTCATTCTCACTCCATGGGGTCTAAATTAAGAAAGAATAATATGAACCCATGTAGTAAATTTTCTACCAAATTTAATAAATTTTTATAAAAAATTATGCAAAGATCCCAACCTATGAAATAATCAAAAGTTCTTTTCCAATCAACGCACACCTACCAAAATCTGGTTTCCTCTCGAGGCTAGCTAGAGTTGAGAACTTGGATATTGTACAAACTCAATATATGTAAATAGAAAAGTATTTCATTATGGATGAGAAACTAAACAAAATATCTAGTAAAAGTAAAAGTCAAGATGATGGCCAAAGCTCTTCTCAAATCTTTGATACAAAAATTAGAAAATTATGTGGTAGTATTGAAGAAATAAGTTGTGACAAAAAATTGGCACTTCCTTATAAATATGTACTAAGGAGGAACTTTGTTCTAAATATAAATAGTATTTTAGATCCTCAACAGAGATTGGTAACTAAAGAAATACCCACATCTAATTCTAAGTGTGAGATCATTGAATAAAGTAATGATGAAGAGATTAAATTAATAGAAGTTGATGGAGAATAATATTAAGATGGTTTTGAATATGAAGGTGAAGAATGCAAAGGTTAAAATATGATAATATATTTCGAGTACATTTTTGATGAAGAATATAATGAGATAATTGATGACATGAATAATCATTCTTATTTGATATTCACAAGATCACAAAACAAAGAAAAAATCATATAAAGGAAGGAAAATATCCCACGAAAGTAGAAGAACAAATTTTAAAAACAAATAAAATCCAAAAGAGAATCAAAACAAGGAAGCAAAAAATGTACCTATTGTGAAGGATATTTTAAAGAAATAAAATCTTACACTCGAGTTCATCTCAAAACAAAGTGTTTGTAAAAGAGACTAGTGCAACATCTACTTCTTATCCTTTTGGTAATGCTTCTCTAAAATTTAGCGTAATCGCTAAAAGAAATACCTCTCCAATTTAAAAGGAATATCCTATTGAAGTTCAAATTTCAGCTGCCATACCTTAGTTTGATATTAGTGATCACATCAACAAAACAAGGATTCATATGTCTTAAACTGAATACCTTAAGTCCAATATGAATGGATTCAAGAGATTGACCAAATTTATAAGAAGTAGCTCTCAAAGCACTTCTAAGGGAATTTCAAACTCCCAAAGTTTAAAATATCATAGCCTCGTGATTTATAACACTTCAAAATAAAATAAGGTATAACCCTTCCATGTATCTCATTTTATCAATGGATGAAAGTTAAGTAACTACATCATCTAGTCTAGAGCATTTGATAATGTCATTCTGGATAAGGCAGCACATGATCTTGGACTTACTTGTACAAGGTCATATGGAACATTCTACTTAATGGAGACAAAAAAGTACCCTTATTTGGTAAAATTATAGTAGCCATTGAAGTTAAAGATAACTTGATTATTTTTAGAAGCTATTGTTTGAAATCTAACCCTCATGAAGAGACAATTTTTTTATGCAAGATCCAACACCCTACAAGCAAGGTTTTGAAGATAAGATTAAAACAAGAAGACTTGCAGTTCAAGAAAAGTCTATTTTGGGATAGATCTCATGTGAAGGAAGACCAAGTGACATGCATAGTTCTAGAGCTAATAATAGGATCTGAACTAGGAGTTAACTAAAGAAAATCTATTATTAGGAAATCTTGCATGCTTTTGTGATTATCTTGTAGTGGCACATGGATATTCTTAGCATGCATCCTATTTTGAGGATGCATAGGTGAAGGGAAAGTCCCCACCCCTATATATATATATTATTTATATGGTTTAGGGATCATGATCCATGTTTTGTTAGAGGAGTTATGTTTAGAGTTTTTGTGATGCGCATGACTTATGGTGACATTATTATGTATGTATTCAACTTATGTGTTTTACAACAATTAATATAATGGATCTTTGTGGTTGGATATTGGTTGTAGACATATTTGTGATTGGTTCTTGCATGGTAAAGTTAATCTTGATTCTTGTATGAGTTAATCTTACATATGGTTAAGATCTAGATCTAGTTCATGTTATGATTTATTCTTGAATGGATATTATGGATCTAGAATATTTGTATGATCATGCTAACTCCTTGAATAAGCTTCCATAAAAGAGGGACCTAGTACCCTTATGCACTTTGGGTGAGCACTCAATTATGGCTGAGTGATGTGCCAACCACCTTTGGGAAATTTGGTAAAATAAAAGACTACATTTTGGTTCCATTGTTGGGACCTCTTTTTGAGTTGTTTTCCAGGATGTTACATGATGAAGACGTACCGGTTGACTTTGGCTAGCATTGAGGATTGGTTAGAAAATTTAGAGGAAGAGTATGCTCACAGATTTAACACTAGACCTAATTTTGATGCATGCGCATGGGTTGAATAAATTTGTATCATGAGCTCTATGAGACATTTTTTTCTTATTTCCCCATAGAGCTAGAGTTATGAGTGGCTATCTACATCCTACTGCATCAAAAAGAAAATTGAGGTTTAGAAAACTTTTTGGACATTAGAAGAATTTGGCTTTCAACATGATGCTTGATTTGACTTGGACACGCATTGTAGATCATTGGTGGAGTGGTGTTTTAATAGCACATTTTGAGTACATAGTTTTCTACTTATTCCTTGTCTAAGAGGTTGTTGAGTTTTAGTTCTCGTATGAAAACCCAAAGGATCTTATTTGTGATATCCCTTTAGTGATTAAGATCTTGATCATGACAACCCATTGATTTAGAAGAACATCCTATGTCCCCATTAAACCCCACCACATGCACAGGTAGAGTAGGTGTGGTGAAAGATGGTGGACTTGGTGGTAAAAGGTAGAGAGAAGAAAGGTGGCTTAAGTTTAATGAGATGCGAGAGGGATTTGAGAAGCAAATGAATTTGGAATGAATGGCATTGTGAGAGAGATGGCTCATGAAGGATTTTGAGCTCACATGAAATGCATGGAGCTCATCTCTTAACTCCCCCCATTTGGGTAAGCATGGTAGAGAACCCTCTTCAACCTTAGATGAGAGCATGTTTAAGGAAAAATTAAGGACCATGGTGGGCACACCTATTTGATCCCTCCAAGACCTAAGAATATTGTGCTTGGTTTTCTAGTTTCTACAGATAATTATTAGTAAGCAAAAGCTAGTAGTGGGTCAGAGAGTAGTAAAATATAGAGTTAATTTTCCATCAAGTTCAGAGTTAATCAGGTAGCTTATTCATCTATGGTGGTGCAATCATTGTCTATGTTATTTAGAGGTCCGGTTGGAGGTATATTTTCAGGTGTGTCATCAACAAAAAAATGTGGGTGCACAGAATGTTGGTATTAAGTTTGGAAATAGTACAACTTCACAGACCATGGGAGTTCATTTTAGCACAACTATTGAAACACAAGGAAACACATCCTCTGGTCCATTTCTACTATAGAGGAGATCAAGATCAGGAGGGTCAGGTGGCTCAGATCTAGTGGATCTAGTGGTTCTGGAGGTGGAGGAAACACAAGAGGTAATACAGTTTTGATCTGGTGGGCACGATCTACACCAACCCCAACAAGTCTATTTGGAGATGTTTCTTTCATCTCCCAAATACAAAGGAATTGAAGATGCAACTGAGCACATGCATATGTGTGAGATACTATGGCACACTAAAGGGATTACAACACCCTAGTGTAAGGAAATTCAGTTTATAACTACTTTAAAAGGGCATGCGCGCATAGTTGGTATAGGAAATATGATCCAAACCAGACTTGTGTGGACTATACCACATTGCGTGATGATTTTCTTAGCAGAGTTTCACATACTTGAGTTTGAGTAGAAGAGCATCAATGTGCTAAGGACATCAAGCAAGGCATGGATGAAAGTGTTAGGGAGTATGATGCCCACTTTAAAACTTTTATTATCAAAGTTATCTTATGACATTCACCCAGTCAACATGCTCAATGGTTCATTGGAGGTTTGATCACACCTTTCAGAAGGGCACTCTCACACAAGACTTATACAGACCCATGCGAGGTGCTTGAGGTAGCTCTATGCGTTGAGGCAGTTGGGAGCATAGACACTGGAGTTAGCCCATTTTTGAGGCTCAGATTGCAGCTATGGAAAAATAGTTGAAAAATTGTCAGCTAATTCAACTCATGAGACACGTGTAGTGGTATTTGGTGCATAATTGTGAAGTAGAAGGACATACTAAGGATAGTTTCCCTCATAAATCAATTTGTGCACCATGTTGTTGGATTGTGAGATCTATCACTTGGATCATGATTCAAGTAGGTGCCCACTATTGTAATGTGCATGATAAGGAAGAATGTGTCATGTTACTATAAGATTTTATAGGTCTACCACTCATGATATAGAGAATTACAGGTTGATTGATCAGATTCATGATGTCATTGATATAGTGTGTACATCAAACCAGTGTTGCAAACAATTCCAAGGAGCAAGGTGAACATCATGATCATAATTACAATGAAGGGCACTCTGATGGAAGTGGGTAGAGGTAGAGGTAGAGGATACCATGGAGGATTCAGAGGCCAAGGTCATGGTGGTGGATGAAGTGAGTTCCTCATGGAACATGTTACACATGTGGATCCCCTAATCATTATAAGTGTAAATGCCCTTAGAATGTTATTTTCTCCTTTTGTGAAAAAGAACCACAATTATGAAGAATGTCCGGATTTGTATGAGCACTTGAGAAAGAAGCACAAACATAGATAAGGGCACATGGGAATGGTTAGAGTATAACATGCATGTGGGAGATCAGTGGATGCCAAAAGTAGCACCTGATCCTGAGATGTTTCCTATATTAGTCACTACACACACTGAGGTTGCACATGCAGGGAAGTTCCAAAGTAGAAGCCTATTATTACAAAAGAGGAGGTATTGAATGCAAAGTATCCAGACCCTACTCATCAGAAGGAAGTTTATCAAGAAACCATGGAAGTTATTAGAAACTTGTAGGGTGAGATACAATGCTTAAAAGAGAAGTCACGGAAGTTGGAGTAGGAAAAAATGTAGTTGAGCTTCCTCAAAAGGATGTTGATGATTTGAAGGAGGTTTGTAAGATGTTGTGACAAGAAAACATCATTCCTTTATTGGGGGAATGGTTAAGGGGAAGATGTCACATGCTTGGAGTTGAGCACAGAGAGACATATTTTACATGCTAACTTACCTCCTCATAGTATTGGATTATGATAAGAGATCACTCTAAATGCAGTTGTTGATGGATGGATTTTGAGTAACATTTTGATTGATATAGTGTAAAAGTGAATGTACTCACCTTGGATGTGGAATCAGATGGGGAGGCCACCATTACAACCATCTTCAAATGTGTTGTTTATGGAAAATAAGACTAAAGCCACACCCATTGAGAGTCTTGAAGGATGCTACTATTACTATATAAGGGGCCAAGTTTACTGGGGACTTTGAGGTCTTGGCACTTGTAGAGGTAAAATTTTCCAACATTGCTTGGGTGCCCTTGGTGTTATGCAAATAATGTTGATTTGCTTTAATAAAGGATATATCAGTTTTGAGAACAAGGAAGAGTGCATCATCATCATTCCTTTGATAGATGGAAAATTTGCACCTTATGTAGAACCTTTGAGTGAAGAGGATTTGAATAAAATTTATGTGCACACCATTAGAGATCCTGAAGTGCTTGAGCCATCAAAGGAAGGAGTTATTCAATGGGATGATGCACAATCTATGAGTGATACAACTAAAGTGTTTCATGTGACAACTAGGGGCACATGGGACTTATGAAATGATTGGGCGTGAGATGAAAAGTGTGCAGTTACACGTGTAAGTAAGCCATTTTTTAGGTGTTTGGTAGTAACCAGGTACCAAGGTACACTTTGGTGAGGAAATCCTAAAGTATTTTTGCATGCTATGGAAGCCCAAGTGGAAAAACCAAGTGGAAAGAAGGAATATGCTAGTATATACCTTGTGTGGAAAACAACATGCACTAGTGGATGGATGGTACATAGAGATGGTCTTTTAGAGTGGTGAGAAGTGAGAATCACCTTCTCTGCTAGATTTCTTCAGAGGAGCAATGCACCTACCAAGACATGTGAATTCCATGGGAAGGATTCTTCTTCACATCATGTTCAACAATGTGAGAGACTCTGGAAAGAGGGGCAGGAGGCCTTACCACCTTCACTATGGGTGTACAAGTTCTACTTCACCTTGCGAGGTTGCTACACACACATGGTATGTTTATGTAGAGTTGAATAGAGAAACATGGAATTGGAAAGAACTAATTAGGTATGATTCAAACCTTTGACTATTTTCCACTAAACCTCTAGTGAATGAGGCATTATAGGTTATGAAGTGCTTGACTATGGGAGATAGTGCAAAGGTTGAGGAACTTATTCAGGAGTTACTAGGTGAGTCGATCTGGAGGCATGTTTTGAAGAAGAAGAAATAGATGAAGAACAACTTTGGGTGTGCCTACCTAGAAAAAGAAAAAGGAAAAATGGTCTACATGATTGATGATGAAGAAGTGGAGAATCTAGATGTTGAGATATACTGAGGGTACACACAAGGTCTTAGAAATAGATGAGAAGGCGCGCACACATACCATGAGCCCATGAAAATGAAGAAGGTCAACATTGGGAACATATGTAGAACCTAAGGAGGCCATCATTGGTGATTATTGGTCTGACTCATGAGGTTGCTAAGATAATTGAGTTGTTGCATGACTTCCAAGACTTATTTCCTAGAGGCTATCATGAGTTGAAAGGGGTACATCACTCTTTGGGTGAGATGAGGATTAAGTTAAAGGAATGGGTGCACATGGTTAGGAAGAGGCCTTACATGATGAATCCTAATCTACGCATCAAGGTAAAGGAAGAAATTGATAAGATGTTGAAATCTAGGATCATTGAGCCCATTGAGGAGTCAGAGTGGGTTAGCCCTATGGTGATAAGTATAAAGAAATATGGAAGGATAAGAATTTGTGTGGATTATAGGGAGTTGAATGTTGCATGTGTAATAGATCCCTTTCCCACACCTTTTACTAAAGATATTCTAGGAAGGCATTGCAGGGCACGAGATCTACTCCTTCACTGATGGATTTTCTAGATATCATCAAGTGAGGATAGCTAAAGAGGATCAAGAGAAGACAACTTTCACCACTGAATGGGGAAGTTTTTCATACACGTTATGCCTTTTGGATTGAAGAATGCACTGCAGTCTTTTCACACATTGTTGTGCAAGCATTCTAGGACTTTATTCATAAGTTCTTATAGGTTTACTTGGATGATTGGATGGTTTATGGGCTAGTGAAATCATTGTGATAATTTAAGACTTATGTTTGAGAGGTTTCAATAATTGAGCATCTCCTTAAACATTAAGAAGTGCATTTTTGCTACACCCTTTGGGACTTTGTTGGGACATATTATTTGTAAAGAAGGCTTGTTAGTAGATCCTGCTAAGGTTGTTGTTATTTTGGGCTTAGAGGAACCTACTAACTAGAGTGAGGTGCATGGATTCTTGGGGCACACATGATATTACAGGAAGTTTATCAAAGGTTATGCTAGATTGATGTGCCCTTAGAAGAATTATTAAAGAGTAAAGGCAAGTTCCATTGGGGTGAAGCACAATAACATGCGCATTTGAGACATTGAAGGAAAGGCTTACTACAACACCTATTATGTGCTTTCCTTCATGGACCAAACCTTTTCATGTGCATGTGGATGCCTCTGCATGGCCATTGGCATGTATTATCCCATCTTGGAGAAGGTATTATTGATCATCCTATTTTTTTTGCAAGCAGGAAGTTGACCCCAGTTGAACAAAATTATACAACTACAGAGTGTGAGGCTTTTCCATGATCTATGCACTACATATGTTTAGACAATACTTGTTGGATACCCCATTTATATTTTATACAAATCACATGGCACTTAAGTACTTAGTGAACAAGCCCATTTTAGGGGCACATATGTCATTGGATTCTTTTGTTTCAAATTTGACTTTACAGTGGTGGTTAAGCCAGGAAAGAGTAATTCTAGACTAGATCATTTATCAAGGATTAATTCAATGGAGGATGCATAGAGCATTGAGGATACAATGTCAGATGCTTAGTTTTTTAGGTTGAACCATGCACCCTCTAACTTAGAAGATATTTTTATTTTTGTGTACTAGTGTGGTGCTTGAAGGGATGAAGAGTTTAGAGAAGAAACAACTTGCCATACATGTCACACCCTATATGTTAATTAGTGGAGATTTATACAAACTAGGTCAGGATGAATTTTTACACTTGGTGTGTGCTTGAGCATGAGTATGAAGCTATTATGGAGGAAGCTCATGGTGGGATTTTAGGTGGACATTATGCAGAGATGCCACCACCATGCAAGATTTTTGTTGGATGGTTTGTGGTGGGAAACATTGTATAAGGATTGTAAAGAATATTGTAAGGCATGTGATCATTTTCAATGCACCTTGAAATCCTGGGGCATAGAGATGAAATGCCTTTGAGGCCTATTGCTAGTGTAGAACCTTTTGAAAAGTGGGAAATTGACTTTGTGGGTCCTATTTCCCCACCCGCGCAAGAAGATGGATTGTGCTACATTATAACTTGTATAGATTATCTTACAAGGTGGGAAGAAGCAACACCTACAAAGGATTACATGAAAATTATGGGATAAAGGTTTCTATGGGAGAACATTATCAACTAGGTATGGATGCCCATTGAGTTTAACAAGTGATAGGGGTACTCATTTCCTTAATGAGACTATCAGATATTATTGGAAAAATTTATGGTGGCACACCATAAAACAACACCCTATCACCCACATGAAAATGGAACTTTAAGGCTTTCAACAAGATATTGGGACATACATTGACAAATATTTGTGATGTTGGAAGGAAATACTAGGATGATAAAGTCTCTATTGTACTTTGGGCATACATGAGAAAACTTATAAAATATTGAACAAAGCCACACCCTTTCAGTTGGTGTTTGGCACAGAGGTTTTTTTCCCATGGAATTCATGTTACCTTCTTTACGTATTATGTGCATAGGAGGTTTGGCTGATGAGAAAGAACTTGAAGAGTGCATTTGATAAACTGATGCAGTTGGATGAAAGGCACGCCATTTCTAGATGGAGTCAGAAGACAAAAAGGCTAGGTAGAAGGCATGGCATGATAGGCATATTAAGGATAAAAAGCTTGAAGTTGGACAGATGGTTCTTCTTTATGAATCCAAGTTTTTTGCGCCACCCTAGAAAGCTCAAATTGCATTGGTTGGGACCGTATGTTGTGACTTACATACTTGATTTAGAGATTACTAGTACAGAGCACTGGATGGGACATGGTTTCTTGTTACTTCAATGGGAGTAGGTTGAAGCCCTACTATAAATAAGTTTTCTTGTGTTTGTAATAAGGAAGTGTTTCCATTTAGCTTAGGTTTCCCTTTAATGCTTTTCCTTTCTATGTGTTTCCTTTCATCATTGCTATGCTTTTCAATTTATTTTGTTGTGTAATAAGCACTTTGCTTTGCACTAGATAGATGATTACATTATAAGTGATTTCATGCATAGAGGACCGTGCATACCCTTAGTGTGGGGTGGAAATATAGAGTTAGAGTCTTCTGGAGAATGACGCTGGAAGGGTAGAGATCAAGAGAGCACTTATGGTTGGTGATATTGGTTGCTGGAAGATGGTGGTCATAAGAATGTGGGAAAATAGGTTAATGCCAAAGGAAAATCCACTCATGGGTAGTGTAGAGTACAACATGAGGTAGGTAGCAAGCAGGGGAATAAACAAGGATTGAGGTGCACAGAAGGTGATATAATTCAGTTTGGAGCATGTGAAAGAAAGGGGTTATGTGGCCATCATAGTTTGCACTGCTAGAAGGTTGTAGGTTTAAGTGTGCATGTGAGCAATGCATGTTGAGCAGCATGAAATGAAAAAGTGAGAAAAATCATTTATTGTGGTAGTATGGTGGTAGGTGGTGGTGTAATTAATGTGGGTAAAAATTGAAAACCTATAAATAAAGGGTCGTGGTAATTCATTTTTACCTTATGATAATTTGTGAAAGAGCTCTTGCGAACTAGGGCATCCTTGTGAGAAATTTCAAGAATCATGTGCGAAGTTAAAGATTTACAAACCAGATTGGAATGAAGGACACATCTGAGCACAAAAAAAAGTTGGTAAAGGAGGTTATATGGTTTGAGAGGTGGAGTGTGAAGTTCACAAGAAGAAAAGGGTTCTCTAGTTAGGGTTTCACAAAACTAGGGCACAAAGTATAGGGTTCACACAAGAAGAGTGTGACAGAGCACTCGGAGGGGTAAAAAGACTAAGGCACAAGGTAGAAGCTTGAATCTACATAAGAGAAATGACACCAAGAAGGGAAAGAAACCACCAACCAAGAAAAAGGGAAAGGGCAGAGAAAACGAAAAGCACGGTGATGAATTTCAGTGAGGAGTGGTATTCATAAATGTAATACCTGGATGGGGTATCTAGCTAGGAAAGGATTGGACATCCCATGTAAGGAGAATGGTTATAAATGATTATAACCATAAAACTAATTAGGCTAAAAAGGACATGACCTTGGAACTGGTTTGGCCTACGAGAGAGAACAATGAACTGATGACAAGACAATGTGTTTGATGATTCAAGAAAAGAAGGCACTGAGAAAGGCCAATTGTTGACAACTATACGAGCTTCCATTCTTTGGGAATCTTGAGTGCCTATACTAGTGGTTGATGTCACATGTCCATGAGGACTAATATTTTTTGAGAAGGAGAATGTGCATAACCCCACAACTGATCAATAAGTACATTGGACTCATCTACATTGGTAACTCATTTGATGATGATTTGGGTGACAATGAAGTTGTGAAGGATACAACCAAGGAGTATGAATATAAGAAGGGAAGGTGTGCCTTTGATATTTCAAAGATCAATAATCCAGTGATGAATATGGTTGCATGCCTTCTTACAAAGCTAAGTGGTCAAGAGAGGTGGACCCAAGTGAACAAAAGATGGTTAAATATATGTAGAAGGATAGTTGAAGGAACCATCTATAACATCTCAAATTTTATAGCAAAAGACATTATCGATGCTGCATGGGATGGGGAGAAAATCATGTATGGAAATATCCTTATTTTGATTGTCTTTTCAGAGATAGGGGTGCCCGATGGCCCCAAGGATAGAATATGGGAGTACCCTAAAGAAGACCCATCCCCAACTAAAAGGTTTTTACCTATACTTGTGAAACTATGACAACAACATATAAGGCACACATTGATAAGTGGTATAAACACATGTGCATGATGCCTTCTGGAGTGGAATGGAGGATTCCAGAACAACTACCAACTTTGGTGAAGGATGAGGCTGAGTTTGCAGTATACCAACATTTTTGTATTGGTAGGTTCACTTTGGTTGATGGCAAAAAGGCCCATGGTGCAAGCTACCATTTGCATTCACCATGCGCAATACTTCCAAAGCGCGGTCAACAAGTTTAAAGAGGTGAAGAAGTTAATATTTGATCTAAGTGAGGTAGACTAGGAGCATCATGAGATGCACCATACCTTGTTCTACCCAAATAAGTGCACGCATGTGGAAAGATATGTCTCACATGACATACATATGCTCAAGCCTGTTTCAATACCGATTGTTGAGATAACTGCAACATTGTTATATCTTCATCTATGGCCTAAGTTTGTTGAAGGCACATATGTGGAAGATGATGTGAGTATCCCAATAGAGCCTTCAACATGAAGGAAGGTGGAGACAAAGAAGATAAGTAGGGATGATACTCCTATAATGAGCAGGGCATCGAGTGCATGAAAGGCCAGTCTGCAGGGACAAAGAAGATAGGTACAAGTATGAGTACTTATACTCAAGGAAGAAGTATCTGGTGGTAAAGAAACAAAGGATAGTTTAGGATTATGACTCTAAAAATAGAGAGTTTGAAGCATGAAGAAGCAGAGGGGGAAGAGGAGGAATGAGAATCGAAGGATAAACCCCTCGTATACATTGTGCATGATTCTAGTGAGGAGCAAAGCGCGCCTTCAGAGGATGATCGAGAGGAATAAATGGATGAAGAATAAGTTGGAAAAAATCTGCAAGAGACTACGTGCATCTCCGGCCAAGACATAGAGACCTTGGCAAAACATAAAGTTCATTAGGTATCATACAACACTTGGTCGATCGGAGGTGGAGTGCAACATGGACGAGGAAGAAGGAAAAGAGAAAGTTGGAAGTTTGGGAGGAGAAACAAGTTTGGTGGTAGGTATCCCAAAAGGTGTGCATGCACAGTGGTGGGCACATGTACATTCCTCAAGGACCTATTATGTCCTATGATGCAGATCCCAACAAGGTTTTGTGTGCCTGTTACCAAAGTACAATACTGACGAAGCAAAATTTATGTTGGTCATCTTTTGATAAGGAAGGTGCATTTCCACACACAAGAAAGATGTTGTCCTAGGATTTGAGTCCCATTGATGAACCTAAGTTCAAGTCAATATAGGGGCATTGTTGGATACGTGCACTTCACCGAGTTCCAAGGAGATGAATCCAGTAGTGGATTCTCAACAATTAATTGATGAACAGTGTGTAATGCATTAAATAAGGTATCAATGGAAGTAGAGGCCATATTGTTTGGGAGGAATAATAGAATAAAAGCATTGGAAAAGGAGTTAGAAGAAAATAATAAGGATATTATCGAGAGAGATAGGGAGATCAAGGGAAAGAACATATTATTGCGCAGTTAAAGGTTGAGTTATGGGATGAGAAGGGAAGGTTGTGCGAGGCTTATAAAGGTAGAGTTAATAGCATATTCTATCATACTAGTGCACCCAGAGTTAACCCCCTAAAAGACATATGAGATGACCCTCCATTTTTTACAGGATTTAACACACATAATCACGATGTAAAAGAAACCCTTGGCAC
The DNA here is from genome assembly GCA_018340775.1 of Taxus wallichiana var. yunnanensis. Lineage (NCBI taxonomy): Eukaryota > Viridiplantae > Streptophyta > Pinopsida > Cupressales > Taxaceae > Taxus > Taxus wallichiana. The sequence goes on from CM031238.1 coordinate 391,698,768, forward strand.
TAGAGTCTACAGAAGAAGTTATGGCGTGGAAAAATAATAAGAGAAGGAACAGATCGAGGTGACCATAACTCAATACATTGAGCTTCTTGTGTCGATTAAAATTGCGGTTCATATGGTGAGCTTGTGTATGATAACTATGAAGACCAGATCATGTGGCAAGTTTACTAGTAGCCACACACGAGGTAGACCTAAAGGAGTTCTAGACCAAGAACAAGGGAAATTAGGTAGAATGTGACAGGATCCTAGCAGAGGTGGAAAAGAAGACTGAGGAAATTGAAATTTTGAGGGCCTCTATTAATAATAAGTTGAAGGAATTATATCCTGGTTATGTGTGAAATGGATGTACTGACAGACCTTGAAAACAATTGGAAACTATGGTCAAAACCTTCAAGGCCAAGGGAGAAGAGTTGACATTTGATGAAGTTAGTGCCATGATTGGGATTTGTTTAAACAAGTGCAAAGTGAAGTGGAGGGATGGAATTCCATGGAGGCATCATTAAATAAGGATTTCCCCATCCTCCTTACATAGTAGCAAAATTCTTTCATTCTTTGGCACAATCTGATCAGTATAGTTGTTTATTCTTATTCTTATATTCTTTCTTGGAGAAGCTGAATGTTTCCAAGGATGGACAACATCATTAGTGTGGGATAATGTTGAGCATAGAAAAATGACTAAGTACCCAGGAAGAGGTTAACACGTGTGAGAGCTTTGGAGAAGAGACACACGTTAAGTAAGAACACATGAGGAGGACAGGGTTTACACATGGAAGACAAGCAGGATAATTTTAGTGGCGAATATTTGTAATATGGAGAAATTTTCATTTTAGGAAAATTTGAAAAGGTGATTTTTGGAGCGGGTCAGTGTCCTGTTCACCTAAAATTCATAGTATATTTTTTGGGGTCAACTTCACATTCATTTGAAAACATCTCCTATAAAAACCTAGGTGATTCACTGGGTAGTATACTATGGTACTACCACAAGTAGCTTACCAAATTACCAATACTGTGAAGTTTGAACTTACATACTCTTAAGCACCAGAGATTGTTGTTAGCTTATTAGGGTTAGTTGTTGACGTGTGACAAAGAGTATTACAAAGAGGTATTGCGTGCGATGGCGACAAGGAGATATTGTAGACGCGTGACAAGGGGGTAAGCAATTGATGCGCGAGAGGAATAGAGTGATGCATGATAGAGAGACAATGACACCTTATTAATGACGCATGACAGAGAGAGTTGATGCACGATAAGGGCATAAGCGGTTGACGCGTGATAGCCATAGAGTTGAGTGCGCGATAGAGAAGCCAATTGATGCCTTGGTGATGCATGACAGAGATATTGACACCTTGTTGACACGCGACAAAGGGTTAGTTGTTGACGCGCGATAGGGATTACCATAGTTGACATGTGACAATAATTTTGACTCTGACTCACTGAGTCGCTACTTGGTTCTTTTGCTGACACAGGACTCTATTCAGAATAATGGAAGGTGCTAGTCCTAAGAATGCAAAGACCCTAAAAGTAACTAAGAAATCTTAGAAATCGTTGTTCAAGTATTTTAGAAAATCTGCTGATATAGATATTAAAAATACCAACAACCATATAGATGCCACCAGAAATAATCGAATCGATTGTGTGGAAGGTATTATTGAGGTGGACATGCATTCTCGCATAAGTATCAAACAAATAACACCTACGATAATATGCCAGATCTTGAAGATATTCTTCCTGTTGGGGTGCAACCAGAAGTGCATCAAGATATCACACATACAAATACTCAGCAAAATGGAACACAAAAATCAAATTCAAATTCCGGTTCACGAAAGAGGAAACCAGGTGATTGTGATATTGCTCAAAATTCTACTAAAAAAAGTAAAACATTGAAAACGAACAAGAATATGTGGACCATTGGCAAGTCATACAAGTTTGATTGGGCAGCTAAATTTCCATTTATCGAACTTGTACAATCATCTAATTTTGAAGAGATCCCATTTGAATGTACATGTACAATATGTATGTGGAAATTGGGAAAGCAACAAAAAATGTAAATGAAGCTGGACACTATAGAAAAACATTGTGGAAAACAATATTTGACTGTAACGGGGGCGGATGGCCAGAAAATCAAAACACACAAGTGGAAAATTGAAAAAGAATGCATGCATGTTAGATATGCAGCGGATTATGAGGCAGAGCAAAAAAATGTAGACATCTCGTGGAAAAGGGAGTAATGATCACATCACCAATTGGTAAGATGAATCAAACAAATCTATATGCAAAACTCATACTATTCTCTACTTTATTTCACATACTAAAGAAAGGAAGAGTGATTTAGGATTTCCTCAATTTCAAATTTTTGTATCAATATAATGGAATGTTGAACGCGTACTCCTCGCCTCTCATTGGTCCAAAGTAGTGGATGGGAAATGGCAAAATGCCTTTCGATAATAGAGAAGGAAGATTTGAAAGAGAATGTAAAAAAATCAAAGTTTATCTCCTTTCAATTAATGAAATGATAACAATGACAACATTGCATGGGTATGTATCCACGCCTATACTTTAGAATATCATATAAGGACACCTCATCTACTGGGTGTTATGAAAATGGTTGAAAATTGTAATGCCGAAAACCTACATAAAATAGTTGTTTCTCATTTGAAAGATATTGCTGGAATGACTGATTATGAAATTGCTACGAAGTTGGTATGTGTCGAGCGAGATGGTGCATCCGTTATGCGGGGTCACCAAATAGGGTCAGTGTTAGATTACAAACAACAAGGCCCATATATGCTACCAATTCACTGTATGGCTCACAGAATGAATTTAGCATATAAAATGGTAAGCAACCACGAAAATGTTGCTAAATTAGAAGACCTTATAAGAGAACTTCATGCCTATATGGCAAGCAACCCAAAGTGATTTCTTGAGTTCCAGAAATTTGGAATTGGAATTACAGATGACAAAAAAATTCTGAAAGATGTTGAGACTAGATGGATCTCTTTGTATGAACTGTTAGCGCATTGTTTTTAATACATTGTTAGTTGTTGTTAGTAAACAATTACATAACTATTTTTCTCTTATCCTCCCTCACGCAACCTATATATTGGCTTGCACTTCTGTATTGGGATATAGCAATCAATAAACATTATTCCAGCGCCATCATGGGTATTAGAGCCGGGAGGAGTGCAGCGTGGAGGATTTGGTGTGCTTTGTGGTGTGCGTGGAGAAATACATGCTTCCAGACTGCTTTCTTGTCTGTGCGTGGAGAAACTACTCTGTGTTGAAGTGGAGCAACCTGTGTTGGCTTTTACCTAGCGACTTGCACCTATTTGGTGTCCATTAAGACGTGCAAGTCTTTCTTTGGAATTTTCCTGAAAGAGCACCGTTGATCTCTTCCTGCGTGTAATTGGAGGCATTTGTTTGCAGATTGGTTGTTGTGCATGTGGAAGGAGAGCAGGAGAAGACTTTGCTGAACACGTGGTGGGAGGAAACTTGCTGCATGTATACTATGCATGGAAGGAGCCCAAGCCAGCACCATCTCTAGCCATCATTTGCAACGTGGAAGACAAGGAGAATTTGTTGTGCGTGGATAGCGGCCAGGGAAGGAGACATTGTTGGATCCTCTCTGAAGTGACCAACATCTGTAGCGATTGATTCAGACTTTCATGCTAAGCGAGAGCCATGCTTCTTTGTTTTGACTACCATCATACCAGATCCATTAGAAGACCTAGCCAACGAATGAATCATTGTTGCCTGTAGAACCACGTGGAAGTTTTTTTTTTGTCTGGACACTAGCAAAGCCTGCAAATTACAAAACCATGTGTGTGTGTATGTCACAAATTTCGGATGCACAAAGCACCGCGAGCAATGCACCAAATATTTGGGCATTGAGTGACAATGAAGACACCACTGGACTATTCTTTGCCTTGGTCAACGAGCTCCACAACACTGGGAATATTCTCTTTGACGAGATTGTGTGCCGAGGACTGTTGGAGTATTTTTGGTTCGACGTTCGATGTCAAGCACGATAGATTCATGTAGAACTTGAACGTGGCTATGATGTAGATGATGAACGTGAAGTAGAACACCCATAGGAGCATCCGTGTCTCACTACACGAGCCTATAGAGCCCATCTTTGGGATAGATTCCTTCAGTAAGCATTGTAGCCATTTTTGAAAAATAAATAAATAAAATACAATTTTGAGTTTTTGAAAATGTTTGCTCCAAAAATATTGCTATCCGATGCCCAACTCTTGAAAGGGCCAAATTTCGCCGCATGGAAAACCAAGATGCGGATGATTCTTCAGTTTGAAGATCTTTGGGGGATTGTTTCTGGCAAAGACGCCCCTCCCACAGACGCTGATCTGTTGGTTAAATATGAAAAGGATGATGCAAAATCACTAATGCTTATCACCCTGAGCCTTTCTGATGAGGTGTAACCTTACATTCGGGAAGCAACCACTTCCTCTCAGGCATGGACCACATTGTGTACCATCTATGAAGCCAAGAATTTGACGACAAAGTTGCATCTTCAGAAAAATCTTCACACGATGAGTATGCATGATGGCGAATCAGTAGAAGCCTTCTTGCGGTGTGTGGCCAAGTTACGTGTAGAACTCTCTACTCTCGGTGAACCGGTGGATGAAAAGTTGCTAGTCCCGCTCACCTTGTGAGCTCTTCCTTCCCAGTTTTAGACACTGATCACCACGTTGACCATCACTCAACAGGAGGTGAGTTTTGCCACACTGGTGAATTATCTCCAGCAGGAAGAAGCCATGTAGAATGTTCAAGAAGCCTTCAAAGACAAGGCTCTCATCACGAGGAAAAAGCATAAGCCTCAGAAAGGGCGTTAACCCCGAATAAGAAGCAACATCCTCGTAAGGAATCTTCTCGGTGGCCACCACAACGGCCACCCCCGTATAGCGAGAACAACAAGGCGAATCGGTGGTGCCACATTTGCTCCACGGATACGCACATGACAGTGAACTGTTATTACAACGGTCACAAGTATGGCAACTCTAGTGAAGAGAGAACTTCTGGTGAAGGATATTCTAAGAAATCTCGATGGCGTGCTTGTAATCAGAGGTAGAAGGGTCACATTTCTACTCAGCAGAAGATGCCACCTCCGATGAAGAGGTTCCTGACACAACTCATTATGACATTGTTCTAGTCTCACAGACTTTGTAGCCGTCAGAAAATTTTTGGTTGATTGATTCAGGTGCCAGCAAACACATGAATGACAATAAGAAGTTGTTCCATACTCTGAGTGACCGGCCCACTGGAGATCGGATCACCATCGTAGATAATCAGGAGTATATTGCGGCGGGGATTGGTGATGTCATCATTCCTCTTAGAACATGAAGATGTACACTCACGAAGGTGCTATATGTTCCAGGTTTGACCTCAAATCTCTTATCTGTGAGTCAACTTCTTAACCATCGAATGCAGGTTGAATTCTTTGTTGAGAAAGGGGTCAAGTCTTGCATCATTTCCCAGGGAGATTCAATAATTTCTCGAGCATTTCTGAAGGGCTATCTATTTGCATTGGATGTGGTCACTTCATCTAGCATTGCTCTCTCTGCTTCAACGGTGGAGTCCACTGCACTATGGAACTTTTGATATGGTCATATTTCTGTTGAGGCTCTGCATCATCTCAGTGCCAAGGAAATGATAAGAGGGCTTCCTTCAATCTCCCATTCCTTACCTGTTTGCTCGGGATGTCTTACGGGAAAACAACATAGAGGTCTATTCAAACAGAGCTCTTATCATTCTACAGAGCATCTTCAGGTCATTCACACCGATCTGTGTGGACCCCTGCTAGCTAGCTTCCAAGGTTTTGAGTACTTCCAGCTCATCATTGATGATTACTCACGGAAAATGTGGGTATATTTCCTCCGGAAGAAGAGTGAGGCATTTGCCAATTTCCAAACCTTCTACCAGCAAGCCACCAGTAGTTTGGGAAGCCTCTCCTTCTCCTCCGCTCAGATCGAGGGGGGGAATTTGTGTCAAAGAAGTTCTTAGCATACTTGAAGCAACATGGCATTCAACAACATCTGACTGCACCCTACACTCCCCAATAGAATGGGATTTCCAAGCGACACAACAAGACTGTCATGGAGATGGCTCGTTGTATGCTCTCGACCGCCAAGTTGGAGGATCAATTTTGGGCGGCGTATACCGTAAAATAGTGTATCTACTCAACCGAGCACCCACAAAGATCTTGCAGAACAAGACACCGGAAGAGGTATGGACTGGTCGTAAACCTTCTATTCATCATTTGAGAGTTTTTGGTTGTACTGCATATATGCATGTTCCAGATGAGAGAAGGAAGAAGATCGATCCAAAGACACTGCCATGTCTTTTCTTGGGGTATAGTACTACCTCAAAGGCATATCGTCTCATGGATCCTGAGACGAAGAAGATCTACGAGAGTCGAGATGTGGTGTGTGATGAGTCATCCTTTGACTCCTTACCACACAATGGAGATCTAGTACCGACCTCGTCACATAGATTGCTCACACATCTAGATGATGGGCAAGATGATTCTTCTTAGAGAGAAGAAGAGCTAAGTGGAGACTTGTTTGTTGATCTAGGCACACTGGAAAACACATCTTCACATTAGCAACAACAACACCAACGTCCGAAATGGGTCCAGAATACTATTAGGGATGCACACCTGAACTCACTTCCAGGTACTTCTATGGGAGTCAGAACATGAAGTCAAGCCAGACATGAGGTAAATTTTGCACTCATGAGTTTAGTTGTTGAGAGTACCGAACCCTGACACTTTCTCGTGAGGCATTAGACCAACCTTAGTGGAAACAAAGCTATGGATGCCGAATATGATTCCCTAATTCGAATCGACGTGGAACTGGCCGTCGATTGCCTCCGTAAGAAATCCATTGGGTGCAAATGGATTTTCAAAACAAAATATAAGGTAGATGGTTCAATCGACAAACACAAAGCATGACTTGTTGCAGAAAGGGTTATGCTCAAAGCAGAAGGAATTGACAATGATGAGACCTTTGCACCCACCACTGAAGATAAAAACCATCGAGTTGTCTCAGTACACCGGTAGCACAAAATGGATGGAAACTTTAGCAAGATGGATGTCAAGAGTGCTTTTCTAAATGGTGATCTAAAAGAAGAAGTGTACATGGCCCAACCTGAAGGGTTTATAGATGAGCATCAACCACACAAGGTATGTCATCTGATAAAGTCTCTTTATGGACTCAAACAAGCACCTAGGGCATGGTATATAAAAATTATGATCACCTATTGCAACATGGATTCACTCGTAGCCCCTCAGATACAAATTTGTATATCAAGAATGTAGGAACATAGATTGTCATTCTGGTTTTGTACGTAGATGATCTTGTGATCATAGGAAGTTCTAACAATCTTGTAGATGATGTAAAGAATGATTTGAAGAAATCCTTCGACATGGCCGATTTGGGGCTACTTCACTACTATCTTGGCTTAAAGATATGGCAGAAGAAGAATCATATCTTCATCTCCTAGATGAAATATGCCAAGACACTCTTGGAAAAGTATGGAATATCAAATTGTAAACCAATGTCCACACCTATGGAAAAGGTTTGGAATCACATTCCATACTTTTCCAGGAGTGTCTTGGCATATTTCATTTGGGAGACAAAGATATGATTCTTCTTTTGCCATATCTCTAAGCCAAGACAATAGTGAAGTAGCCCCAAATCGATCATGTCGAAGGATTTATTTAGATCATTCTTTACATCATCTACAAGATTGTCGAACTTCCCGTGATCACAAGATCATCTACATATAAAACCGATCCTCCAACTTGGCGGAGAGCATACAACAAGTCATCTCCATGACAAATCCCATTGTGTCGCTCAAAATCCCGTTACTGTGGGGCGTGTAGGGTGCGATCGGATGTTGACCAATGTCCACACCTATGGAAAAAGGTTTGCAATTATCTAGATTCCAGGATTCACCGCAGTAGATGGCACTCACTATAGGCACTTGGGGGAGTCTCATTTACTTGACTTATACCATACCGCATTTTTGCTTGCAGTGAGTTATCTCACCAAATTTATGCAGGAGCCGAAGAAATGTCATTGGATAGCAGCAAAGCATGTGTTGAGATATGTCCGAGGTATAGTTGACTTTGGTCTGGAGTATCAGAAGAACACTCAGTTCTTCTTACAGGGATATACAGACTCATACTATGCAACATCCGTTGATGACAGGAAATCCACTTCAGGATATGTTTTTCATCTCAGATCTAGACCTATCTCATGGATTAGCAAGAAGAAAACTGTTGTTGCTCTCTCATCCACTGAGGAATACCGTGGCACGCAGGAGGAGTGTGTGAATCAATTTGGTTACATCGCATTCTTACAGATATAGGGATTCCTGAAGAGAAACCTCCCATCATTCACTATGAAAATCAAGGTGTGTTGAAGCTTGTGAAGAATCCTATTTTTCATGAATGTACAAAGCATATTGAGGTGGAATGTCACTACATTCGTGAACAGGTCTTGAACCACCAAATTTAGCTCCAGTACTACCCTACTGATTTTCAGGTTGCAGATATTCTCACCAAGCCTCTCGGCAAGGTGAAGTTTGATTTGTTTAGGGGGTACATTTGTAAGAGCAATGTATTAAGGGGGGAATGTTAGTGCATTGTTTTTAATACATTGTTAGTTGTTGTTAGTAATTACATAACTATTTTTCTCCTGTCCTCCCTCATGTAGCCTATATATTGGCTTGCACTTCGTATTGATATATAACAATCAATAAACATTATTCCAGCGCCATCATGAACTCCGCATGCGAGTTCGTGAGGAGTATCCTTCATTGGTTGGTTTTATGCACAAATATCGTCATGAAGTTGATAGGGTGAGGGACTTGTTGTTCCGTTTAACTAATTTGGAGACATTGCTTACATTGGGTGGTATTCTTCCAATGTCAGGAGAGATCAATACACTAATGGAGCATGCACATGGGAGATTAATCTATATTGTGGATTTTATACGGATGAAGAAAATGGTATGTCAAAGTCTTGATATCTTGTACTGTTCCCAAGATAGTTTTGATACAACTATTTTAGAGAATTGGAAAGCTTTATTAGATCTTAAAAATCCCAAGAACTATTTGAGATTTAATATCCATGATCACATCTTCATCACTTTGTTTATGGGAGGGACATACCACCGCACATTTTGAAAAAATGTCAAGATATTACAGGATTGGAATGAGAAGATGTTCCCGTGACACGTAATCTCTTTGAGTATGTTATAGTTGAAACAAGAATAAAGCTTAAAAATTTTAGAATCCTTATCATCATAAATTAGAGAAAATTTCTCCAAAGATAAAATTCTTGAAGCCATGGGTGTGATGAATCCTATTTTTGAATACTGAAGGTGGTCATGCTGACTTTGTAAGAAAGTATTTCCATAAATCCATGGGTACAATAATGGAACATTTCGCAAAGACTTTAGAGTTCAAGGGTATGAAAATCAAAGGTATACTGAATGCTGATTTATTAAAATTTTAATCAACAATTTTTACAACAACAATGAGGAACCAATATAAAAATTTAGACGAACCTTCTAAAAGTGGTGTTTATTACAAGGTCATGGGTCGAATCTATCAAATTTCTATCTTACAAGAAGATATCATTGAATATTTCAGATTATATGAGTTATGCCAAACAATAATTTTGGGGTTTGTGGAGGACAAAAGGTTTTCAGGTGCATTATCATTTATAAAATCAAAACTAAGAAATATGTTGGATAAAAATCGAAAGTCAGCATGAGGTGTTATGTATCTCGATACTCTATGGAAACCTTTCCTTTCAACAGAGCAATTGCACATTGGAATTCCCTTTGTTAAAGAAGAGGTGTGAATAATATAGCTACAAGTACAACCGTTGTTCCCAACGTTGAGAGTGGAATTAGGCGCGCATCGTCACACTCTACGAAGAGAACATCGAGTTTGAAGAAGCTATACTGATAATGGATTGTTTCAACTTTAAATAGGTATCTTCTTCACCTTAATCTTATTGCTTGTCACTTTAACTTTTTCAGCTCTTGTTATCATTAAAGATGTTACATGTATATATATTTACATTTATTTAAATACAATTTTTTTATTTTTTTGAAAATGTGGGTTGACATCCATCCGAGGAAGCTGGTACTTCTCGGGACTGACAATGTCAGGCAACTCACCCATCTATCTACTAATCCATTTCTCGTGTTGAGTTTTCTTAAAACAAAGATCTAGCACATTACCAGTGATGATTTCACAACCATCTAAAACACTAGAGGTAAGTTAAACCCTATCATATCATCTTTCTTGATTTCTTACAATTGTGTTTAATTTATTTATTTTATTTGCAAAATGCTTTGATATATTTTTTAAACTTTGTGGGATAAAATGACACAATTGAATTTTACAGAGGAAGATATTTCCATATTATACAATTCATAATCCACGATCCATTATACAATTCATCATCCATGATCATGCTAGAAGCTAAATCTACGTCCACATAAAATTCATCATCATCCATATATATCATATCATCATCATATCATTATCATAATCCTGACACTACAATTATTATTAAAACAATTATTTATCTATTTTAAATTTAAAGAAATGTCTCTGTCCTAACACATTCCATTTTTTTAAAACAATTCATGATCATATCATTACAAGTATATCCATTCTAATGTCATCTATATCCATTTTAACACATTCCATTTATTTATCATCTATATCCATTCTAATGTCATCATGATCATATCATTACAAGTATAGAGAAGAAGAATTATCTTAAAACAAGTTTAAATGTCTAGAGAAGAAGAATTATCGTGCTTGAAGCTAAATCTACATCCACATAAAATTCATCATCATCCATATATATCATATCATCATCATATCATTATCATAATCCTGACACTACAATTATTATTAAAACAATTATTTATCTATTTTAAATTTAAAGAAATGTCTCTGTCCTAACACATTCCATTTATTTATCATCTATATCCATTCTAATGTCATCATGATCATATCATTACAAGTATAGAGAAGAAGAATTATCTTAAAACAAGTTTAAATGTCTAGAGAGAAGAAGAATTATCGTGTTTGAAGCTAAATCTACGTCTACATAAAATTCATCATCATCCATATATATCGATCATCATCATATCATCATCATAATCATGACACTACAATTATTATTAAAATAATTATTTATCTATTTTAAATTTAAAGAAATGTCTCTGTCCTAACACATTCCATTTATTTATCATCTATATCCATTCTAATGTCATCATGATCATATCATTACAAGTATAGAGAAGAAGAATTATCTTAAAACAAATTTAAATGTCTAGAGGAGAAGAATTATTGTGCTTGAAGCTAAATCTACATCCACATACAATTCATGATAATCTAAGTAAACAAGAAAAATACTTCATCATCCCTATCTAATGCAATCATCATTACAAGTAAACCAAAAAACATAAACTCCATATACAATCTAGAAATTCTATACATAATATATAGGAAGTTATAAAATTAAAGATTATATAGTATTTCAAATTTTCAAAGGCTATCAAATCCAGATAATAAAATTCAAATGCCATGACCACAACATTCAATGTTTCAAATTTTCAAATATAGACTCAATATTTCAAGTTTCCACACTCAATAATAAAAATTTTCAACCCTCTTTTTTTGTATCCATTTCAACTCCTGTGCTCCTTTCCCCAATGGTTTCTTCACCTGTGGTTGTACCCCTTTCCCCAACGACAGAAATAACCCCAGAACTTATGAGATCTTCCGCAACACTGTCCAAATTTTTAAAAATTCTTTCTTCTTGCTTTGTCACATCTCCATGGGACAACAAATTTGGATCAATTGTTGCCTTAGCTTTGAATAATATTTCAGGGTTAAAGTCGTGCTCTTTAATTATCCGCTTCAGTGTATTGTTTTGTTTGTCGACCAAAAAAAATTTTCCTTCAAATTCTTCGCTACGGATAAACTGTTCGTTCACTTTTTCCAAGTGAACTTGGAAAACCTTTGCTTGACTCTTCAAATTTTCATATTTCAACCGCACAAAAAAGTAATGTCAATTCAACATATCACCAATTAAGTTCTCCAAAGGAAAACGTAGCAACTATTCACCATCTTTATTTGATGAAGAGGATCTCACCGGAGAGGTATGGGGGCTTTCGGCTAGATCAACTGCTACTTATTTCGCCTTTGGGTGGCTTGATCCTGTTTGTGATAAAATTAATCAAGATTTAGACAAATAAATTTAAATCGAAATGTAATTCAATATGGTAAAGTATGTTGAAATTGAAGTATACCTGCTGGCTTCATCTCAAGGTATTGAAAAAAACCGGTGTCATTCCATAATCTTGGTGATGTAACTATTATAGCCCGATAATCTTCATATAAATTTATATTATTCAAAACCGATATGCCCATTGCAGACCGGGCAAGCCACCAAGTGAGAGGGTTGGAATTTGAAAGGAGGAGGCAATGTTTAGTGTCCCGCTAAGTTGTGTTTACTGATCTTTTCCTATTCCTTTGGTTTGAACACTGATTTTGTATGTTAACTTGGTGAATGTTTCCATTATTATAGTAAATGAAGGCAAACATGTTAAGATAAGTTCTATTGTGTTGCATGGATTCTTGATGCATGATTTATTGTGCAACAATATTGTACTTGTGTGTTTGCTTTGATGTGACGACAAATTGTCGTATACTTGCTAAACTCTCTTTCTTTGATTGACGACATACCTTGAATCAATTTCACTGATCCAAGTATGCTGAGGTCCTCTTGTGATTTCTGTGTCGATTCACACTTGAACCGAACCCGAGATTGTTATGAACGTGCAGCGCCTGATTGCAGGTGTGAACAGCTAGCACGTAGATGCCAACGACAGGGGTTCGATTCTTGAACCCTGTACTGTCGAACTTGGGACCTCGTGAGGCAAGAAATGCCTGGACACGGGTGGCCTTGGCACGTAATCTGAAGGACGGAACGTCCTGCTCTGCATTAACGTGAATGTTAGTAGGGAGGCTGGATGGAAGATGTTAGTGTTAGTGGTTAGTGTGAATTAAACCCTAAACTAATCCTAAGTCCTAACATACATCCTACACTACTATCCTTAGTGGATTTTTAAATTATATATAAAAAAAAAAAGGGGAAAATAACCTAAGGCTAAACTAAGACCTAAGTTGAATACTATATGCAACCTAAACTAATCCTAATCTAAGGGGTGCGCAGACCCTTGGAGGGAAGGGATAAGGATGAAGGAAGGGCATTCATTGGCATTTAATAAACAGTCCATACGTGGACAGCGCCAGTTTTGGCGGGGCAGGTAGGAAATAGAGGCATCTATTTGGAGATAGAGCCAAGTTCAGTTTAGCATGGGGAAAATTTGAAAGTTGAGTTTGCCAACTCAAGTGGCGGTGGCGTGGGAAGTAAGGAAAAAGGTAGAGCCTTAATTGCATTAATTGTTTTCGGTCCCCGCGACCAGTTCGCACCTTGGAAAGTGTATGAGGGAATTTGATTTTTCATTGTTTCGGTTTGGTTTTGGCAAAGTTGCTCTGCATTTGGTTTTTCTGGTCTGGTTCAGTCGAACCAGCTCTTGGCATTTGACATTTTCTTGGAGATTTGGAGGCTGTTGTTAAGCCTGAAGAAGAAAGGAGTTCTGGGAAGTTTGTGTTGTCGTTGTGGAAGGAAATAACGCAGCAAACGGATCTTTCTTCGAGTTCTGGAAAAGAGATTACAGGCATGTTAAGCCCTTCTCTTTAAAAACTCTTGCTTTGTTTAAGTGTCTCATTAAAACAACCCTGCTCTTGGGTTTGGATTGCGTGATTGCTGTTGAGTCGATTTGACTTGGATTTTGTTGGTTCTTGCTTTCTTTTCTTTGGGAAATGATATGATGAAACGTTTCTGGTTGCTTGGTCTTGATTTGGTTGTGTGCGAATCAAGTTGGAGGTAGACATTTTCTTCTCTGTACATGTTGAATGAATCGGAACAGGCTGTTTAATCACTTCCTTATAATGTAAACGTTTTCTTTGCTGATTGTGCTTGGAACTGCCTTGGCATGAAAAGAGGAAACGGAATTACAGTCGTGTTGTATTGCTGTCATTTTGGAAATAATATGAATCATTGTTATTGGTCGCTGAGTTCGACTGTCCTTGTATTCTCGAATGAAATGCTTTCCTGTCGTGCTGGTCGTTTAACAGTATTGGGAAATTTATCATGTGTATCACGGGTCTGTACATGTTATTTGAGTTGTTTTCTCTATTGAAACTATAAGTTCTTTTGCTGATGAACTAGAATGAAAGAAGCAATAGCTGGTTGAAGTTGTTTCTTATTGATATTTATAAGGAAATAGATCCTCTTCCTTTTACTGTTTTGGATTGTAAAGGAAATGGCATTTGGGTTTTCTATGAGTATTTGAACTCGATTTGAATAAGGTAATAGCAATAATTTCATTGCTTGTGCCTTTCCTTGAATTGGATGAGAACGAATACGAACTGGGTATTCGTGAAAGTAGGAAAAAGTTGATTGTTTTCCTCCTGAAGTTATTAATGGATTTCGTTTCTCCTTGTTGAGAGAATAGGGTGGTTTTATTGTGTTTTATAGATGCTGTTTGGTCTTCCTGTTCGGACTGATTGACAAAATTACAATTGGTTGTATTTTGTGCAAAGAATGATTATATTTCCTTATGCTGTAATGGAAAATTGATTTCATTGCGTCCTATAGTTGAGGTTTGTCCTCCTGTTTGGAATTGTCTGGTGAATGCGAACTTGACTTGGATTCTGTTTTAAATAAATGGAAAATGTGGAAATCAGCTTGTTTTCTGAGTCTGCCTTGACTGTACCAAGCTTACGCAATTAACACCCTAAACGGGTTTGTCTTTATAGAGGTATTGATATATGAATGTTATATTTTGAGTTCTGTACCTCATTAAGAAAATGGAGAATGTTGTTTTGGAGTTAACGGTTGATCGAGATAGAACTCGAGCTGGATATCCATTGTTGTGGTATACTGGATTTAAATTGTACAGGCTATGTGAGTTTGCTTTTCAATAAGAACGACTGTTCTGCTATCTTTATAATTTGAGTTGTCTTGCTTAGATGAACACGATTTGGGTGTTTGAGTTCATTTTGATCAAAAGGATTGTTCTTAATGAAATTTTAGAGAAATGAATTCTTATCTTTTTGCTATTTTGACTCTGAAAATAATATTGGAACTTTACGGTGCATAAGAATTTGGTTTCGCTGTAGGTAACAACAATGTGTAATTGGTTATTATGAATTGTATGCGTTCATGGATATAAAAGGTCATATGAGTAAGTGATTGCGTGATTGTATAACTGTTTGTTTGGTTAACAATACAGTGAGAGAAGTATGGAATCTTCTAGTACAGCAATTACATGGTCTGCATCTTGATATTGCTTGTTCTATCATGAATTCTTCCCTGTTTTCATTTAAAGCTGATTATAAATGAAATTATTCTTGCTGCCGGAAAGTGAATTCCGAATGGATTTTGTAAGTTTCACTCTGAACTGTTATCTTGATTTGTCTTTCGTTTGGATTCCACTGTTAGGACAGTCATGTGGAAAGAAATAGAGATATGAATGAATGACTTGGAAAAATGATCTTTTCTTCTTTCATTCAGTTGGAAATCTGGAATTCGTGAATAATGAATTTTATAGTGCTTAGATGGAAGCAACTATATGCATTGTTGTTCGCTTTCTTGTCTGTACTTGATTGCTTTGAATTTAATACACGAACTGAAAGGAAAGTAATGAGTTTACATTTCAGTTAGTTTCATCCTTTGCATTTATTATTAATGAAAGGCGTGGAAAGGATAACAGTATGTTTAATATTATGTGGAAACAGGACAGCAGTCTTATTGCTGATTGTGATAATATTTTGATAGTTCAGTTGTTATGCTGATCTTTCTTTTGTGCCTATTTCGTGATTGATGTTTAACTGTCGTTTCATAAAAGCAGGGTTCTTTTATTGAGACAGTTAGTTGAAGCACCCTATTTTAAGGATAAGTGCTTAATATGCTCAGTTCATTGAACTGACCCGTGCAATTCATTTTGCAGATGGAATTTGATTAGAATGAAGACTTGGCTGTTTTCTGATGCTTTTGATTTGATGATGTATTGAAATTGTTGCTTTTATTCCTCTTCGAGGAATTGTGAGAAGAAGAAAATATATTCTTCTGTCCATGAGTTGTATGGATGTTTTGTATAAACTATGCCCAATCAGCTGGATTGGCAAATGTACAGATTATGACTTGAAATATTGAATACAATTACAAGTGTGATATTTTCAATAGTTATATCAGTTTGATATTGTTGTCTAAATTGGAAATATAATGTTATTTCTTGATTGGATTTGTTTAATTGTCCTTGGATGGATGTTAAATGGAAACTGATATCTATTCTTACCTAAATGCAACTTTTAAGTTGAAAAATGCAATTAATTCATACTTGGGTAAAGATGAATTTTTAATTGACATTAAAAGGATTAAGAAGAATATGATTCCATAATTGGAAGGTATTCGGGATTAGCTTAGGAGCTAAGGAATACCAATTAAACTTCGGAGTAATCGAACTTCGCTTTCGAGCTTCATTAATGATCTCGTGTGCTAAATTCAGAATAAAGGATATAGGATAAGTATATCCATAACTAATGGACCTTAACCATATAACGTTAAGGAGAACAAATGAATACTGTTCTTGGGAATTAGACCTCGTTTAAATGACGTCTAATAAGTTAAAATTCTGAATTTAGTTGCAGTTGAGAAAATCTTGGTTAAGTTTAATAGGTTAAACTTATCACGTCCGTCGGAACGGACTGCTTAATCCAATGATTAAGAAGTGAACCAAGTAAGGAAATGCAGCCCTTCGACATGAAGGAGAAGATGCATTGCAAGATAATGGACGGATTTAGTCCCTCTTGGCTATATACAACTGTAACGGAAACGAGGATCAAGAGATCAGCGTGGATGCTGAAAGTTGATTTTAATTATTAAAATCATATCCGAAGCACTTGAGCAGGATGTGTATTCTCGATGGGAGAATTCCGTAGGACATTGGCATACGCCAGCTACAGCAAGGTGTCTCCATGAAGACGGGGTCTTCATGATGACACACTGTTGCAGCTGACATATTGCAATGCCCTCCTGAATTAAAACATCAAGAATACATAGGCTGAAGGTGTAATTGTGGACAGGGGATAGGAGTATGACCTGGTATACGGAGTGACTCCGGAACACTAAAGATAACTAGACACACGGGGTCGTGGGGAAACGACACTGTATGTCTGCGTATCTTTAGTTACCGGGAGTGCCTTCCTATACTCGTTCATATTACTAACTGTAATTGGAAATTTAAACTAACCTTAAACAAAGAGGACTGGTAGGAACCAGGAAAGACCATTCTAGATAACAGGTGAAGTGAGGTGAAGGACGTATTCCGTGGATGTGTATCACATCAGGAATATGATCATGCAAAGCATGTGAAAATCTTTGGCCAAAGTATCGCAATTGCTGGTTGCGTTGTCCTTATCACTTAATTTAAGATGCAGGATGTCAGATGAATATCAGTAACAGATATTCAGATAGGCTTCTTAAATGGATCACTTCGATAACCGGAATTGGTTATGAGAACAGGTATATATAATATACCATGCATAAACAAACATGAAGGATCGGTTGTTGCCGAGTCATGAACATGAAGGATCGGTTGTTGCCGAGTCACGAAATGAAGGATTGTTGAAACTCCGAGCCATGAAAATGGAAGATCGGTAGTTCCTCGAGTCATTTACTGAGCACATATAGAATCATGTATAAGATTGAATGGAATTGAATGTGTGTTCCATATTGCGAACAGGAACATTCATTTTAAAAAGAAATTGTGTGATCAAATTGTGTTGTTTGGAGAACAATTATTAAAACTTAACGTGTGTTTGAATTTTATAATTCATAACAAAACGTTATCAAAAAAATTAAAAATTCCTTGTTCGTATTTTGAAATGAGGATGTTACATGGTTGGCATTTTAAATATTGAGTGTGAGGGGGTTTGAATTTTATAATTCAGGACTATAATGGGCTGAAAAGTTCAAGAAAAAACATATGAAAAACTAGAAAACAATGCAAAAACTATGAAATTAAACGAAATAGTATTCAAAACTTGTACCTTGTGTTAGGCGTATTTTCGCGAGGGTGGTCATGTTGGAGTAGTAATTGGTGGTTGTGCATTTTAAATATTACTTTGGTTGAGGGGTGGTGCCGTTGTTTAAACGAGAGGAGGACTATAATGGGCTGAAAAGTTCAAGAAAAAACATATGAAAAACTAGAAAACAATGCAAAACTATGAAATTAAACGAAATAGTATTCAAAACTTCAGACTTGTTGTTGAGGCGTAGCTTGTCGCGGTCTAAGGGTGGTCATGTTGGAGTAGTAATACAAATGCATGCAATCAGACTTTGAGTGAGTTGGGGAAGATGGTTGAGTTTCCGAAACACGTGTATGGTCCAAAGTCCCTGTAATGTCATCAACATTGAATTGTATGTCAATTCAATTGGGTAAAATTTAAATTGGAAAATGAAAATACAAATTTGGAATTTTTAAATAATACATGAAAAGGTATTACTTCTCTGGCGTTTAACGAATTCAAACTGTTGGGGGTTCGGAGAGGAGTGAGATTCCATTTCAGATTGGGAATCTCCCAAAGCCTCAACGTGTTGTTGGCCTCTTCCTCTTGATAACACCTTTTTCTAGGGAAGGGCTTCCATAAATCTTCTCTGCAAACAATAAATTGTTAATACTTGTGCACAGTGTAATGTCGAAATACAAACTTAATAGTTTATACATGTTGTTCTTCAAATGGAATTGACAACTTCATCAATGCCTCATCAGTGCAAGTGGGAATTGGTTTGTCTTTTAAATTTAAAAGAGCCTCGTAATAAAGGCCAAGGAGATAGTTTGTGGAGTAAATGACAGGTTTTTCTGAAAGCTTTGCATTTGTTATGTCAATTCTTATTTTTTTGATAAAAAGGTGCACCAATCAAATTTTTGTTTTGCGATAGTTGCAACAATGTATGCAATGGCCCAGTTTGGTATATCTATTTTCCGACCCTGTAAAACTATTCTGGATTGAAAAAGGAAATCATTGCAGAACAAGAAAGTGGTGTGCAATTGCTTGCATATCCACACCACGCCTGGATTTATTGACATGAGCTGCAAATGCCAAAAATAGTGGGAATTAATATAACATTAAATTGTATCACAATAAAAACTGAATAAAAAATGACGAATGAAAACGAATTATACTTACAATCAACATGGAAACCGAACATCGATTCAAGATATTTCTTATCGTCTTTGACGAGTGTTTCCTTCGTTGTAACAAAGGGTAAATTTCTAAATGGAAGGCCCGTAAACTAATGGATGTCAGTTGCGTCGATACCGAATTGAAACAATCGGTCATCGTTCATAGTAACATAAAACAAGTCGTCCTCTATATTGTAAGACGAGAGAAGGTAGTTCAAAATATCTGGTCTGTTTCAAAATGGGGCATCTTAATGAGCCCACTAAACTCACATGCATCGATCAAATCTTTGTATTCGGAAGTCATCTATAAAACAGTTTGGATGTGGGGGCACAAAGGATTCCTGTAGATGATCTTTCCCGTGGATAGGACTGGATTTTCCTCTTTATTTTTTTCTTGAGCTTGTAGTTGGGATGCACTTGTAGTCGTCATTGTAGTTGTGCTTGAGTCTTTGAGAATGATGGATTCTTGTATACAAAAAAATCGAGAGCCGGAAAGTGTAAACATGAAAATGACTGATGGGAGGGTATTTATAGGACAAATCTAGGGTCAATGACATTTATCGACACATGTCAATGGCCCTTGTTGATGTGCGTCAATAACCTTTGTTGACGTGTGTCAACAAGGACCATTTACACGTGTCAACAAGGGCCATTGATGTGCGTCAACAAGGACCATTGACGCGCGTCAATAAGGGCCATTAACACGCATCAACTACCCTTGTTGACGCCATGTTGACACGCGTCAACAAGGGCCATTGACGCACATCAACACAACGTCAATGGTCTTTGTTGACACGTGTCAATGAGGCATCAGTGTTTGACAATCTGTAATGTCTCTGGTTCGAAAAACCTGATGAAAATTCAGTTTTGAAAAACTGTCAAATTCACCTTTTGCTGAAATTGGTTCGGGATATTCACCAGGTATTTTCCACCTCCAATTTTCTAGAGGTGTCTTAAAATGAACCCTAAAGACAAGAAAGAATTACACGCAAGAGATCAACACTTAGCTAGTTTTAGGATACGGGTCTAATTATGGACTTGGAGTGGTGGTCAAACAAGGTATTGAAGATAAGATTAAAACAAGAAGACTTGTAGTTCAAGAAAAGTTTATTTTGGGATAGATCTCATGTGAAGGAAGACCAAACGACATGTATAGTTCTAGAGCTAATAATAGGATCTGAACTAGGATTTAACTAAAGAAAATCTATTATTAGAAAATCTTGCATGCTTTTGTGGTTATCTTATAGTGGCACATGGCTATTCTTAGCATGCAACCTATTTTGAGGATGCATAGGTGGTGAAGGAAAGTCCCCACCCCTATATATATATGATTTACACAGTTTAGAGGATGATCCATGTTTTGTTAGAGTTATGTTGCTTTGGTTTATGTGCGTGCATGACTTATGGTGACATTATTATGTATGTATTTAGCTTATGTCTTATACAACAATTAATATAATGGATCTTTGTGGTTGGATATTGCTTGTAGACACATTTGTGACTAGTTCTTGCATGGTAAAGTTAATCTTGATTCTTGTATGAGTTAATCTTGTATATGGTTAAAATGTAGATCTAGTTCATGTTATGTTTTATTCTTGAATGGATATTATGGATCTGGAATATGTGTATGATCATGCTAACTCCTTGAACAAACTGCCATAAAAGAGGGACCTGGTACCCTTGTGCGTTTTAGGTGAGCACTCGATTCTAGTGAGTGATGTGCCAAAGCATGCCTTGGGCAATTTGGTAAAATAAAAGAATACAGTTTCTTCACTCGCTATAGTTGTATCATGTTGGTTATCGCTTCACTCAGTTTCTGCTTCACTCATTGCAATCACTTTGCATTCCCGTTCGCTTCACTTGCTACAGATGTTGCATCTTCGTTTCCGATTACTAAAGGTTGCTTCATTCGGGTTCCTCGTGTTGGTTCCCTTCATTGTAACTAGGTTTTAGATCCTCTCCAAAAATCCTCAAATATACAAGGATGTGGGTCCTTTCAAAACCCTCAAATTTACCCTCCTTCCAAAAATAAAAGATAATTTGTTACACTGTAATAATAATGATGATTGGGAGCTAAGTAAATTTTTATGCCAATAGGAATTCTATAATGGTAGCAAGTGGGGGAGGGATCTAATGGTGTGACCATTTCAAATTTTATTCTCTACATTAAATTTCACATCCATTTGATCGTCACTTTAAAGTCTATTGTTAATTATGAGAAGTCAATTATAAAATAGTAATGGTGGTAAGGGGTGGAATATAATGATGTAACTGTGTCAACTTTTATTCACTACTTAAATTTTGATGTCCATTTGACAGTCTCTTTAAGAAAATTTACTTATAAGAATTCAATTAAAATAATAATAATATGTTGCTATAATATCAGCAAGGGGCGTAATCTAATTGTGTAACTATTTCAAATTTTATCTCTACATTAAAATCGATTGTTGCTTTTTTTTTTTTAATTTGATAAGTCTTTCAAATATAATAATATCTTGACCATATGGTAGAGTTTGGGGCTCTTTTTACAATTTTTTTGTTTTGTTTTCAAGCAAGGAGGAATATGAAGAGAATGTAATAAAATTATTAATCAATGTAATATGCATAAAATCCAATATAAGAGCCTTGAAATTGATATCTATTGACATTTTTCAAATAGATGTATTTAAGATATTTGTACTAGTATCAAGTCTACACGTGTGCATTATAATTTATGTTTATAATTTTACATAACAAAATAATTAAAATGGAAAGGACAAAAAATAAAAAAATAAGTTGCACTCGATTTCAATTAAATACTAAGCAAAGGAAGTCAATAATATTTTTAAAAAGTTATGAAAGTAAATAATTGTTTAATTGTATCAATTACTAATTCATATACAAATGCAATTTGTAAGCATCAAAATCTACATAAAACAAGGTTATGATATAACAAATCCTGTCGAAGGTAGTGTTTTGTGACATTGGGGATAAAATTTTGTTCTCATATTGACAAGCAGTGTGAACAAATGCAAAAACATGCATCTTGTAGGACAAATTTACTTTTCATGTATCTCAAACTTTGAAAACATAACTACATAACAAATACTAAACATGTAAAAGTTGCATGACAACAATCAAAGAATTTGATTCAAAGAAAAACATATTCCGCATGATGTGGTTCAAGAGGACTAGACACTCCCATGTAGCAAATTTGAAGATTACAACTCTAGCTACAAAGAAAACATCGAACAAAGATGATGTTTTCTGGGATGCGGTGAGGAAAATTGTATATGTAAATTTTTAAAACAAATGCAAAAAGAAATTGTCTTTTGGCATATTTGGTTCATGGTGAAATTATTTGATGAACAAGAGATAATAAAGAGGCCGAAATCTTTGCGAGATTTAATTCTATGTAATGGAATAGATATATGCAAAATGCATAGGCATGCAATTAAAATGTGAGATTGTTGTGACTATATTTATTTTTAAGATGGGCACGTTGATCTTTGTATATTAAGGATGCTTTTTGGAGGATTGTCACCTAGATTTCCACACATTTTGATATTTGATTCCTATAAAATGTATTTACTTGTATATATGAAAAGTTGAAATGTAAAAAACTTGTAAATATAACAAGATCCACTTGCACAAGCTGAGAGAAGGGCAATGGAAACTATACCAAAACAAAAGAATTACCTCAACACTTAAAATTGATAATATGTGGACTTGGATCAAGAGTACTTCATCAAAGCATTCAAAAAAATATCATGTACATTGGTGAACTAAGTGATGTTTGACCATTGCCCGAATTAGTAAAAGATATCATACTTGCAACTTGAGAAACCAGACCATCACTAGATAGCTTCTGTAGTCTTAGAGGAGATGAAGCGACAACTCTACCATGTTAGCTAAATAGAGCGATGCTCTTCCCAAACCGTAACTATTTTGACCACTTGAAGGCAAACTT
This sequence comes from Taxus wallichiana var. yunnanensis, assembly GCA_018340775.1. Taxonomy (NCBI): domain Eukaryota; kingdom Viridiplantae; phylum Streptophyta; class Pinopsida; order Cupressales; family Taxaceae; genus Taxus; species Taxus wallichiana. Next base: position 391,722,087 of record CM031238.1, read on the forward strand.
TTCAAATTCCAGTTAAAGGACCAAAGTCTGCCAAATATACACTGTAGACATCTAAAAAAATAGAAAAATTTAATCCAATTCTATTTCCCAATACCGAATCCAATAAACCAAATGCTTTGTTAACAAAGAAAAGTAATGAAAATAAGTAAATCTCAGGCAACAAGGAAATAATTAATTGAAATTTAGAAACAAAAACCTCAACCTGAGTGAAAAATCAAATTGACCTATCTCTTTATCCCATTAATTTAGGATCGGGAGGATTTACATATATAATGAGACATATCATGTCTTGATCGAAACTTTGTTATTCACCTGGAAGAGGCAATTGTCATTTATGTTCTATATAGTCTGTAACAAGTATTAAATGGTGATTTCCTTTGTTTCCTATTACAATGATTGACTAATCATTAAATGATGGTTCAAGTAACATATGACAAGTAGATCCAGGAGCTTGAGTCTAGAATAGGTGTGAAAGATCTAGTTCTATTTGAATTCACATTTTCCCATGATGTGTCAGTCAAGAAAAATGGCATGTGTTCTTAGAGCTTGTGTTGAGTCTTCATACGTTGTTATTATTCAGAAACTTGCAAACATTGTTAAGGACTGGTATGATGTAGCGTTGCATGGTGGAGGTCTATGTATGAATTTGGAACCCTTAACCATAAAAAAATTCTAGTAATCTACTTGTCACAGTCTTTCTTGCCCTATAGACATTGGAACCCTATGATAGGGTCTTAAAAACACCATTTATCATTGCTAGGAGGAGAGAACATCTGAAAGAGATTTATTGATCTTAGAGACTCTTTATGGGGTTGGAAGAGACATGAGGATTGGTGTGGAGTTCTAGACTCTAAGGAAATTCTTATTCTTCATTCAATCACAGTGAAGGAAAAATCCTTGGTACTCTATGACCAGTTGAACAGTCTATTGTTCTTAGCTAAAGAAGACTAGTTAGAGTCTCTTGTCTCCATATCGATCTTGAGGAGGAACATTACAAATTGTAACAGAATGTTATGGAGTTAAAATTTCTTGGTAAAATCTTATCATTTAGCACAGTAAACGTGACATTCATTTAGAATCCTGACAAACATAAACCCCTATTTTGAGTAGGAATCTATGTAAATAACAGTGAAGTGAAGTGTAGGCTTTAATCTTTATTATTATTAAATTGGGCAGGTGTTAAAAGTTTGTTGGGAGTGGTAGATGACCAAAACCCTCATGCACAGTCCATGTCATAACTCTAATACCAGAGTACACTCAAAACCTCCACTCTTCCACTCTATCCCTTTCAGCTGTGATTGCTAGTATAAAGGGGGTTGATCTTTCTGAACATCAACGGATAATGCAAATGCATGTGTCGATTGCTAAAATTAAATGATAAGAGATCAATTAAGGGTTAACTCAGGACGACAATTCACAGCAAGACGCCACAATTTACTATGCCTTCTCCTTTACTATGGTTGGCGTTTGATCAAATTGATTTTTTATCAGGGCATTAGTGGTATGACTAGAGATACTGCAAATGCATATGTTGTCGTTAAAGTTGAATAACTAGAGATAAAATCTCTCGGTAATGGCGAGTACATAGGCAAAGATCTCGTGCAATACAAACAACTTACACAAGTAGCAACAATAAGTATTAGAAAAGAATTTGTTTATTTCCTCGCCAATCGCCAGGCACGAATTGAAGAAGCCGTATTGAATTCAATGTGGGCACTGGGCAGTCCGCCACTGCCTTGAAGATGTCGTCACCCAGAAAATCGTGCACTGAAGATATTAAAAACAAGTGACTGGAGACTCACCTCTAGCAATCGTGGCCTCCCCTGCACACATCAAAGACACTGCAACGACCCCACCATGGCATGTGTATTACCTGCAGGAAATCATATAGGAGGAGGTAGCCTATATCACATGAGATCTTTGTCTATGTACTCGCCATTACCGAGAGAGATTTATCTCTAGTTATTCTTTATGTCAGGAGTTTATCAGCATGCAATAGATCATAATGAACACAAACATAATAATAAACTCTTGATGCCTTATTAGAAATAGCGTACCGACAAGAAAGCTCAAAATTGGCAAATTTTAAGGGTGATAGGATATGGGGTTTATCAGCAATTGTTTCTGCCTTCTCGAAAACCCTTTGTTTTTTTGCTTCCAACTTGACAGGTTCTACCTTCCAAAACCCCTACATTCAATCACAACTGAAAGCAAAGCAGAGAGAGATGAAAACTGTAATTTATGAAGGAATGATACTTAAAATCTCAACTTGCATAACCACATGATAACATAAATGCTAAAAATATTGTAGTGTAAAATTTAGGCTTGCAAACCTTCATCCCACCCATCGTGAGTGCTTCAAGCTGCTCAAATTTACAAAAGCGGAGCTTATAGTAGACACAAGCTTAGTTCTCCTGGCACTACGGAAACCATTTTCCTTCATCTCGGCTTCGCTTACCGTATTCTCCTGGCACTACGGAAACCATTCTCATGGCTCTATCAACCCAGACTCCGCACTCGAAGAGGGTACAGAGATGGAAATTTCGTTGCTGCCAAAAGTCTCCTGCACTTGACGCCAATTCAGAGGAATTGCCAAAAACTGGAGAATTATCCATTCTAGTGCCGTTTTTGTTTCGTCCCAAAAAGAAACCGTTTACTCAGCCTGAACTTTGATTGGAAGGCTACTGGTGATACTTTCTGCGGATTAAATGGAATAAACATCAAACCCCAGATTGCATGCGCCATTGTTGAAGCTTGAGCTGTCAATTTTTGCGCAACCTGAAGTCTTTGAAAAAACAGAAATAACTTACCTTGAGCCACACAAAAGTAATGAGACCTGCAGGTTGCGCCACATAGACCCCGCACATGAGTAAAAATGCGCAGCAATGGAAGGGCGCTCAATGCTGACGTGGGAGGGATAAAACCTTCGTTTCCCGCACATGCAATGGCGTGCCCTGCCTAGAGTCTCCCAGTTTTTCAAAATATTATAATCACAAAATAAATTTAATGGACAGCTGGCAGGTTATATTTGGTTCAAACATATTGTCAAATATTTAATGAGAACGAATCTGACAGAACTGTCAGTGCCCTCCGTGTTTTTCAACGACCTTGGCAGCAGCAAGTACTGCTGGGTAGCGGGCATTTCTTGTTGGAGGGCGCCCTCGAGCCCGCATTTCTTCATGTTTTTGGCTCATGTGCGGGATCCAACATACAGTGAAGACAATAAATGCAAGCTAAGACAATAGCTTTTCCATCAACAGTAACAAATAAAGGGGTCGACTAATAAAGTGGAGCCTAAATACAAAATTATAACATAAAACTTTAGTCCATTTAAATATACGTGACACCATTTGATTGAATATGATGAAAATGAGTATTTGTTTTGTTGAAGTAAAATATATACAAGAAAAAGAGAACAAAAAAATAGAGTGACAATAAGTAAACACTGCACTATAAAACGTGATTCCACGAAAAAAGTAACTCAAAATATTTCTCCATTAATCCAGCCCTGATTACACGGAGGGCTGAATCTTCATAAACTGCCCTTTCAATGTCTCTTTTCAAGTCACTGTTAACAGCATTTAATAAGTATCTCTGCACGGACACGGCAGGAATGTTCTACTTCAGACGGGGAAGGGAAAATGTAAAAATATCTTGACAAAACAATTCAAAAGGGGCTTCTTTGTCGTGATTGTTGGAAACAAGAAGGTTGCATTAAAGACATTAAATAGGTAGTCGATTCGTGATAGGCGTGATACTAAGTATGTCCTTTCATTGCTTCCTCCAAGTTTCATTTCTACACGGTAATAAAAATGAAATTCAGGTGGTATGGTCGCTCATGCTATCGCTTCCCATTATGGAATTCATTTTATTATCCTGCTGAAAGGTATGGATATTGTTTTCACCTTAGCTATTAGTTATTGGCATTTTGTTCAATTAGATCTTGCCATATGTATTTAAATGGGCTAAACTAAGGTTTGATATTTTAATTTTTCCTCTGGAGGCGTTTACTTTGAAGTAGGCTTTGCTGGAAAGTGTCAAATTCCGGCAACATTTTCCGGCCTAACCTTTCCGGCTACCCACTTTGCTCTTTCCGGCTACCCACTTTGCTAAATTTAAATAAACATACATAAAAGGATAGTAAGATGACATACGTATATACCCATAAAATAATTGAATATTGTCTTCTAAACTGGATAGGTAGGTAGCCATCGCATAATCTACAAGTGACCAAACTAGTTAGGCGAGTCTAATGTCTTGACACGCACTAGTGGAATTTGTGAATCTAAGGCAAAGAAGGCCCTTCTAACTTGGTGGTGTGATAGATCGATCGTGCGAGGATGACTGCTCGAAGGCTCCAATCAATATCGAGCTCTGGCGTGATTCGATCTATGGGTTGCGGAATACGTGGAAAATGACCCGGGATAGTTTCGTGTATATCTCCTGATAAGGTCATATAGTGGATGATGAATATAATTGACTCTACGGACGATTTTCTGGCCTAGTCTAGAATTCCCTAGCTTCGTTAGCAACTATATCTAGTAAGGACAGTTGTTCGATGATGATAGGTGGAAGTGGAGTGGACCTGAATACCAAGGCGCGTAGGTTAGTGTCTATATCTAATTGACTTGTGGACTCGTTGGGCTGTGGGATCTGTGGATCACAACCATAGACTCTCGGTTGTTGCGGTCCTGTTATGGTCATACGCGAGATCAAGTTCTAATCCCTAGTATCCAGTAATCGTATGCTTTCTCAGCTTCTATATTTAGAACCAATAGTTGTGCAATCTTCTCAGAATACCTTACAGGGGTTCTCACGACCTGGATTCTTAAGCTGGTATCTATATCTACGAGGGTGTCTCCAGCGTCTGGCTGTGGAACTAAAGGATCGCACCCGAATGTTTGTTCTCTTTCGAGCCCTTCTACAGTCATGTGAGTGCTTTGCCTAGGGCAATCTATAGTTTGGTTGGTTCGACCAAAATGTGTGTGCTTGGTCGTCTTCTATGTTTAATCCTCTTAATTGAGAACTGATCTGTTGTAAATCTGTGGTTGTTCGAATACTTGTATCCTGAGATTTTGGTCTATGTCAACTATTGCTGTGACTAGGTTTGGTTGAGGCACGATTGGCTCAAATATATATTCCCTGGGCTCTTGAGGTCCCGTGATTGTCATACGAAACAAAATGCAAATCTAAGCTATATGTGAAACAAATTCTAACTATGTGAAATAAATCTAACTGTATAACTTTTATTCTTCTAAGAAAACTTTTAATAATTTTAAGGAAAGCAAACTATTTTAAGCGTATCTAGAAATAATAACTAAACAATAATTTGAAACAGACAAGATAACCGAGTGTAGTTATTTGCCTGTGCGATTTTGTAGAATTACTCTAAATAAATAAAACAGCTTGTCTAATCTACCTGCAAGATTCTCGATCCTACCTCAGAAGTGAGGAGTGAATCATAGTTTCTCAGAAACTATCAATCCCCACAGCTTCCCTGGCAATATCGAGAATAGAATTTATTGAAATAAAGTGATTAACTACTCTATTTGATATGATTCTAACTAGAACTTTGAAATTTAAAACCTGGATTCCGCAGAACAGTGGCGAATCCGATGGTGTATGTGATCTCGTCCCCTCAGTATGATCTCCTCGTTCTTTCGTGTTCACGTGGATCCAGAAAAGCGTGTGATGCTAGCACCGATAGGAGTAGATTTTGGGACAAGGACAACTTAGAATGCAGACCGAAAATGCGAGTAGGAGAGGGATAGCGCAAGAGTCGAGCTTGGCTTATGCGATTCCTAGCGGGATTTCTTGCGAGCCATGCAACATGAAGTGACCAGAACCTATAACTATCCTATACGAAGAGCAAAACCTGCAACTTTAATGGCTTCCTAAGCTATTCTATTCCAATAGATTGGATAAAATAAAGACACTGCTTGCACAAGTTGGATATGTGGCTTACCAACAGCTGAATAAAGCTAACCAGGCATATAATGAATTGAACTAAGAACACCAAGATATGATGAAAGCAAATCTACAGCAAAGAGAAACTCAGAGGCAAGCTTCTAACTGGATTTGGATGAGATAACAACCTTTGCACTGCACAAGATGGAGTGCATGGCTTACTAACAGTGAACAATACTATCTAAACATGCGGAATTAACACTATGGCTTCTAAAAATGAATAAAAAAGACTGAAATATGAGAATCAGAGCATGAAATTGAATGAGGGGCAGACCATTTGCTTATGCACAAACCATGCATTTATAGGAATTCAAACATCCAAAAACCAAAACCAAATGGAACTCCTAAACAATAAACAAAGGAAAAACACTATTCCAGGGGACCAAAAACATAAATGCATGCTCAAGTCGGCAAAAAAGGCTGGTGAATCGTGATATTTCACGCGAGTCGCGTCAAAGAACGTTCTGGAAAAAGCGCACAGGACCGCCGCTCTGAGCAGGGCGGCGGTTATAGGACCGCCGCCCTGATCAGGGCGGCGGTCACGAGACCGCCGCCCTGTAGGGCGGCGGTTTCATCACTGAAGAACAAAAGGCCAAGGAAAGAAGAAAAAAGGGGAAAACAAAGGGGCGCGGGGGGCTAAGCGGGGCATGCGGGATGTTAACGCATACTCAGAGGCTTTTCGGATCCCGAACACCTTAGAGAGACTGTATCATCATCGGGGCACTTGTTACACTTTGTTACAGCGATCTGATGCCTTACAATTTTGGGTACGTACATATTGCCCCCTCGGAGAAGCGTTTTAGCCATGAAGAGGCATAAAGCGGTGGGTCAGTATATGGCGATCCCGAAATGGGGAGTTAGAAGCTATACCTTACTCGTCAGTGTGTTGAAATGACGCCATCCAAATTCCCTTACTGCTGAAATGAAAAGAGAGCTCAAGTGCGAGATAGATCTGATAACTTGGAAAATAAACGCTAAAATAATAGGGAATGAGAACGTACCATTCGTGCGGGGATAGAAACTTACCTCCATCGGCGCTCCAACACATGAAAAAGTCATTTTAAAATGAAAGCGAGCGATATATATAAAAGTGGGCCCATTTTCCTATTCATTTGCGTGAGTTGATTTGATTGATTTTGAGCTGGGACCCACGGTGACGGTTTCTCACGTGAGTAGAGTCGAGGCGTTCGCGGCGAATCGTGATCATGCCTCCACGTGCGGAACACCGACCTCGGCGATCACGGGTTGGTTTTCTTCCATTTTGTGTTTTCCCTCTTTAAATTTGAAATGTTAAATTCTTTGCAATGGGGGTTATTTTTGAAAATGTTAGGTTGAAAAGGTCCACCTAGGGGCGCTCTCTTGGTAGGCTCCATTTTTAGTTTAAATGGTCTATTTTTGCTTGTTTTGGGCTTTTTGGGGTTAAAAACCCGCGCGGGTTTTCGGACCGCGACCGCCGCCCCCAGCCAGGCGGCGGTTACATGACCGCCGCCCTTATCGGGCGGCGGTTCTGACCGCCACCTTACCCCTTAAAGGCGGCGGTTCTGCAAAACCGCCTCCTTTCGGGGCGGCGGTTTTGCACGAGAATGCAAAAAGAACTTATTTTGGAGATTGCACTTGTATTTTCTTGCATTTCTATATGTTTTTATGACCTTCTCTGGTATTATTCGAATACTAACTTGCTCTGTTTTTTGTGTGTTTTTGGGTGTATGCGCGAAAGGGAGTATATCGGATGGAGCCGAGAGAGAGAGTGTGATTGGCTCTTGGGGTATTGGATGCCCTTTCTCGGGATGAGGAGGATACATTACGAGAGGGCCGGCATATGCGTATATCACGCGTGTGCCCCATGTCACACCATCTAGTCACATACTTTGTGACTTATTTTCATATTGGGATGCGATCGGAACACTTTCCGGTTGCCGAGGAGTCCGTGGTGAGTGGACCATTACTTTGGAGGATGTCTACCATATCACAGGGGTCCCGATCATCGGGAGGAGACTCACTGCCCCAGGCGGCGGTCCCAGAGCACAGATTGCACGTGGGCGAGCTACATGGGGATGCGGCCATCTCCACGGGGTCGAAGAAGGGAGTGAGAGTTCGATCCATTCCTTCTTTGCCCATCCCAGTATTTTGACAGAGGCTATCATGGGGATCCTTGCCTCGAGGCTGATCGGGGACAAGGAGGGGATACTTTACTATCTTCTTTGGCCCCCATCATTGCACGATAGAGGGCATGGCCGGATATACGCACAGGGCGCAGATATTACAGGGACCACCTACCATGATTTATACGGGGTGGTCCGTCTACGAGGGCAGTCTTTGAGCCACCCTACTCTAGTCATGAGTTGGGTGTATGAGCATTTTATTCCCTATGGCGAGGGCGTGGAGGTGGCGGATCCGAGGGGCTGTGAGGGCAGCGAGATGGTCGAGATATGTCGGTGCTTAGAGCACCTCACCGGCCCGATTGCCTCCCTTACCACAGCGAGATATGGAGCGACACCGTGCACCGGCTTATGGCGGTATATGGGGAGAGAGACTCTTACATTGATCTCTTGCTCCACCACGGGGCAGCTTATCGACCGCGTGGGGCGGGTGGAGGTACATCCTTTTGCGAGTTCCTCGGCGTTTGGCCTTCCATATACGGGCATGCTTCCCCCGGTGGCACCGGTTCTAGATCGAGTCCGCGAGGCTAGAGGGGGCCTAGAGGCCGTGGTTGGGCAGTGATCACTCTGGCACTCCCATTGCGGCCGGGAGGATAGTTCGGGCTAGAGGAGAGCTGGTGCGCCTCGGGCACCTTTGCTTGGTTGCTGCGGGTCTGCTCACGGCGGCGCGATGACCCCATAGATATTGACTCCGATTACGAGGAGTTTACGAGAGGAGGATCGGAGGAGCGAGACGGATGATAGTGATCTGACAGTGGTATGACACTCGGGACATCATGCGGCGAGAGAGGGCCGAGCGAGTGCGAGAGAGAGAGAGACTCTAGTTTCAGAGGAGCCACTCTCCCAGGGCCATGGTGGAGAGGATGAGTCCGTTGCGGGCGTCATGTTGCTCCCACTACAGGAGCAGCCCCTCAGTCGGCAGCGGCATCTGCGGCGGTGCTGGCCCTAGCTAGCGACCCATCTTGGAGGCCCGGTGATCCGAGTAAGTTATCCTTTCTTCCTTTCAATGCTTGTTTAGTTTAGGATTTGTTTTAATTGCTATTTCTCCTTGTGTTTTGATATTGTATCTTTTAGCCTCTTGTCTAGTTTCTAATTCATTTTTCTTCTTTGTTTTGCGAGAGGCTGTTGATGAGTGGCGGGATCTAATCCATAGGGTATGCACTGATTCCCTGATGATCCCTATGGATAGGACCCGTGCGGAGCTGTCCGTAGATGCTGGGGAGCCCTCAGCAGCCGGTAGGCATACCGACGTCTTCGCTCCCGTTTGGCACGTGGCCAGGATGGTGTCGACTCTCCGTACAGAGTTGGCAGGCTATAGGACAGCCGAGCGTCTTATGAGGAGCCATTCTCGTGGCGAGACCGCGGCTGCCCCTCGGGACCCTGAGCCCTCCGTGCATTCAGAGCGCCGGCGTAGCCGAGCCTACTAGCGCGGCGCACACCTTCGGAGGGGTCGCGTAGGGGTTGAGAGACCACTTGGCTCCTATGTATTTTGTACTATAGATTCTTTTGTATATCACGGGCTCTTTGAGCATTTTGACCATGCCTAGAGCATGATGGCATTGTATATAAACATTGATTATTTATATATATGCATTCGTTTTTGGATCAAAACTTGTCACTCATGTTTTCCCTTTACATTTCCAACTTCCTGTGTATACTACGATGTATGTTTTATATGCTTTCTAGAATGTATGCAATGGAAAACAGATGATGATGCAATGTTTGCTTTCTTTTTGTGTTTCATGATCTTTGATACATGATATCTGTAGATATATTGTGATTTTGAATCTTAGCTTCTATGAGAAATTTGGATACCTCATGTTTGTTTTGGCAAAGTGATGAAAATAACAAATATGATGAACAGATAAACTTGCCCCACTCCTAACTCCACGCAACTAGTAAGATGCGAGGGCTCATCACCAAGAGCCAAGAAGGGCGCAAGTTATGAAATATGGTGAAATGATAGTGATGAAAGATAGACAAAGCTTTGGCGGAACCAAATTGGAAGCTACAAGCCTACCCTACCTGAATGACTTCATAGTTTTGGATGCAACTTGCTTTGCGGTTTATCTAGACTTAGACCCGTAGATGGCCACATAGTAGACAAAATCTGGGTTTTTAGGATTTTTAACTCTTTTTGGAATTTTGAATATCTGATTCATTCGTTTTTGACTCAAAGTTTGAATAGTTTGTTTATGACCTTTTAACGTTTGCTTTGTCAGAGGACCCCCTACACTTTGCCCCATCTTTCTTAGTAAGAAGCGTGGGTTTATCACCGTGGGCAAGGCATGGCGAGTAAGGGCATTTCCATCCTTTCCCAACCCTACGTCACTAGTAAGAGACCTTGAAGCTCATCACCGAAGGTTGGTGGGGCAAGAAATGTGTAAAATAAAATTTTACTGTTTAATCACTTTTTGACTTGTCTTTTTGAGTAAAATGTCGGTATATGCTTATTTCCAAAGAGATGTATATATGGGATAGATGTGACACCATGAAGCTTCTAGAAACAGACCTTAGGCAAGACACCTATCCTAAGAAGAAATCAAGGCGAGAAAAACTTGCAGATCTTGGTATGGTTACCGTTAAGACTTTGTCATGTCTATTTTATTTGATAAAAGATTAAGATGATTGATGATATCGTGAAAATGGAGAGATATGATTAGAAAGTTTTGTGCCAAAACATCATGAGTTTGTAATGAATTGCTTTGAGAATAGACTCCTTGATCACAATTTGTAAAGAAACAAATGGACAAAATGATCTAATTTATATGAAAATGCAATGTAGATAGCTATATAGGTAGCGTTAGTTGCTGCTTATGCGTAAAAGCGTTTGAGGTGCGGGGAATTGTTGTTTCACCAAACTCCTCACCTTCTAACGTACATAAGAGGTATGCACCATTTCCATAGTCCTTCATGCTGACTCGGTATGGGCCCAACCATTTGGGCGGAATTTCCTTCCTTCGCCGGTCTTCTTATCGATCCGGTATTTGTCTAGTCTTAGAACTAGATCACCTTCGTATATATCACGTTCATAGACCTTCTTGTTATCTTTGCCGGCACATCCGGTCGGCGTAGTCTATGTCATTGTTCAGCATCTAACCTGGTTTCATCTAGGCTTTCTAGTTGGGAAAGACGCGCTTCTCTGTAAGCGTCTTCATCCAGAACTCCTTGTAATGAAATGCGAAGACTAGGTATTTCAACCTCGAGTGGGAGAACTGCTTCTGCCCCAAATACCAGCGAGAAAGGAGTTGCTCCCATTGGTGTTCTTATTGAGGTTCGGTGGGCCCATAAGGCCGGGTATAACTTTAAATGCCAATCTCGCTTGTTTTCTTTTACCGTTTTAAGGAGAATGGCTTTCAGTGTTTTGTTTGTTGCTTGACTGTCCAGTTGGCTTGGGGATAATACAAGGAAGCCGTATGATGGCTTATCTTAAATTTATTGCATAGCTCATGAACCTCTTCATTCTTAAAAGAAGTTCCATTATCGGAGATAATGATTTGCGGGATACCGTACCTGCAAATGATTTGGTTTAAAATGAACTTAGCGATTACGGGAACAGTACGGTAGTAAGGCATGGCCTCCACCCATTTGGTAAAATATTCAGTGGCCGTGATTATAAAATTATGGCCATCTGTGGATGAGGGAGAGAATTTCCCTATTAAGTCTAGACCCCATGTAGAAAAGGGCCATGGAGTTGCGATTGGTTGTAGAGCTTGTGCTGGCATGTGGATCTCATGAGAGAATTCTTGACATTTATGACACTTGCGTGCAAACTCTATCGCGTCACGTTCTAGAGTGGGCCAGAAATAGCCCATTCGATGTATTTTTCGAGCGGTGGCATGGCCACCGAAGTGGCCTCCACATATACCACTGTGGGATTCATGGAGAATCCTCTTGGACTCTTACGTGTCGACACACCTTAAGAGCATTCCATCGAATGCTTTTCGATAAACACTGCTCTATAATGACATATTTAGCTACGATTATGCGTAACCGCCTTCTTTGTTGCGGTGTAACTACCTCCGGGTATGTATGGTCCATGATATAATTAATGATATCAGTGTACCAAGGACACTCAGAGATAGCGGGTCGAGTTTCGATGTAGTATACGCATTCATCTGGAAAATCTAAATCTACTAGATCGCCTCCATCTAATGGGTTGTCAGCTAACCAATCCGCGATGATTTGTCCTTTAACCGACTTCTGATTTACAAATGTTAATTCGAACTCTCCCATTAAGGTTATAAAACGTCCAGCCTTTTTAGATAAGGACCCTTGTGTGAGAAAAGTTCGTAAATGGTCCGTTTTTACCATGACCTTCGTTTCTTGATTTAGCATATAATGTCTTAGGCGTTTAGTTGCGAAGACTATGGCGAGGCATTCTCGTTCTTTGTGTATATAGCGTGTTTCATAGTCGAGCAGTGTTCGGCTAATGAAATAAATCACACGTTCTCTCTTGTTATCGTCTTCTTGGGCCAACATACAGGCTAGTGAGACATTGGTAGCTCGTGAGTATAAAATCAACGGGCGATCTTGCTTAGGTGGCATTAGCGTAGGTGGTGATAAAAAAAGCTTAAGCTGCGTTGAAAAGCTTCATTGCGATCTTCGGTCCAATCAATGCTATAGTCTTTCTTGAGTAAATTGTTGATTGGATGAATGGCGAAGCTTAAGTCAGGATAAATCTTGGATTGCACCTAGCTTTCAGAAATGACGATTCGAGATTCATCGAAGGTGGAACCATTTCGAGGACAGCCCAATTTTGGTTGGATCCACATCTATTCCCCATGTGACGATATGATGTGTAACCTAGGAGTTTTCCTCTGTTACACCAAAGACGCATTTCTCTGGATTTAGCGTGACTCATATTCTATTAGGCGTGAAAGAATGACGCGGAGTACTTCGGGATGGTCACAGGCGCTTCTTGGCTTTGGCCAATAAGTCATCCACGTAAGATTCCACGATCTTATGAATTAGATCGTGAAATATGTATGTCATAGCCCGCTGGTAGTAGCACTGCGGCGTTCTTGAGACCGAATGGCATAACAGGCGTAGCAATAGGTTCCCGAGGAGTTATAAACGTGGTTTTTAGCTTGATCTTGCTCGGATATTCTGATTTGGTTGTATCCGAGAATCCATCCATGAGAGACAAGAGTTCAAAACCAGTTGTTGCATCAACGATAACGTCTATGGATGGTAATGGGAAATCGTCTTTAGGACACGCTTTGTTGATGTCTCGAAATCTATGCAAAATGCGTATCTTTCCGTTCTTCTTGAGAAGGGAGCGATGTTAGATACCCATTGGGAGTAGTCAGCGGCTTGATGAATCCTACGAAGGAGTTTTATTACTTCCTCTTTTACCATGAGAGCTACTTTGGGCTTCATGGGTCTTGATTTTGTTTAATTGGCTTTGCATCTGATCTAGTGAGCGAGGTTGTGCACCTGCATGATGTGGGGTGCGACTCCGTCATCTCCTTGTAATTAAATGCAAATGCCTTGATGTTCTTTGAGAATGCAGTAGTATGTATTTCCACTTCTTAAGGGTTAATGAAGAACCTAGTTTCAATATTCTTGGTTCATCTTCTCCCGATGTTGACATCGATTGTTTCTTCGATCAAAGAGGCGTTACCCTCTTCGAACTCAGGTGGTGCTGGAGGTAAATCTAGATCATCCCCATTTTCTATTGCGTATATGCTAGGTTCCGTTTGTGAGGAAGATCCGTTACGGGATTTCCAGTAGGAAGATGCGATGCGGAATCGGGGATAAATCTAGCATGTGATAGGAGAGATGTAGTGCTGCATAGGCATTTAAGTAATCCAAAGTAGCCGCATCATTTCCAACATGGTCTAGGATGGTAGATTCACTTCCGCTTGAAAGAGGATTTGTCATTATTTTTATCAATGGTTTGTCACGAATGGATCTTTGTGAAGTGAGTATCTTTTAACTCATTGCTTGGAGTAAAACGTGATCTTTGAGGTTCTTTATTGAATCGGCGAGAAGATTTTTCTCTCGGGATTGCTTGATGGATATAAAGTTAAACGCCTTGCTTAAATCTAATACTGACATTTTTGTAGAGTTGCGAATGTTCGGCTTTAGTTTCATATACTTGAAACTTGGTTTGTCACTAATTGCGAGTCTCCCGGGACTACGATGTTATCAATACCAATTCTTTTGGCTAAGGTAAGGCCAAGGAGGAGGGCTTCGTACTCGGCGCCGTTGTTTGTACATTCAAAGTTTAATTTAAAAGCGAATGGGAGGACTTTCTCCTCGGGTGAAGTAAAATTATACCCCCCCCGCTCCATGCGACATTTAGCTCCATCGAAATGGAGAGTCAATACTTAGCCGGGAGTATAGATGTTGGGGCATCATGTTGCGTTTGCACTCTACTTCTACCATACGAGAGATCTTACTGTGCGGAGGAACCAACACCTAGGAAAATCCTATGCCCTCTTGAATCGAATGGTAAGAACATTGGTGAATCTTGTTCTATCAACTCAACGATTTTCGCGGTAGTCCCTAATCTTGTTTCTTTAGTTTTATCTTTAGGGGTTGGAATTGTTTTGGATATCTTTGGTAGTTTGAAGATCCGTCGTAGGTACCAACTTTTCCTCGGCTTTGGGTCGAGGGGTTTATTAAGTTGGTTTGTTGGAAGTTCAAATTAGAGTGCACCCTGGTCTTTTCTTTAAATCAGCTAGGTGTAAATCGAAAGGTTTTGGATCACCTTTGGCTCTGAAATACCTTTCCTAGATGCAAATCTTACTTCTTGAAATAAAGTAGAAGGGATTGCCTTCATTCGATGTATCCAAGGTCGGTAGAGGATCATATTATAGTTAGTTTCCCGATCTATAATATAAAACTCGGTCAAGATGGTTTTGGGCCCTAAGGTGACCGGTGATATTATAGTTCTATCGAAGTGGCTTTAAGGCTATCATAGCCTCTCGAGGTATTTCGTGTAGTGGAACAGTTTGTTTCTCCATATCCAGTTTTGGAGGAAGAAAGGGACTATGTTAACTGCGGCCCCATCGTCAACCATTGCCCGTTTTACATAGTTATTATAAACCCACACTTGCAAGTGTAAGGCTGGGTCACCTCGGCGTGCGATCTCAGCATCTGTGGGCATTTTACTTATTTCGAAGATGAATTCGACATCCTTGTCCAGCTGCCCCGGAGGGTGGATATCAAAATCTACGTGATTTACTTGTGTTTCGGGAGGTGGAGTGATGTTAATTAGATGGCCTAGACCTAATGCTTCTAAAAGAGCAGCTCTGTGAGGGGGAGAGTTCTTTAGTAAGTCCAAAAATGAAATGTGTGAGAAGGTCTTTGTTAGGTCACTAATTAAATCATAACCATGGGTTTTTCAACTATTTGCTGACTCTTATCTGTCTCTGGCAGATGACTTGGGCTCGGTTGAGAGAAATACTCTCGTGTTCTTGTTATAGCTTCGATAGGTAGTTCAGCGTCTAATTCTACCAAACTGACTATCTTGGGTCTCGGTTGAGCTCCCAACTGTGGCGCAACTGACGGATTTAATGAAGTCGAGGCTTCATGATCATTGTTTCCCGTCATTGCACCTTTGTTTGTTCCGGTTGGATTCAGCCTATTGCTTTATCATGATTTGGGAGCGGATCATTAAAGATCTTGAGGGGCATTACGAGGAGAAACGCCCTGCGAGTATTTGGTGATGATGAGGCGGGATCCGCCAAAAGCAGTGCATGAAGAAGCTTGTCTTTGTTCTTAAGCAGCGTTGCATAAATTTATTGTAGTCACGGCACGTTCTAGTATCGTGACCCCAATTTTATGGAAACCACAATAAGAATTGGGGTTGTAATTCCCGTTTTGTTGGTTTGGTGTGTATTGTGGCCTAAAATTCGATCAAGCTGTTGCTATTAGGACTAAAGTTTTGGAATTGTTGTTTAGTTTTGACTTTGGTTTTGGTAACCAAATGAGTTTTAGCTTGCCCTTGTATGGGATTTCACCGTTGTTGTTGTTGTTGTTGTGGATGGTTTAAAATCCTTTGTATTGATTAATCGGGGTAAAGTTGTTGTTTCGTTGGTTGTTTGTTTGTGACGGAGCATTAACAACATTTACCCTCTTGGGCTGGTCGGTTACCCCATCCGTTGTTACCCCACGATTTTTGTTAAGGATTTTGGGTCCTTGATTGACATTTGTGGTAGTTGTAGTGTTTTGAGTGGAGGTGATTAACCTCCCGTTTGTTCCATATGTCTTACGACCACTATCTATCATTGCTTGATCTATTCGCAGAGCGCTCTCAAGTACTTCATCATAAGTCCTTAGTGGGAACTTCTGGACTTCTTCCTTCACTTCTCTCTGAGAGAATGAAGGAATAAATCACATAGTTCCATCTGATCCATGTTTGGAGCACTTGCCGATGAATAAAGGACTGTACGCCACCTTTGGATGAAATGGGCGACAGACTCGTTATGCTCTTGTTTGATGTGTAAGAACTCCCTGATTCCTGTTCTTAATAGTTTGTTCATGTCGAAGGCCTTGATGAACTCAGACACAAGTTGTTTGAATGAATGTATGGAAGCCTCAGGTATTCTATAATACCAATCGAGAGCGATGCCTTCCAAGGTTTTGGGAAATATTTTAGCAACCACCCCATCCCAAGGGAGTAATTCTCGTATGGCTGTAGCGTAAGCTTTGATATGCGCATTTGGATCTCCCTCACCCTTGAACTTGGGAAAATCAGGGAGAGGTCTTGGAAGCATGACGCTTCGTATGGTGAAATCTAAGGGTTCCTTTAGGTATTCTGAATAAGTCCCTATCGCATAGCTTTCGACCATTGATGGTGTTTGCTGAGGGAGTGGTGGTGGGATAGGTTGTTGATACGGTGCAGCGTATGCGTTGGCAGGGGCATAGGGAGGTCCTGCGTTTGAGCAAACATGTCGGGAGAGGAGAACATATCTCCTTGTGGTGATTTAGAGTATATGTTTAAGTAGGACGGGGTATTGTCGAGGAATGGATTTTTCGACACTAGGCCAGGAGGAATAGTGTTAGAGATGATAGGCCTTGTTGGCGTTTGTTGTGGATATTGAGGAGGCATGCCTAACGTGCCTACTCCGTAAGAGAGATCTACTTGGCAGTGGTATGGAGGATTGGAACTTCTGTTTGTATGAGCGGAGAATTTTGACTTGCTTGAGCCGTTCTAACCCTCTCACTCTTTCTACTAACGTTGAAATGACTTCATTTGGTGAAGTCACGGTACTTTACTAGCGGCGTTTGTTGTATACCTTGGTGTTGTATAGGTACGTGATATCTGTCATAAAGCTGATCGATCGCTATCTTGCCAAGTTTCTCCAAGAATATTTCCTGTATGCAGTGGCATAGAGGTATTTTCTTGAAAAGAGATTTCGGGTTGTATTTGTAAACCTCCTATAGGTGGGTACATTCCCCGGGAGCGTTGTTCACTCCTAGGATAACGTGTTGGTTGTCCATCATCTAAGACCAGGTATGGATCTGATTGCCTACTAATTTGTGGTCTGAGTAGCATTTGAGGAGACGAACCAGATTCTCCGGTAAACGTCATATTGTTTGAACCTGAAGGCTCTGTTTGTTGGGTTCGAGGGGGTTGATCTAACTCCTCAGTTTGAAAAGATGAACTATATCTGATTCTTGGGGTTTGTGTTGACAACTGATTAGTTGAATAGTTGTCACCCCATCTTGAGAGAGCGAGGTGATGATTGCCTATTACATTTGGGCGTAGTATGCCTCAAGACCCGGAGAGTGCTGCCATATGCATCGAATCCGACATATTCGGGGTATATGAATACCCATGAGAATAATGGGAAGGAAGCGAAGGTGATTTGTGAAAACTTAATGATACTAAAGTGAAAGTGTATACTATGACTCCGACAGAAAAGTAGGAAGTTTATGTCGGTTTACTAATTTGTTTGTTTCACGTCGGGTTCACCAATTTTGTACGCGGAAAAGCGAGGGCGAGCTTGAGAATCTACAAGTGACTCTTCCAGCGTACCCGACCTCTCGAGTCGTGCGAGAACAGCCGGTGGGGGTAGAATATGCGTTGGATTCGACAAACTAGTTAGGCGATCTAATGTCTTCGACACGCACTAGTGGAATTTGTGAATCTAAGGCAAAGAAGGCCCTTCTAACTTGGTGGTGTGATAGATCGATCAGTGAGGATGACTGCTCGAAGGCTCCAATCAATATCGAGCTCTGGCGTGATTCGATCTATGGGTTGCGGAATACGTGGAAAATGACCTGGGATAGTTTCGTGTATATCTCCTGATAAGGTCATATAGTGGATGATGAATATAATTTGACTCTACGGATGATTTTCTGGCCTAGTCCAGAATTCCCTAGCTTCGTTAGCCGCGATATCTAGTAAGGACAGTTGTTCGATGATGATAGGTGGAAGTGGAGTGGACCTGAATACCAAGGTGCGTAGGTTAGTGTCTATATCTAATTGACTTGTGGACTCGTTGGGCTGTGGGATCTGTGGATCACAACCATAGACTCTCGGTTGTTGCGGTCCTGTTATGGTCATACGCGAGATCAAGTTCTAATCCCTAGTATCCAGTAATCGTATGCTTTCTCAGCTTCTATATTTAGAACCAATAGTTGTGCAATCTTCTCAGAATACCTTATAGGTTTCATGACTGGATTCTTAAGTGGTATCTATATCTACGAGGTGTCTCCGTGTAGCGTCATTTGTGGAACTAAAGGATCACACCCGAATGTTTGTTCTCTTTCGAGCCCTTCTACTAGAGTCATGTGAGTGCTTTGCTAGGGCAATCTATAGTTTTTGGTTGGTTCGACCAAAATGTGTGTGTTGGTCGTCTTCTATGTTTAATCCTCTTAATTGAGCGATCTGTTGTAAATGCGTGGTTGTTCGGAATACTTGTATCCTGAGATTTTGGTCTATGTCAACTATTGCTGTGACTAGGTTTGGTTGAGGCACGATTGGCTCAAATATATATTCCCTGGGCTCTTGAGGTCCCGTGATTGTCATACGAAACAAAATGCAAATCTAACTATAACGAAACAAATTCTAACTATGTGAAATAAATCTAACTATATAACTTTTATTCTTCTAAGAAAACTTTTAATAATTTTAAGGAAAGCAAACTATTTTAAGCGTATCTAGAAATAATAACTAAACAATAATTTGAAACAGACAAGATAACCGAGTGTAGTTATTTGCCTGTGCGATTTTGTAGAATTACTCTAAATAAATAAAACAACTTGTCTAATCTACCTGCAAGATTCTCGATCCTACCTCAGAAGTGAGGAGTGAATCATAGTTTCTCAGAAACTATCAATCCCCACAGCTTCCCTGGCAATATCGAGAATAGAATTTATTGAAATAAAGCGATTAACTACTCTATTTGATATGATTCTAACTAGAACTTTGAAATTTAAAACCTGGATTCCGCAAAACAGTGGCGAATCCGATGGTGTGTGTGATCTCGTCCCCTCAGTATGATCTCCTCGTTCTTTCGTGTTCACGTGGATCCGAGAAAAGCGTGTAATCTTGCACCGATAGGAGTAGATTTTGGGACAAGGACAACTTAGAATGCGGACCGAAAATGCGAGTAGGAGAGGATAGCGCAAGAGTACGAGCTTGGCTTATGCGATTCCTAGCGGGATTTCTTTGCGAGCCATGCAACATGAAGTGACCGAACACCTGTAACTATCCTATACGAAGAGCAAAACCTGCAACTTTAATGGCTTCCTAAGCTATTCTGTTCCAATAGATTGGATAAAATAAAGACACTGCTTGCACAAGTTGGATATGTGGCTTACCAACAGCTGAATAAAGCTAACCAGGCATATAATGAATTGAACTAAGAACACCAAGATATGATGAAAGCAAATCTACAGCAAAGATAAACTCAGAGGCAAGCTTCTAACTGGATTTGGATGAGATAACAGCACTGCCTGCACAAGATGGGTCTGTGGCTTACTAACAGCTGAACAATACTATCTAAACATGCAAGGAATTAACACTATGGCTTCTAAACAGAATAAAAGACTGAAATATGAGAATCAGAGCATGAAATTGAATGAGGGGCAGACCATTTGCTTATGCACAAACCATGCATTTATAGGAATTGAAACATCCAAAAACCAAAACCAAATGGAACTCCTAAACAATAAACAAAGAAAAACACTATTCGGGGGACCAAAAACATAAATGCATGCTCAAGTCGGCAAAGAAAGCTGGTGAATCATGATATTTCAAATATACGTGCAATTTTGTAACAGTGCAAAGCTGATGTAAGAAACAGTGTGCTGGTGCGATATTTAGAGGAGTAATTGCATTTCTTATAGAGTCGGTCATTGCTATCTACCTGTTGTCCTCCTCTTACAGGCTGCTTAAACTATCTCTCTCTATAAATACACCCCTGCATTTTTAAATTTACATCCTGCACCATCTCCGCTTGATTGTTATTGCCAGCGCTTGCAACACCCTCTCACCTCATATACGCCACAGTTCAGAGATATAACAGGTTTGCAAAGTATTGTTTTGTTGCTATGCCAACTTCTTCCGGATCAGTTTTTAGCAGCATTTCTTTCCTTCTCTGTAATTCTTTCATTTATTCGCTGTAATAATTCTGCAGGGAGATATAAATAATGCAAATTATTGTTTTGTTGCGATGAACGTATTTTATTGGGTTTATATGTTGTTGACATTAAGAAGTGGAACAAACCAATCTAGAACGGTCTGTACCTTGCCTTGTGACTCCGTGCAAGGGACGTTTTCTGTACTATCATCCTTGGTCGTGAATATGTTGGCTATCATATGAGAATTCAAAGGATTTTATTGTTGGTGTGCTAGGCTTAGACAAAAATTTGTCACAGTCTGATCCATGCCTGAACTCTGTGAATGATTACCCATCGCTCCTGTTAGTTATTGCATCTAATCTGAGTGGCTTTGATTCAGTTTTGTTCGCCCTCGCCAGTTCTCTCCTTTCAATTCTCGGACACGGTTATTACATCAACTCCTTCCATGGACAAGAAGATAAAGATTCAGATATGACGTATGCTCAGCCATGGATATGTTTCACAAAATGCGCAGTATGCTCAGCCATGCTTTCATTATTGGTCACATCTTTTAAGTCAAAACAGTCTCGTGAGTTAGAATTATTTGTAAAAGTAGGTACATACGTTTTGGTATATTGTCTTAGTATCTGTAGTTATAGTGGGTCCAGGGCGTAGTTTTCTTGAAGTTATTGTTATTGTTTTTCATCAGCCCAATCACAACTTACAACATAAAATGCTATGCGGCTAGGAGACTATAGAATGCGCAGTTGAAATATCATCATCCTGCTTATACATTCGATGGCAATCTCGTTCGAAATCTTATCATCAGCTGCAAACCATTCTGATTTAGGATCAATCTCATCGAGTTCAGTCTATATGTACTCTGTAATTTTTGCATGAGTAGGTGGTACTAACAGCTACTGCTGTGTTTTTCTTCTACTTATCTTATTTCATTGCTTATGACTTTGTTCTTCTGTGCTCTATTTTCCAGAACTGTTGTCTTCTCCTTTGGCAAATGCTCTATTCTTCTCAAATTCTTCTGCTGCTGCTTCAGCTTTGTGCTATTTTGTAAATTGCACAACACGAAAATATTGAAGCCAAAGTACTTGACTGACTTTTTGCTTCAATGTCTTTTAAACAATACCCAAAATCAAATGAAACTACAGAGGCTAAATTGAGCTCTCTTTAATCTTCTCCATATCTTTGCGACAAGGGCACTGGGCACTGATGCAGGGAAACAATCATTAAATAAGATAATCTTTAAGTAAGCTCTGCTGAAAACTACAATGAGCATGTCTGACATTTCCATAGTTGCATACAGAGAATTATGGATGAAATATATGATATATGATTTATGGATGTAGTTGCAATTTCAGTTTCAGCGAGCCAATGTTTTTTGCAATGTTTAGAATTCTTCAACGCACTTCTCTAACTGAAAGGAATGTACAGATCATTTTTCCTTTTGGAATGTTGTTTTAACTACATCTCCATCTCAATTGCATGACATTCACTAAATATCATGGTTCTGTCTTTGTCCTAACCATAATCCGTGTCATATATATGTATATATATTTCTGTACTTGTCAGTAGAAGCTAAATTTATACTAAACAAAGTTGGTTGCTTTTTCCAGGTATTATGGCCACTCCAAGTGGAAGCCCATCCATTATCACAATATCTGATGATACCTCTGGTGCCATTGTCGGGAGCCCTCCTATTGAACTGGTAGCTTCAAATGGGACCCCTCAGTCATATGCAACCCAAGCCACCAACGAAAGCTCAATACAAAGTGTCCAACCACCGCTTGCGACTTCTGTCCATTCTTTGGCTACTTCTGTTGCAGCTACATGCTCAACCATTTCTGGTAGGATATCAGAGTCCCTCATCCCATCAGCAATGATTCTCGATAGTGATTTAACCACTGTCTTAGACATGATGCACAAGGTAGATGCAACGTACCTTAGGCTTGACGCATTGTACACTTTCCTTCGTTCACTCAGCTATGACCAGTACTACTCTGGCGGCGAGGAACACTCCATTAGAGCTGCATTCAAAGCTTATCTTGCGTCCCTTTAATTTAAGTCCCTACCTCACCCCTACTACGACTTTGCACTGCTCATACATATGCCCACCTCTTTCATCCTACCCCACAGTAACCTCTTTTTGAAGGTCTAACTTGATAAACCTATACTTGCATAAATATGGTGTACATGTTCCATTTTGAAACCGTCGTCGAAGTTTTGTATAATTCCAATCACGATATATACAATATAGTTTCGTACATATGTTTCGTACTTTACTTAAAGAATGAGCATAGAAACTGTTGTGTTATATAAACATCTTCCCCACTGTACATATCTTTACGTGCTTATTCTCTAAAAAAACACTTTACGTGGGCCATAACTTGGTTTCCCCACTTTATGGTTTAGCGCATGCTCCCTCGTACTTTACATTACCCCATTTGCTAATTCATTTCCATTTTATTTTATTGTTTAGGAACCACCAGCATCGCAGACTCCATTGCCCCCAACGTTGTTCCTCCCCAACTGGCCGTACACATGCCGACATCCCGCACAGATACTTTGGCACCGGCTACTCATGAAGGCCATCCTGTACACTGCATGCAACTCACGCCAATTAAATCGTTAAATCCTTACCAAAGCATTTGGACTATTGAAGGCAGGGTCATCAAAAAAGGCAACCTAAACAACTATAGCACGGAAAAATGCACAGGGCAGGTTTTCAGCTTCGACATTATCGACAAAAGCAATTCAGATATAGTGGTGACTTCTTTCGACCTAGCTGCAACTTCTTACTACAACCAAATACAACTAGGTAAAACATACACAATCAAAGGAGGCACCTTGCGGACTGCAAAAAAAGATTACAACAACTCCACAACTCCTTGGGACATCATCCTAGACTTGGACTCCTCTGTAAAGCTTAGTACAAACCAGTCCGTAAACATACCGCAATATCTTTTCCGCTTCAAAACAATAGCAGAAATCAACTCCTCCCCCGCCAAATCCACCATTGACCTACTAGCTATTGCACTATCCATTACCGCCCCCTCCACTATTAGGAAAAGTGATAGTACTTTCAACCACAAACGCACAGTCGTACTAAGTGATAACTCAACACTATGTATTGAGGCAACGTTATGGGGTGCTTTTAGTGACAATGAGGGCAAACTTCTAAGTGAATTATGTGCTACACAGACATCAATCCGACCAGTTCTTGCAATTAAGAGAGCAAAAACTACAACTTTCAAAGGAACAACATTAGCCACGGGCCCTAATACACAAATCTTCATAGATCCTGATATAACTGAGGCTCATGCACTGCGTGCATGGTTTACTTCGCTCGCCTCTACAACTGCATACCCTTCAGTGAGTATTGGAAAAATTGAGAAAACCGATATCGCAGGCATGAAATCCTCCTCGCAGCTAGGTAAACCACTCACCTTCTCCACCGCAGCAACAATTATACACATTAATATGTCCTCCTTTAGCTATCCAGCATGCACATCAATTGTTAACAACCAACAATGCAAGAAAAAACTTGATCTAACTGCAAACTCCTCTTGGTATTGCCAAAAATGCAAGCACGACGTCTCTCATTGTGACTACAAATATGCATTACACTTCATCATTGAGGATGGCACATCAACAACATGGGTAACTGCTTTTGATGAGGTTGCTACATCAATCATGGGTATATCAGCACAAGAGCTACAACTTCTTGCACCAACACTTGACAAGTTTTGGCCTGTTGTTAAGCCAATTCTGTTCCACCACTACATGTTCACAATATCCGCGAAGCTAGAGGTCTACAAGTCAGAAGAGAAAGCCCAGTGTACTGTTGTCGCCATGCTTAAGGACATGACTTCCAGCATGCAGGAATCCCCACTAGATGCATTCCTCGCAACACCTTAACTATGTATTGATGAAAAAGATCCTACACTACCTCAGAAAACATATTATACTATGTACCCACACAATATTAGCAACTTACCAATACATACTTACCATACCACCTACTCCACATATAGGTTTTTGCATTCATAAGTTATATAACCTTTAATATTAACGCATGTTGTGCTCAAGTTTTCCTATATTTATATACCACTCTGTGTTCTTAATATGTCTTTATAATACACATATTCGGGTGCAATCAAAGTCACTTTATACTAGCAATGCAAACACTGTCAACATACATTGTTACACTTCACTCCAATCAAACAAAAGAACTTTTCTTTTTTGCTTGCATTAACTACGTTCTATACCTAATTACTGTTACCTTTTTAACTCATTTTTTGCAGGCCTAACACGGACTGAGAAAAATGCAAAGGCTCGGTTGAGGTATGCAGCCAACAAAAACAACCTCAATGAGCATCGTCGCCATATAGCTTGCATGAAACGACAAAAGTTGAACACACAGGCGCCAGTCTATATAGCCAACCATGTCAACCTGCTCGAAGATCACACACCAAATACGCATTCACTCCAAGATACACAACGCCAATTCCGCCAAAGAATAGATCACCTCCCACCTCCAAACACATGTTCATGTTGTAATGAATTATATGTTGGGCTACGTACAAGGGTTTACAAAGGTGCCCATACCTGTCACAGATGCATTGTTGAAAAGGATGATCGCCGCTTCTCAAGTTGGAATAACATGGACCCAGGCCCGCAACCTAAGGTGTTATCTTCACTTACACAAGTTGAGGAAATGTTGATAGCAAGGGTCAACCCAATATTGCAAGTGACTCACGTTGTAGGTGGCCAATACAAATATAGGGGCCACACCATATGCTTCCCCCAAGATGTTTCATCCATAACTAAACACTTGCCTCGGCGCGTCGAAGACTTGGACATCTTAATCATCCGAAGAATCGGAGCAACAAATAAAGCTTACGACTGCTTTGTAAGTAGATCTCGTGTTTTGGCTGCATTGCAATTCAAAATAGCTCATGACCCTTACTACAAGGATGTTGTCCTAGACCAACCTGCATTGCATTCCCTACCACCTCACAGTACTGATATATCTACTTCCCTACCACACTTCAATTCAACTATCGCAGACAATGCTGAAGCAAAATCAGAAGCAGAGCTTCCCCCAAGTTCCCCACCAAATACCCACGAGCGGCAGCCATCATCTTTTGTGTCCTCCCTCCCTCCAGCCACTTCAGAAGTTGACCAAATAACAAATTTCATCGAAGGCAGAAAACAAACTCCGCTACAGTCAATTGAGTGGCCACACATTGGTTCATCCGCGGTCAGCGAATACGACACTGAGGGTTTGCTATCTATGGATTTTCCAACATTGTTCCCTACAGGGGTTGCATTGTTCCACCAAGCACGCATCAAGAGGGTTCACATGCATGAATACACACTACACCTACTACGTTACCATGATAACAGATTTGGAAGCCATCCGCGCTTTCGTGAATTCATTCTCAACATTATGTTGCACAACAGAAGGCAATCAACATTTGTTGTTTTCACAAAAAAAAATATAGGCGACAACTTGCCTACCACAGTTTCGATGTTACGCCAGCAACTTGCACACTACCTAGATGCCCACATTGCAGAGCAACTAATGCGCTTTGGGTCCAACTTGTGAGGAACTAAATCATTTTGGTGCAAGCGCAGACATGAACTCACAGATATGATAACCCAACTAGAAAGCCCTACACTTTTCTTCACTTTAAGTGCAGCAGATACTAAATGGCCAGATTTACACAAAGCAATGCCAGGAACACCGACGCCACCCTCAACAACTAGCCAGCAGTGGAGAAACGTGAACTTGAACATGCACCCCCATATCATCTCTACATACATGGAAAAAAGATTTACAATATTTTGCGAGGAGGTGCTTAAAAAAAAATGCATTGCATTGACTATTGGTACAGGTGAGCTCACTACCACTTAGATTTTAATACAATACCCCGCCTACCCCATTTACCAAGCTGGACCCTCTTTGTGAAAAATACAGTACGAATGGTAACACCGAGGCTCGGCTCATATCCACGGATTTATATGGCTTCCAAATGCACCAAACATGGAGGACCTAAACTAGGACAACCCCCGTGAACTTGATGTGGTGAAGACTTACTTCGACCAATTAGTAACTACATGGAATCCAAGGGGCCCTGAGAGTGGAGAACGTCGGATACATCATTCGCAGGAAGATGACTGTGCTTGTTAGACACATACGGGATACTTACAGACAACCCAATAGCTAACTATGAGAACTTGTTGAACCACGTGCAACGCCACACAAAATGTAGTGAGGCAACCTGCTTGCAGAAAAAAATGGGACACTTCAATGTAGATATAAAGCCCCTTGGCCACTCCAAGAGTATTCGAGCTTGGGCTTAGATGAAACCGGTAAAAAAAAGTACACCCCTGCACGCAATGATGCACGGGTCAACATACACAACTCAGACATGCTAGCACTATGGCGAGCCAATGTCGACTGCCAGCCCGTTGTGTCACGACATGCGGTCTTACAATACATTGCAAAATATGCAGCCAAGGCAGAGAAGAAATCAGAAAGCTACCATCACATGTTGACAAGGATATCTAATGAAGTTAGCGTCGATCACCCTACAAAGACGGCCTACAACAAATTCCTCTCTGAAACTATTGTCGACCGGGACATTGGTGCACAAGAAACATGCCACATGTTACAAAAACTCCCCCTTTCCAGTTGTAGCCGAACATTTATTACCCTATCCGTCGGTAAGCAGGTATTCAAACGTGTCCTCACAGACCTAGGAAACACATTCCAATTCCCTTCATTCATAGATGCATACATAAAACGCCCTTCACAATTAGAGAACACCTCCCTCTTTGAAGCTGCTCGTTCCTGGTCCTACAACAGCCAAAGGAAAGTTACTCAATGGCTACAAAGAAGAACCCCTGCTGTCGTCCACGTATTCCCCCGATACAGTGATGTCCCCACCCCAGATGCGATACACTATGAGGATTTCTGCTGGACAGAGCTTCTGCTTTATAAACCCTTTCGACATATCCAAACAGACATTGGCATCTCTACATCTGAAATAACTAACCAATGGGAAAAATTGAAAAACTCTTACGTCCCTTTACATGTTAATAGAGCCACTACTCTAGAAGAAACTGCAACTGGGACAAGTAGTGACGACAATGACTCGCAGGGATCTAATCCGCTGCATGCACAACTATTTGAATGGGAGCATATATCACGCATGCACCCAACACTCAATACAACAATTGATGATGTAGACATGATAGGCCTCCGTGACTTTGACATTAACCACGATTGGAAGGTTCATTCAATCCCTGCTGCCTTACAAATAAGTGCACCTAAATTCATAGACATTGCCCACACTGAAAATTCACCACCAGTTGTTACTCCACCTACCCATTTAGACGCTCTGCAGCTATCATCAAAACAACACCTTGCATACTCAATTGTGCTTTCCCATGCAACTCAACAAGGGGAACACCCACCATTGAAGATGATCATTCAGGGAACCGCTGGTACAGGAAAATCATACCTCATACAATGCATAAGAAATGGGCTTGAAAATATGGCTGGCAAATTAAAATCTTCCCTCCTTGTACTAGCCCCAACAGGTATTGCTGCATTCAATATAAAATCATCTACTATACATTCTTCCCTCCGAATACCCATATCCGACATGAAACCTCTTGAAGGCCAAGCCCTAGCAATCTTCCAAGAGCGTATGAGTGCCATACATTACATACTCATAGATGAAATGAGCTTTATAGGTCCTACAATGTTACACAACATCAACAAAAGACTTCGTGAGGCATTCCCCCAACATAGTAACCACGCGTTCGGTAACTGCTCAATGATTTTGGTGGGAGACTTAGGCCAGCTCCCTCCGGTCAACGATGTACCATTATATGTAGGCAACAAAGTAGGAAGCTCCCTTTGGCATGCTTTTGATACCGTGATCACCTTGGACACAAACTTTAGGCAACAAGGATTAAACTCGACACAACTTGAATTCAGAGAAATGTTGACCAACATCAGAAATGCAGAAGCAACCGTTAAGGATTGGTCTCTTCTCACGTCACGCATAAAAGTTGTGCATGTCTACCTCGAGTAATCCATGTTCACGACCGAGAAACACCTATTTGCAACAAAAGGACCTAGAAAAAAGCACAATAAACAAATGCTAAAATCCTTGCACGTACTAATTGCAATGAGCATTGCAGAACAAAGAAAACATAACTATGACTCGGACATCAACGACACTCAACTAGACCCGGTGAGTTTTCCTATGCACGGACAAGAGGTCATGTTGACATCTAACTTATGGGTTAGCTCAGGATTGGTTAATGGTGCACTCGGGCAAGTGACAGATGTCGTGTACAACCCAGAAACACAACCACCAGACTTGCCATCCTTTGTTGTTGTCAACTTCAAACACTACCAAGGGCCCCCATGGGACATACTCAACCCAACCCACTTGCCCCTACCTCCTGTCACACGTGGAAATCGTCGCCAAATCCCACTAAAAATGTCTTGGGGCCTTACCATCCACAAATCACAAGGCCTAACTCTTGACAAGGCCACAATAGACATCGGAAACGTTGACCGTCAAGGACTAACATTCACAGCAATGTCAAGAGTTCGTGCCATTGACGATCTACAAATCCTACCAAATTTTATGTTTGAACGCTACGCAAGAGTGAGATATACAAAGAACGTAAAATCACGCAAGGAGGAGGAGAAAATACTTTGCAACACAGAATTGACAAACGACGTATAAGGCATGGAAATACTCCTTCCCCCATCATGCGCACAAAACAGTACCACGATCTAGGATCCATTGGTAAACTCCGACATTAAATAAGTTAAGAGTTGTACATATATATACGCAAACCCCACTTGTAATGCAATACAAACACAATTCACCTTCACTTTGTATCCAGACTATATTGCATACACAAACCTCATTCCCTCTCCAACGTAACTTGCAACTCATTTGCAATTGCTAGTTATATTGTGGCAGGATTGTATTGGTGATCCCCTTTATTTGGCACTATAGAAGGGAAAAGTGGATGTCCTTGTGCCCATTGAATGCATTTACTGTTACTCATTTAATGCATTTTTAATCTGGATTTTGGTGCGGTGGAGATAACAAGTGATAATCTCGATCTCCAAGGTTGGTAGTGGCAATGGCGGTTGTTTTGGGTGCTTGGAATGCTTGTGAGATTTGGATTTGGACTTGGATTCAGGTACGAAGGGCGGCTCTGATCGATTGAAACCCCCATCTTTCAACAAATTCTCGGACCATTGTCTACCTCGGGCCATACAGGAAGCCCACCTGCATCCCTTTTCTGAATGTCTTTCCATTTTAGCACTGTATTTCCCAGTTCGGGCAATACAATGATTCTACATCCGAGGATGAATACGACTAGTTGGAGGCATTGTCACTGGTCTCGGAGGAGCACGACACCTGCAGAGCAAATGGAATGAATCAACAATTGAAATGCTCTCTGCTGCTTGTTGAGATTGTGCACCACAACATCTTCCTCTGCCGCTGCCGTCAAGCCCCCTCCCATGGATTCGATCTCGCGACCGGAAAAAGATTTCTTAGCGTCAAACATGCCGATCTTGGCAAATCTCTCGACGGCAGGAGCTTTGCACAGCGGCATCCCCATCCACAAGACCTCCTTCTTTGGTTTCCCCTGCGTTTCATTTTTCTGTTCTTCTGCAGGCGTTTCGCTTGTAATCCTCGCCGCATTACCTTTTTAGGGCTGTAATTAATCCCTCCTTGTTCATCTTCCGTGGATTTGCATATTGCGTCGAGAAGGGTCGAGGAAAACGACGGATTCTTGAGACGATGATGATCATGGTGGCGCGAGTGCCCTATTTTCAGGCGCGAACTATGATCCGTCCCCTGCTAATCCCACTTTTCCATCAGGTCAACAAAATTCTCCGACAATGCCTTCCACTAGAAATCTTCTTGGAATACTGTCTAGCCACCCAACTGTATATATAGATCTAATTTGGCATCCTGGATCTCCTTCTCTGAAGCGTCCTGCAACCCAACAAGACTGTGCGATCAATTATTTTAAACACAGTCTGTTCCCTTACCACCATCCAAAAGCTGCAAGGTTCCAACACAAGCAATCAATAAACAAATAAAACAAATCCAAACACAGCCCCGATTCAGATACTCTGAGAAATTAGTTTATGAAGAATTTACCAGGGGAAGGGGCAACAGATCCACTTGTTCAAACATCATAGGAAAGGGCTGCTTGGCTGTTGTGTACAAAGCGGAGATTTTATAGCAGTGAAAAAACTGTGGCCATCCATAAAAGAGACTTGTTCGCAGTGGAGGTGAAGAGTCTGGGTTCGATCCGGCATAGAAACATAGAGAGACTGTTGGGCTATTGCTCCAACCGAACAACTAAACTTCTCATGCCCAACGGAAGCCTAGGCGCATTGTTGCATGAAAAAAGAGGGATGCTGGAATGGGAAACATAATCCTGGGAGCCGCTGAGGGGCTTGCCTATCTGCACCACAACTGCATCACAACATTAAGCCCAATAACATACTCGTGGGTTCTCGTTACGAGCCTTACATTGCAGACTTTTTAAAGTTGGAATGTTGATTCTGTCGTATACTCTCATAAAGGAGGTAAGATGTCCATTTAAGTTGCAGGTTCTCCAAATCCTTATGTCAAGCGAGATTTCTTAAGGTTAGTATGTTATCCTGCATTATTTAGTGTAATCTGCCTTACTATTTTGATTTAAAATAAACAGCAATACAAGAAATGCTTACACAACATTTCCTATGGGAAGGATTTTTTTATCTCGAAACAATATTGGTATTTTATTATCCTGTCGAAGGCAAGGATATTGTCTTCACATTAACAATTGGTCAATTGCATCATTACCAATTACATTCTGCCATGTGTATTTAAACATGATAAAACTAAAGTTTCATGCTTTAATTTTTGTATTTTGGCAAGATTCTATTGGTGAACCACTTTATTTGTTATTGTTGAACAAAAAGCTAATGTCCTCATTACATGCATTACGATGGAGCCTTCTGTCGCCTTTGTGTGGCTCAAGGCTGGTGTGTTTATTGGTTTAAGAATGAAGTTCCCTTTTCCATTTTTGTTAACTGATGGAAAACCCTAGACTCAAGTGAAGCAGGTGCGATTCTATGGCCCTGAGTTCTGCACATAAATTGTTGCAACTTTTCTGTTTACTCGAAATTTGTTTACTTTCATTGGATTGTTTATAATGGGTTTTGTTTGTTTTCAGTGATTCTTCAACCTCCGTCTGGATATCAAAGTGAAAGAACAAAAGAAGGTGACTTTAAATAATGTTCTAAACTCCACAGTAATCTTACAAAAATATAAAAACACATAAATTTAAATATTATCATACACAACTGAAGAATTATATAAACAATAAAATTTTCTTACTCGTATTTGTAAATTCATTACAAAAAGGTGCACCGTAAACCCTTCACTCATGCACTTTCAAATTGCATGTTACAAATATGTTTCAATAATCATCTGAACAACACAATGACCATTGCAATGTCAAATCCCAAGCAAACCAACCTGTCTTATCTTGTCCATGCATAGGTTCATAATAAATCCCTCCACGCCATAAACCTAAAGCTTCAGCAGGATTTTCCATATCATGGCCTTTTTATATTCATCTATGTGTAAAATGATGATTTTTATATGTTTATTTTCTCATATATTAAATTATAATGTTTATTATTCTATTTATATAGATAGAACAATTTTATTAGTTGCTGCCATTTAGGTAGCAATGTATTTGTGAGTCAATGTATGTATGTTTTTTTAATTGGTTTCAATTTTTATCCCGTGGAAGGTAAGGATCTATTACTCGTTGCTTATTTTCCAATCAATCTTTGCCATGTGGAATTTTTCATTGTCATATTATAATTTGTGTAAAAATAATATTTTCTTACAATTTTTAAATACCATTTATCTTTTATCTGATTGGGTGGTCAACATTTCCCTTTATTTATTGTTAAAACCAAGACAAGAAAAGCTACTGCAAAAGTCCTTGCTATATTTATTAGAATGCATACAGTACTTCCCAAAAATTTAGGAAATTTATTACAACGGACTCTCACATTTTCACTACATGCACTTCAAAGAAATACAGGGCATTACATTTAATGATATTAAAAGAGCAATGTTGTCATTATTATTATTTTTACATCTATACCGCTGCTATTATCACCTTGATGGATACGTAATCGAAATATTTTTTTATTGTTACACAATTCAAAGTAATTTCGAAGAGATGTTAACCTTTGTTGGGTTAGCTTTTTCTTTATACCCAAACATGTTAAATCTGGCTTGCTTCGTTGGATGTTGTTTTTGCTTATTATTGTTCGTGATTTTAATTCTCATATTGATGCAGAGAAATGCAGAAGCAAACAAAACATGGGTGAAACTTAGAGAAAGAATGGAACGCATCATTAGAGAAATACAAACAGAAATATCCTAGTGAAGGGAAGGAATTCACAACTCTTCTTCAGGGTGGACTTTCTGGTGACTGGGAATCAACTCTTCCAGTAACTATTAAATCCTAATCAGTACAGTTCCTCTACACACAATGTATTAAAATGTTGCAAAATGGTTCAGTCTAGTGCTTAACTAATGTTGCAAGCTATTTTCTAATGTTGCAAATGTGTTCAGTATAGTTGGATAACAACTAGTGATTTCAATCAAATATTCATGTTTTCAGTCTTTAGACGGGGCAGAATGCTTGCTCTCAAAATAGGATTCCAGCGAAAGATGTTACTAAAAAAATATAAAATTTGAGACAGTTAAGTGATCTTGCTTGTATTCTCTTGTATCACATAATGTGTGGATGGTCGTGTCTTGTTGATAAATGCAGAGATGGTCGAATCTAATCTATTAGATGCAACCCGAGGGTACTCTGAAAAGTGTTTAAATCAACTTGCAAAATCCATTTCTGGTCTAATAGGAGGTAGTGTTGACCTTGCAAGCTCAAACAAGGTATACTTAAAGGAATTTTAAGATTTCAATCCCCCAAAAACTCCATGGGGCTGAAACATTCACTACAATGTTCGAGAACATGCCATGGCAGAATCTCTAATGGAATTTCCTTACATGGCATTGGACTCGATCCCATTTGCAACAACTTTTCTTGTGTTTTCAAACTAGGTAACTTGATCAAGAGCCCAACTAATTTGGAGATTTGGGTTCTTGAAAACTCAAAACTTGCTTTGTAAATGACATTCCATCTGTTCCCCGACTATTTAATCTTGTGTGTACTCTATTTTGTTTTTGTAAATTTGCTAAATTTGGAAACTTGTCTTTACGCCGAAGGCGTTCCCCCTATGGTAGAGGACCTCCTGGACGTTTTCGCAAATGCGGTGTTAAATTTGACGATTATACAAAATGCTGGGCGTTTTTCGCTTATAAAACCTGAGTTGCCATTTACAAGAGATTAAATTGTAAATAATATCGTGAGAAAGGGAGGGTTTAGGAGGAGTCTGAGGGACGATGAAGGGGAGGTTTCCTTTCTCTGCGATACTGAGGAAGGAAGAAGGGTTTCCGCCGCCGCTGCCGGCACGCCGCCTTTGTGGCAGAAGAAGATTATTATGGGCGAGCGATGTGCGCTACCCACCTTCAGCGGTCTCATTCTGTATGACGAGAAGGGAAATGCATTACCCTCATGCGGCGAGACGAGAAAATGGATTCTTATAATGACGACGTGGTTGGAGATTCCTTCCTTTCGCTTGGCGTGGATCTCGTTGTAATTCAAATTCTTTTGGGTTGAATCCTTTTTTTTTGTCAAAAATCCTTGCAGATTACTTACACAGAGCAATACCATAACAATCTCATGGAGCATGGCACTGGAGCCTTCCTCTCGATTCCGTAACTAAGATGATCACTAAGATGTAATTCATTCAACTCATTCTTCTTTTTTCTTTTTTCTCGCTTTTTTATTTTTGGGTGTGATTAAAAGCAGTTTTCTTTTGTTTTTTTTTCCTAGTTTATTGTTGTGTTTCGGTAATGACATAGCATCAACGGTCTCTTTCTGTTGAACCCACAAAATCAGGATATTCATCTTTGTACCAGAAGCAGTCAAACCAAAGCATAGGAATACCCAAAAACATAATTGGGTCTTGATCCAGAACAATTCAAAATGATGTGGGTGTCCATAGAAATCAGAAAACTCTTGCAGTTGCACAGTCAATAGAAAGACTCTATATTGGGCGTCTCTTCATATTGGGTATCCCTAATTATATTCATGTAGTGATATGTTTAGAAGTCATTATATTTTTAGAAAGCTAAAAACAGAGAGAGAGAGAGAGGATAAAATCAAAGTTTTCGTCCACATTTGTATTGTTTGAATGGGTACAATGAGATGTTTTTTTGTTTGGCGTTCTTCTCAAAATGTTGACATAAAATGATGTAGGAAAATGATGACAATTAAAATGCAAACAAACATATTTGTTTGAAGCAATTTTTGATGGACTTCTATGTAAATCTTATATCTTTTGTGTTTAGATTCTCCATTCCAACATTTCTAATTTTCTTGTATTGGGTGAAGCAATATAGGCACCCTTACCTTGGATGAAAATCTTCCATCAGATTTTAAAGTTAGAATTTTAAGGCAAAAAACTGCCATCATTTTGTATTTGTACTCTTGTCTTCATTGCAATTGTGTATCAAATGTCTCAGTGAAAAACTGCCATCATGGTGTTATTGTACTCGTGTTTTCATTCTAATCAAATATAAGATATTAATGGCCTTCACTTCTACATTACTTTGGTTCTTACTTTACTTCCTCACATAAGTGTTTGAAATTTCCATTGCACAACTCTTGTGACTGAGCTCACTGTGTTATCAACGCTTTAGAATAAATGTTAAAAGTGGGTTTCAAGTAGCCAATTATATGTTTTTCCCTTCATATGAGCTTTATTGTTTTTTTAGATAGATATAGGAGCTACTGCCAAATACCATATAGAGAGACGGGCCATGATATGTAGTTTTTCTCTTGTACAATAGTCAATACAGTCTACCATTATCATATGTAGTTTTTGTTTGTAATGGAGTCTACTCCCAATATGGTGCTGTGGAGATAACGAAATAATCCTCCACAAGGTACTTTTCTTTATCTATAGGGCTATGATATCAGCTACTACTTGCATATCCATTGATATTAGCATTATGAATTTATTTGAATTTCATCAGCAAGGCACTTACAGTCAAAGTCTTGATGACACAAATCAAAGTTTTCGTCCACATTTGTATTGTTTGAATGGGTACAATGAGATGTTTTTTTGTTTGGCGTTCTTCTCAAAATGTTGACATAAAATAATGTAGGAAAATGATGACAATTAAAATGCAAACAAACATATTTGTTTGAAGCAATTTTTGATGGACTTCTATGTAAATCTTATATCTTTTGTGTTTAGATTCTCCATTCCAACATTTCTAATTTTCTTGTATTGGGTGAAGCAGTATAGGCACCCTTACCTTGGATGAAAATCTTCCATCAGATTTTAAAGTTAGAATTTTAAGGCAAAAAACTGCCATCATTTTGTATTTGTACTCTTGTCTTCATTGCAATTGTGTATCAAATGTCTCAGGTGAAAAACTGCCATCATGGTGTTATTGTACTTGTGTTTTCATTCTAATCAAATATAAGATATTAATGGCCTTCACTTCTACATTACTTTGGTTCTTACTTTAATTCCTCACATAAGTGTTTGAAATTTCCATTGCACAACTCTTATGATTGAGCTCACTGTGTTATCAGCGCTTTAGAATAAATGTTAAAAGTGGGTTTCAAGTAGCCAATTATATGTTTTTCCTTCATATGAGATTTATTGTTTTTTTAGATAGATATAGAGCTACTTTGCCAAATACCATATAGAGAGACGAGCCATGATATGTAGTTTTTCTCTTGTACAATAGTCAATACAGTCTACCATTATCATATGTAGTTTTTGTTTGTAATGGAGTCTACTCCCAATATGGTGCTGTGGAGATAACGAAATAATCCTCCACAAGGTACTTTTCTTTATCTATAGGGCTCTGATATCAGCTACTACTTGCATATCCATTGATATTAGCATTATGAATTTATTCTAATTTCATCAGCAAGGCACTTACAGGTCAAAGTCTTGATGACACAAATCAAAGTTTTCGTCCACATTTGTATTGTTTGAATGGGTACAATGAGATGTTTTTTTGTTTGGCGTTCTTCTCAAAATGTTGGTATAAATTGATGTAGGAAAATGATGACAGTTAAAATGCAAACAAACATATTTGCTTGAAGCAATTTTTGATGGACTTCTATGTAAATCTTAGATCTTTTGTGTTTAGATTCTCCATTCCAACATTTCTAATTTTCTTGTATTGGGTGAAGCAGTATAGGTGCCCTTACCTTGGATGAAAATCTTCCATCAGATTTTAAAGTTAGAATTTTAACCAGAACAACCGTCGACATTGGAACCACTGAAAGGCAGGGTCTAACTTTCACAGCTTTCTCTAAAGTTCCCTCGTTTGCAAATTTGCGCATTTCACCTTCTTTTTCATTCGAGAGATACTCAAATATGGCACACGTACCAACACTAGGAGCAAGAAGAAAGGAGGAAGCAAGACTACTATCACTCAACCCATTGTAAATACTACCCTCTGCTTTGATAGCACCTCCACTACTACTATACTCAACACTTCTTCTATCCAAAGCGACACAGTCGTTCAAGGGGTATCAAATGTAATCATGTTTATTGAAACTAAAATTTCCCACTAAAGGCTACCATTCATGATATAAAAATTGAAAATGTATACATGTCTCATTATGTGTACGTATACCTTCATTTATTTGATGTTTTCAAATATGATATGCAACTTTAAATGTACGAATCTGTAACATAATTAAATGTACACATACAACATTTCAATGTAATGTTTCAACTAAAGTCCTACACTACAACTATCAATCACACCCATTATCAATTGCATAATAAATGTTTCTCCAACAAAACACCAACTATAAAATTAATTAACTATCGAAAACGGTATCACATGTAATCATGTACAAATTTATAACAAGTTTGAAATGTAGAAACAACCTTCAAATTAAGTGGATCAACTATATTTCTACAATTACAACATCAATCGAACCCCTTATCAACATCAAGTACAAAAGTAATAACTATACCTCTAAATCAAATAACATATACTGTTCGGCGTTCACATCTCATGAAGAGATTGATACAGGTGACAACAATCGCGTTGAAAGAGTGGCAGTGAAAATTGGTCATTTGAAAAGCTCGAGTTTTTAAAGACTTTCTAATAATAAACTCTCTGGCAGGATGCCTGCGTCCTCTAAAAATCTTAGACGCCTAGAAATACGAGATTTGCAAGAAAGACGTCTTGACCACATCTTGCCAGAAGGAATTGGTTTTCTTCTTAATCTTATTGTGATATACATCCACAACAATAACTTGCAAGGCATGTTACCTGCACCTCTTAAATCTTGAACAACAAATTGGAGCTCGTTGACACCTGTCGCAATCAATTTGGCGGTCAGTATCCTCCTGGGATATGTGAGGCTAAGGAAGTTAAAATTCTCCATCTTTTTTATAACTGGAGTGCAACTCCATGTATTAGGGGAGCTAGATCTTTTTTAAAGACTATTACATTTAAGGGACTGGTTATTGCTCCAGTTGGATGGGGAGGGGGGCGTGAATACCCATGAAGAAAAAGACTTATTTTTATTTGGTTTACACTTTATTTATGAGCAGTGTTTGGGGTTTTTAGAGGCCTTTATTATATTTAGCGGACTGTTTTGTTTTGAAAGGAAGCTCGGAGTACCGATTTACTTGGAGGATTGCCTTTGTAAAATTATGCACCTCCTAAACTAGAAAAAGAAAAGAGAGGGCGAAGTTCAGGGGACAAAATATGTTATTAAAGTCGAACGTGCAAGTTGGAAGTAGCCCTCCCAGATGCAGAACGACTTTGTAGAGAGTAACAAATCCTATGACTTTTCCATCATTCATGTTTCAAT
Source organism: Taxus wallichiana var. yunnanensis (assembly GCA_018340775.1). NCBI lineage: Eukaryota > Viridiplantae > Streptophyta > Pinopsida > Cupressales > Taxaceae > Taxus > Taxus wallichiana. The sequence goes on from CM031238.1 coordinate 391,760,822, forward strand.
GAGACTAGAATCTTCACTTGTTAACTAGTAAGAAAACATTTTTGCTAGGTTAGAAAGGTATTGAATCTAATAGAAATAGATAGAAGGCACTAAATTCATGGCATGCTATGTGAAATGAGAAAATAAGAGGTTGCTATCGAGTTAAGCCAAACATCACACTCATACTACCTATATCTTCTGAAATAGTCAATTAGGGATGATAATCATCATTGGCAAACCCGTATGACTTCGCAAAGACAATTAAATTTATAAATAAATTATAGATAAAAAATGCCTAATATCTCCATGAAGTTAATGTGAAGACCCCAAACCAAAAGGTGCAGTCTGCAGCAACACTATAAACAAATAATCTTGTGTTTTTTAAATTGCTAAGTTATTTTTACTCTAGTATTAGATTCTAAGGCCCAAATTTTACATGTTCACCATTCTATCGAATCATAGGATCATGGCTACAATCTTTGCATTCTACCCATATGCCTTGAAATCCAAAATTTAGATTGACTAATCATTACACTATTCTTAGTAATTGTAGATATAATCCTCAAGATCAAGGGACATGTGTTGGCCCTTAAGTAATCGATGTAACATTCATTAATTGACCTTTGGTCATACTGTGATTTACTTCTTGATTTGGGCATATAATCTGCCTTGGGATATAGATAGACAAAGTGATTGTTGGACTACTTGTATAATGATTGGAGTGTCCGTTATTTGCACTCTAATAAATCTCATTTCTAGAGAGCATTGTAATAAATAGGCATTGTATCGCCTTGAGTATGTTGTACAGTAACCTATATTGATTGCTATGAGCGGGGAAAGAAAAAAAGAAGGTGATTTTCCGTGTCATAGTCTGAAAAGTATTAGCAAAATAGAGCTAGGGATTTCCTTACCCAGCTCGAGAAACTCTTCCATTGGTTTCGAATCTGGTCATTTTGTTTCATTAAAATCTTTCCCCCCTTCCCGTTTGCATCCTAATTTTGCAATCCAAAAGCCTTGTCTAATTGTTTGGCAATGATCTCTCTTTCCCTGCAAGTTATTTCCTTGCATTATCTATTTTATGATATAAAAAAGGATTCTTTCTCTAAACATATTCTCCTTACAAACTTTGTTGAATTCATATAGGCTTCATTTTATGCTTGAATTGTTTTAGTTCCTATAACCAAGGTATATACATTAGCACATACTCAATAATATGCTCATTGGGTGTTTTCCTAAGTTGAGATAATTCTACAAATGTAATATTTCAACAAAATTCGCTTCTATTTGACTAAAATTTCTCATATCAAACATAAATAAAAGCTTACATGGTGGACATCATGCAAAACATTTTCTACGCCTATCTCCAATGGATTACATCCCCTAAAAAAACTATTTATGAACATAAAATCAATATAAACAAAATCACTTTTGTCACTTTGAATCTAAATCTCAATCTTGTTCTCGTTCTCAATCGTATCCTCATTCTCCTATTCCGTTGTTACGTTTATTTATTTCTAAAAAGAAAGAAATTGGTCTTTATAAACATTTTCTTGTGCATTTATATATACATTATAGTATCTAAAACATATGACAATCATTTTCTAAGATAAATACCTTTGACGCCATGGGGTTCTATACAGGTAGTCAAGGTTATAGGCCACATCACTATATTATGTTTGATTTTCCATGACACCCTATTTCTTTCACGAATTTTTACAAACAACTCACGTTCCTCTTCCAAAGCCTAGCTTGACACCAACAATTTGACACTCACTAGAGCTCAGTGCAAGTGTATTCATGAAAGGATCCACACAGACAAACCGAGCATACCCATAAAGCACAAACACCAGAACATTTTTGCATCCATGGTAATGTATGCCACGTTTATTCTTACACAAGTGACAAACACCCTTCGCAGTATATTACACTTGGCTATACACTTATCCAATAGACAAAAAGAATGGGTTTTTGTTCTTCTTTTAGAAAAATAAAAGTGTTTTTTTTTCTTTGTCTGATCTTAATATTTGATTTCCGCTGAAAAAATTACATGATTCTAAATTATCCTCCTATTATATCCATATTATGCTTTGAACTCCACAATAATCCAAAAAAATACAATAATGCATAAATGTAAATATTTTCATACACAATCGAAGAATTCTAGAAACAAAATCTTTCATACTCGTATTTGTAAATCGACTACAAAAGGGTGCATTGTATACTCTTCACTCATGCACTTTCAAACTTCATGATAGAAATATGTTTCAATAATATTTTGAACAACACAACGACCTTTGCAATGTCGAATCCCACACAACAAATATACAGAGAAACCAACATTTCTTATCTTGCCTATGCGTAGGTTCATAACAAAATTCTCCTCCACACCACAAAACTTCAACTTCAGTAGGATTTTTCATATCATGGCCTTGTTTTAATATATGGTTGTTGATTTGAAAATTTTACATGATTATTATTTCACATAACATAATTTATATCTATTTTTACATGATGTGACATATTTTTTACTTATTAAAGTAGAGATTTTTATCATCATTTGAAAACAAATAATGACAAAAGAATAAGTGGCCTAAAATTTATTGACATTAAGAATAATGGCTTATTTGTATTTGCTGATATCATCTATCACTATTGTTCCCTTTAGACTTTTGTGTATTATGGGATGATGTGACCAATTTTACCCTAATTAAGACCTAGATTTTTATTATTATTTGAAAACAAATAATGATAAAAGGACAAGTGGCCTAAAATTCATTCGCATTAAGAATAATGGCTTGTTTGTATTTGTTGATATCATCTATTACTAGGTATTGGTTCCTTTATACTTTTGTGCATTTTTTTAAATTGCACATTAATTATGGGAGGATGCATTACTTAATATATAATTTACAAATTTATTTATGTTAGTCTCAACATAAACACACTACTTGGAGAGTGTTTATGGATTTTCAAAATTAAAATAATTTATAGCATCTTTCATTTCATACAAATTAGTTTTAACTACTAGAACATATAGAATGAACTAGTTGCTTCACAACTCTTGTTTTTTTATATATGTAATAATAATAATAATAATATAGATATACAATATTAATTGACTTTTTTTAAAATTAAGACTATTATGAGTATTAGAGCTAAACTAATAATTTAAAATTAATCACAAGGATCCTACCAACAATCCCTAGTCACAAAAAGGTCATTGGATTAGTAATAAAGAACCCTAACATTCAAATAGGAGGTCTTATATTTGAGTCTTAATTGGTACTTGGAAAATAGTAAAGCATTGTAATATTCAAATACGAGGCCTATGTTTTGAACCCTATCTAGTCCATAAAAATACAATTAAATCTCCAACACTTTCTCATAAATTTCATTGACTTACTATCAATCATCTTTTATATACGTATAGTATAACTTTTCAACCCAATAATCAACTATTATCTTTCTAATAATTGACCACTAATTTTGAAAAGCCTCTTTTAAAAGAATTTTGTATTGCAAAATCATATTTCTCTCAACTTGTTATTGTTTTAAATTTATATAGTTTTTATTTACTTATACCTATAGTACATCCTTGCAAAATAATGTAGTATCAGGGCTAAACTTAGAACTTGGAGCTAACTATAAAGAGTCTACAAAAAAATGTTAGTCACAAAAAGTAATTTTCTTTTTAATAGCTTAGTAGTAAAGAACCCTAAGAGGACCTTTGGTTTTGATGCAAAAGAGGACCTAACAATTTCAAATGAGGTCAATCGACTTTGTCCTCAAACCCCTTTATCTTAAAATCCTTTACTAATATTCAAGGAAATTAACAAATTTATCTCATATAGTTGTTGACAAATAAAGAAATTGTCTCATGAAAACAATGATGTTGTTTTAGTTGGAACTTTTACTAAATCTTATGGAAAATTCTCCTTTTTCTAACCCTACATATCGTGGAGCTTCATCGGGTTGGGTAGCGTCAAAAAGAATGACACTTCTCCGCCTCGATGATTCATCTCTCTTTTGGTGTTAAACCCTTGTCTTTTCCGAATGGTTTTGTTCTTAAGTCCTATAGTCTTTATGTCATTATAATATAATTGTTGTTTTCAGTTTTTTTTTTTTTGCTGATTTGTTCTATTTGATGTTGGTACTTTTCTAACTAATATGAGCAGATTTTTTTCACTTTGTAGGGCTTCTGGTTTTAATCTTGGCTTTGAGCCTTCTGTAACTAAGGGTATAGTCCCTTTCAAAAACTATTTGCAAAATAATAAAAAAAGAACCCTAACATGCAAATACGAGGCCTTATGTTTGATTCCTATATCCATGCATAATATCAAAGCACTAACATTTAAATAGGAGGTCATCGGTTTGAGTCGTAACTAGTCCAAAAAAATGTACAATTATATCTCCAACACTTTCTCTTAAATTTTGTTCAATGTCCTTTACTACTATTCATATTTTATATTATAGTATAACTTTTCAAGACATTCCACTTAATATCTTTCTAACAATTATAAATGAATTTAGAAAAGCCTCTTTTTAAAAAAATTTATTTTGCAAACTCGTATTTCTCTTAACTTATTACAATTAAATCACAGTTAAATCTGAATTAGTTTTTGTTTACTTCTAACTCCATATATGTTTATTAGTTTTTATATCAATAAGTAGAAAAGTGTCTTGTCTAATGTTAAATAAGTTTTCCCATTATAAAGTTTTTCTTATATTAGATGACATTAAATGAAAATATCCATTAACCATTTATATACCTACTTTAAAAATTGATGTCCTAATTTAATATTCAAATCTTAAAGACTTTATGATATATATATATATTTTAATTTTTTTATTGAAATAAAACATTATAATGATTATTATAAAACATTATCTATATTTTAATTAGAATGTGACACAATGTAATCAAGATTTGCAAAAATCATTAACTAATATGCTAATAATTCATTTTTTTAATAATCACTCAAAATATCTAAATTTAAGTTAGGATTAGTTAAATTCAATAACTAATGACTAAATTTTTAACATTATATTTTTATCTCTTTAAATTGAATTTATAGAAACATAACGAATAGTCATAGATATAACTAGCCACTATATGCTACTACATTTTAAAAGGTTTAAGTGTGACTTAAGACATGCATTTTAATAAAAAAATTATGTCAAATTTTAAATATGATGTTTGTGTAAGTTATAGTTTTGTGTTAATGTTTCGCTCTTTCCCATATCATAAATTCAATGAGTTAAGATGTCATAAATTCAACATAAAAAGGCGTAAGTAAATAGTTGTAAATGTTTTATAAATATGTCATATATATGTTCTAAATATATCATAAATATAGCATTCATGTGTTGTAAGTTCATTAATCATAACAACTCAATTTGAAATGTTCTAGGGTTTTCAAGAGCATAATTCATAAAAATAAATAAATAGTTGATTTATACATTTTGGGGGTTAATGAGGGTTAATGAGGTGATTAATGAGGTTTTTAGAGCATGTAAAAGTTATGTTTATAGATATAAATCTAAAAATGAGATTAAAGACATTAGAAATGACTAAAGTTGACAAATGCATATTTTTTGGGATAATCTAAATTGACCATGGAAAAAAGATGAAAATAACATACAAAAATGAGTTGTATGGAAATATCTTATAAAATTGATAGATTTGAGGTTAAAAATGACAAAGAATACAAAATAGTCATGAAAAATGAAAATTAAGACCAAATGGTCGAAA